>CM061546.1:200998764-201693764 GCA_030864215.1 Capsicum pubescens | reverse complement strand
CGACCCATACAAAACGTTTCATCATTTCAAATCTCGAGTTCTCGCTCTTTCTCTCTCATTCTCACTTAACAATATAGTACAGACAATAACTACTCAACTAATTTGCTCAACCCTCCATAACAAATCATTTTTCTTCTCATTTCCGACCACATACGTGTTATTTTCAACTTTATTCTTGCTTGTATCAGTCGTTTTCTTTGTCTTCGTAGGCAACAGAGTTCGAGAAGAGCTCTATATTTGTTATTTTTTTCTAAAAAATAAGGTCTTTTAAGTTAATGATGAAAAATAAACTTTTAGTTGTATTATCTTCGAGAATGGGTTTACAATTTTGAGTTTTGATGGTAAAATCGTAGGAAGAACTTGAGAAATCTCTAGTTTCCATCGCAGTGTTCTGTTGACTGTCGTGGTATTGTTGGATGGTGTTTGTGGTGTTGTTGTTGGTGGTGGTGGTGGTGGTAGTGTTTGTGGTCGTCGTGGTGGCACTGGTGGTGGCATTGGTTGGTGGTGTTTCTGGTGGTTGCCGGTGGTATCGATATTCGTGGTGTTTGTTTGTTGGCATTGGTTGGTGGTATTTGTGGTGGTGGCTGTTGGTGTGTCGGTATTCATGGTATTTGTAATTTATTTTTTAAAATTTATGCATACATCAATTGTAATGTATTTTTTGTTTTTCTTTGTTTGTAGGTAAACCATGTCTCCCAAAAGAAAACAAAGTAAAAGTGGATCAACATCTGACCACCCAAAAAAAAGCTATAATACAGAGGGATTCGGAGGAGCTTTCTGAACAATCTCAGTCAGGGAAAAGTGAAGCTGAGGAGAGATATGGAAACAATATTGAGGGAGGTGGACAAGGGTCTGTAGATGGTGATAAAGAAAACGAAAGTAAGAAAGAGGAGGAATTAGAGAGTGAGAAAGAGAAAAATGATGATCATCAACATGATGATAATGGATCGATCACCAATGAGGCATGAATTAATATCGACATCCCAGCATGATCCTATTAAAAAATTTAGTATTGATAGGTTTTAAGTTGCGATGCTGATAAATAACCCAGAAGCAAAACAACTAACTGGTCAAATTGTACTTAAATGTCAGATGGGGAAATTTTTTGAACATTTTATGAAAATTATGAAGAACGAAAAAATAGGCAGACTTTTTAAGAAGACCTGCTTTGGATGTTTTCTTGAGCTGCCTGAGGACCCTTCTGCCTGTATCCGTTTCCCTATGACGATGGTATATGGTCTTCTCAAGCGCAGGATTAAGTACGTAGGGGATGATAAAGATTCAAAGGAGGGGGGCAAAAAAAATATGGATGAAATCTGGATCAACTACTGTGGCATGCCTGTTTGTTTTAGCTTGCAAGAGTGTGCCATAGTGACGGGCTTGAGATGCCATCGTCCAGAAGGACCACCATCCCGCAAAAGATCCAAGGAAAGAAAACGTAAGGAAAAAATAGATGGGTTGTTTGACATTGCTCGACGTGGCTACAAAGCATCGGATTTGTTAACAGATCTTGAGGATAAAACCATACCAGAGCAGTACAGGGAGCAATTGTTCTTAGTTTGGTTTGCCCATTCGGTTATATTGGCAAGAGACGTCAACAAGGTCATAGAAGATGATTTGTTGGCGCGTGCTGAGGATTTTGATAAATTCAACAATTATCCCTGGGGATATGACAGTTTCTACTTAACTGTCCAATATTTACTGACAAATCCATCCTCGGGGACGACCACATTATACGGCTTTCCTTGGGCTTTCATGGTAAAATTAATCACTAATTTTACTAATCCATTAATTTCTATTGAATATAGTTATTATGACTTTTTTTTTGCTTGCTTTCTGTTTACATTTTTTAGGCTTGGGCATTTGAAGCCATTCCTCCCCTCCGAAAGTAGTTAATGGATTACCCGAATGAGGTTTCTTATCCCAAGAATGTTTAGGTAGTTGGTTGCAAAGAGAAACACTAATATTAAGGAGGTTGATCTCTTTAACCCTCCGGATGATGCAGTACGTCTTCTTCATGTAAAATAATTTTACTCAAAGAAAGATATTGAACAGATGTTATATTTGGTATAACAGATGTTATATCTGATGCACCAGATAGGACATCTATTGTGATAGGGTACGATTGATATCTTGCATCAGATTACCCATCTGTTTCTTTGGTTATCTAAACCCGACTCCTAACAGATTAACCATCTACTACAGATTATGCAACAGATGTGTAATCTGATAATATATTGTTTATCTGTTGTGATGTATAGGTCATCTGTTGCATAACAGATTACCCATCTTGTGCAACTGTTGCAACAGATGATTGATATTTTGCATCAGATTATCCATGTGTTGCTTTGTTTCTCTGAACCGGACTCAAACGGATTTTAACCAAATACTGCAAACTATACAACAGATGGGTCTTTTTTTTAAAATGTAGCCCAACTGTGAAAATTATTATATTATATAATTTAAATGTATCTGTCTTTTTTTTATATATAGGTTATGCATTCATGGATCGTGCCTACTGAGGAGGAGTCGGTGATGACTTTTTATATTACTCTAGGTCATGTTGATACTATAGAAGACCCAACGGTAGAGTTAATAAAGAAGGAATTGGCTGGAGCAACATCCATAAAAAGAGCAGTTAGGCAAGGTCAGCCTAATATTGAGGCTCTTCATGACCAACCTACTAAGGCAGATTCGGGTACTTCTTCTGGTGGAGTTATTGGTGTTGGTGGCAGGCATGCTGATACTGATACCACTCATGATGATAAGCATGTTGATGCTCAATAAAGAATAAATATATTTGAAAACACCCTTTTTCACCCTTACATAGGTCCCTCTCACCCATCTTCACGCTTGTGTTCTCGTTGCGAATGCGAAGAGTGCAAGGACAGACAGGATAAACTCTTTGAAAAAGTAGAGGATATCTCTAAACCCATCGAGGAATTCAAATCCAAGAGGTGTGTCATACCATCCAAGAAGGTGAGAGAGCTACAAACTTCTACAGTGTTGGTTAGGAGAAAGAAAAGAGCAATTAGACACGTACTCTTCGGTCGGAAATTAAAAGAAATTGCAATTCCTCCCTCTCCAAAAGCTGTTGAAGTTCAGGGGTCTGTCAAGAAGGTGGACATATATGTGAAACATGGTGCCGAAGAGAAGAGGGATCTGCGATAGGCCAAAAATGCAAAGTCAGGCGCACTAGATTACCCCAAGCCTCCCTTTTCCCCCCAAGATTTCCAGACTATGATTGTTATGCGTATGCCGTACGAGGACAAAGAAAGTTTACTTTTCCTTACCTAGCCCTTCTAATCTACTCCATGAAGAAGAAGCTACACAACAGATTTCACATCTGGTGCAACAGCTGGGTATACTGGTGCAACTGATAGTGGTTCTGTTGCAATTTATTATCCATCTGTTGCATAAGTTGCGTTGGATTATTAATTCAAAGAACCCTATGCAACAGATGGACCATCCGTTGTATCTTTACAATTACTAACCTATTTAAAAATTGACTTCTTATATCACAGCATGTTGACATAATTCTCTGCCTCATGAGAAAAAGTCAATTAACGTACCGGGAAGCTTATGACACTGCCGATAGGATAATGGACCTCGACTTCTGCAAGAAGCTCAAGGATAAGTATGATCAACTCAATGGGGAGGTGTTATCCCTTGGTGTGGGACTTTATTTCCTAGTTCCTACGTTGGTCTTGGATGAAGAAGAAATGATAAAATATGTTATAGGAGAGAGGCCAAATCCACACGGCAAGAGCTGGACCGAGGCAAAAAGGATTCTTGCAGTCATTAGCGTGAATGGCATGCATTATCGGGCAGTTGAGATACTACTCGAGGAGGGAAAGATCAATGTTTATGACTCCAACGTACCTCTCATCGATGATTTCGATCTTTTTCTCCTCGTGGAGCCACTGATGGTGCTGTTGTCCATCTTGTTGAGGGAGAGTAAACTAATGAACCATTTGCCAAAGGAAGTGTTGATGAATAAATCATGGGATTTTAAAGGTCGAAACAAGGGAATGATCTTTCCAAAAGATGATGACGCTAAAACGAGTGGCCCGCACGCTCGTGCACACATCAAATGTTTTCTCACCGGCACAGAAATGGCTGAGCCAACGACTTTTCTGTGCGACAACGCTGTGGCAAACCTGCAAGAGGTCTGGTCTTATGGGGTACTAACTGGACGCTTGAAGCCTGTGTATATAGAAGAGCCTGTGAAATAGCAATTTTTACTTTCAAGTCACCCTTTACTTTATTACATGTACATGTAGATGTTGTGGCAATAATTTTTTTCTAATAAAAGTTGAGTTTTTTACAATGCAATAGATTGTCAATCTGTTGTAAAATATGTTTAATCTGTTCTGGCAGATAGTTTATCTGTTGCAATAAGTTGGTCATCTGTTGCATTACGCCGATGTTATTTCGATGAATAATCTAATAATCTAGGTCTAATCTGTTGCAACAGTGGGAAGACCTGTTTGATAATTTCCAACAGATGATCTAAATTTTACAACATATGCCTAAATTTTTTCGATATTTTCCAACAGTTACGCTTGAATATCCATGTGCTCGGCAACACCAAACCAGTAGCACATACACACACCACCATGAAAATTTCAGCAATTAGGCTTGAATATCCATGTGCCCAACAACACCAAACCAGTAGCAATAACGGCAATAATGTAGTATCTTCTTGCTCGATTTTGTTTCTCTTCAGAAGCCTTGACTTTGTTCAACAAATCCCAGATTACATAATTTGCTTGTGAAGGGTGTCGTTCTTCATACCAATCAAAGTAATCGCATCCACCCAATTTCTATAAAAAAGAGAACACAATTACAAAATAATTACAAGTCAATAATTAATCAACTAATTAAATAAAAAAAATATTACCTTTGAAATCTTACAAGTAAAAAACCTACGACCCGAATTTTGTTGAGTCCAAGAAGTCTTTAACTGAGCTTCATGATCGCACTTACAATATCAAAAATCTTTATCACAAAAATAGTGGAAGATGCGCTCGACATTGTCAAGCTCAGTTGAAAGAAATAAAAGAAATAATTTGAAGAATTAGGATATATAAAAGAAGATGACGATGAATAAGAAGATTTGGGAATTTAGGGTTAAATTTTAGGAGGAAGATGAATATATAAGACAAAGAGGGGGGGAAATTACCGTTGGGGGCCAAGTGACGGCAAGTCAGCAAAATATGCCAGACTGACACATTTGATGCCTATTTTATTTTACGTGTTTAAAATGAACATTGTCTACTTGATGCCTATTTTATTTTAAGTGTTTGAACTAAACATCGTCGATGGGTTCCGCCTTTTTTATTTCAATTCACTTTAACTTTTTTACACGTAGTGGTAATTTTTTATGTCCAACGAAAGTTGAATTTTTATAATGTAATAGATTCTCCATCTGTTGTAACATGTATTCTACCTATTCTGACATATAGTTTATCTGTTGCAATAGGTTGGTCATCTGTTGCATTATCTCGATGTTTCTATCTAAGTCCATTTGTTGCAACAATGGGAAGACTTGTTTGATAAATTCCAACAGATTACCTACCTGTTGAAAAATATGTCTAAATCTGTTCGATTTTTCCAATAAATGTGTCGTTTGTTGCAACAGATACATTATCTGTTGCAATATTTGAATCTAGTATTCCTTTTCAATTAATAATTTCAAATCTAAGGAATAAATAAAATTCATAGACAAAATAAAATAAGTCGAAGCCTTCAAAAATTAGCTGAAATAAGTCAACGAATAAATGAAATGTAAAAAAATTATTATGGGTACAGATCTCAACAAATACATCAACAACAATTTAAGTATGATTCCAAGGATTACTTTGACAGGCTCAAGCTATAAAGATCTACTCAGTATGGACAAGTTGTTCTTCATCTGGTGCTATAGAATTCGGCTTTGCTCGTCGTGGATCTTTATTATCTCTTACGTACGGTTTCTGCGCTTTTTGTTCTCTGTATTTCCATAAAAAGAGTAGCATATTGTCAATGTTGTTCAGCAGTAGCTTCTTCTACATCCACCTGGAAAGCCAGAATTGATCAATGTTAATCACGGAGATACAACAAAATGAAAAAGGATAACTCATCCCTTCTAACAAATCAAACAGGTCTTCCTCCCATTTTAAATTGTCCCAAACAGATTATATTTTTGTTGCAATAATGAATCAACTATTGGGATAAATTTCTACATGAGAAAGACCCTGCATAATAATTTCCAACGGATGAACCATCCATTGCAATATATGAATCATCTGTAGCAGCAGATAGGTCGTCTGTTGGTACAAATAAAAGCGGTACGAAGAGCTGTTTGATTTGCAAAAATAGACGAGACATATGTCGCAACTGATACTTTATCTGGTGCAACAAGTTAGTCAACTGTTGTAACAGATGTCTATATCTGTTTGATAATTTTCAGCAGATGTGTCATCTGTTGAAATAGATATGTGTCTATTTGTTTTGTCGGCTGAAAGACATATATATTCATCTTCTTCGACTAGTGTTGCTCTTCTTTGGACATTGTACATTGCTCGGTGTAACACACAGACAGAGGAGTTGCAATTTCGCTTTTTTGGATGCTTGATAATGCCCTGGAAATCACTCTCCTTCTCCTCTTAGCCCTAATCTCTAACGAAGCGGATGGAATAAAATCCTCTTTGATAGAATAAGACCCCTCTTAGATGTCACTTCCTTTATAAAAGCAGTTAATGTATTAATAACATTAATCACTACATCATATTTTGTCCTGCAGTCTTGACATTTGTATGCAGAACATTCGCTGGGAGAGGCAAAATCTGTATAACCAGTATGATCATACTCATAATAGTTTGCTTTAAATACTGTAAGAGGAGCATCATTAGCACCAACAACTCCATCACCACTAAAACCATCAACAACAACAAGCCCACTCTCCAAAATTAGTTTTCTTGTAATGGTTGTTGCTCCAAACAATTCCGTTTTTATTCTATCGATAACCTTAGGATACGATAAAGTTTGCACAGACCGTAAAGTAAGAAAAAATAGCATCTTCAACTCTCGATTGGTCGGAACTAGAGAAGGATACACAATCTAACATAAATTATTACATATATTAGAATGATGACTAGATCATTCAAAAAAAATATTAATTAAAAGAAAAAATTAATTATAATTATACTTACTGCATCCTTTGGGGGGTTGAAGAGATCAAGAAATTTTACATTTTTATCAGTTTTGACCGACAACCATCTCAAGATTCTTGGACAGGAAACTCCTTCCTAGTAGTTCACTTGTTGTCTCAAATAAGGAATGGCTTTAAACGCCCAAGCCTATAAAATAACGCCAATAAATCAAAACTATTATTGAGTAAAATAAATTAATGATATCATAATTGAAGAAAGAAACATTTACCATGAAAGCCCATGGGAAGCCATATAAGTTGACTGTCTTTAGTGCTAACAGAGTCAATAAATATTTGACAGTCATTTTGAAGCTTTCATACCCCCAAGGATAGTTGTTAAATGCCTCAAGATCCTCGGAGAGCTTTATTAAACCGAGGCTTATGTTGTTGTTAACGTCTTTCGCCCAAAGAATATTATGTACAAACCAAACCAAGCACAATGACTTCTTGTGCTTCTTTGAAAGTCATTTACCTTTCAACACTTCTATCAATTTTTTGTTTTTGAAGCTTGGACCAACAATGGACATCAGGCCATCACGATCACACGACTTACCTTTGCCTTTTTGGGTGTGCGGAGTGCTTTTTCTTGGGTTAAAATAGGTATAACTTGAGAAGGAGGATAACATTTTAGTTTAGTAACTATGGCAACCTCCTTCCAACCAAAACAAACAGGCATACCACAGTAATTTATCCACACCTCATCCATCTTATCTTTATTTTCATACATAAACCTACGCTTGAGAAGTTCATATACTATTTTCATTTGGAAATGAGCATTGTTGTCCTCCGGCAAATTAAGATGTTTCCCAAAGCAGCTGTCCTTGAAATAAGCATCTAATTTTTATTCTCAAAGTATTTTTCTAAAGGCATCGAAAGATTTTCCCATGGCTAACTTAACCACGAAATCACCCATTAAATCTGCGGCACCATCGCACTGCATTCTCACAGGATAACGATCAATGCTGAAGGCTTTGACCAAATCTTCGGTGGAAGGGATATTAGCATGTGCATCATCTCTTTTGAAATATTCCTCCTCTCCGTGTTCATCATATTCTGCTTATGTTTGAGATAACGCTTGTAAAGCAAGCTCATAGAGTGGTGGATGTAGACTAGCTGCTTCACTTGTTTCTTTACTTGGACTTGATTTGATTTTTGTTTTTTTGGGAACCATATTATCTAAAATTAACAGAAACATAAAAAAATATATTATAGTTGATTAATGCATCGTTAAAAAAAGATAACAGTAAATCAAACAAGCAAAATAGTAATATAACAATTGCAATAGATCACCTATCTGTTGCACCAGGTAGAATATCTATTGCAGCATATAACCAAACTGTTGCAGCGGATACGTAATCTGTTGCAATAATATAAAATATATCACTCATCTTTTAAGATAGATGAATGGTCTGTGCAACAGATCACACATTATTGTGGCATATGAGTGATCCGTTGGGATAGTTAAATAACCTGTTGCAATGGATGAGTAATTTGTTGCGATAATACAAAATAAATCACTCATCTGTTGAGAAAAATGAATAGTTTGTGCAGCAGATCACACATCTGTTGCAATATCATCTGTTGCAATATGTGAGTGATTTGTTAGAACAGTTAAATAACCTGTAGCAACGGCTGAGTAATCTGTTATGACAATACAAAATATATCACTCATTTATTGAGAAAGATGAATGGTATGTACAACAGATCACACATTTATTGTGACATAATCTGTTGCAACATATGAGTGATCTGTTGGAACAGTTAAATAATCCGTAGCAACGACTAAGTAATCTATTGTGATAATACAAAATATATCACTCATCTATTGAGAAAGATGAATGGTTTGTGCAACAGATCACACATCTGTTACAATACATGAGTGATCTGTCAGAGCAATTAACTAACCTGCAACAACTGCTGAGTAATCAATTGTGAAAATACAAAACATATTACTTATTTGTTGAGAAAGATGAATGGTATGTGCAACAGGTCACACATCTGTTGTAACACATGAGTGATCTGTTAGAACAGTTAACAACAGTCAATATTATTTAGATTTCTTCCAACATAGGATCGTCTATCACGGAAGATGAATGATCAGTTGGAAAAATCAAGTCTTGGACATTTCCTGTTTAAAGAGTTGATAGGATTTTATCCAACAGGAGGTTCATCTGTTGCATCGGATCATTAATCTGATGGTTCTTCTGTTGCATCAAATGGTTAATTAGTTGCATCAGATTTTTTATCCGATGCTTAATATGTTGCAATATATGGTAAATCTGTTGCATCAGATAGATAATTTGTTGCATCAGATGATTAATCTGTTGCATCAAAATTGTAATCTGATGGCTCCTCTGGTGCATCAGATGGTTGATCTGTTGTATCATATGATAAACCTATTTCATCTGATGGTTAATATGTTGCACCAGATGGGTAATCTGTTGGAGGAAATAAAAAATAGTAGCACGATTTTGTTCAACAAAAAATCAATAATTTCACCATTTTTACCAAGAACAAAAACAAAAGAAATCAACCCAAATTGTCGTTTTATTTTTATAAACACAAACAATAAAAATCAAACTTCAAAAAAATGCAACAAATAACAAAATATCATAATTCACTTCGAAAAGAGAAGAGAAGAAATATCAGAAATTAGGGTTTTAGTCAGACCGCATTTCAAATTAATGCAACAAATATTGAAATTATTAACCAATGCTATAAGATAAGTTGGCTCAAGTTTCTCGTTTTCTTTAAAACTAAAAAGGCCATAAATTTTTACCTGTGAAAGAAGAAAAGGAACGATAAATAATTCGAAGCTGTTGTGGCCGGAGACCAAGGTTGTCACATCGATTGAAGGTTGAAGTCAAAAAGGAACTCGAAGCCCAACTATTTATAGTCGGATGTTGAAGTCACCGAGGATTGAAATGAGAAATTTATAGAACAGTTGGTTGGGAGAGAGTTGAGAGAAGTTGTCGAGGAAGGGATGAGAGACAGGTTGATTTAAATTAAAGAGTAAAACTCGAAGCCCAACTATTTGTTGCCGGAGGTATAAGTCGCCAAGGGTTGAAGTGAGAAAAGAGGTGAACTCGAAGCCCAACTATTTATCGCCGGAGGTAGAAGTCGCCGGGAGTTGAAGGGAGAAATTTTGCAGAACTGTTGGTTGGGAGAGAGTTGAGAGAAACTGTCGAGAGAGAGGAGAAAGTGGTTGATTTGGATTGAAGATGGGTGTGGGTTGGGTTGATTTGTATTTTTGAAAAGATTAGAAAGTTTTGAAAATATTAATCAAGTCCACAATTAACTTAATCAAGTTTCCTAATGATGTTTGACCTTATCTGTTGGTCAATGTTGTTTGACCCTATCTGTTGGTCAATGTCACCAATCTTTCATTCAAGACTTAAAAGACACATTTCCTTCAATTTTCTTAATTATCTTCAATCACATGTAATACTAGGGCTCATTCTCTTTATTACTACACAAATTTATTCAAATCTATTATTTATTGTTTGTAAAAAAAATCAAAATACTCAACTTTCTTTCATGTTCTATTTTTTTCACGTTTTTTTTTTTGTGGAAGTTTTGTTTGTCATTATTTAGTACTTTCTTCAGTTCAATTTGTTTGGTTTATTTCTTTTTTATTTTTATTTTTAAAAATCTTTTTTATTTTTTTGCAACATTTATAATTTTAACTTTCTACATTCGCATTTAAGATTATAAAATTAAAGAATATTTTGATATATTTGATATATCTTTTATTTAATATCACAATATTTTAAAAAAAATATTTTACTTTTTTAAATTTTATGTCAAATTAAAATAGACCAAACAAACTAGAACATATAGGGGTCGTTTGGTAGGGTATATAAGAATAATGTAAAATATGGTGTATTAATAACGTTTGCATTAGTAGTGTTGGTATTAGTTATGCTTATGTTGACATTATTTCTTATAAACCACTAGAGTTGGCATGGTGGTTCAGCGCCATGTCCCTTAAGCAAAAGGTCGGGGGTTCGATCCCCGCCTCTGGCGAATGAAGCAAACTCTGTGGCCAGTTCCCTACCGCTTAGTGCGCTGACAGAGGATCGGAGGATTAGTCTCACGGCTGCTGGCTGTGGGGATACCTTGGGAAACAAAAAAAAAAGACATTATTTCTTATAAATTGTTTGGTTTGATGTAATAGAAATAATATTTCTTGTATAGATTTTATAGAAAAGTATTTTATTACAAAAATACCCTCTACACTCTTTAATTTTGTAAAACAAAATGAAAGTTTTAATTCTTTCAGTATTTTTCATTCAACAACTTTTTTAAAAAATATATATATTTCATTTTAAATTGTAAATTGCATAATTTTTTCAAGGTTAATCCTTTCTTCTTCTTCTTTTTAAAAATAAATAAATTTAAACACTGCTTTCAAAGTAAATCCTTTTATGTGTTTAATTCTAAAGCATACAGTTTTCTTCTTTTTTTCAAGTAAATCAATACTCCAGTGTTTTTATTTTTAATATATAAAAATTTAATATTCGGTTTTTTTATGATTATTTTGCATATTAATTTATCTATTAAAAATCTACAAGCAAAAGAACTTAAGAAATAATAAATTTGAGGGGCAAGGTTGTCATTATCAAGTTAATGCATGTGTTGAAACTCTTTGTATTACTAATACATAGGAAAATAATGGTATTAGTAACACATAGTTCAATACACTATAGAGTGTATAACTAATGCAAGCATTAGTTATACATAAGGTAAAAAAAATGTACCAAACAAGCTACTAATAATACACTAAACTAATGCATGCATTAACTTTTTCAATACACTCTATCAAATGACACCATAGAGTATTAACAGAATAGTGCATTTCTATAAGGAAAAAAATACAAAACTTGTAGATGTTAAAATGTGCTTCTGAGTATGTATATATGTATTTTCAAAAGTCAAAGCTTCTAAACTTATGTTTTAGCCAAAGGTTACTTTCATAAACTTCTAATAATTATAACAAACTTATAAAATTCATTGAAATTAATTTATAAATCATTATGGATATTATGTCATACCAAAGTTGAATTCCTTATTCAAAATTTAGTCCATTATTATTAATATAACTGACACTTTATTATAACGTGTATCTTTATTATCATTTTTGATTGTGCTAATTTAAAAATATTGATGATCATTTAGAAAAAACTAATTAAATACTTATAAATATATTTAAAATATTAATATTGGGCCCATAAAAAGGGCCCTTCAGTATCTAGTTATATATAAAAAAAAACTTAAATATTTGGTAGTCGTCAGTGAGCTTTGATATTCTTAAAGTGTTTCATAGTTTTGTTTTTGTGTTGCTTTTTTTTTTTCCTTTGTTGCACTCATTTTTGTTTTTTGTTTTTGCTTGTTCTTCTTTGGCATTCAATATTCTTTGATTTAAGTCATTTCTATATGAGTTTTTATAGTTAGTATATTTTGACACTGTTAGAATATGAGTAGGAATAGGAATAGCATATAGAATCCTACTTGGGAAGGGATTATAATGTAGTGTCCTATTAGGAAAAGAATTGGAATGTAATATTTATAAATAGGGCCTCAATGTAATCATATAGTCACAACAATTCAATAATATTCTTATTATTATTTTTCTCACATGGTATCAAAGCCTCTACGATCTTGGTAGAGAATCAAAGAGCTTCCGCTGCTGGCGGGCGGCTATAACCGATATACGCCATCCGGCCGGCCAATGATTATGTTATATATGCCGCCCGTCCGGCCAATGATTATGTTAGCAAAATTTAGGCCACTACACTTCTTTTCCCTACTTTTTCATATCTAATTTGTGTAGCACCATGCATCTTTCTGGTGACTACTTTCTCATATCAGATTTGTGTAGCACCGTGCATCTCTCCAGTCGACTTATATTTAATTTGCGTAGTACTATGCATCTTTTCGGACTACTTTCTCGTATCTGTAGCACCATGCATCTTTTCGGTGACTCCTTAGATCTAATATGTGTAGTTCCATATGTCCTTACGATGACTCCTCAGATCTGATTTGCGTAGGTTCGTATCATCATTCCGATCCTATCCATATAAGTTCTCTTTTTCAGTAGGGTTGTGCCGTCATTCCAACCCTACCCATATAAATTTCCTTTTTTAGTAGGGTCGTATCATCATTCCAATCTTACCCATATAATTTTAATTTTCAGTAGGGTCGTGTCGTCATTCCTATTCTACCCCTATAATTTCTATTTCTCAGTATGATCGTGCCATCGTTCCGACCTACTCATATAATTCTCTTTTTCAGTAGGGTCGTGTCATCATTCCAACTCTACCCATATAATTTTTTCTCAAATGGTGACCATTTTTCAGCCATCAAATCTAATAATCTGGCGTATGAGTATGTTCCGGCCAGTTCTTCGGTGACTATCTTGTTCAAGATCTACTATCTCTTGATTTCAAGATGACCCATATATTTTAACAAATTTCTGATAATTTTCCAGCGACACATCAACTTTCTAGCGATGTTTACTACTTTTTGGATCACTTTTTTAGTTTGTTCCTTTTCAATTGAGGTTTCCCAGACGTCCAGAGCAGTCCTTATCAGTTTTGTTGCAGATATCTTCACCAAGTCCCTCACCGATCCTCGTATTAGTTACATCCATAACAAGCTTGGTACATATGTCTTTTATGCACCAACTTGAGGGGGAGTGTTAGAATATGAGTAGGAATAGGAATAGCATATAGAATCCTACTTAGGAAGGGATTATAATGTAGTGTTCTATTAGGAAAAGGATTGGAATGTAATGTCTATAAATAGGGCCTCAATGTAATCATATAGTCACAACAATTCAATAATATTCTTCTTATTATTTTTCTCATAGACACTATAATTCCTTCCATTTTAATTTAAGTGTTTTAGTTTGACCAGACAAAGAATTTAAGAAATAAAAAGAGATTTTTGAATCTTGTGATTTTAATTAAAAATATACTTCCTCCGTCTGATATTAATTGTTTAATTTCTTCTTCATATGTTGTTAAGAAATCATAAATAAGAAAGATAGTTTCAGTAATTTAACCCTTAGGAACCTTTATAAATTTGTTTAAAAAAGAATTACAAGTGTTTTGTAAATTGACAAGTAATTTAGAACTATTATTTTTTATAACATGGACAACTAATATGAGGCAGATGAAATATGGAGTTTTTAAATTTTGTGATCTTAAACTTACCAAGCAAAAGGTTTTAAATTGAAAAACTTACTAATTATAAAAACAGACTCTCTTTTTGAAACAGATTAAAAAAAGAAAATAAGACTTTTAAATTGAGATGAAGAAGTAACAAAATTTTATGAATTATTTTAGCTCTTTACTTCTTCCGATTTATATTATATTCTATTTTAAATTTTATACTTATTTTAAATAAATATTTCTTTTATATAATCATGATAGTATTAATAGTTTTTTTTTTTAAAATAAGTTTAAGATAGATGAATTCTTACAAAATTAAATTATTAAGGCACTGTAATGAAAAACGCTTCTTATTATTTTATGAAGGAAAATGATATTTTAAGAAAATTTGTCAAAATTAAGAATGTCATAACTATGAATCAGAAAATCAGTTATATTACTCAAAAACTAAAGAGTCGACGGACTCTTCTTCTATATTTTTTATCATTATAAATTTTTGACAAAATTAATAACAATGAAAACTTATCAACGATATATATTTAAGGTGTCAATAGATTATATTTATTATGTAGTAAAAAATTGATATAAATTAAACTTTTTAAATTAAAATTATATTATTTTTATATTTAAAGTTGGGCTCGGATTAGCACAGACCACATGTAACTAGGGGCCTTGGGCTCTAGGTGAAAGAAGAGTTTTAAAATGAAGTGTGGGTGACACAAGTCTTAATAATTGAGTGGAGGTGACAATTACTTTATTAAGGATTAAGAAAGTAAGAAAAGATTGAAAACAACCCACAAGTTTTTTAATTTACACTTTGATCCAATATAAAACTTAATATAACTAGAAATGGAGGGAAAAAAGGCACGTTTCTTTCTCTTCTCATTTATTGGAGTTTTCTCTCTCTTTGTGATTTTTGTTGTTCATTGTTGTTGTTGCTTTATTCATCATCTTCTTCTTCATTATCATCATCTTGTTTTTCATTATCATCTCTTCTTGCTCATCATCATCATCTTTTTGTTGTTGAACATTGTTGTTACCGCTACTATTGCTACTTGATCAAATTTTTTTAGGTCAAATTTTATTCGTATATCACTTGGAAATTACTTATAGGTGATTTTAGTAAGTAAAATTATAATTTTTAGTTGAATTTCTCATCTGGGTGTATCTGCTACTGCTATTTTTTCAACAGTAGATAAAACATTTAACGTGAATCCAACAGATGAGTAATCGTTGCACAGATGAGTAACCTGTTACAACATATTGACTAATCTGTTGCAACATATTGACTAATCTGTTGCAACATATTGACTAATCTGTTGCAACATATGAGTAATCTATTGCAACATATATGACTAATCTGTTGCAACAGATTACTCATCTGTTGGATTTATATTATAGTGTTGTAACATGAATCCAACATATGGGTCATCTGTTGCAACAGATTAGTCATATATTGCATCAGATTACTCACTTGTTGCAATAAATGACTCATATATTGGATTCATGTTGCAGGTTCTATCCATTGTAGCAGTAGCAAATATACCAAATAAAAAATTCAACAAAAATCATAATTATACTTACAAAATCACCTATGAAGTAATATCCAAGTGATATACGAACAAAATTTGACCTAAAAAAATTCTAAAAATTTCAACAAGGGCACAACGAATACGTGAAACACATGAAAAATTTTATGAAACAGGTAAAGAAGATAAAAATAATGTATCATACATCAAATACAAAAGGATCGAGGGGAAAAACGTTTGAGTTCTCCTAAAAATATTTAAGTTTCCTAGTATTTTAATTGTTTTCTAATGGATAACCTATCTATTATAACAGATTTTCTATCTGTTTGATAATTTTCAACAGATGAATCATCTGTTGCAACATGTCAGTCATCTGTTGGTTCAAATTAAGCAATTATTAGTAATAACTAAATTGATTTAGCTAAAACTAAAGACGAGTCTTTAAGACAATGGGACAAACATTTGGGTTCTCCTAAAAATATTTGAGTTCCCTGGTATTTTAATTATTTTCCAACAGATCACCTATTTGTTGCAACAAGTTAGTTATCTGTTGCAATAAATGCTCATAACAGGTTAGTCATTTGTTGATTCAAATTAAGCAATTATTAATAATAATTAAATTGATTTAACTAAAATTGAAGACAAGACCTTAGACAAGGGTGAAAAAATTTGAGTTCTCCTAAAAAATATGTGAGCTTTAGTATTTTAAATTGTTTTTCAACACATATTTTGTCTATTTAGTAATTCCAACAGATGAGTCATATGTTGCAACAACTTAGTCATCTGTTGCAACAGATGTCTATATCTGTTTGATAATTTTCAATAGATGAATTAGTTATTGCAACAAGTGAGTCATTTGTTGCAACAGATGTCTATATCTGTTTGGTTATTTTCAACAGATGTTTTTATTTGTTTGATAATTTTCAACAGATTAGTCATCTGTTGTAACAATTTAGTCATCTATTGATTCACATTAAGTCATTATTAGTAATAACTAAATTGATTACTAAAATAAAATATGAATTAATAAGTTCAATTATAGTTTCAATTAATCTCATGGTAATTACACGATCAACTAAGTATGTTCGTCCTGAGTAGAGTGATCAATTGACCAATTTTATTTGAAATGATTCAAACTAAGTCATCATTAGAAATAACTATATTGATTTAACTAAAACTAAAGATGAATTAGTAAGTTCAATTACGATTTCAATTAATTTCATAGTAATTACATGATCAATTAAGTGTTTCGTACTGAGTAAAATGATTAATTGACAAATTTTATGTGAAATAATTCAAATTAAAACATTATTAGAAATAACTACGTTGATTTAACTAAAATTAAAGATGAATTAGTAAGTTCAATCACGATTTCAATTAATCTCAATAATTAAATGATCAATTAAGTGTTCCATCCTTAGTAGAATAATTAATTGACCAATTTTATTTTAAATGATTCAAATTAAGCCATTATTAGTAATAACTATGTTGATTTAACTAAAATTAAACATGAATTAATGAGTTCACTTACAATTTCAATTAATCTCATCATAATTATATGATTAACTAAGTGTATTCCTCCCGAGTAGAGTGATCAATCGATCAATTTTATTTAAAATAATTCAAATTAAGATATTATTAGTAATAACTAAATTGATTTAACTAAAATTAAAGATAAACTTACAATTTCAATTAATCTCATAGTAATTAAATTATCAGCTAAGTGTATTCGTCATGATTAGAGTGATCAATTGACCAATTTTATTTGAAATGAATCAAATTAAGCCATTATTCGTAATAACTAAATTGATAAAACTAAAATTAAAGATGAATTGATAAGTTCACTTACAATTTCAATTAATCTCATAGTAATTACATGATCAACTATGTGTATTCGTCTCGAGGAGAGTGATCAATCGACCAATTTTATTTCAAATTAAGTCATTATTAGTAATAAATAAATTGATTTTGACTAAATTAAAGATGAATTGATAAGTCCACTTACAATTTCAATTAATGTATTCGTCCTTAATAGAATGATCAATTGATAAATTTTATTTAAAATGATTCAAGTTAAGCAATTATTGGTAATAACTAAATTGATTTAACTAAAATTAAAGACAAGACCTTGGACAAGGGGACAAACATTTGAGTTCTCTTAAAAACATCTGAGCTTTACTATTTTAAATTATTTTTCAACATATATCCTATATGTTTGATAATTTTCAACAGATGAGTCATCTGTTGCAACAACTTAGTCATCTATTGCAACAGATGTCTATATTTGTTTGATAATTTTCAATAGATGAGTCATTTATTGCAACAGGTTAGTCATTTGTTGCAACATATGTCTATATTTGTTTGGTCATTTCCAACAGATGTCTTTATCTGTTTGGTCATTTCCAACAGATGTCTTTATCTGTTTGATCATTTCCAACAGATGTCTTTATCTGTTTAGTCATTTTCAACAGATTACTCATCTTTTGCAACATGTTAGTCATATATTGATTCATATTAAGCCATTATATTAGTAATAACTAAATTTATTTAACTAAAATTAAACATGAATTAATAAGTTCAATTGCAGTTTCAATTAATCTCATGATAATTACACTATCAACTAAGTGTGTTCGTCCTGAGTAGATTGATCAATTGACCAATTTTATTTGAAATGGTTAAAACCAAACCATAATTAGAAATAACTATATTGATTTAACTAAAATTAAAGATGAATTAGTAAGTTGACTTATAATTTTAATTAATTTTATAGTAATTACATGATCAACTAAGTGTTTCGTCTTAAGTAGAATGATCAATTGACCAATTTTATTTGAAATAATTAAAATCAAGCAATTATTAGTAATAATTAAATTAATTTAACTAAAATTAAAGATGAATTGATAATTTTAATTACGAGTTCAATTAATCTCATAGTTAGTAATTACATGATCATCTAAGTGTATTCGTCTTGAGTAAAGTGTTAATTGACCAATTTTATTTGAAATGATTCAAATTAAGATATTATTAGTAATAACTGCATTGATATAACTAAAATTAAATATGAATTGATAAGTTCAATTACGATTTCAATTATTCTCATATTAATTAAATGATCATCTTAGTGTGTTCGTTCTGAGTAGAGTGATCAATTGACTAATTTTATTTGAAATGATTCAAATTAAGCCATTATTAGTAATAACCAAATTGATTTAATAATTACAATTTCAATTAATCTCATAGTAATTACATGATCATTTAAGTGTATAACCTATTGCAACAGATGAGTTATTTGTTGAAAATTATCAAACAGATATATACATATGTTGCAATAGATTAGTCATCTGTTGTAACAAATGTCTTTATCTGTTGGTCATTTACAACAGATGACCAATCTGTTGCAACATATGACTTTATCTGTTTGTTATTTCCAACAGATTACTAATCTGTTGCAGTAGGTGACTAATCTGTTGCAACAGATGTCTTTATTTGTTTGGTCATTTTCAACAGATTACTTATCTTTTGCAACATCTTAGTCATCTATTGACTCATATTAAGTCATTATATTAGTAATAACTAAATTGATTTAACTAGTATTAATAAGTTCAATTATTGTTTTAATTAATCTCATGGTAATTACACAATCAACTAAGTGTGTTAGTCCTGAGTAGAGTGATCAATTGACCAATTTTATTTGAAATAATTCAAACCAAGCCATAATTAGAAATAACTATATGGATTTAACTAAAATTAAAGATGAATTAGTAAGTTCACTTACAATTTCAATTAATTTTATAGTAATTACATGATCAACTAAGTGTTTCGTTTGAAGTAGAATGATCAATTGACCAATTTGATTTGAAATAATTAAAATTAAGTAATTATTAGTAATGACTAAATTGATTTAACTAAAATTAAAGATGAATTGCTAAGTTCAATTACGATTTCAATTAATCTCATAGTAATTACATGATCATCTAAGTGTATTCGTCTTGAGTAAAGTGTTAATTGACCAATTTTATTTGAAATGATTCAAATTAAGACATTAGTAGTAATAACAACATTGATTTAACTAAAATTAAAGATGAATTGCTAAGTTCAATTACGATTTCAATTAACATGTTGCAATAGATGAGTAATCTGTTGGAAAAGACCAAACAGTTAAAGACATTTGTTGAAAATGACCAAACATTTATAGATATATATTGCAACAGATGACTAACCTATTGCAATATATGACTCATCTATTGGAAATTATTAAATAGATAAGATATATGTGAACTCAGAAGCAAAATGAGCCACAAAATTTAAAAAGTGACCAAAATAAGTCACCTATTTAAAAAGTTACCAAAATAGGCTAAACGTAATAATTTATTACGTTTTCTATTTTTTTCTTAACGATCAATTAACGGAGTTGACTTTTACAATTTCTTACGTTTTACATTTTTTTTGTAAAACGTAAAAATTTCTTACGTTTTATAAAAAATAAATATAAAACATAAGAATTTCTTACATTTTACATGATGACCGAGGAAAAAAATGCAGTGAATTATCAAATCAATTAAAAAGATACTAAAAAATGAGTTGTTCAACATAACAAAAAGTTACGTTCTTAACTTTTTTATAGCAGTGGTCCCCAACCCACAATTTTTTTTTCCACAAATGTCCCATCACTTCTACTTTTTCCTCTTTTTAAATATGATAATTATGATTTTTTTTATTATTTAAATTTATTTATATTTTACATGTAGTTCAAATAATTTTTTTTTTTCTCTATGTAATAAATTTTTACGTTTTACATAAAAAATAGAACTATCAATTACCTCATTAACTTAACAATTTTCTTATATTTATTCTATATAAAAAAATAATCACTTCTATCCTTAATTATCTGATTTCTCTCTAAAAAAAATTATACTTTTGAGTTTTTCTCTACTCCAAAATAGTAAAATGTTGAATTATCGTCGATCAAATATGCTACTATATACAATAATTATATTTTTTTGGTGTGTTAAAAATATGAAATTAATTTTTTTGGATAGTGATTCATCGTAGTTTTCGATTAGTGTTTCGATTAGGATATTGAGGAGACTCACATGCACAAATACGTTTCATATTATAATTAATGGAGTAAAAAATCACAATTTAATTTAGGAACACTCCTAAATTAATATAAGAAAATATATATTTTTTAGGAACACTCCTAAAAAAATATAATTCTTGTATATAGTAGCATATTTGATCGACGATAATTCAACATTTCACTATTTTGGAGTAGAGGAAAACTCAAAAGTATAATTTTTTTTAAGAGAAATCGGATAATTAAGGATAGAAGTGATTATTTTTTGATATAGAATAAATATAAGAAAAATGTTAAGTTAATGAGGTAATTGATACTTCTTTTTTTAATTTTTTTTATGTAAAACGTAAAAATTTATTAGAAAAAATAAATTATTTGAACTACATGTAAAATATAAATAAATTTAACTAATAAAAAAATTCATAATTATCATATGTAAAAAGAGGAAAAAGTAGAAGTGATGGGACATTTGTGGAAAAAGGAATTGTGGGTAGGGGATTACTGCTATAAAAAAGTTAAGAACGTAACTTTTTTTCACGTTGAACAACTCTTTTTTTAGTACCTTTTTAATTGATTTGACAATTCATTGTATTATTTTCCTCGGTTATCATGTAAAACGTAAGAATTTATTACGTTTTATATTTTTTTAATAAAATGTAAGAATTTCTTACGTTTTACAAAAAAAAGTAAAACGTAAGAAATTCTTACGTTTTTGTAAAAGTCAACTCCGTTAGTTGACCGTTAAGAAAAAAGTAGAAAACGTAATAAATTATTACGTTTAGCCTATTTTGGTAACTTTTTAAATAGGTGGCCTATTTTGGTCACTTTTTAAATTTCTTGGCTTATTTTGATTCCGAGTTCGATATATGTTGAAAAGCAATTTAAAATACTAAAGCTCAAATATTTTTAGGAGAACTCAAACATTTGTCCCCTTGTCTAAGGTCTCCTAAATATTTTTAGGAGAACTCAAACATTTGTTATTATTAATAATTGCTTAATTTGAATAAACAAATTACTAACCTGTTATAAACATCTGTTGCAATAGACGACTAACTTATTGCAACAAATAGATAATCTGTTGGAAAATAATTAAAATACTAGGGAACTCAAATATTTTTTGGTGAACACAAATGTTTGTCCCATTGTCGTAGAGACGTCTTTAATTTTAGCTAAATCAATTTAGTTATTACTAATAATTGCTTAATTTGAATCAACAGATGACTAGCATGTTGCATCAGATGATTCATCTGTTGGAAATTATCAAACATTTAGAAAATTTGTTGTAACAGATGGGTCAACTATTAGAAAGTAATTAAAATATTAGGGAACTTAAATATTTTTAGGAGAACTCAAATGTTTGTCCCCTTGATCCTTTTGCATTTGATGTATGGTATATTATTTTTGTCTTCTTTACCTGTTTCATGAAATTTTTCATGTGTTTTACTTATTCGTTATGCCCCTGTTGAAATTTAAAAAAAAAAATTAGGTCAAATTTTGTTCGTATACCACTTGGACATTACTTCATAGCTTATTTTATAAGTAAAATTATATTTTTTGTTGAATTTCTTATTTGGTGTATCTGCTACTGCTACAATGGATAGAACCTGCAACATGAATCTAACATATGAGTCATCTATTGCAACAAGTGAGTAATCTGTTGCAATATATGACTAATCTGTTGTAACAGATGACCTATATGTTGGATTCATATTATAACACAATAAAATGAATCCAACAGACGAGTAATTTATTGCCACAGATTAGTCATATATGTTGCAACAGAGTACTCATTTGTTGCAGCAGATTACTCATTTGTTGCAACAAATTAGTTATATATGTTGCAACAGATTAGTCATATATGTTGCAACAGATTACTCATTTATTGCAACAAATTAGTCATATATGTTGCAACAGATTAGTCATATATGTTGCAACAGATTAGTCATATATGTTGCAACAGATTAGTCATATATGTTGCAATAGATTACTAATCTGCGCAACATATTAGTCATATATATTGCAACAGATTACTTATCTGTGCAACAGATTAGTCATATATGTTGCAACAAATACTCATCTGTTGGATTCACGTTACATGTTTTATCCATGGTGGTATATGTCTCATTCTTCTAGATTTTAAATGGATTAAACATCTGTGATCTGGATATTTGTGTCCAATAGTTTTGCAGTATATTTTATGTTTTGTTGTTAATACATATAAATTTTTACATCTTGCTGTAAATATTTTACTTCCTGGAGTTAATTCTAAGTCTAACTCTTTTCCTTTTATTTCATCAAATACATTGTTATCAAATATTATTTTTTGATCTGTTCCTTCTTCATTTAAATATTCTTCTTTTGTTAATATTTTTATATCTTCTTCAGTCATTTAATTCATCTAATTCACTATCTATTTCATTATTTGTTTCATTCTCTGAAATTTCATATATACTGTCTTCACTTTCTAATTCGTAATCTATGTAATCTATTTGCATATATTCTGTAAAACTACGCACCCATATATTCTCATATATTATGTAATCTATTTGCATATATTCGGAGACTAGTATTGAATATATTAAATTACAAATGGTATCAAAGCACAGTTATTTAAAAAATACAGAAGTAGCATATATGTTTGAATTTAGAGTTTATGAAAAAATTACAATAATCAATCAATTAATTAAGTAATATGAGAAGACCATTTAAAAACAGAGAAGCTTTTAGAAAAATTAAAGAATCTTTAATTAGTAATTATTCAGAATATATAAGTCTAAATAAAACAAAAGAAAACCCACAAAGATTAACTTACCTAATTACCTTAATATCTAGTATTGAAGCAAAATTAATAATCCATTTAAAATCTAGAAGAATGAGATATATACCACCTAATTATGATAAAATTAGATTTAGATATCCACCAAAATACTATAAATATTGTTTGGATGAATAAAATACAAAAATACAAAGAACTAAAACAGACTATATCTGAAAAACGTAAAGAATTAAAAATAAGAACAAAAAGATTAAATTATAATATATTTGCCGGAGTTAGTAAAAACTCAATAAATGCACAAAAAGATGAAATATCAAATTTAGAATCACAAATAGATAGTTTAGAATATATATATCAACATGAACTATTTACAATAAAATGAACAAAGAAGAATTTATAATAGACGAAAAAATATATGAAAATCACGAAGGATTAAAAATAAGAATAGTATTTTCTAATTTAGGAAGAAGATATAAGAAAATAGGTGAACATTTATATTTAATGTTAGAAAAAGAAGAATTAAAATTAGAAGATAAATTAACAGCTATGGTAAGAATAGAAAGAGAAAATAAAGAAATAGATAGAAAAAAGGAAATAGAAAAAATAAAACAACAGACTACAGAAGAAATACGAAAAATAGAAGAAACTAAAAATAGTAGGATTGCTGAATTAGAAAAAGAATTACAAATGTTAAAAGATCTGTATGAAAAAAGACAGAAAGAAAAAGAAGAAAAAGATAAAGAACAAAAATTATTAAACGAAATAAATCAATTTAAAGAAAAATTAGAAATAGACGATAAAGAAATAAAAAACAAAGAATTAGAAATAAATAATATAGATGTTGAAGAAACAGACAATTATGATTCAGAAGATAGTGAAAAATATACATAAATATTAACAAATACAAAAAATTTAGAAATCAATGAAAAACAAGAAGTAATTAATGAAAAAATTTTTAGAAAATATCAACACAGAAATAAATACTCTTGATAAAAAAGGAGATCAAAATATAATACCTAGTACATCAGAAATAAGGAAACCTACATATTATAAAAATAAGTTTAAAAGATATAATCTAAAGAATGAATATGACAAATGGACACCAAAATAAATAGTTAATAAAAATTATAACTTTCTAGACTTAGATTGTGTAATAGATACAGAAAAAACGATACAATTATGGATAGGATATATGACAAAACAATTATTAGATAATAATATAAGTGCAACAGATGCACCAGAATATATAGAAAGAACATTAATAGGAACAGTAAAATTATGGTTTTTAAATCTAACCGAAAATAGTAAAAAAATATTAAGAACTGACAAACCCACAGAAGGAATAATGAAATTAACACCTATAGAACTATTAAAAAAATATGAAACAGCTATAAAAGACGAATTTAGTAGCATGACAACAACAGAAGAAGAACAAAATGAAGAGAAAGATATAAATAGAAATTTAATGTTAAAATTAGCAATATGTAATATGTGTTACATAGATGAATATACTTGCGCATTTAAAGAATATTATTATAAAGGAGCATATAATATAGAAGAAAGCAAAGAAATAAGAAAATTATATTTTAATAAATTACCTGAACCATTTAGTTCAAAAATAATAAAAAGTTGGGATGAAACAAAAATAGTAGATACTTTAGGAGCAAGAATAAAATTTTTACAACAATGGTATAGAAACCTATGTGAAAAATACAGAGAAGAAATAAAAATGGAAAAAACATTAATAAGAAATTTAGCATGTTGCAAAGATAAAATAGCACCTCAATTTGGATGTGAAGAAAGATATTATAAGAAAAGAAAAAGGCATAAGAATTATAAGAAATACAAAAAATCAAAATATAAATACAAAAAACCAAGAAAAAGATATTATGTAAAAAATTATAAAAACAAGAGACCATATAGAAAGAAAAAATCTATAAAAGAATGTACTTGTTATAATTGTGGAAATTTAGGACACTTAGCTAGAGATTGTAAATTACCTAAAAACCCAAAAAATAAACAAATATCAGAAATAAAAATAGAAAATACAGAATATATGCAAATAGATTACATAGATTACGAATTAGAAAGTGAAGACACTATATATGAAATTTCAGAGAATGAAACAGATAATGAAATAGATAGTGAATTAGATGAATTAAATGACTGAAGAAGATATAAAAATATTAACAAAAGAAGAATATTTAAATGAAGAAGGAACAGATCAAAAAATAATATTTGATAACAATGTATTCGATGAAATAAAAGGAAAAGAGTTAGACTTAAGTGTAGAAAAAATATTTAAAATACCAACAATAAAAAATATATTTACTAGAAAAAAGGAAGAATATTATGTAATAAGTCAAAAGGAGCACGTAATAGACTGTAGATATGCAAAAGGTAAAGCCAGTATACCACTAGTAACAAAAAGAATAATTAATAAAGAAATAAACGATATAAAAAGTAGAGACCCAATAAAATATGTACACCTTGGAGGTACAGAAATATTAATAAAAGCATGTTTTAGAGAAGGAATAGATACACCAATAGAATTATATTTAGCAGATGATAGAATTATAAAACCTATAGAAAAAAGCATAATAACTGCCATAAAAGGAAATTTAATATACCAAAAATTTAAATTTATAATAAGTGCAAATTATTCAGTAGCAGTAACAGATAGAAATATAGATAAATCACTAGTATTATATTGGAAGATATCAGGAATAGAATTAACTCCAGGAAGTAAAATATTTACAGCAAGATGTAAAAATTTATATGTATTAACAACAAAACATAAAATAACGGGAAAAAATAAGATTAATAAGATACAAATAGATAGCCCATTTGAACAATTTGTAAAAACAATAGATTATAATGATTATAGCTATAAAGACATAGATGTAGAAGAAAATCTAGAAATAATAAATGATAGAATAAGTACAACAAAAAGAACAGCTTATGATAAACCGGAATCATCAAGCTCATCAAAAAGAATAAGTTATGAAACAAGTTCAATGGATAATTCAAACCATTATTATATAACAGGAAAGGTAAATGAAAAAGAATATTTAATACTATTAAATACAGGACAAGAAGAAAATTATATAGCAAAATATCTAGTAAAAAATGAAGAAATAAAAACCGACAATAATATATGCCCAGATCTACCAAGAAGTTTAATAAACACTAAAAATATAGCAGAAAAAGAAATAATAATAGGAATAAGAAAAATAAAAATAGAATTTGAAGTAAAAGAAGAAATGCAAAAAACAGACATAATATTAGGAATAAAATGGCTAGAACAAGTAAAACCATATAATATAGAACATACACAATTAACCATAACATATAACAGAGAGAAATTATTCTTAAGAAGAGCATTAACATAAAATGAAAATATATGTATTAATGAAGATAGTAGTAGAAGGATATTACAGTAGATATTATACGCCTATGATAGATACAGGAGCAGAAGCTAATTTATGTAGATATAATTGTTTACCAGAGAGTAAATGGGATAAATTGAAAACACCAATAATAGTTAAAGGATTTAATAACGAAGGAAGCTTAATTACTTATAAAGCTAAGAATGTAAAAACACAAGTATGGGATAAAATATTAACAATAGAAGAAATTTATAATTATGAACTAACGTCAAAAGATATACTTTTAGGAATGTCGTTTCTAGATAAATTATACCCACATATAATAACTAGAACAGACTGGTGGTTTACAACACCATGTAAACAAAAAGTAAGAGCAAAAAGAGTTAATAATAAATTAAGAAAGAAAACTGATTGGATAAAAGGAAATGAAAAAATTACACAAAAGTTAGAAAATATAAAAAATACTGAAGATACAATAGAATTAGTTGTATTTTCAATAAATAAAACAGAAATAACTATATTTTCAATAAATAAGATAGAAATAATTAACAGAAAATTAGAACAATTATATAGTGAAGATCCATTAAAAGGATGGGAAAAACATAAAACTACTATAAAAATTGAATTAATAGATAAAAATAGCATAATAACCCAGAAACCATTAACATATAATTTTGATGATTTAAAAGAATTTAAAATGCATATAGATGAATTATTAGAAAAACAATATATACAAAAAAGTAATAGCAAACATAATAGCCCAGCATTTATAGTAAATAAACATAACAATAACTTATAATTACCCAATACCAAATAAGATATTAAAAATAAGACAAATACAAGGATATAATTATTTTAGTAAATTTGATTGCAAATCAGGATTTTACCATCTAAAGTTAGAAGAAGAATCTAAGGAATTAACCGCATTTACGGTACCACAAGGATTTTATGAATGGAATGTACTACCATTTGGATATAAAAATGCACCAGGTAGATACCAACATTTTATGGATAATTATTTTAAACAACTACCTAATTGTATAGTATACATAGACGATATACTATTATATACAAAAACCAAAGAAGAACATTTAAAATTATTAGAACAATTTACGGATATAATAGAAAATTCGGGAATAAGTTTAAGTAAAAAGAAAGCTGAAATTATGAAAAATCAAATAGAATTTTTAGGAATACAAATAGATAAAAGTGGAGTAAAAATGCAACAACATATAGTACAAAAAATAGTAAATTCGAAAGAAGAATTAGATACGAAAAAGAAATTACAATCATTTTTAGGATTAGTAAACCAAGTAAGAGAATATATACCAAAATTAGCAGAAAACTTAAAACCACTACAGAAAAAACTAAAAAAGGACATAGAATATAACTATAATGAAGAAGATAAAAAACAAGTTCAAAAAATAAAAATACTTTGTAAAGAATTACCAAAATTACAATTTCCAGATGAAAATAGAAAATTTATATATATAGTAGAAGCAGATGCTAGTGAATATAGTTACGGAGGAGTACTTAAATATAAATATGAAGCAGAAAAAATAGAACACCATTGTAGATATTACTCAGGTACGTTTAACGAGACAGAAATAAAATGGGAAATAAATAGAAAAGAATTATGTTCACTATATAAATGTTTGTTAGCATTTGAGTCATATATTGTATATAACAAATTTATTGTGCGAACAGATAATACACAAGTACGCTGGTGGCTAACAAAGAAAATACAAAATTCAGTTACAACAAAAGAAATTCGGAGACTAGTATTGAATATATTAAATTTTACATTTACAATTGAAGTAATCAGTACTAACAAAAATGTTATTGCAGATTACATATCAAGACAAAGCTACACAGACTGATATTATAGAAGAAGATACTCTAGAAAAGATACTTAACACCCTAACTACGCTTTCAGTGAAAGTGGACAGTATGGGTAATGAGATAGAAAAGCTAAAGACTAATGAAGGTAAACTGAAGTCTATAGCTACAAATCAGCTAACTCAGCAGTGTGCAGAGCTATGTCGATCGGAAGACATTAAAATTCCAGAGCTAGAAGGAGACGTTGGGATACTCCATAAAACCCATAACGTTTATCTATCTACTTCTGCAGGTACAAGCAAAGGAGTTAGTCGACCAAGATACCAGAACATGAATATGAATAAAATATTTGAAAAACCATATACCCCAAATACATCAAAAGATCCCATGTTTATACCCCCACAAATTACCACATACCGAGATAGTCTGAACCAAGACAAAAAAGTTTATAACTACACATCCCAAAAATACATAGAAAATATCTACAATATACAAACCTTTTTAAACAGCAACCCAAAAGCTACAAATGTCCAAGAACCAGATACAAACTATATAACCCAGAAATTGACCGGATATAATAAATTAATTGCCTTACCTAAAACCAAACCAAATATAGTTAAAACTTGCTACGAATATGGATTACTTAGTACTGTATATACCACGGACGGAACTGAGATATCCACTATACCAGAAATATATGAAGCATTTATCATTTTTAAAAGAATAACCAAAGGTACCTTGTTCTTTATAAAAATTTACGCGGCACCAACAGAGATATTATTTGATGAAGTTAAAAAACCTATACAAGTTGTAAAGATAGGAATGACACGAGTTATGATTATACCACAAGATATTATTTCACAACCAGAGATACCCAGAATCGAGATACCAAAATTTTATGCAAACAAAAGGATTATCGGATTATCTACAATTTTACAAGAGCTAGCAAATACATATTGCAACCAAAATCCCATATGGAACTACTATTCAAGAGATCATGTATTAATATATTCGAATTCAAAAGAGTTACGAGAAACAGATATGGAAACTATTAGGCAATGGATTATCACGTTGCTTAAACCAGAAACAGAACCTATTGCCAGAGCTATCAGGGAAAAATTTATTTCAGAAAAATTATTGACCAGATACTGCAAAACTATTGGACACAAATATCCAGATCACAGATGTTCAAAATGTAATGGAGGAGATAATGACGTCCCAGCAGTTCAGCTAGAATAAGAGATAAAGACGCCAGCTGGAAAGATAAGATCAGAGCAATAATGGAGATACAGCAGATATGACAAAATAAACGGAAGACTTATTGTATAAATTATTTACGTAAAGATAAGGTAGTTTCAAAAGTAGTTGATAGCATTTAATGTAAATATTAATATAGTTTGAAATTTTACTTTATAGCCTTAGGATAGACTTATAGGTTGGAAGACTTTTTAGTCTTTCTTTAATAGTTTTTGTTTGATTAGCCTAGCTTTTTAAATTTTTGCAAATACGTGTAAAGATTCATTCATCTATAAATAGAGAAGGCAGAAGGCATTGCAAAGCAAGCCTTCATGCGTTGAAGCAAATTTTCTCTCAAAGTCTACAAAAAATATTTTGCTTAGTTATTTAAAAACAGGTATATATCAATGGAAAAATCTAAGGAGGAACAAAACTCAGAAATATTAAACCTACCAGAACAGGTATGTTTATTTATGATTATGAATAGCTAAATTCATAATTCCCAACAATCATGATATGATAAAATAAATTCATGTTAGTTACTTTATGGTAGAATTATTCGAAGAATAATATGTTAAGAAGTTTATTAGCAAAGCGGAAACGGAGAAAAATCCCTAAGAACTATGCCATCCTAAAGGTGAAACCAATAAGGCAAGAAGCCGTGGTGGGGAGTAACCAGAGTAGAGGCGCTGTTTAATGGAAAAGTATCCAGATTACCATGCTAATAGTGACCGAAGAACATGTTATTTAAGAATAATCTAGTATATAGTAATCTAATATGACTATATTTTGTTATGTACATGGTTGAAGGGAATACTTTGAAAAAAGCAATTTTATGAAAATGAATAATAATTATTTATCTGATACGATGGTAGATAAATTTAAAATACTTATTTTATATGCACTTAAAGATATAACTGTAGTAGATATAAGAAAAATCATATTAGAAAAAACATTTGGTAAATATTACATGACTAGAGTAAGTTATATACCACACATACCTAACTACTCTTACAAATACTTAGCATGATAAATTACATAGAATTTTTAGAAAAAGATATGAGAAACATACAACTACTAGAAAAACAGATGAAAAATATAGACAAATACATGGAAAATAAAGATATAAAATATCAATTTTAGAAAATAGACCATTTAGACTACCTTAAGGTTTTAATCTTATATATACTTAAAGACATAGAAATTAAAGATATTAAGAAAATAATATTAGAAGAAGTAATAAACTACGAAATTGAAACAATAAATGCGTTAGAACAGATATACGAAGACATTTACCCAGAAGGATATTATTCAGATCAAGACTGTGGATGTTAGAATATATAAGAAAAACTAGGGAAAACCAAAATAACCTAAATGATAAAATTAATTATAAAAATCGAATTAGAGAAATAATGGAAGATTTAAAAGAAAAGTTAATATGGATAGAAAAAACCTTAGAAAATTTAGAAAAAAGTACATGTGATAGTTTAGATAATTTAAAAAACTCACTACGAGAAGAACAACACAAGATAATAAATGACATAGAAAATCTAGAGTTAGATATATACTACAGTACAGACAGGATAAATTATTATACAAAAATTTGTAACTCTGCAATTACCACAGGATAAAATAATAAACTAAATAAATTAATGGATATATCTTACGAAAAGAATAAATCATTACAAGAAATAGAAACTCAACTATATAGTCTATACCAAGAATATAAAAGATTACATATTACTAACGAGGATCCTAAAACACTAGATAATTTAATCACAATAATATCTAATTTAGAATATGAATTAATAAAACATCTTAAGTCAAGAAGATAAAAATGAAAATTATTCCAATCAATAATATTCAATATAAAAATAAATACCTACGTATTTATTATCTAGTTGAAACTACGCACCTAATCCGCACCCCCCTACAAAACAGCAGTAGCAGATACATTCAGATGAGAAATTCAACTAAAAAATAACAAACATTAAAATAATAATAAAAAACATAAAAAAATAACAAACACCAACAAATCAAGTTCCTCATTTTCGTCATAACTTAAAAGCCCTAATTTTTTACTTGTGAAAATCGAAAAGAAATGATGAAGAACTAGAAGTTGTTGTCGCCGAAGAATGTTGTCACGTCGACTGACGGTTGAAAGTAAAAAAGGAACGGGCAAGAACTCAAAACTATTTGTTGCCAGTAGTTGAAGTTGCACAAGATTGAAGGGAGAAATTTGAAAAGTTATTGGTTGGGAGAAGTTAGAGAGAGAAACTATCGAGAGAAAGAGAGAAGAGAGAGATTGATTTGCAGAGGGATGGAAGTTTTGTGGGTGTGGGTTAATTTGTATTTTTGAAAAGATTAAAAAGTTTAGAAAATATTAATCAAGTCCACAATTAACCTAATCAAGTTTTTTAATTATGTTTGACCCTTTAAATTGGTCAATTTCACCAATCCTTCATTCAAGACTTAAAAGACACATTTCCTTCAATTTTCTCATGTAACTACTTGCAGTATAAAGTATGAATTACACATTTTTGAAATATTAAAACAATAATTAGTAAAACATCATTTTGAGTCAAGGAGTGATGTAATTAAAACATACGAATTAAAGGTTATACTATTACTTTGATTACTTTTAAGTTAAACAATCTATACATATATCTATAATCAATATTTATAATCTATAATTTATATCTATAATATACTAAAAATGTGAAAACCCCTAGGAAAGTGATTCAAATTTTTTATCATTCATTAAAAAAAAATTTCTTTAGATAAAATTATGTTTTTAATATTTTTTTAATTTATTATTTAATTAAGCTAAAGTCTCCTATAAAATATATGAAAAGAAACAGAGACTCGTAATATGGGAATGTGCCGGTGGAATTTGAGGAAAAGGATTTTTGATCAACCGTCACGGTAAATCTTTTTTCTTTTATGTCTTTGATTTGAATAAAGAAAAATGTATAGTAGTCAAACCTCTACCACTAATACAATTTACTTTTATTTCTTATTTTAAACTAATCGTTTTGGTCTAGTTTGCAAAATTTTCGACAGTAATTATTAATATGACAAATACAATTAAGTTATTTTTTAATTATTATCTTAATACTTTAAACTTTAAAATCAATTAAAGCCCTTATTTATTTAAATAAGAAATCATAATATTTTAACATTTCTAAATCAATTAGAATTTTGCCTTATATAAATTGTACAATTGATATTTAAGTAATATTCCTCAAAATTTTAATCAAATTGCATGTACATGGGATCAATTCTTGGTCAAAACTCTTCTTTTGTATTAAGCCTAGCTGGCTTTTGGACTTTGCATTAACTTACAATCGTTTACCAAAAAAAAAACTTACAATCAATTCTTGATCAACTTCTGTCTTCTTATTCTAAATTGTACGATAATGAATTGAGCTTTTCTCTTGCTTTCTCATATTAGTTTACTTTGCCTCTGTAAATCATGCATCTATGGGTATCACAATAATATTATTATTAATCAAATTTTTGTTCTTACCCGTCTATGTCTTTTTGATTTTGGTTGTATCTTTTTTATTTCTTTCTGGTTAATAGTTTTAAATTTATATATGAACTATACATAATCAATAATTGGCAATAGATTTTTCTTTTTTAATATAAAATTTTTCGTGTTTCTTTTTCTATTGAAAAAACTCAAACAATTGAACGAAACAAGCATGTCACCATCGAATCAAGTCTCTTGTCCTTTCTTTTCTTTCTTTAAATAAAAATTCATATTTTTGGCGAAATAAAGTTTTCTATTTAAAAAAGGTTGTATTTTAAAAAAAAATGTAAATGCCTTATTTTGATAAAAAAAATTATTGTATGATCATCTTTTGGCAAAATAAAAATTGTGTTGCATTGGAATCCTTTTTATTAAAACATAAGATTCTTCTATAGCAGGATTATGTAGCAAATTCTGTAATTCTTCTCTTTCGACTGTGAACCCATTTTTTTTCTAAGATATCTAATTTTTCCTTTTGTTTATTTTTATGTCAACTGTGTTTGTTGATAGGTTATGGACACACTATTTATGTTTTTTTTTTTTTTTTTTCAAATTATACTCAGTGGTAGATTCTTCTTCTTATATATATAGTTTTATTAATTGACGCAACACACACGTTTAAAAAAGTGATTCAAACTTTTTGGTCTTCATTAAAAGTTTCTTCTTTAGACAAAATCGTCTTTTCACTATTTTCTCAAATTATTGTCATTTTATTATTAGTAGTGATAGAACTTTGAAATTAATTAAAGTCCTTATTTAAGTTAGGAAAGAAATCATAATATTTAACAGTTCTAAATCAATTAAAATTTTACCTTATATATAATTTATTAAATTAAATAAAAGAAAATAATACTTTGAATTAGAAAAGGACACAAAAAATAAACTAATGGAGGAACAAAAAAAAAAGAAACTAAACCTAAAAAAAAATCACAAAGGCTAATTTATTAAATTAAATAAATACAAATTTGAACCGACAAAGGACATCAAAATTATTGGGAGAAGGAAAGTAAAACTAAACCTAAAATTTTTCATAAATTGAGAAGTTCTTCCTTTCTACAACAATACATCCACAATGTAGTTCTCAAATAATTTTTTTCTTTATTATCGTCGTTCACAAATTTTCTTGTGATTTGAGGTAAACTTTCTAAAATTGTAGTTCTGGATGTTTGCAATCTTGATAATATCTATAATTGAAGAAATAAATTTGCTTATGATTTAAGGAAAAATTTCTAGAATTTTAGTATGTTCTAGAAGTTTATAATAATAAATTATCATGTATTCGTGATAGACAATTATTGATTAAGAATTTTTTAGTGAACTATTGATAGTATCTATGAGTGCAAAGATGGATTTTCCTGTGATTTGATATAAGCTTTCTAAAATTTTAGTATATTTATAAAAATTAATTATCGTGCATTTTTTTTTATAGATAACTATTAATTGAGATATCAAAGTAATTTTGTAAAATTAAACTCCCCGAAGTGAGGTGCACACGCAAGACACATATAATAAGACTAGTTATAAAAAAATAATACCTAGCAAGATAACTGAGAGGTTAAAACAACACATTATAAAAATCTTATGAAAACTTTCAGTTATAACATGTAATTTCAATTTATCACTGTCACTATCATATTTTTCTATTACATAGAAGCAGTGGTTTCGACATGCCTGCTTCAGCAGACTGCTTACTCCATAATTTTATTATATCACCCCTAATTAATTATTATAAGTCATTTATATATTAAAAATTAATAATATTTAATTAAAAAAATAAAATAGACATTTATGACATGTCTGCTTCAGCTGCTTCAATCGTAATTTTACTATATCACTCCTAGTTTATTATTATAAGTCATTTATATATTGAAAAATTAATAATATCTAATCCGTGATTTTACTATATCACTCCTAATTAATTATTATAAGTCATTTATGCATTAAAAAATTAATAATATTTAATTAAAAAAGAGAAAATAAACATTAATGACATGTCTGCTTCATCTGCTTCAACCGTAATTTTACCATAGCACCCCTAATTAATTATTATAACTCACTTATGTATTAAAAAACTAATAATATTTAATTTTAAAAAGTAAAATAAACATTTATGACATATCTGTTTCAGCTGTTTCAACATGGTTTTGTGAAATATCACCCCTAATTAATTATTATAAGTCATTTAAGTATTAAAAAATTAACGAAAAAGGATCTAAAATACCCTTAAACTATCTGAAATGGATCAAAAATATCCCTCGTTAGTTTTTTGGCTAAAAAATACTCCTCCATTAAATATTTGGCTAAAAAATACCCCTTTCCTTAACAGAATTCCACCAAACATGCCACCTAGATAAAAAGAAGCCACATCACCATGCCACATCACCATCCACGTGTATTTTTTCTTTTTAATTATATGGCATTTCTTTCTTTTTCAACCTCTGCTTTGCAGCCTTTGTTAGCAAGTGAACAATCTTTTGCCCAACTTCGATCACCTTCTTTTTCTCTCCCAGCACACTCCCGGGAGGATTAAAAGGCTTTTGCTTGGCCAAAGTCTCATTTTTTGCATTCCCACCAAGGTTCGAGCAGGACTCTGCTCATCAGCAGGAAGTTTGTTCTTTCTTTTTGATAGAGGATGCCACGGCTTTGCTTCAGAGGAATGTTTCCTGCCATATTTACAGAAGTCATGGCAAGAACCGGTGGAAGCTCTCAGATAATGAGGAAGAACATCTTGTTCACTATCAGGAGAATTCAACTTCCCAGTGGATTGCCTTCTTGTATTGCCTGCATTGTAAGATGAAGTAGAGGAGGAGTTGCGATAGCAGGGAAGAACCTTAGCTTGTTTTCATTACTCACAGATCTCGATTTTATTGTGCTGATTTTATCTGGCTTACTTCCAGAAGAGTCATTCTTCATACTAGTTACTGGACTCACTAGTTCATTGATGTTATCCTCAACCATAGAATCATTCTTTACACTAGTTACTGGACTTACTAGTTCATTGGTATTATCCTCAGTCGTAGAGTCATTCTTCACACTAGTTACTGGACTTGCTAATTCATCGGAGTTATCCTCAGCCATCAAGATTTGAATTTTAGAACCCTGACACATGAACATATGTAAACATTAAGAAGAAGATCCATTAGGTCAGCAGTAAAATACAGGATATACTATACAAAAGTTAAGCTGCCAATTAAGAGCAGAAAAAATTATTTCATACATGCTAAGCTTTGGATTTCGAAATCAAAATGTGCACTCAAACTATTATTTAGATAATTCAAAATAGGAGGTCAATAAATACAATGACTATATGCATCATTCTAGTCCTCAAAGTATACACAGTAAAAATTGTAATAAACTTGATCCTGCAATTGCTATATGCTTATAAAAAAAACAAAATTTTGCTTGACTGAAGTTGACAAAAAAAACCGTAGATGGTGACGTGGCATGGCCACGTGGCCTTTTTTACCTAGGTGGCATGCTTGGTGAAATTCTGTTAAAGGGAGGGGTATTTTTGAGTCAAATATTTAACGGAGGGGTATTTTTTAGCGAAAAAACTAACGAGGGACATTTTTGATCCATTTCAGATAGTTCAGGGATATTTTTGACCCTTTTTCGAAAAATTAATAATATTTAATAAAAAAAAGGTAAAATAGATATAAAAATGATAAATTAACTCTTAATATTTTAAATTAACCTGACGTCTTATATGAGGTCCACTTAATTTTTTTCACGCATATTTTTTATAGTAATTTTGTTATGTCACTTTTAATTAGCTGATGTAAGTCATTTAAGACATTTATGCAAGCATTATTAATGCAAACATTTCTAATACATTCTATTCAAAATTATTTTTATACACTCTAACAAACGACTCATACGTTTCAATGGAAGGAACATTTATAAAAGCAAAGTTCGATAAAACATCTACAAAAGTATGTTTTATCATGTTCTCAAAATCAAATAACTTAAATTAATATGACAGATGATAACTTATAGTTTTCTTTTTTATATAATTTTTGAAACACTTAAAATTTAAATTTAAAATAATAATTTAGTTTAACTTAAAAGAACAAGTTGACAAATAAAAAAGAAGGAGTAATGAAAGCAAATGATATTTATGTCGGCTTAATATGGGAATACAATGCAATTTTGAGTTTTTAATTGCACTGATATAATATGCAATGACTAGATGCCCCTTTATCTTTTTCAACAATTATTCTCTATTTTATACAAAAGGTGTCAAATATTATGTATTATCTAATATTTTATACTTAATGTAGCAATCTCAGTCATAGGATTAAAGATCTAAACTTCAAAATGCATCGAATTTTATTATTTATATGAGTAAAAGGTTATATATAATTATCTCGTGAGATAGTTTTACTCCTTAAAAAATACTATCAAGTAGTTAATATATTTTTGGTATTCATATTTTATAATTCATAATTTGAATTGACTTCAATCTAACTTATCGTACATAATCAAAATATATTAATGTTGGGACCGTGCTAACACGGGTCATGCTCTTTAGTGTATATAGAAAGAATACATTTTATTTAATTTAACCATTTATGCTTACTATATAATTGATTATTTTGATTTATTATTAATATTAGGGGGGTATGATCCTTCTGAGCACGGGCCCAACATAATATTATTATTACAGCTCATATGAATTCAACGTATCATTAAACAATAATATGTTTAAATATTCATAAAGGTCGAGAATACTGAATTATTACAAACTGAAATTGAAGCTCTATATATGCAACTATTTAGTATTGCAGCATTACAAAGTTTTTATAAACTAAGTATAATAGACCTCATAATGTAGAGTAAATCGAGCTATTAAACATCTCCATTTTCATGACTTCTTTTACAGGTGTCTTTTGATATTTTTCCTCATAGCAAAAGTAGCACAAGTAACAGACTTTCATTAACTTCATAGCGCACTTGATCATAAAATACATATTAGTCCAGTTAAAACCTCAAAGAATATAATAGCAACGACATATATGAGGAGCTCTATTTACTTTCAAAGAGTGAATGCTATTGTGTGAGCTGTACAATAGCTAAGACGGTTGAAGCAAGATGAAGCAAATTCCAAGAAGGAGGCGGCGGAGCTTGTGGTTCCGGTGGCTGCTGGAAGGGAGCATTTTTTAAGATGGAAGTTTTCTGGAAAGTGGAAATGAGGTTTTTGGGGAAACTTTTCATTCTGAAGGGACTAGTTCTGGTTTGTGCCGAGTTTCGGAATTAATAGTTTTGTTGATTATTTTTTCTGTTTTGGGGCCGCTTGGCCAGATTAGAATTGTTGTAAATATTTTATTGATCAATAAAAGGTCAAAAAGGCCATCAATTTTTCTTTTCAAAAAATCATTAAATGTAAAAAAATCTAATAAATACTTTAATTCAGAAAGAAATTTTACCTCTAAAATTTCCTAAATTTTACTCCCTTCTTCCTTTTTAATTGTTATAATTTTTCTTTTAAGAGTCAATCGATTTAATTTGGATCAATATTTTAAAATAATATAGTTTTTCATCATATTGATATGAGAAAAATTATAATTTATATTATTTTTGATATATTTTTTAAATATTTAAATTTTATTTTTAAAATATTAAATTAATCTAATCTAATCTATTTTAATTTTAGAAATTACTCAAATTGACTTTCGAAACATGAATCGTGAGAACTAAAAATGAATCATGAAAACTAAAAAGGAATGGTTGGAGTACCAAATGCACATGGAGAATGAGGTAACTTAAGCATTTTAAGGTTTCACACTTAGTTCAAATGAATACGTACATTTATTTAAATCAATAAGGTATTCATTTATTTTTCAAATTTACCTTATTAGATAAATACTTTTAAATATATTTTAGAAAACATATCAAATTAATATTACTATTTAATTAGGAAAAGTTGGTAAATATATTTCCTACATCTGAGAAGTGGGTAACTTTTTTTATATAACCAAGAAATCATATTAAATTAATACTACTACTCCTTTCGTCTTAAAATAGTCGGTATATTTATAAAAAATTATTTTAAAATAATTGACATGTTTAAAGGATCAAAAGATAATTTTTTTCAATGTACCCTTAGTAATTGATTCCCACATTAATTGAACAAGATTCATGTGCTTAATATTAAAAAGATAACATCGTCATATTAATTAATTTGCATTCCTTATTAATTTTTTCTTAATAGTTATGCAAAATGTATACATGTCAACTATTTTAAAATAAAAGAAGTACATGCCAATTATTTTGAGATGAAGAGAATGTTAATTAAAAATAATTTAGTTAAAATATATTTTAATTTCAAAAGGTGACTGATTTTGTACAAATTAAAAACACCATATTATGAATGACAATAAAGTGAAAAGAAAATTCCTTAAAAAAATTGCACTGTATTTGAAGTATTAAAAAATATCATATTAATTATTACTAATTATTTTCTATTTTAATTACAAGAAAAATAAAAAATTAAAAGCAGGGGAGGGGGTTGGGAAATGGCCACTTGTAGTGTATAAATCAAACAAAAGTAGTATTATGTGTAAAGCATAAGTTGGCTTTCAAATAATGACAATATAGGGTAAACAATCAATTATAATAACTATGTGTAAGCATAAGAGTGGCTTAAGAGGTTGTGAGACTATCAAAGTTATGAATTGCCCCTTATATTATATCGTAATATGTCTTGAATTATTTATTCATTTACTAAATTAAATTTTTTTTATTAATTTTATCTTTACAATTAATATTTCTCAAAGTGAAAAACATTATGTTTGTAAAATTATAATTTTTTTTCCTAAGAGCTAAATTAGTAAAATTATTATATTTATTTATGATTTTTAAGAAGCATGAAAAAGAAAAATATGAACAACTAATATGAGATCGAAAAAGTTGACAAATTTATTACTTCATCCGTCTTATTTTATTTAGCACAATTTGAGTTTGCACAAATTTAAGAAAGAGACTTTTGAGATTTGTGATTTAAAATAATTTTTATATATAGATGTGTGGTTAAATTATTTTTAATTTTAATAAGATGGTACTTGGGGCTAAAAGGAAAAGTTATACTGTTATAGTACTGGTTAATTGTATCTAATTGCTTGATACTTAAGTTAAATACCTCCAAATTAATCAACAAAAATCATAAAAGAATAGTTGAAATAACCGATACTCAAATACAGTAGAAATATTTAATATAGTCAACCGACCCTCTTCTCTCAGTCCTCACCTCATCTCTCAACTGTACATTCACATTCACATTCACATTCACCTCCCTCTTCGGCCTTTTCTCTCTCTTGCTACAATTACCAAAGCTCACAACGAAGATACAGCTATACACAGACTCAACAGATATACCATGTGTATGAATTGTATGTCGAAAATGTAGTGTTGCATTGCAATTGATATGCTGATTTTGAGGAATTAGGGTTTCGATTTTGTAGAAATGCCTTTGAATAGGTATCAGATTAGAAACGAGTACAGCTTGGCTGATCCAGAGCTGTACAAAGCTGCTGATAAAGATGATCCAGAAGCTCTACTTGAAGGCGTTGCCATGGCTGGCCTTGTTGGTGTTTTGCGTCAGCTTGGTGACCTCGCCGAGTCAGTATCTAATGCGTTTTTTTAATTTTTTAACTGTCTGATTTTAGAATTTTGTAGTTTTTACAAGTGAATGCTCTGTGGATTTTTGTGTTCAAATCTCCCTTTTATTTCGTAATTTGAATCCGTATAATGAAATATATCATTGTTGGAATCTATTGAAACTTGTAGTTAGAGGGCACTTTGGAGTTTTTGAAAATGGTAATTTGAATTTGTGATCCATTATTTGAATTGTTATTTGATTGCATTGTAGAATGTGACTACTTTTTTTTTGTTGCTTTTTTCGGCTGTTTGATTTAGCATTGTAGCATTTTATAAGTGAGTTCTGTGTAAATTCTGATGGAATTCCTCTCTTTTTATTATTTTGAATCATTAAACTAGAATATGCTCTTTGAGGAATGTTCAAGTATGTAGGGCTTAATCTATTTAGTTGCTGATCAATTAACTGCAAGGCATAAATATTTGGTAATATCTATAAATATTTGGTAATATCTATAAATATTTGGTAGTATCTATTAAAATATGGTGCCAAATATGGGTCTTTCTGCTAATGCACTTTGTCCCTGCAAGTTGATCCCTGCTCACTTTATTTTGTAAAGAATGTACTGCAGTTGAAGTTCTGTTTAATTGTGGCAGCGACTAAAATATTGGTCATCTTGTTTATTGTAAATGTTGAAGGTTTGCTGCTGAGATATTCCATGACTTGCATGAGGAAGTGATGGCAACTGCTGCAAAGGGCCATAGTTTGACGGTAAGGGTCCAGCAGCTTGAAGCAGAATTTCCTTTGATTGAGAGGGCTTTTCTCTTACAGACCAATCACTCTTCCTTCTTCTATAATGCTGGTAAGCGCTAAGAACATTTCGTTGGTTAATACCACCATAGAAATCCTCGATGACTTAAATTCGTGCACTTTGATGGCCCTTCGTGCTTCTTTTTTTACTTCTGTACCAAAAGATTCTGTCCATTGTAATCTTGTGGTGCTTCTAACTGTTTTATACATGTTTGATACATGAGGGAGGGAGGATTTATCCTTCATTCCTAAACATAGAATGTGGACTAATACAGTATGTGACATATATGAATATTAGTGTTTCTGCATTTCAAAATAATGGATATTAGTATTTGAGGAGTTTATTGAGTTTTCGATATAAGCCACAGTATTACTCCCTCCGTTTCAATTTGTTTGTCTTACTTTCATTTTTAGTCCATTTTAAAAAGAATGCCTCTTTCCTTTTTTGACAACTCTTTACTTCTAACTTTCCACGTGACATATTTAAGACCATAAGATTAAAAGGCATTTGGGTACATTCCACATATTTTTACTGAAGATCGCAAGATTCAAAAGTCTTTTTTACTTTCTTAAACTCTGTTCCAAGTCAAAACTGGACAAACAAATTGCAACAGGGGGAGTAGTAATACAAATGTTATTTCAGGTACTGATTGGCATCCTAATCTGCGAATCAACCAAAATATGGTTACAAGGGGAGATTTACCTCGCTTTGTGATGGACTCGTATGAAGAATGCAGAGGTCCACCTCGCTTGTTCCTTCTAGACAAGTATGTTCTGTTATTTACTGTCAACTGCTTTCATTAAATAGAGAGTTAAACTTCGTTAGAATAGCATTTTGTCAAACTTAATGGATTGTAACAGGTTTGATGTTGCTGGAGCTGGAGCATGTCTGAAACGTTATACTGATCCTTCATCCTTTAAAGTCGAGACGTCATCTTATGCATTCACAACTTCAGATGTTCAGAGGGAAAAGAGAACTCGCAGGACAAAGGTAATTATAATGAAGAGAAACTATTACTCCTGTTTCTCTGCAACCTTTTGGTTTACTTTGGGATTTATACTCCTGTTTCTCTGCAACCTTTTGGTTTGCTTTGGGATTTATACCAGTGACATGCTGGTTTAGTGATATTTCCATGGCTTGAACTGTGAGATGACCTCTTTTCCTTTTTTTTTTTGGGTGAAGGTCTTTAGTGGTATATTATAAGTTCTTAATACTTTCTTCCAATTACATGAACATTTATTTCTTCATGCGGTAACCTTGTGCTTATTTGCTCGATTCTCTGTTGATCTCTTTCATGGAGCTTTCTGAAGCCAGCCCTTCATAGAGACCTGGAAAAATATAAAAAGAAGCAAAATTATCTTACCCACCTAAAATGTTAAGTTTAACTTGACCACCTGTAGTGAGAAGTGAATCTATTATTTGTCAGTCGAGCAAAGTTGTGCATCCTAATGTGCTTATTTTTTCAACTATGAGGCATCTGATGTCTGTTAAAGCTTAGAGGAGCCCTCTATCTTTCGCCCTCTATTTTCTCACTTAACGTAGTAGAGAAAACCTGCATCCCGTAAGGCAAGGCTGGGGTTTGATGAAGCATTGTCTTTCCATCTTGGCTATTGTCTCTGGAGGGTTCGTATTATTTCGTCCATCAGCAAGCAGCTTCGTCTCAGTGATAATATCAGTGGTGATGAAGTTGTATTATCTTTCTGGTGCTTCAATTTTTTTTTTTTTCCATCTTGCTGTTGCAGAAGAGAGGTTCACGCTGGAGGAATGGGGAAACACCTGAGGTGTTGCCTACATCACATGCCAAGTGAGATCCTTGATGCCTAATGTATAAGATATGTATTAAGATTGTTCAAGTCGAGTATCTTATTCTGTGTTCCTCACATTTCCACAGACTCCATCAGCTGTTCTTGGAGGAACGCATTGAAAACGGGATAAATGTTCCTGCACATCGCGTGAAATTGAAAAGAAAGCTGAATGGGTTTCCATTTGACCCGAAAACTGGGAAGAGCTATATGAATAAGTTCTTGGAGGCTTCTTCTCCAGGACATAAAGTAGTCCATGAAGTCGGTGTAGACTCATCACCTTTGAGATTGCCATCGACTGATGCGTATGAAACTTTGACGGACACTGAAGATATTAGACCACCGAGTCCTGATAATGAGGTGATGCGGAGAAACAAGAGTGCATCTTTATCTCCATATCCACCACAAAGTGAAGAGAGCAATGCCTTAAAACCATGCTTAGATGAAGTCGATGAAGATCTCTCCCACTATCGTTTTAGAGGAATTTCCAGACGAAGCCACAAATCACAATCAACTGATTTCTTGCCTTCTACTCATAGTGTGGTTGATGAAAAAGAAATAGCGGTGGATGGAGAAAACCAGATAGAAAGTGGTACTGGTTACGAGTCTGATGATGTTGCAAGTGAAATAGATAATTATGTCGATGCCCTAACTACAATGGAGTCAGAATTAGAAACTGACTCCGAGCAGAGAGCCAGAAAGAATTTGCACTTCTTGAACAACAAAAAGCAAGTATTATGTGTGTCTTCTAGCAGTGAAAAACTTCAAACTCAATCTTCAGATTCTCATTCAGTGGAGAACTCTACACTATCTGATGACGGGAATAGTTATTCTAAGAAGGAAATATCTAGTTTTTCTTGTTCTGATTCCCCTAGCACTTCTGTTGAGAGTGTCCTTATGGAGAGCGAAATTTCTAGCAAGGGAGCTAAGACCTCTGATACTTCATGTGAGCAGCAATCTGTTAATGAGGAGGCTCAATTACCTCAACCTCCAGAACATGGTGATTATATTAAAAAATGCATTACAGTTGCTAGAGAATTCAGTGGCAGTTGTGACTCTGGTGAGCCAACTACTACCCTAAGTTTTACATTTTCAACTCTTATGTCTATACATGCTTATACAGGAATATTTGTGGAAGTTGCAGGGATGAGAGCTGAAACAAATGAAGATTTCGTTGTCCAAGCCAAGAGTGAAAATTCTTTAACTACCGTTGCAGAAGATGCCGCAGAATTGCATGTCAGTCTACCCCCTGCTCCTGTTATCCTTGATGCTCTTGAACAGAATGGAGATGATTCAGCACCTAGAGCATCCATTGATGTCAAGCTAAAAGATGCTTTGGTTGATGGAAATTTTAGTCTAGGTGAGAATGTGTCTTGTTCATCAAATCATTCGGATATTCCTTGCCACGCCAGCAACAACTTGCCAGAGTCAAAATCTCCTGAAATCCAGCATGAGAGCAATTTACATAATGATGATGCGAGTCTGGTTAATAATCTTTGTTTTACTTCTGAGCTCCTTAACGTTCCTTCTGAAGACAGGCGTGAATCATCGTCTTCTGATCATCAGCAGTTGCCCAATATGGATGGAGAAGATCCATCATTAGGTAATGATTCAACTTCCTTATATAAGCTTCTTACTTGTCCTCTGTCAAAAGAAGGTGATACCTCACCTTCAATGTTGGCTGAAAACCATCATTCATATGGTAGTTATATTGATTCAGTTCAAATAGTGGATATAGTGGGTGCTTCCAACAAAGAATGTGGCAAACACACATGGTTTGCCATGTCTAATGATGGAACTGCGGAAGATACATGCATGAAGCCACAAAACCTGAGTACCACAGATATTGAAGCTGGTGATGCAGGTGAAGAGCATGAAGAGACATGTGGGGCATTCAGCGATGCAGATGTATCTGAGCCAGGGGACCTCAGTAAGAGCAGTGGGCTAGATGGCCTCGATTTTGTTGATGCTCTGAACCCTCAGATTTCAGAAATTGCAAATGATATTCAGCCACTTGAATCTGGAGAATTAGATATTTCATGTTCTAGGCAGGAAAATCCTGTCGAAGTTTCAAGTATAACAAAATTTGATGAAAAGGGTAGTATTCCCCCCAGTGAGCTTTTGTCTGCAATTGTGTCCACTGGTTCAATTACCTCTCCAAATCTCAAATCAATGACCAATGGAGGAATACTCTCAAAAGAGACAGAAAATAAGATGGATATGTCTGATGTCACAGAGGAGACTGCTTCTCCTCTTGCTGCTGTGACTGATAAAGGAGATATTGATGATCTACACTCATCTTTAGATCCCAATTTGTTTTCAGAAGAATCTGCTTGTTTAATTGGACTTTCCAGCCAAAATGAATTGGAAATTGATCTACCTAATAGCCACGTAGAATCAAAGTTTGAGATACAGATAGCTGATACCCCAGACTCTAATACCTTTGTGCTTGATGCATCCAACTATCATCAGCGCGAGTCAAAAGTTCTCGTCGCTCCCTCTGGAAGCGTTCTTCCTTTTGATGCTGAAAACACTGAGGAATTGAACAATGCTCCGAGTCAACCACCATTAAAAAATTGGTGCTTGGATACTGAAGTGGTATCCTCCCAAAGAAGGAAAGTTGCTGATTTCACTGAAGACACTTCATCTTTGCAAACTATTTCTCTTGAAGAAGGAAAGGCTGAATTAGAAGACAATCAACTCGATGAGGAATTGCTGCACAAAGCTGATTTGGACCAATCATGTCTCCTGGGGCAAATGCACTCTTCAAGTCATGTTGACCGCGTGTCTGATGCTTTTTCCCAATTTTTGTGGGCAAACTTTCCAAGTCAAGATGCAGTCCCAGATGTTTTAGCCCACATCAGCAATCAAGATCCTCAACCTTTGCTAACTGATTGCTGTGCAGAAGAGAGGGCTGAGTCAGCAATCCGTGAGCAGGATAAAAGCGAAGTGCTGGATAGTGGTGAGGCAAAGTCTGAGCCATTACCTTTGTTAACCGAGCCACAACTGGTAGATTGCTTTGACCTTGAACAATCTGCTGACGCTTCTTCAATATCTTCACCAACAGTTTCTCCCAGTCATCCTTCATTCCCCAAGCTTTTATCACAGAACAATCAAGATGGTTTGTCATCTTTTGATGAAAAAGCTGACGAGATAGCATGTAAAGAACCAGATATAGAGAGATTGACAGATGAAGATGCAGCTAAAGAAGTGCTGCTACCTCAGTTTGAAGAGGCACACCTCTCCAATCACGCAGACATAGTAGGAGACTTCAATGCTTCTTCGGTACCATTTATAGCGGATGTTCCTAGTCAACCTTCGAATTCAAATTCCTTACCTCTTAGCAGTCATGTCAATCCTTTTGAAGACAGGAATATTTCTACCTCTCCTGGCTTTGCCCTGCTTCCCAGTGAATCCCAGATCGATCTGGCAGAAATTGCCCCATTGCCTCCTCTTCCTCCTATTCAATGGAGGATGGGGAAAGTACATTCTTCCCCTGATTTGGAGGGGGAGCCAACACAGCATTATATAGGTGCCAATCCATCAAGTATGTCATCTAGGACTGACCAGAATGCTCAACCTATGAATCAAAATATGCTATCAGCTGTAGCTACAGAGAGTGTAGAGCTTATTGATACGTATTGCGCTGATAGCGTGGCACAATCAGGTCTGTCGACTTTGCCACCCACAATTCTTTGTGGAAACAGCAGTGTTAAGTTTATTGATCCAGTTGATAAACACTCCACAAAGACTGACTTTCCATTGGCAGGTCAAGATCATGAGGTGCAGCCGCCTAGTTTGCAAGCTATAAGAAGGGAGGCACATCCTATTAATTGGAATTCAGACCTTACTTCTCTGGATAAACCCTCTATTGATGTTTTGGGTTCAACTAAAGAACTCATCCAACGACAGAATCAAGTTGCTACAGAATTGCTTTCGGAGGATCAAGGCTATGCTCATGTGGAAGGAAAGTTGTCGGTAAGTGATGGAATAAAACCAAAAGCAGCTCCTACAGATACCCTAATTACAGATGTTTCTGACTCACAGCATCATACCCTCCATCAGTTAGCACCGGAGACTTGCTTAAACAGATCCAATCTTGAAGAGTCCCACACAAGTTTAGAGAGAAATGTGATGACTCATGACAGTGTTATCCCAGCATATACGGAAAATGCAAAGCCTGGTCATAGCGTTCTAACTACAGAGGCAGAAATAATTTGGCCAGCTGTGGAGGAAGGGTGCACTAATGAAATTCGTACAGTGAAACTACAAAGACCACGGACTCCACTAATTGATGATCTTGCTGCGCACGACAAAAGCAAAGTAAGTTTTGCTTCATTTTGGTCAAACTTGGAGATTGCAACGTCTCAAAAATTTGAATTGTTGTGCAGTTGAGGAAGGTTACAGAGCGGGTTAGGCCTGAAACACAGAAAGTTGATGAAAGAGATTCTCTCTTGCAGTTGAGGAAGGTTACAGAGCGGGATGGGCCTGAAATACAGAAGGTTGATGAAAGAGATTCTTTCTTGCAGTTGAGGAAGGTTAAAGAGCGAGTTAGGCCTGAAATACAGAAGGTTGATGAAAGAGATTCTCTCTTGGAACAAATTAGGAAAAAGGTAAGATGTCAATTTAATTATCATTAATAACTTTGCATCCAAGTTCATGTTTTTCATTTTCTTAGTTGGTAAGTATTTCTCCGAGCTGAACATCTTGGTTTTCCAGTCATTCAATTTGAAACCAGCAGTTGCAACTAGGCCTAGTATTCATCAGGTTCCACGGACTAATCTGAGAGTTGCTGCAATTTTGGAGAAAGCAAAAACAATTCGCCAGGTCGATCTCTCTCTCTCTCTCTTTCTCTCTCTAGATATGTGTGCGCGCGCACGCAGACACACAAGGGCATAAATGCGAATCAAGTGAGCCTCTGCATATCATTGATGCTAAGGTTTTCCATGTTACAGGCCTTTGCTGGAAGTGACGAAGAAGATGGCGAGGATTCTTGGAGTGATTCATGAAAAATCTAACATTATGATAAATTGTTGGACACATTCCTAGTGCCATGGGTTCAGAAGAATCTGGACCACATTCTCAGCGAGTCAAGCTGATGCTGAAATAGATTGGAAGTCTCTCTTCTCAAAATATTCAATGCTTTTTTCTTCACTCCTTGTAAAATACCCCCCCCCCCTCCTCCCCCCCTCGGTAGCATGTAGCCAATTGCTAATGTTTCCATGTCATAGTATGGTAAGTATATTAATCATGAGATTGCGTGCAAGCGCTAAAGGCAGCTATATATTGGTTTTCTTGTTTACAAGTTTAGTGTAACGGATCTGGTCAACTTTTGTATTTACGATGTAGTCGTCTCTTTGATTTGCCCAAGATTGAGAGACTGCAAGTGTTTTAGTTTAGCGTATACGTTAATCAAACAGTTGTGTATAACATACTTTTATTTTGCCCAAGTTCTTGGACTTGATGACAAGCTCTGTAACTGTGATAGGAATGCAGGTATCATCAAATGTTTTTTTTTTAAACCGACAACAATGTTGACGGGGAGTAAATCTGGAAAAGCACTGGTCTTTTGCGTATGTAATAGACCTTGTTGATGGGCCAAAACATCGAGCAAATGATTGCAAGAAGACCCTGAACCGTGATGTGGAATGTTTTATGAGCCGTGGTTCATATGCATTGCTGTAGAAAGGTTACCCTTGGGACTGTTGTTCGACAGCGTTGGTACCTCTCCTTCTGAGTGAACTAGATTCTGCTTGGAGGTTTTTGTTTGTAATTCATCTGTTTCTAAATAAGTGTTCTTTTTGCTTTTGATTTTGTTCATACATAGTGTTTATTTAAGCCTGCAAGAATAAATTGGTTCTTGTGAGTTTGTCGGAAAGATTTGAAGCAAAGATGTCTTCACTCGAAAATTCAAAGGATCTCACAAAAATGTCCCCTTCAGAACTTTGTACATGCTCTCCAAGCTCAAGAGCAAAGAAGATCCTTGAGGCTAGAAGAAACTACTGAAACTGCTCGTCAAGCCATGTTCAAAGGGAAGATGCAGATGCAAAGGGAAGGTAAAATTTCAGAAACTTCTACTAATTCTAGTAGAAAAAATCAAGGCGATTCTCGCAATGGAGTCAAGAAGAAAGAAAACTTCCCTCCATGCAAGTATTGTAGAAAAATTAATCATAAAGGGGATGATTGCTGGTTTAAGGGGAAGAAACAACCTCTCCAGTATAGATATTGCAATAAACTTGATCATATTGAAAGGTTTTGCAAAGTGAAGAAGGAGAACAACCAACAAACTCAAAAAGCCAACGTTTCGGAAGTTGAAGAACAAGAGAAGTTTGTGTTTACGGCGATGGCAGCAACTAGATTGGATGATAAAAACACATGATTTCTGGACAGTGGTTGCACTCAACACATGACCAGCTAACAAGAATATTTTACGAAGTTGGAATTTGCCAAAGGTAGTGTCAAGTTGACCGATAAAACCAAGTTGGAGATTGTTGGTAAAGGAACTGTGGCAATTGAAGCTCCCAAAGGTACTAAATTTATTCAAGATATTTTGTTGGTACCTGATCTTGACCAAAATCTATTGAGTGTTGGTCAAATGCTAGAACAAGATTATATGTAGTGCTCAAAGACAAAAAATGTGTTGTTTTCGAATCTAGCGGTCAAGAAGTGATTACGATTAAAATGATAAAAAGAAGTTTTCCTTTGATCTGGAACTCAAATTCTGAGCAAGTTTGTCGAAGTAGTAGATGTGAGCAAGATTCAAAATTATGGTACAAAAGACTTGGCCATTATAACTTGAAATCAATTCAGTATGCTCAAAAGCATGATTTAGTGAAGGACTTGCCTGAAATTGAGTTATATTCAGATGTGTGAAAGTTGTCAACTAGGAAAGCAACACAAATTGCCTTTTCCAAAGTCAGCAACATGAAGAACAAGTGAGAAGTTACAACTTGTTCATTCTGACATTTGTGGATCGATGAAAACTCCTTCAATCAATGGCAACAAGCATTTTATTCTTTTTATAGACGATTTTACTTGAACGACCTAGGTATATTTTCTTAAGCAAAAGCTTGAAGAGTTTGATGTTTTTAAGAAGTTTAAAGCTTTTTGTGAAACTTAAAGTGGATGCTTGTTGAAAACTCTTCGAACAGACAATGGGAAATAGTATACTTCAAGTGAATTTCGTTTCTTTTGTGATGATATGGGAATTGAGCATCAACTTATAATTACTTACTCACCCCAGCAAAATGGAGTTTCTAAAAGAAAAAATCAACCTGTTCTTGAGATGGCTAGGTGCATGATTTTTGAGAAAAAGTTGTCGAAGTCTTTTTGGGCGGAGACGGTAAACATATCAATTTTATCTGTAAAATAGACCTCCAACAAGAGCTATGGATGGAATGACACCAGTTGAAGCTTAGAATGACATAAAACCATCAATTGGGCATCTAAAGGTATTTGATTCTTTCTTTTATACTCATGTACTAGCTGTCAAACCGAGTAAACTTGATGAAAAAGCCGAAAAGGGAATTTTGGTTGGTTATAGCTCTATCTCGAAGGGCTATAAAATCTATAATATTGAATCTGGGAAAGTTTTTGTAAGCTGAGATGTGAAGGTGGATGAAGATGCTTATTGAGATTGGAATATCTCTCAAGTAAGAAAGATGGTTGTTGAACCTACTTTTTGAAGACTTGGAAGCAGAGAATGGTGAATATTTTGTTGTTAGAGGCACCAAACCATTGGCTGAAATTTATGAAAGATGTAATCTTGTTATCTTAGAATCTTAAACTTTTAAGTTGCCAACAAGGTTGAAGAATGAAACCAAGCAATGGAGGAGGAAATTGCCATGATTGAGAAGGACGAGGCATGGAAACTTGTTGACAAACCTGCAAATAAGCAAGTTATTAGAGTTAAATGTGTGTACACAGTGAAACTAAATGCGGATTGATCTATCAACAAGCACAAAGCAAGACTGGTCGTTAAAGGTTATTCTCAACAGCCTGAAGTTAATTACTCAGATACTTTTGCACCTATTGTAAGGATGGACACCATCAAAATTTTGATTGCATTAGCAACACAAATGAAATGGAAAATCTGGCATTTAGATGCCAAATCTGCCTTCTTGAATGGCTTTCTAGAAGAGGAAATTTATGTAGATCAACCAGAAGGTTTTGTGGTTCAAGGAAGTGAATGTAAGGTGTATAAACTTCAAAAATCTTTATATGGGTTGAAGCAGGCTCCAAGGGCTTGGTATAACGGAATCAATGCTCAATTATGCAGCCAAGATTTTCAAAAAAGTGACAATGATGCAACACTTTATGTAAAGACACTCCCTAATGATGACTCATTAATTGTTTCTCTATATGTTGACGATTCGCTTGTTACAGGTAGTGATGAGGAAGAGTTGCAGAAGTTTAAAGTGAAAATGGAGAAACAGTTTGAAATGTCAAATTTAGGTGAGATGAAGTATTTTTTGGGGCTGAAAGTATGCCAATCAAACTCTGAAATTTTTCTCAATCAACACAAGTAAGCTTTGGAGATTCTGAAAAAGTTCAGAATGCAAAATTATAAACCTTTTCCTACACCATTGGTTTTGAATACAAAATTCTCAAAAGAAGACGGAGCAGAGAAGTGTGATACTTCATTATATAGAAGTTTGATTGGAAGTCTCTTGTACTTAACGGCTTCAGGGCCTGATTTAATGTATGCCACTAGTTTGCTTTCAAGATTTATGCAAAGTCCCAGTGACATTCATTTTGCTATTGTGAAAAGAGTGCTTAGGTACTTAAAGGTACTGCACAACTTGAAACATGGTTTAGACCAGTTGAAGAGGTGCTTTGCTTGGCTTTGTTGATAGGGATTGGATCGGACATATTGACGATATGAAGAGCACTACTGGCTACGCTTTTTCCTTGAATTCTGGTGTGTTTTCTTGAAATTCAAAGAAGCAAGAAATAGTGGTGCAATCCACTACAGAAACAGAGTATGTAACAACATCTACAACAGCAAATCAAGCTATTTGGTTGAGAAAATTCTGAAGGATCTTGAAATGGAATCACAAGTTGCAACTAAGATCAAGTGTGATAACACTTCAGCAATTGCAATTGCAATTGCAGAAAACTCAGTCCAACATAGTAAAACAAAGCATATCCTTGTCAAGTTTCATGCCATTAGAGAAGCTGAGAAAAATAAGAAAATCAAGCTTGTCCATTGTTGTTCGGAGGATCAACTTGCTGATACATTTATCAAAGCTTTTCCCAAATTCGGATTTAAAACTCTTCGGGAACAATTTGGAGTTACCAACAAACATCTCAAGGAGGAGTGTTGAAGTATTGAGTTATTTGCTGTTATTTTGTTTTTTACTGTAGTAATTTCATTTCTAAAATTCCATTATTTAGTTGAGATATAATAGGATTTTATTAGTACCTAGTTGAAATAGAAAATGAGTCTTTTGTCTATTTATTTTTTAAGATATGAATGAATAAACAAGCACAACATTTTTTTTTATCATAAAACATGTCTTTTCTTTTTCTTCTCTATATTTTGTAGAACAACAAGAAATAATTTTAATTAGGGGTAAGTTGATAAAGTTTTCTGTTATTTTTTAGGAGTTAGTAATTTCATAAGGAAAAGAATTGAAATATATATTTTTAGAACTTCTTAGAGCGGAATCAATTTCAACTTTTAAAAGAAAAAGAAAGAAATTAATAGAAAATTTAAAATTAAAAAATTAAGAAAAAATAATTAAACTTTATCTTTTATTTTTTAGGAGTTAGTAATTTCACAAGGAGAAAAAATTAAAATATACATTTTTAGATTATATGTTGCAAGCCATAACAATACTTCTTAGACCACAATTAATTTCAACTTTTAAAAGAAAAAAAAAGAAATTAATAGCAGATTTAAAATAAAAAAATTAAGAAAAAATAATTTTTATATTTTTGTTAAAAAGGTCTTTCATTTGAGTAGGGGTTAGTTATTATATGGACTAAAATTATGAAATCTATTAATGATCATGTTTCTTTTAAACACTAGAGGAGCATGGCCCGTGTCAGCACGGGCCCAATGTTAAGATATTTTTATTATGTACAGTAAGTTAAATTGATATTAATTCGAATTATGAATTATAAAACATGAATATACAAAACATATTAACAACTTGGTAGTATTTTTCACGGAGTTAAGTCTTACAAGATAATTATGTATAACTTACTCATATAAACAATAAAATTTGATGCATTTAAAAGTTTATATCTTTAATCATATGATTGAGATTTGCTACATTAAGTAAAAAATTTGAGATTAAAAATGATACATGAGACTTGAGAATAAGTGTTGAAAAAGATAAAAGGTTATCTAGTCATTACATATTATATCACATGTGAATTGCAATTAATAACCCGCATTATATTCCCTTACTAAGTCGCCTTAAACATCATTTGCTTTCATTTTTTCCTTCTCTTTTATTTGTCATCTTGTTCTTTGAAGTTAAACTAAATTAATATTTTAAATTCAAATTTTAAGTGTTTCAAAAATTATATAGAAAAGAAAACTATAAGTTACCATCTTTCATATTAATTTAAATTATTTGACTTTGAGAACACGATAAAATATACTTATGTAGATATTTTATTGAACATTGCTTTTATATATGTTCCTTACACTGAAACGTGGAGTCTTTTGTTAGAGTGTACAAAAATAGTGCCGATAGAATGTATTAATAATGTTTGCATTAATAATGCTTGTATTAATAATATTGGTATTATTTATGCTAACATTATTTCTTATGCACTGTTTGATGCACTGTATTAGAACTTGTATTTTCAATTTTGATATATTTAAACAAAAGCTAAAAAAAAAGGTTGTATTGCATATACATCCTAAGAGCCATCTGGGATCTAGCATGAACTCAATATATATTTTTTTGTCTCAATTTATATGACACAAATTGAATTTAGATAATCAATCATACTTTTAATATGTTTTTAAATATTTTAAGTTGTTAATATTGTAATCTATAATATTTTTTATGTAATTTTTAAATAACATATGTTACTCTCTCTATTCAAACTTTTGTGGCATTGATAATCAATTGTATTTTTAAAATAATTTAAAATTTTAATTATTGTGATTTATAATATTTATCTTCTATTTCAATTTAAGTGAAACTGATACAATTGTGAGAGTCAACCAAATATTTATATCATTTAAAATTTTTAAGTTGTTAATTATTGTGATTTATAGTATTTTTAAAGTATTTTTTAAAAATATATAATAGATTAAATTATTTTTAGATATTTCAACTTTTTAATTATTGTAATTTATAATATTTTTTATGTAATTTTCAAAAAATATATGCTACTCTCCATGTCCAGAGTTTTGTGTCACTGATAGTCAATTATATTTTCTAAATAATTTAAATTTTTAATTATTGTGTAAAACTTTTTCTACTCCTATTTAAGTGACATGATGCTTAGATGACTATAATAATTAATTAGAGGTGATATAGTAAAATCACAATTGAAGCAACGAAACAAACATGTCTTAAATGACTCATAACAACTAATTAGAAGTGATATGATAAAATTACTATAAAAGATACTTGTGAAAGAAAAAAGTAAGTGAAGTCTCATTTAAGACGTCAAGTTATTTTAAAACATCAAGAGTTAACTTATCATTTTATATCTATTTTATATTTTTAATTAAATATTATTTATTTAATACTTAGATGACTTATAATAATTAATTAGAGGTGATATTTAGTAAAATTATGATTAAAGCAGCTGATGCAGACATATCATAAATGTCTATTCTATTGTTTTATTAGATATTATTAATCTTTTAATATGTAAATAATTTATAATAATTAATTAGGTATGATATTTAGTAAATTACGATTAAAGCAACTGAAGCAGACATGTTATAAATGTCTATTTTACTTTTATATTAAATATTATTAATTTTTTAATAAATAAATAATTTATAATAATTCATTAAAAATGATGTAATAGAAAGTAAAATTACGATTAAAACAACTGAAATAGACATGTCATAAATGTCTGTTTTTTTAAAATTAAGTATTATTTTTTTAATATAATAAAATCACGATTGAAGCAGTTGAGGAAAACAACATAAGCAGGCATATCGAAATTTTCTCTTCTATATATTAGAAAAAAAATTAAATTAGGTGAAATTGTAGTAACAAATAAGAAAGAAAGTAAATTATATATTTGATATGAAATTTAATAAAGAATAAAATTTATTTAATTGTATCAATAATTAATTTTTATAATAAGTTATCATCTTACTAATCAATTTACTTAAATATAATATATTTTAAATAATTTTATACATAAAAAAAGATAAATAAAAATAAAAAATAAATGGAAGATATAGGGCCCCACATATGTGAAAATATATGCAAGGCCACATGTGATGGCATTATTGTAAATTTCTTACATAGTATTGTTGGTAATTAAAAAGAAAAGAATGAGCTTTTATTAAAACTTTTAAGGAGGTTCAAAAAACAAAGCACAAAAGATTATCAAATTGAGCTTAGAACTTATTTTAAAGACCTTAATACCCTCAATATTGAATTTAAAGACAAAAAATTGATATGTTGAAGCCACCTCTTCTAATATATAGAAATGTTCATATTCAATTTTTAAAAAGGACAATAAATGCTCTCTTCTCTTTTAATAGTTTCTTCTTATCCGATATCTGTATAATTACGAATTGTAGTACATATCTTTAATTTCTAATTCATGAATTTTAAATTTGCAATAATATTGGTGGTAGAATTACTGTATAAAAACTGATGCCAATAAATACTATATATCAATAATTTATTTTTAATATGTAGAAATTGTATACAATCTAGTATTAATGTATTATTTTGAATGATTAAATTGAAATAAGTTTATATATATAAATCCATATATTAAATGATTTTCAGTTTTTGGGGTCTCAATTTATGGAATGTATATAAAATAATATATACAAATGATGTATTCTTATAACTGTTTTTAGTGTATGAAAATGACACATAATACAATATTCATGAATAAATTTTTAGTATATACTCATTTCATAATGCTTTTTTTTTTTTTGAGTTCTCAATGCATGAAATTGATATTAAAATTGATATCGATGAAATTTCGTATATGTCACATTAGTATGAAATGAGTTTTATGAAAGTGCCAATTGATAAGAAAAATAGTGTTGTATGTTACATACACTTTCTAGTGTATGTAATGGATATCGTATTATGTACCATTTTCATAAGCTAAAAAAATTATAAGAATACATCATTTGTAGGTATAATCTTGTATACTAATTTCATAAATTGAGACCTTAAAAATTAAAAATCATTTAAAATATGGCTTAATATATATAAACAGATCCCGACTTAATCGTTTAAAATAATATACGAATACTAGATTGTAAATAATTTTCATAGACTAAAAAAAAATTATTCACATATATTATTTATTGACATCAGTTTTCATACGGTAATTTTACCACCAATATTATTGCAAATTCAAAATTCATAAATTAGAAATTAAAGATGTATACTATAATCCATAGTTATAGAGAGATTGGGTAAGAATAAATTATTGAGAGAGAAGTAGAATATTTATTTTTCTTTTTAAAAATTGAATATAAGTATAATGGAAAAAATAGGAAAAAACATGCTCATTAATAGGTTCTATAATTTAGCCTACATAATAACTAACTCCTATTAAAATTGAATATTTTTTAACAAAAATATAAAAAATCATTTTAATTTTTTTTTTGGGTTTTAAATTTGCTATTAATTTCTTTTTTTTTTCCTTTTAAAAGTTGCTATTAGTTGCACTCCAAGAAGTATTGTTATGACTTGCAATATATAATCTAAGAATGTATATATATATATATATATATTTTTTGTATGTCACATAATCTTTTTACTGTATGTAATGGTTATTAAATAACTATCACCGTACATATTGAAAATAAACTAATTGATAATTATTTGATATCAAATAATTTTTCGTTGCAACAAAAAAGGTAATTAGTATTAGCCATGATTGATATGAGTGCTGATTCACTATGTTAATTTTGGTTTCTGACAGAGAAATATGAAGTCAATTCTGGATGAAGAAAGAGTATAAGTGGGGAATCTTTTTTACCATAATTTACTTTATACAACTATTAAGAAGAGAGAAAATAGATTTACACAACTATTTAGGAGAGGAGTAAATGTATATATATTTTATATGATGTTTTTAATTTTAAAATAAATTTTACTGTATTTTAACAAAATAGCCACAACATGCAATTAATTCTATAGTTTAATAACTATATAAAATTATATTTACACCTTGTAATAAACAATCTAAAAAAATATAAAATAATTTTCACATTTGATAATGGATGTGTTCAACCCAAAAGGAACACTTCTTTAGCAATAGAGGGAGTAATCAACGTCAACTTGGAACTACGTAAATTTAATAAGGGTTAAGTTGATACAATTACCTTTTATTTTTTAGGAGTTAGGGTGTGCCCATTGACAACGGAAGCTTCGAGTAGTTTTAGAGAGAGAAATCTTGAGAAGATGAAAAGAAAAGATATTATTTAAGCTCTGTCAGAAAAATGGTCTGTACAAGTAAAAGCCTAATGTATATATACATACACATAATTGGACTGCATGCGTAGGTATGACCCGGTACAATCAATAACATAAATAACAATAAAGGATGACCCGTATTTAAGACTAGTTTGGATTAGGAGGAATGAGTAGTCCAACATCCCCCTCAAATTGGAAGGGTTAAGCACTCCCAACTTGTGAAGTAAACCATTATGAACACCACCTGACAAAGCTTTAGTAAAAAGATCTGCAATCTAAGTGGAGGAAGAAGTATGAACCAAATGGATAAGACCCTCAACCATCTTAGTGCGAATCAAATGACAGTCCAATTCAATATGCTTGGTGCGCTCATGAAAGACAGGATTGCGAGCAATGTGAATAGCTGCCTGGCTGTCACAATAGAGAAGAATAGAGAAAGAGCAAGAAACCCCTAGATCAGTATACAACCAAGATAAAAAAGCAAGATCAACAACAATTGTGCTCATAGCCCTATATCCAGCTTCAACAGAGGACACAAACGACCTCTTATTTCTTAGCTTTCCAACCCACAAGACTGCCACCCAATAGAACACAATACCCAGTAATAGACCTCCCCGAGTTAAGTCAAGAGGCCCAATCACTGTCACAATAGGCAACAAGAGATAAATCAGGCCTATTATTAAAGAAAATCCCAAGCTGGAAAGTACCTTTCAAGTAGAACAGAAGGTAAAATATAACTGTCATGTAAGAAACACAAAGATTCTGCATGTACTGACTTAACTTCTGAACAACAAAGCTAATATCCGTCCTGGTATTAGTGAGAAATTTGAGTTTCCCAACCAAGGACCTGTAGATATCTGCCTTAGGAAGAGGAGCACCCACACCAACCTGAAGCTTAGCAGTAATATCAAGAGGACAAGTCATATGAGTGACCTCAAAAAAATAAAATTCAGAAAGAAGGTCATGGATAAACTTTGTTCGATGAAGCAACACACCAGAGTTTGAGTACAAAACCTCAATTCCCAAAAAGAGTTCAAAAATCCCGTCCTTTATCTTAAACTATTTATAAAGAAAGGACTTGAGTGCAACAATTTCAGAAGAGTCAGTGCAAGTCAAAATTATTTTATCAATGTGCAGAACCAAAATAATCAAGAAGGCTCCAGGACCTCTAATAAAGAGGGAGTAATCATTTAAAGAAGAAACATAACCTCTAGAGTACAGGGCACGCGACAACTGGTTCAGTCCATAGAGGGATTTTTGGAGTTTGCAAGCAAGTGGAGCAGCAGGACTGAAAGAAGAATTATGAGAATAACCAGGTGGAAACTTCATAGACACCTCCTCATCTAAGTCCCCATGTAAAAAAACATTGTTTACATCCAATTGAAACACATGCCACTATTTCTTAACAACAACAACAACAACAACCAATGTTCTAACAGTGGACATTTTAACCACTGGAGATTAAGTCACATGGAAGTGTCCCCTCTCACAACCAATCTAGCTTTATACCTCTCTACCTAGCCATCAATTTTGTATTTGATTTTATATACCCCTTTACACCCAATGGGTTTCTTGCTGTGTCACGACCTAATTTGGGAATTGCGATGACACCTACTCTATCCCTCTAGTAGGTAATCTAAATCGTAACCTGAAGCTAAATAAAATGGGTTAACTTGGTGAAAATTCCCCTAAAGGGCCAACTAGGAAATCCAACACAAGAAATAAGCAGAGTAATAGAAATAGTTTAAAGGTAGTCACGACATAAATACCATCTCACGACCTGGTAGAGTCAGTACAAGAGAAATTATAAATACAACCCAAGTATCTAAAATAGTCAATACAATCTGTCTTGAAACTAAAGACTAACATAAGTAAGATAGAAGGAAATGGACGACTCTGACTCCAAGAGCTCATCCTATCTCAAAAAATCAACACAACATGAACATCGATCAACATTGGAAACTAGTACTCAGATCTTCTCAAAAAAGATTCAGAAATGTAGTATGAGTACGAAAACAGTGGGTACTCAGTAGGCATAATCAGCCGACTGAGCTAAATCATGATATAAGTATGATAAAATGCAAAATAATATAGCTAAGTCATGGTGAGGAGATGAACCTGATAACTATTCCAACATCGCTTTGCATGGATAAGTAAGTAAACCTGAATAATAACATAACATAACGTAAAGCATCAATACATGCAGTCATAGCTACAAAGTTGGCCTCCATAAGCCAATTAGTGCAAAAAAGTAAAAAGCCCATCACAAGCCTCCATAAGCCCGGAAGGTACAAACAAGATAGTATAACCTGCCATCATCATTTAACCACTCTCATGATGCAACAAGAATTCACCCAAGTCATGCCATCCTATAACCATCGCTTATCCTTTATTAACTAATCACCAATTATCAACTGATTATTATATGCGAACTAATCATTTATTATAAACTAATCACCATTTATCTAGGATCATTATTTATCAACTAGTCATTATTTATCCACTAACCACTATTTCACTAGAATTCATTCATACCATGCCACATCATAACCATTTTCTCATTTTCTGACTTAGCTAGAATCACTATTGCCAATCTCACACTCCGATATCATCATATTATAAGGAGTATATCATCATGGTATAATATGTATAACCAGACTCAAACGGGTAATCATAATTAACAATATCGTCATAAATATCATTATGGATATCATTCTCCATATCGGCACCAATACCATCATTATCATCATCAATATCATAGACATACTCCATACTTGTATTAGGTATAAATACTCGATATTATCATCATTATCAAGACTCAAATTGGTATTTGCATAATTCATAGCATAATCAATATCCGGACTTATGTCTGGTAACCATATCATTATGCCATGGCCAATAGCATAATCATTAGAGTATTCATAGCATAACCACTAGCATAACTATTTAGCAAGATCACTAACAATAATCAAAGCATGGTCTCTAGCATAATCAATAGCATAACCGTTAATATAATCAATAAGCATGATCTTTAACATAACCAATAGTATAATAGCTAATATAATTAAAATTACTATATAGCCAATAAGCATGATCTTTGGCATAATCAATATCATAGCCTTAAGTATAATTAATAGCGTAATCAATTATCTCATCTTTTACTTAATCAATAAGTCATTCATAGCGTAATCAATAAGAGTTACTCCCAAAGCGAACCCATCATTACCATTAAGTACCAAGGCATCTCAAATCACCATAAATAAGCATTTCCTAGATGTACACAAGTTTATGAAAAGTCTTTAATCTATAATAGAAATTTTGGCCTAAGGTGGGTCAAGAGCCCACTTCTAAATTCCCGAAATACTTTACCAAGCAATGTTTACCAGAACTACGCTAAGGTATCTAAATCCATTATTAGATGTTGAGTAAACCATTACTAGCCCTAGGATAGTAATCTCTCCCAATAGGGATCAACTAAGTCAATTCTACCTAAGGAATGACAACTAAGGTCAATTCCGCCCTAAACTCGAGTGACTAAAGCAATCTTCTCATTAGAAGAGTAACTAAAGCATTTCAACCTAAACATAAGCCTACAAGGTCAACTTTACCTAAGGTATGGTTAACTAGGATAATCATGCCCCAAACAATATCTAAAATCGCCTAAATGACCCAACTAATCCCAAGTATTTTAATTTATCACACCAACACCTAAAACCCACCCCAAATCTAACACAATATCATAAACATACTACGAATTAGCTCAATCTAATAAGAGGTAAAACCTAGCCTACCTGGACATAAAAGAAAGCTCAAAAGATTTGTTAAATCACCACTTTTCCCTTCCAAAAAGCTTCCACAAGATGCCAAGCTATCAAAATCACATTCTACTCATCAATACGAGAATAAAGATATCCATATTACACCATTATGCTTCAGGTCCAAAAATCATAAAAAAATCCCATATGGACCTCACTTAAAAAAATTATGTTTTTGAAACCAACCTAACGTTCCCTCATGATCAAGAAATCATTACACTAAAAAATGAGTGAAGTTCAAGCTAATTTGGGGCTAAAACCAAGCCTTTAAGGTTTTGAGACCTTTGAGCAAGAAATGAGAAAATACACTATGAAAAGGGTGAAATCTTACCACAAATCAAAAGATAATTGCGTAAATAAGTGTTAGACAAGCTTTTAAATCACCCACAAGCTTGAATTTCAAGTTATCTCACTTCTTAGGGTTTTAGCTCTCTTGGAAAGGATGAAAAATGGAAAAAATCATGCAAAAAGAATCTATTTATACTTATACCAAGTTCTCAAGTATCGCTATCACGACCCGATTAGTGCGATTGCGACATATTGGGACTGCACAAGGAGTCGCTATCGCGATTTACAATAATTGCAATCGCGACTAGCCTGATAGAGGGTAAACCATATTTGGAGTATGCAATTTATAGCTTAAGTCATAAATCTCATATCGCGATCAAGATTTACCCTTCGCGATCGCGGTGGCACCAGATCCTGGTGCACCAGATTTTTATAAGTTTGAAATGGATTTCGACTAGTTTTCATGATTCGTTCAAAACCCCATGCGTGCAAACTATGCTATTACACCAATTTTGACGTTCTGGACTCAATGGCGTAATCAAATTTCCATCCAAAGTTATTGCGACAAAAAGTGGGTCCCACACTCTATTTTTATTTTTTAACTTTCTGACCAATGGGTTGAAATGAGTCCGAGTGACTTGAGACTCAAAACAAGAGTCCACCTAGCCTAAAATTGATATTTTGGAGTTGCTGGAATAGTTAGAATTTGCCTTCGAGGTTGTTTGACTGGAGTTTTTGCTCGGTGGCCCCTTGGAACTAGAAAAGACTTCAAAGTAGGGAGTTGACTCTAAAAACCAATTGAATAACCCTATAACCAAACTGTCAGATCCAGTAAGACATAAATATCTTGGGAAAACTATAGAAAAGCTCTAATTGCAAAATAAGCTGAAATATGGAAAATGATCCATAGGGTTATTACATACCAGGGCTAGCTCAATAACAGACCAAGTGTGATTAGCCTCCAAGGCTTCAAATTCCTTTTGTATGGCTGCTTGCCAGTTAAGAAAACATGCAATACAAGAGAAAGTGTGAGGCTTAATCATAGGGTTTTCATAAGAAACAAATACAGAGGTAAAGAAAGAAAGAAAGAAGGACTAGAAAATAGGAAGCACTACAAAATCTTGTAAATAGCTAGGAGGATGGTGGAATCTAGAAGATCTCCTCAAAAGAGAAGGATTAGGTGTAGATAGGGGGTTAAAATCAGAGAGATTAGTAGGACTGAAGTAGTAGAAGTAGAATGAGAGTGAAAGGTAACACTAGAAGAAAAATATTCAAAATCAAGGGAACAAAAGATAAAGGAAATAAGGGAGAATCAGGAGAGGAAGAGGAAAAGAAAAAAGGAAAATATGTTCCAGAAAGACCATATCTCTAAATATAAAGGTGGATTTGGTAAGTAGATTGTAAAGTCTGTATCCTTCCTTGGCAAAAGGGTACCCTAAGAAAACATAAAAGACAGATCTGGGATTAAACTTATGGGTATATACCTGAGGAACAAAAGCATAGCAAAGGCAATCAAAAGTTCTAAGTCGGGAATAAGTAGGTGAAGTCCCATAGAGCACTTCAAAAGGAGTTCTATTATTGAGTAAAGAGGATGGAAACCTAATAAGTGGTAATTAATATGCAATCACCCTAAAAAGATATAGGCAAGTGAGGCTGAAATAAGAGAGCTCTAGCAGTCTTAAAAAGATATCTATGTTTTCTTTCAACCACCCTATTTTGTTGAGGGGTGTGAGGATAATAAGTTTGATGGATAATACTATGGGATGAAAAGAAAGCAGTTCCAGCAGAACTAGATCCTAGTTCAAGTGCATTGTTTCTTTTGATAGTTTGTACCATGGTATGAAATTGAGTTTGAACAATGGCAACAAACTCTTTGAGCAAATCAAAAGCATTGCTCTTGGCCCCTATCAAATGAGGCTAGGTGGTTCTAGAAAAACCATCTACAATTGTTAGGAAGTATCTAGCACCATTTGTAGTAGAAGAATGATAAGTTCCCCAAGAATCCACATGTATAATTTCAAAAGGTAAAGAAGAAGAGGTGTGCTAGAGGAGAAAGAGATCTTGTTTTTCCTAGCCAAAGGACAGACAGAACAAGGAAAAAATTGAGAATAAGAGAGAGAGTAATTAATGGAATGTATGCCCTTTATTCTAGAAAAAGACATGTGACTAAGTCTAAAATACCAAACAAAATCCATTTTATTCAATTTCTTAGAAGAACATATGGGTACATCAGAAAAAAAATAGAAAAAGAAGGAGCAATACTACAAGCAACAGATGCAAAATTCCAAGTAAAATCAGTAGATATAAAGGCATTAGTAGGAGAAGCAACAGGTGTAACAAGAGCAGGTTGGAAAGAGATGTCTGGTTCGTACAGTCCATTACTCACTCTACCAAGTACTAGTGTTCAGTAAAGGTTCTTGAAATAGACATACAATACTAGTAAACTGGTCGATACCATTGAACTGAGAAACCAATTGACACATAGAAATTAGATTATATTGAAAAGTAGGTACATAAAGTACATTATGGAGAATTAAATTTACGGATAAGGTTAGGGAACTAGTATTAGTTACCTTGACCTTGTAATCATTTGGTAGTGAGACAAGACAGGGAATGAAAAAGGGATTTGACATTAAAAAGAGAAGACAGTTGGGAGGTCATATGATCAGATGCCCCAAAATCAATAATCCATTCTGATTTATTAACTTGTGAAAATAGACAAGGTTTGAGTAACACATTATGTGTGACTAACCTACCTACAAAGTCGGCAGAAGTTATGAGAAAGTGAGATGATGTAGAAACCATGCTCATTATAGACTTTTGGAGAAAGGCCTGAAACTATGATTCCTTAACTTTTAAAAGCCCAGAGAAAAGCTGATCAGGATCACCGGAAGGATTAGTGCCAAAGGAGACAGGTTGCTCCAAGTGAGGGTTTGAGGCAACATTGGAATCCATATTCTTTGAGACATACCCCTTATTAAATTGATAGTTAGATGGGAAACCCTATAATCTATGATAATTTTAAACAACATGCCCTAATCTCTTACAGTATTTGCAAAACAGGAATGAATTTGATGTTGATTTGGGGCCTGACCTTGATGAATCAAAACTGAACCTAGGAGGATAACATTGTTTATCAAAATTCATCCCTTATTAATCCTCTTAGGGGGATGATATTTTTGCTTGTAAGAAGAAAAAGGTGATTTGGATGTGTGAGGATGAGAAGTAGCATGAAAAGAGGCCAATTCTGATGAAAATTAAGAAGAAGAGCAAATTTGTCTTTGTTTATCATCACTTAGGAGAATGTTATAGACAATGTCAATATATAAGAGAGGCTTAATTATTAAAATGTTACTCCTAACTTGAATATAAACTTCATTAAGGCCCATAAGAAATTGATACACCCTTTGTTCATCTTTTGACTGAACTTAACTCCTCCAGGACAATTATATTTAGTAGTAGAAATAGAAGACATATCATCCCACAGTTGTTTAATTTTGGTAAAATAAGATGCAATATCCATGGCGCCTTGAGAAATATGAGCTAAATCCTATCCCTACTGAAAGAGCCTCAGTGCGTGTTAGCCGGATGAACTGAGGGAAACCAAGGGAAAACTAAAGTCACCAAGGCCAATAACCATTCCATATATATATATATATCAAGTGTGTATCAAACATACGATTATATAGAACCCCAATGCCAGCAAACATGGTTTTCAGTGTTCGTCTCTCCAAAACTTACACCTTCACGGTAAGCTACACAACCCTCTTTAAGCCCAAATTAAAATTACCTTGCACATAATTCCAACCATTAAATCAGGATTCATTTATTAAGGCATTCACCACTTGGTATCGTCTTACCAATATTATTGCAAGCTAAATTAAACATGCCAAACCAATCCACATAACCATATTTGACTCCCAAGTTCAATTTAAAAATCCAAACCATGGCCACCAAGGCCATCCAAATTTATTTTATATCTATTTATCCATTAATGCAATGCATTAGATTCAAAAATAAGTTAAACCATGCAATTATCCATAGATAAAAATCAAATTTATAAAGTGAATTGAGGTTATGCAATTTCAAGCCAAAATTCTTCTAATTTAGGGAAACCCATGCCCCTCATTCCAGCCATTTAAATAATATACCAATTCAATCCTAAAAATATCAATTTAAAGCATGAATACTCAATTCAAAATATGCGACAAGACATTCAACCAGTTAAAACCAAAACCTTTCAACCTAGTTTCAAAATATATAATTTAAATTAGGAAATAAAAATATTTTGAAACACAAAAAAAATTAAAGTTAATTTGAAGTTTGGAGCCCGAATGATGAATGCACCATGAAACCCTTGAATGCTCTTGGGTTTTGAGTTTTAATAGAGAATGGATTATTTTTATCTTTGAAAGCTGAAGAAAAGAGGCTTATTTTTTGTTTAAAGGTCCTACAAGGGGTAAAAAGACAAAAACCCCCTCACCCCAAGTGAAAAAAACAAATCTGGACAAAATTAACACACACTGGCATGGCACGCCAATATCATGGAGGTTAGCCTCCATGACACACTGATATCATGGAGTTTAACCTCCGTGACACAGCCTTATCGTGGATCCTCACTGTCTCGGGATCTCAAATAACCCCAAACCCCTTTCAAAAATTTTAAAACCTTTCCAAATTACCCTTTTAACTTCCCTCAAGTCAAAAATCGACATTACGCATGCAAGAGGGTCAAAGTAAAATGATCGAGATTTTACAGAGTCTCACACCTTGCCATCTATATTAAAAATCAGTACACACCTATACACAAAATCTACAGGTTGGGACTATAGTTGATATATATTATCTCTGTTGATAGATTTTTCAAAATAATGATAAAGTATATTCTTTTTTGTGTGTTTATGTTAAAATCTAAAACTTGTAACTTGTAAATGTGTCACTTTTTCAATAAAAGAATAAAAAAGCATGATATTGACAAATACATGAATGCCTCAATTCTTGTAATGTTAAAATGTGTTGATTGCTGAAACAAGAAATCTAATGATAGAAAATAGATGAAATAAAGATTTGATTAATATTTTGGAGTAAGTGAATTGCTATTCGTACAAGATATGATAAACATAACAATCTGTCTATGTGTATAGGTAAATGTCATTCATATTATGGATATACTAGAGAAGAACATGAGTACCACTGAAAGAGTATTTCAGGACAGACAATATTAGGTTTGTTCTGTTGCCTCTTCTTTCTATTTTAATCTTTCATTCAATTTGAACTTTCTATAACCTATTTTAACAGACGAACCTTTTATGTTGTGTTTAACAAGTTGCGTCACAATTTAGTCTTTAACAAACTATTAATTGGTTGAACAATGTGTTATCATTTTCCTGCACAATTCTAATGTTGGTATATTCAACATTCATGTCAAATATACTTGCCTAGCATGGCCCTTGGCCAAACATAATTATCAATAAAAGAAATTGCAAGCATGGGCTCTTGAAACACTAAAGGATAATTTTTTTTTTGTTCTTTTGTTGACCTTATCCAATACTCCCTGTCTATGTATACAGATTGATACTACTATTGTTAGGATAATGAGGACCCGAGAGTGCCAAAATTCTGATATCTGAGCTATTTTATCAAGTAATCAAACTGAGTAATTGTTAATGCTTGTGTTGTAGAATTGATTTGGTGCCCTGTTGATTTATATCCCAATTTATGCAATCGTGAGAGTAATTACTGTAGAAATCTAGACTAAGAGCTTCATGAATGTTTCCATAAGTTCATCAGTTCATCAATGGAGATCAATCTAGAGAGAAATATTGGAGAAGATATTTTGTTATTAGATGAAAGGAAGAATGAATTCTCTATTTCTATACACAACATTATACACAAACACTAAACGCTAACTCCACTAACTTCTTTCTAACTGTAGGCTACAACTCACTACCTTGAAAACTATACATTCTTTGCCATCTGTACATTCTACCTGTAATTGATCACATAGACTAACTAACTAACCATTATCTATTAAGCCTAATCTCAACACTCCCCCTCAAGCTGGATGGTGTAAGATATTGAACACTTCAAGATTGCTCATTAAATATGAGTGTTGTTCTTTACTTAACCCTTTGGTTAATAGATCTACATTGTTCTTCAGTCTTTAGAAACACTGCTTCAATGAGTCCATATTTGATTTTGTCTCTAATGAAATGACAATCAATTTCAATATGTTTAGTCCTTTCATAAGAGATTGGATTAAATCCAATTTGTATTGTAGACTTACTATCACTCATAATATTCACTGGTTGTTTCACCTTGACTCCTATTTCTTGATACAAACCTAGCAACCATGTAACTTCAGCCACTGCTGAAGCCATGCTCCTATACCCTGCCTCTGCAGAACTTCTTGAGATTGTTTATTGCTTTTTTGACTTTCATGATGCTAGTGAGTCCCTAAATTTGATCAAGTATCCTGTCACAGACCTTCTAGTATTTGGAAAATCTGCCTATTCTAAATCACATCGACATATAAGCTCTTGACTAGGTGATAAATCATAAGGATCCCTTGTCCTGGTGCTAACTTTAAATACTTCACCACTTTGATAGCTGAATCCCAATGAGATTTTTTGGCCTTTGCATGAATTGACTCAAGTTCTGTATAGGGTAGCTTATATCTGGTGTTGTTATGGTCACATATACAAGTTTTCCCATCAACCTATGATATGCTCCTATGTCTGACAATAAGGCATCACTTTGCTCTTCTGTTGCTTCATCAAATTCTGCACTAGTGAGTTTGATATTTGTTTCTAAAGGTGTTGCTGTAGGTTTTTCTCCACCAAGTCCCAACTCTAAAATTATCTCTAACACATACTTTCTTTGATTAAAAAATATTCCAATCTTGGATCTCAATACTTCAATTCCTAAGAATTTTTTTAGTTTTCCTAAGTCTTTTACTTTGAACTGTTGATGTAGTGCATCCTTCGCTGAGTTTATCATCTTATTACAACTTCCAGTGATTAGTAAGTCATCTATATAAACTAAGATGATTACTATATCTTCTCATTACTTCGTAGTAAATAAGGAATAGTCATAATTTATTTGAGTAAAAATAGCTTGTATCAGTGCTTCAATGAATTTAATATTCCACTGCCTGGATGTTTATTTAATTCCATGTACAGATTTTAATAGCTTGCACACTTTAGTCTCCCCTTGTCTTATGAAACCGTCAGGGAATTTCTATGTATACTTCTTCACATAAGTCACCTTGAATAAAGGCATTAAACACATCCATTTGAAAGAGGTTCCAACCTTGTGATGCTAGAAGAGCGATAACTGACCTGACTGTAACCATCTTGGCTACAGGTGAAAAGGTTTCATGATAATCCAGACCTTTCCTCTTACTATAACCTTTGGCTAATAATCTAGCCTTAAATCTCTCCACTTCTCTATTTGCTTGAAATTTAACTTTGTAAACCCATTTTGAGCCTACTGTATTCTTCTCAGAGGGCAGGTTAACGATTTTGCAGGTCTTGTTATCTCAAGTGCTTTGATCTCAACCTTCATGGCCTCAACCCATCTCTTATCCTTTACAGCCTTACTAAAGCTTTGAGGTTCTACCAATAAAGAGAATTTGGCTAGATAATATCGGTATATAGATGAGTTATTAACATAAGACAAACAGTTAGATATTGGTCTAAACTTGTCTCTTTTCAACAAATTTGTAGCATAACAAAGGCAACCAAAGACTTTTAAATGAGTGATGGAAGGTTTCTTATGAAAAAATAGCTCATATGGTGTATGTCCAACTAGTGTGACTGAAGGTAACCTGTTTATCAAATAAACTGTAGCCTTGACGCATAATCCCCAGTATCTAAGAGGTATCATAGCCTGAAAGCTCAAGGCTGTAGAAATACTTAAAATCTTCCCGTTCTTTCTCTCCATAATCCCATTTTGCTGGAGAGTATAAGGGCAAATACTTTGATGCTCAATGCCAAGATAAAACAACAATTCTTTACACTTAGAATTAACAAACTCTGCACCATTATCAGATCTTAAAACGACCATCATACTAAACTGATTTTGTATTATAGCTAAAAATTGTCCAAGCACAACAATCATCTCAGACTTTAATTGCAACAAGTAAATCCAAGTAAATCTAGAATAATCATCCACAATAGTCAAGAAATAGTATTTCTTATCATAATTTGGGACCTTATATGGACCCCAGAGATCCATATGTACAAGATGAAACAAAAAATATGCTCTAGTTTTACTAAGTAGAAATTGTAGCCTAGTTTGTTTTGCCAAGGGGAAAATATGACAATCCTTTTCTAAATTAATGCTAGAACACTTATTTAAGTCTGGAATATTCTTCATGATTGTGGATGATGGATGCCCTAATCTCTTATGCCATAAACTGTAATCGGCATCACTGCTGGTCATACATGTGGTTTTAAGCTTATTTTCTACCTTAGATCCTCCTGAATCTCCATCAATCACATATAACCCACTTTGATCTTTACCAATCCCCTTCACCCTAGCATTGGAGAGGTCCCGAAACATACAGAAATCAGGGAAAAAGGTGACAAAGCAAGACAACTCTTTAGTCACTTTTGACACTGATAAAAGGTTAAATCTAAACTCAGGAGAAAACAACACACCCTTTATCATTTCATTCCCAGATAATCTGTCACTTTATGTATGAGTAATTTTAGTTTTCTCCCCTATAGGTAAATGCACTTTATTACTTTTAGAAGCATCTAGACTAACTCTATCCTTCAACAATTACAGATTTGCAGTAACATGATGTGTGGCTCCAGAATTAATGATCCATTTAGTTTTAGGAGGACAGTGAGACATTAAGCAAGTTACAATACCTGCCATGTTGACATGATGTTCTCCTGAATCCCAGTTCAGAAAATTAAGATCTATCTGTATTGTTCACCAAAAAAAGGGTTGTAGAACTTATTTTCTATTGAAATCTAGTGTTGCATCGAGAAGATGAGGCTCATTCATTAATCCTAGATATAGATTCTACATTAGTGTTTTCACCGTTGGTTGTTGATCCTTTCTCCTGTTATCAGAAGTGTATGCATTTCTTCTCCATTAATTAGAGTTACAAAAAGCAAATCCCCCACTTCCAAAAAACATCGTACTTTGAAAACCAGGTGGATATCCAATAAGCTTGTAGCAGTTCTCCTTTGTGTGGCCTTTTCTTCTACAAAAATCACACTATTGTTGCCTTTTTCTAAATCCTCTACCTTTTCCTGCCTGTGAATTTTTGAAACTTATGTGAATAGCTATGGTTTCAACTTTATCAGCTACTTTAGCTGCTAAGTTTGTAGTTGCTACTTTCTGGCTTTCATCTTGGATAATTATGGCATATGGCTGTCTTAAGGTCGAAGTTACTCATATTATGAGTATCTGTCTACGAGCTTTATCATAGGATTCATTAAGATCACTAAGTAAATGAAGAAGCCTTTACTGGATCAAGTGTTCAACATAATCTTTCGACCTCTCACAGTCACAATTAGGTGAAGGAACCAATACATCATACTCATGCCATAATTCCTTTAAATTTTATAAATAGGTAGAAACAGAGTTAGTACCTTACATCAATATCATAATTTCTCGATGCAGTTGCCAAATCCTTATGCAATTAACTTTTTCAAAACTTTCCTTTAGATCTTCCCACACAACTTATAAAAGATGACATACGGGACATACTATAAAAGTTAGACAATAATTTCTCGATAATTCATGGGTGGTACCATATAATTCATTTTTACTTGGTAAATTTAACTGTCATATGAATGTTGAAATATGCTCTGACATCAAAGTTGTGAAGTATATTTACAAATATATTTGCAAAGGACATGATAAAATTGCTTTTTATATGCATGAACATGACAAATAAACATAAATTGATGAAATAAAAGAGTATCAATCTGCCCGGTAGATATCTTCGCTGAAGCTACATGGCATTTATTTGGTTTCCCTATAAGCGAAATGACTTCAAGTTTTTATCATCTTTAATTACATCTTGAGGACCAATAATATGTTTCTTTTAAAAGTTATCAAAGTATAAATTTAATTATAAGAAATCCAATGATTATAAAAACAATTCTAACCAAATTTTTTGTAATGAACCAAACAAATAAAGACGTTAAAGAACTTAAACTATTATACAAAGAATTTCCTGAATATTTTGTATGGTCAAACACATATAAAATGTGGACACGTCGAAAACAACGTTCAGTTATCAAACGCATTGTGACATGTCATCCAACAAAAGGAGAAAGATATTATCTAAGATTATTATTAATGAATGTGCGAGTGCCAGAGTCATATAGAGATAGATCTTTGTAAAGTCGACGGAAGATATTGTTCTACTTTTAGAGAAGCAGTAGAAAAAAGAGGATTACTACACTCTGATAACAATTTGATTGATTGTGTGACTGAAGCTATGGGTTACCAGTTACCATATAGTTTGAGAAGATTATTCACTACATTATTAGTCTATTGTAATCCTACCAATCCTAAAGAATTATGGGAACAATTTGAAGAGTCTATGTCTGAAGATTTTAAAAACTTGAGAAACATTGAACTTAAAGATATTCGCCGTCAAGTTTTGGACCATATTAATGATGAATTACACTCGATGGGACATAATAATAATGAGTACAAACTTGTTCCAGAAAATATTAAAGCCTCTGCAATTGCCAAAGAAGCAAAATAAGTTCAGTTTCAGAGAAATATAAAAGTTTGCGTAGAGGATTTATTATTAGAAAAAAAACTTAATATTAAACAAAGAAGAGCTTATACCATAATAATTGATAGAGTTTTTTCAAATAAACCAGGAGCTTTTTTAATTGATGGACCTGGAGGAACTAGTAAGAGTTTCTTATATCGAAGTCTGTTAGCAATGATATTATCAAAAGGATTTGTTGCATTAGCAACTGGAAGTTCTGGTGTCGCAACCTCTATTCTTCCTGGAGGACGAACTGCTTATTCACGCTTTAAAATACCTATTGATGTTGATGAAAATATTAATTGCAGTGTCAGCAAACAAAGTTCACTTACTTTTTTAATTCGAGATGCAAAATTAATTGTATGGGATGAAACATCAATTGCTAAAGGAAAAACTATTGAAGCTTTTGATTTACTCTTAAAAGATCTCATGGATACGAGGATACTCTTTGGTGGAAAAGTTGTTGTTTTTGGCGGTGATTTTAGACAAACTCTTCCTATTGTGCGAAATGGTAAAAAGGAAGACTTCATTTCACAAAATTTACTATACTCACAAATTTGGAACCAACTAGAAAAATTGCACCTATTTGAGAATATGCGTGCAAGAACAGATCCAGCTTTTTCTGAGTATCTAATGAGGATTGGCAACGGAAAAGAAAAACTTAACTCCAACAACAAAGTTGAAATTCCCAAATCTTTACTCATTCCTTTTACTATCGAAAAACAATCTCTAAATGAATTATTCAAGGTAACATATCCTAATATAAATTTATTATTTCATGACTCTTTTGCTTTAGCTTCCCGTGTTATTTTAACAACAAAAAATGATAACGTTCATGAAATAAATGATATGCTTATATCAAAATTTCCAAATACTGCAAAAATATTTGTTGCGATTGATGAAACCATTGAACCAAATGATCAAAGTCAATTTGAAGATTATTTGCATACGATTAATCCCACTAATTTGCCACCTTACAGATTAACTTAAAAGAAAATTGCCTAGTGATATTACTACGAAACTTAAATCCTTCTGAAGGTTTATGTAATGGTACGCGATTAACGTGCTGTAATTTTAAAACACATGTTATAAGTGCTAAAATTGCTAGCGGTGATTTTCAAAACAAACATGTCTTTATTCCTCGCATACAGTGATCAGCTTCAACAGATGAGAATCTGTCAGTTCCTTTCAAGAGAACACAATTTCCAATATGATTATGTTTTGCTATGACTATAAATAAAGCTCAAGGTCAAACTTTAGACTATGTTGGAATTTATTTGCGTGAACCTGTTTTTTCTCATGGTCAGCTTTATGTGGCTTTTCTAGAGCTAAAAGTTCAAAAGGAGTGAAATTGTTGATTAGGCCATCGACATCAGATAGCAAAGATGATCACTCAAAGTACAATGTTGTTTATGATGAAATTATCAAAAAGGCATTTAGTTAACTACTGACAGAAGAATTTTTATTTTTAATATACTTGTCGTGAAATATATTAACTAATGTCTACAAGTATGTACTGCTTATGTTGCTGCCACTTGTTAATCTCTTCCTACTTCATCAGCGAGCTTTCACAAAAAAAGTTGTTGCCCCTCAAGTTTGTTTGTTCTACGTCATGGCTGAGCTTTGGGGATGTGTGATAGTTTCAGTACTCTTTTGGGGATTTGCTAATCAGGTAAAACTGTGTCTTTGAATATATTCTGTGCATTAATAACCATTTTATGGATACATAGTCTTATTGTATAGATAAACTGTAAGTACCATCTATTTAGAGCAGGAGACAGTTTGATAATACATGTGCTCCTAGACTCTCTCTTCCTGGTGTTGTTTTGTAGAGCGAGGAGGCAACGTAGTATAGCATAAGGGTGGCATTCTAAATTGTTTCACCCGCCTTATCCCCTCAAGACATACAACAAAAGTTAGTAATGTAATTCTGACATTTTTTGCATTCAAACACATTTTATATTTGAGTGGAACAATTTGGGTAACAGCTTTGTTCTTTAGTCACTTAGCACACAATTACACATCTTTCTTATTCAAATACCAAACTGAATATATCATGATAGTTTCTCCCGCCCAATTTCTCTAAGCGAGGAGACAAACCGATTGCGTTGAACACTTTTAATATATTCATCAACATATCTACCTGTATAAACATTGCCCTTCTCCTCAAGCGAGGGAAATCACTATTATTGAACCTAGCAGTGATTGTTTTGGATAATTTCTTTGTAGATTATGACTGTTGATGAGGCTAAGAGATTCTATCCTTTGTTTGGACTTGCTGCAAATGTTGTTCTTATTTTCTCTGGTCAGACAGTGAAGTACTTTGCTAGCTTGAGAAGTTCTTTGGCTCCTGGAGTTGATGCCTGGGCAATCTCCCCAAAATATATGATAAGCATTGCAGTGTTAATGGGTGGGGCAATCTATTTTTTAACTAACTTGAAATAATGTTGGTCTTAAGTTTGATATGAATTTGAGTTCCCTGCTGTGGAGCAGATAAAAAAAGATGGCATTACCAAGCTTGTTGTACTGCCTTTATATCCTCAATATTCTATCTCTACAGCTAGATCGACTGTCCGTGCCCTTCAAAATGTTTCCAACATTCTAATCAACGCATCGGAGAGAAAACTGCATGCACAAGATTTGGAATTTCATCAAATTGACCTTGGCCAATGTTGAACATCAAAGATGGTTTTTTAGGTTCCTCTCTTCCTCCATAAATAGAATAATTGACATCTGGAAGCTGTTTTGTAGCTCCTTTGTTTTCTTTTATTGTACAATGTTGGGACTTGGGGAGATACAAGAAGGTAATGTTTGGCGTGTATGTAGGAAATACGAAACTTGTTATTCAAAATTTCAGTTTTATTTCCAGTTTCTTGAGAATCATTTCCAGTTATTCAACTCTAATGAAAAAGAATTTGACTTATTTAAGTTGTATTTAGGCTTCAGTTTATAAGCACTACAACCCGAATACTACTAAAAATGGCTGTGACTATTTGCACGGCCAAAGCATTAATGTCGATCAACACATCGTTGAGTATTGCTGGACTGGAATGATGTCCATGAAGATGATTTTTGCTCACGGTGAGGCACGTCATGTGGCAATTTCTGCCTCTCCATTGTTTCCTTGTGTGATTTCATCTACTGACTTGCTAGCTACAGTATAACAGTTTGTTATTTTAGCTAAGAAATATGTCTTTTAGCTAAACGTACTTTTTTCCTGTTGCTATTTTAGGCTCACTGATGTTCTTCTTGACTAATTTTCTTGATACCAAAAGACAACTCTACTCTTTATGGTGCAATTGTGAATCTTGCTGAGCGTTACCGAAACCTAAGAGTCTTAAACCTTTGTGGGTGTATGAAAGCTGCAACTGATAAGGCATTGAAGGTATATGTCTTGACCTCTCAAATGACCTATAGGAGTACTAAACCATTGCTTCATCCGACTAAAATGACTCTTATTACTCCTTGCAGGCTATTGCTTATTACTGTAATCGAATGCACACTGCATGTAAATCTAGGTTGGTGTGATAAAGTTGGTGATGAAGGGGTAATGAGTTTGGCCTATGGGTGTCCTAATCTCTGAGCCCTTGATCTCTGTGGCTGTCTCCTTATAACAGGTAAAACATGTGTATTCGTTTATGTATCTAATGTCTTTCCTTAGCAGCTCTAAACAGTCTGATCTGACACGGATTTTCCCATGCTTATTATGGCATAAGTTGTATTCGAGTGTTCTACAGGATAGAAATCTTATCAAAGAATTTTTTTTTATTCATGTCCTATTAATAACTTACTTGGAAGTAGATGTTGATATAAGATAGAGATATTGTCTTCCAGGAAACATTAACAAGAGTGGAAACATCAGTGAGCAGCAAAAACTGCAGCGCAGATAGGACAAAAGACCAAGGACACTGCACAGGCAATACAGAGCAAAACGCAGGAAGGAAAACAAATTAATTAGCTTTAATGATGTGAAGTCTGTACTTGAATTTTAGTTGCTTTCTTTGAAGTCTTTTGTAAGCGTAACTTCATCTCAAAATTTCACATTGCCTCTGTCAATACAATTAGCGATACATTCAAGTTTCACTACCAACTCATTGGGCCCGTGCACAGCACGGGCAATCTCCCACTAGTCCATTTATTAAGAAGCAGTCATGGAATGCTGAATGGATTCCTCTAATAACCAAACTTAAGAGTAAAGTCCAACGTGGAAGGGTCCCATCTTTCCTCACAAGGAAAGAGTCTAGAAACGGAGATAGAAACCACTGATAGGATAGGATAAAATTGCAAAGCCAAAAATTATGGGAGAGACCAAAATTCTCTCAAGCCAATGTGCAACAGAAGAGTAAGTGCTCCAATACATAAACTGATTACTTTCTTGTTTCTATTAGTTATATTTTATTATTATTGTAATTTATTTCATTCACAATATCAATGTAACTTAAATGTGACCTTAAGACATACCAACAAATTCAACTGTACCATTTTCCAAGTAAATAATTTTGCGTCCATGCTGGGCTAGGAAAATTATAGTGTTGTTTTTATCTGTTAACCATTTATTTTCTAACTTGTGAGAATTTTCCTAACATCATAAGAAATCCATGGCTACTATGGACTAATTATTGAATGGAAATCAGGGCAATGAAAATCAGACCCTGAATAATAAACAAGAACCACTTGGGAAATGAGGACAACACCCAATCAAGGAGAAAACCCCATGCAATAGCTGTCGTGGTAGTCTGTCACTTGAAGATTCTTGTGGGCGTAGCTTCAGAGAGAATACTCCTAATGAGACATATGAATCTAATGATGAAGGCTAAAGGACTGGCAGGATCAGCGGGGACTTGAGTTTAGAAGATACGATGAGATTATTTGCCATCTGGCAAAGAGAGAGGATGAAATTCCTCAAGTATCATGTTCAGTGCATAACTCTGCTCTAGCAAATTAGGTGGGGGGAGAGGGGGGGGGGGATAGGTCCTACAATCCAATTCCTAAAGCCCTAAGTCCTCTTTCAAAGAAGAACCTGGCCAAAGGTAACTGGGAGATCATAGGGCCAGAGATTTGGGATGACTCGGAGGGTACCTCTAAACTTTTGAGTTCCTAAAATATGTCAAGGAGATCCATTCTAGGATGGACTAAATCCAAAATTACCTCTAGTCATGAAGGGTCCAAGTCCAATAATATATACTTAGTTACCATACAAGCTGAGCACAATGACGACCTTGATCTAGAAAAAGGTTTGTGATGCTATATTGACCAATATGATGAAATGGCTAGTTCTCATGTGCACATATTGACATATACAATATGTCACGACTCAAAATCAAGGTTAGGTGTCATCTATCCTAATCCCTCCGGTAGATAAGACAACCTTTTGATAACATATAAATGTAACGCCCTGAATCTGGTACCCGGAATGCCACACGATGCTCATGACCCTGAAGGACCACAAGCTAACCCATGACTGATATCTGTAACTGAGCACTACATAATATACTGTATAAATGCGGAATAAAAGGCTGAAAGGCCATAAGGTTCAAAACTGAAGAATAATAATAATACTGAATGTGGTATAACAATACCAAAACAACTGAAATAACTGAAAATACTAAAGTCTGAATATCTAGTCTGAAAGCCTCTAAACTGTCTGAATAAGGAGTTGATGGGACATGTCCCCAACTAACTCCAACTGCTGAAGTAAACTAAGTCCTAAAATATTGAAATGATAAAGCATACTCGAATGATGAAGACTCACTGCTAATCTACTGCTGCTGAAGGAAACCTGAGCTGCTAAGTGTGATCGGGAACCTGAGCATCCTAACCTATGGTATAAAACACCATAGCACAAAAGAAAGGTATGAGTCAGTACTTGAGAATGTACTGGTACGCAAGTGAAGTAGGCTGAATGCATGGGGTTCATATGCATGAACAATAACTGACTAATAACATGAACATGAATATGACTGCGTGAGGATACATGTATGAAAACATAACTGCAACTGAAACATGGGGATTCTGAATACTGATCATACTGATAACATGGATTACTGATAACTGATATGACTGATACTGGGTGGTTGTTGCTGACAGTCTTGGTTCTGATGAAACTAGCTGAGTTCTGTACTAAGCTGAATAACTATATCTGACAGTCCTGAAATCTGTAGAACTATCTGAGATCTATTTTTGAGACTGAGACTGAGACTGTGAGAAGTAGTCATCTAACCGACATGCCCCTAATAAGCTATTATAGCTGAGTTGGGGTCCAATCTGTAACCCTAATTGGAAGAGTGTCAATACTGCGCCACTGATAAAGACAAGCTGTGAGTGACCCTCATCTGGTAGTGTTCCCAAAGGAGAACGGTGGAACCCTTATCTAGCAATGTTAATCCACCTCATCAACCCTCAACTGTCGGTGTTGATGTCTCAACCTATGCTAGCTACGTATTTCTGGAATGCAAGGATTGTTTCTAAGGGGTCACACCCTCTACTATCAGTGTGTGCCCTCATCCTTGGGTTCGCTCGGTGCTAATTCCTACTGCCAACTGAATAGACACTGAAATGGTTATACTGAGATGAACTAGACTGAGTTCACTGAGTTCCGTGGACTGACGAAATATTACTAGATTCTGTTAACTGACTGAGTTCATGAGATTATCGAGTTTTCCTGAGTCATGTAACTAACTGAATTCTACTGAGTTCTGAAATTGACTGAGAATACTACTGATCATGGCGTGACTGAGATTATCATGAAACTGATACTGGCTCTAGACACACAGCTAAATTATCGGGTATAAATACCCCCAGGACTCGATAGTATAATAGTAAATCATGGCATAAGTTCGATAGCACAACAGTGGCTATATATATATCCATAGTTCATTGACTAAGACATTTCATCAAACACTTGACATGCATTAACTTGTACATGAATGGGGATTTCATACTAGCATACTATAATGGCACTTTTCCCTTCACCTAGGCATTTAATCAAACACATGGGGAGCATGCTTTAGTTATGCCATCATTAATGCATCTAATTATCATGGTTGCATAAATAAATTAGCAATTTGAAGGGTTTATCATGAATATTATTCAAAACATCACATACTAGGATCAATCATTGGAACATGGAATTTAAAACATGAATCAAAATCCAACATCAACATGAACATGAATCTCAACTCAACTAAATCATGAACATTCATAAATACACAATCTTTGGATTTTGAAAAGAGATTCTTGAGCTTCATAGGTGAAAAGGACCCATGAATCAACACTTGACTTACCTTGATTGTAAGTTTCTTGAAGTTCTTGGAGAGATTCTAGGAATTGGCTTTGATTTCTTGAAAGCTAGGGTTTTGCTTCTTAGGAAAGAATGTTCTTGATTTGGGAAAAAAGTGAGTAAATGAATATTTAAAACATTTTTAGGGATTAAATCCCGCACCTGGACGTGTTAAAACCTTGGGAAAAGACCAATTTATCCTTGGACAAAATATTTATTTTTCGTCAAAATTTTTCGATTTGGCAGGCTGGCGTGACACGGTGCTATCGCGCTGTGTCAATGGAAATTGCCAATTGCGAACTGGGCTGACAGCGCGACGTGGTGAAATCGCGATTCTACATTATTTGTGAACTGGAAGTGCACCGCGACGCGGTGGAATCGCGTTGGTACATTGGAAATTGACAACTCTGAAATTGAGACTTGGAGCGATGCGTCATAATTGCGGAGGCTCACTGAATTTTGATGATTGCCATTTTGGCATGCTCCGCGACGCGTTGATGGCTCAGGTGGCACACTGTCTTACTAAAATGACTCTAACTCTTCGCCCGGGTGTTGAATTTGAGAGAATTTGGTATCGATTGAAAGCTTATTCAATTTCTCACACAACAAAAAGTAAAAATCTTGAAAATTCCACATGTATAAAAGTGGATTCATCTTCTAAAGCAAGTCTTTAATATTTTTGGGACAATTTTAAGCTAGGTAGGAGTACGGGGTATTACAATAAACCATGTAATAAATGTGAAAATAGTGTAAATGATGACACAATATTTAAGATCCCAAATATCTTCCATAAGTAACACAATAGTACGAAACAAAACTAACCCAAGACTCAGTGTCACATATAAAGAAGCTGTCTAATACAAGAAATACGAAGTCTATTACATCAGTCATCCAAAAAGTAGCAAAGACAAAAAATAAAGATAGATGAAGCTAGGTCAAGCCTCCGAATGCAAAGAGCTCACCACAACTTTGAGTCACAAGGACATCACATAATTAGAATCAATGAGTGCTGCTAGTAGTGGGATCTAAATATCAAAAGATGTAGCAAACTAAATATGAGTACAAAACCACAAGTACTCAGTAGGCTTCATAGGACGATCGAGCAAAAGAAGTAGTTATATCACATAAATAATTTTATATAAACCTACACAGTAAAAAGTCTCTACATTTCAAACAACTCCATAACAAGAGGCAACACAATAGGTAATAATATGATTAGCAATGCAAATGCGATTGCAATGGCCAATGATCAAACTACACACCCTCTCTATAGTGGCATGCTGTTAGGTAAAACCCATGAGATACTCGTGTGAGGTTTATATACCTTGCCTGGAATCTTTTACTACTAAAAAACATTAACTACTTTGCATATAACTTACATATTTTAGAATTTAAGTTGCATCCATAAATCACACCTTCAGATTCTTTTATGATTTAGTTATTCAATCATTTGGGTTAGTCCATGAATCAATCATACAATTTTAGCTCTTGACTCAGACAATAAACTATTTAGTTTTACCTTATGATTAACTAAACAATTCATGATATATTTTAGCTATACAATTTACATCATGACCCAGATATTCAGCTTCATTGTGATCCAGACAATTAATATGTCTATTATCGTACTGTTCAGTTAACTCATGACCTTTATGTATATATCATACTCATTTCCAATTATTCAGTTTATGAGATATTGTATTGTTTCACTTTAAATTTATTATATACCATAATTCACCTATTCTCTTTGGTGCTATCTTTGGTTTATGATCAAACACTTTAGTAGGTTCTATCTTTGCAGCTATGGATGATCCTTCTTTACTTTCGTAGGGCTTAGTAAGCAAATTCAATACTTCAGTAGTTCAGTTTTTCTAAATAAAGGTAGATTGGAGGCCCTGTCTCAATAGACAGTAATTATGTCATTAGAGGCTTCATAGATAGTCAGTTGATCAGTCAGTCCAGTCTTATATTTCTGATTTCAGTTTGACTATAAATGTCATTATTTTTATAATAGCATTTTTTATTGATTTAAAGATCAGATCTTATTACATGTTTTTAGAGCTTCCACTTATGTTTCAGTGTTATTTCTGGTAGTTTGCCATACCAAGGGTACACTCAGGCTAGCTATGGCATCGGGTGATGATCATGCCTTGGGTGTAGGCTCGAGGCACAACACGAGCCTTAAGGAATAAAACCACCCTTCCACTCTAACCTCGGTAAACCTAGCATGATATTCCAAAATAATATGATTTGGAGAAAGCCAATTCACACTCAAAAATCACTTCAAAATTTACCATTTCCAAAATAATCATACCTACACAAACATCATAATGCAAAAAAATCACAACACAAGATTAGTATATTCGATTCACCACTAATAAATCACCTATTAGGGTAGCAACACAGATAGGCATAAAAAGAGATCACACATCATATCAAGACCCAATGCAAAATATGCAAACACAGAATAAAGTAGTACCAAGATCAAATATTACTAAAGTAGGCCAATGGTATACAAGGATGATATTTATTATAACAATATTACATGCCTCTACCTTGGGTTGACCAGAAAAAGTATAACACCTAGCCCTGTCACGACTCCTAAGTTTGGACAATCCTTCTTGAGATGCTTTTGGCTACCACACTCATAAAAAGACCTAGGAATCATAATATGACTATCACAACCAAAGAACCTATGACAAGAAACATGAAAAGTATGCCCTAAATTGAAGGATTCTTATCCATAATGTCCATCCTCAAACGCCTGAATTGAAACACCTTGGGTTTGGGACCCTTAGAATTTTTTTTGGATTTCTGGCTTCTGGACAATATACGACTAGTGGGTACCAGTCGTATAATAGGGTACGAGTGGTATGCCTTGGTTGTATACTGACCAGTGTTGGTGTATTGGATTGGTTTCTGGAATGGGTATGACTTGGGTTGGTATGAGTCGTATGGTTGGATATGAGTCATTTGGTTTGAGTATTTCCTTTACTTGATCTAGGACTTAATAAAATAACTTAATTCTGAGTACGAGTGGCTAATCATGATCCATAAGCCAGGGTACGAGTCGTACCATAGACTCGTATAGTGGACAATGTTCAAACCTCTTGTGATTCAATTATACCAAGGGTATGGGTCAAGGGTACTAGTCGTATGCTTGGGTACGACTTGGTTTTGGTAAATCATATGTTGGACAATATTGGGTCCAAGAAAGAGGCCTAGGGTACGAGTGGTGAGTACCACTCATATTGGAGGGTACGACCGGTATGGTATAGTCTTCCTCTTTGAAGGGATTTTTATGCAGTTTAAGTAGGGACAATCTGGACATTTCCTACTTAACCTATTAAGGCCCCACGACTTCTAAACCACTTGAGAGGTTATTTACCATATTACTCTATTCTAAAACACTTAGGAAACTCTCTTAAACACTCGACAATTTTCTCTAAGGCTCATGGGTAAAGGAAGGCTAGGGTTTAACTAAGGAGGTCTATTTGGGGCTTGTGTTGGTGATTTCTCTCCATCATCCTATCACGACCCATTTTCTCAAGTCGTGAACCCACTAGTAGGCAAGGCAAGCCATAGTCCAGAATGGTAGGTAACGGGCTAATAGGTAGAGACCAAATAAAAGATCACGTGTAATGATAACAACAATAATAACAAGTGAAAACTAAGAAGGAGCATATATATTATATCAAAACGAGAGGAGGAAAAAAAACCAACTATACAAATGAATCCCTCCCAAGACCTGATAAGGTCAGTACTGGAGCCACTACTAACAGGTACCCAGAGTACTAGACAAAAATCTAAAATGTACACAGTATGCTTAAGCTGTCTTGAGTGTAAAAGACTAACTAGAGTAGATAGAGGAGGATCAGCCTTGGACGACAACAAGCTCACCCTGCTCTGAATCAGTGCTGGAAGATAGGATTCACGTCAATGTCGACTGCTAGTACCTGGATATGCATCAGGAAAAAGATGTAGAAGTGTAGTATGAGTACCAAAGCAACGGGTACTCAGTAGGCATCATCGATCGACTGAGATCAATACATAAAAGGTATAACTACAATGCAAAGGTGTAATCTGAGTCATCAGTAAATAAGGATTGAAAGGTAAATAACTACCAAGCTACGCAACGGCTGTAAAGGAATAAACGTAAGTGATATTGAAAAATAAATAATGCAGTAATAACAGACAAATCAAACATAACCTAACTGGTCCCCCATAAGCCCGCTAGGCACACTGAAGAAGACAATTAACCCAACCGTGCCCCTATAAGCCGGTGGGAGACACAAGTAATGAAAATAAACATAATTAATTTGTAACTGAGATGATCCCGAGAAATCGTAGTAGTAATCCAAATATGCACAGGACTCGAACCGATACCAATGGGTAGTAATGAGAGGAAACATGCCGGATTCAAACTGGACATAGTGGGTAATAACGATAAGCCACATATATAGAAGTCATAATCAGATGCCGGACTCGAACCGAAACCTAGAAGAACCATAACCATAATCAGATGCCGGACTCGAACTGGAACTCATAGTAACATTAATAATCAAATGCCATACTCGAACCGAAACTCATGGTAACATTAATAATCAAATGCCGGACTCGAATAGGAACTCATAGTTACCATATCCAACGGTAATATTAAAATCCATACCATATCATAACAATGTCAACATCTAAATAATCATCTGCCAATTTTAATTAAAAAGGGATAAATTTAAGATTTTGCATTTTAGTTTCACGTCCTAAAGTAATAGATGCTATATTATATTAATAGATAATATTCCAATATTTACTAGAACGGGGTCCTTATCCGGATAAATAACACAGTTTATATTAATCAAATAATACGCATCTACAAGCACTTATCCAAAGCTAGCATAATAGATTACAATTTTATTAAATAAGCTTAATCTAAAGGTAGGGTAAACCTAGCCTACCTGGACGCCAAAGCTATAATATCTTTCCGCGAAGCCTCCAAATAGTATCCCGCTAGAACCGGAGTTTGAATAACATAAAAGAAATTATTTTCCACAACACCTCTTAACTTATATGTAATTTTGTAAGGCTAAACAAGAAATCTAATTAATTTAAAAGAAATCAACAAAGAGGATCCAAATATGGAAGAAGACAATCATATCGTGTATATATATAAACTTACAGTGAATACAAGTTCACTTTTCTTTCACTCTAAAAGGGTCAAAGTTACTATATATCTATATCTATATTTATTTATAAAAGTTATATAAAGTTACACTTAGTCGCCACAATTGAATGTCACAGCATACCATTCCCTTCACTTCCACGTGGAAGTGAAGGTACCACATAATAACTTTAATTACTCCGTTATATATATTCAGATATTACATAAGCTCATGATAAAATAATTATAATATTTTGAATATACCACAATTAATAGAAAGATATTTCTAACAAGACCTCTATTATATAATAATAATATTTTAACAATTCTAAAATTACTGTCTCCGCATAAAATATTAATGAATCATAAAAGTCTATTATAAAGTGATATAAATATATCATCACTTAAGCAATTTTATCAATATCGAAAATATTCTAGAAGAGTACTAAATTCTATTTCTACCAAATGCCAAATTAAATTAAACAATCCATGATACATTTAGATAGTACTAAAATTATATGAAAATATAGAAAAATGACCGTATGTCATTACAACATCCACTACTAAAAGGACTTTCGTCCACGAAAGTAAAAGATAAGGACATACCAGAAGGCTCTAATAGGTAGGGATACTGGGCGTGCATATCACGCTCGATCTCCCAGGTAGCCTCCTCAACTGGATGGTGTCGCCACTGAACCCTAACTACTGGAATGTCCCTGGAACGAAACCGCCTGACATCCCTCACCAAAATAGACACTGGCTCCTCTACAAATGCCAATTCCTCATTCAACTGAACCGAGTCCCACTAAAGTACGTGCGACTTATCTGGAACATACTGCCGCAACATAGATACATGAAACACCGGGTGAATGGCTGAGAAGGCAGGTGGCAATGCCAATACATAAGCTACCTCCCCAACTCTCTGTAGGATCTCAAAAGGTCCAATATATCTAGGGCTAAGCTTGCCCCTCCTCCTGAACCTCATCACGCTCTTCATGGGCGATACCCGCAAGAAGACCCTATCACCAACTCTAAAACTCAATGGACGATATCTGCGATCAGCATAGCTCCTCTGTCTGCTCTGGGATACTCGTAGCCTATCCTGAATCACTCGAACCTGGTCCAACAAATCACGAAGCAAATCTATGCCACGAGGCCTAGCCTTAGAAGTCTCAAACTAATGAATAGGAGATCGATATCGCCTACCATATAATGCCTCAAATGGGGCCATCTGAATACTCGAGTGGAAGCTATTATTATATGCAAACTTTACCAAAGGTAGGAACTGATCCCACTGACCTCCAAAATCCAACACACAAGCGCGGAGCATATCCTCGAAGACCTGGATAGTCTACTCTGACTGCCCACTCGTTTGGGGATGAAAGGCTGTGCTAAGGTCAACCTGGGTCCCCAAAGCCTCTTGAAATGCCCTCCAAAAGCAAAAAGTGAACTGAGAGCCTCGATAAAAAATAATAGACACAGGGACCCCATGTAGGCGAACCACCTCTAGGATGTAAACCCGAGCTAACCTCTCGGCGCTGTAGGAAAGTTGAACGGGGATAAAATATGCAGACTTGGTCGATCGATCCATGATTACCCAAATGCTATCAAAACCACACTAAATATGAGGCAATCCACCTATGAAATCCATAGTAACTCACTCCCATTTCCACTCAGGAATGGGTAGCTACTGAACCAATCCACCAGGTCTCTGATGCTTGATCTTTACCTGCTAGTAACAAAGAAATCGAGCCACAAATCCTGCTATATCTCTATGCATACCACTCTACCAGTAATGCTGCCTCAAATCCATATACATCTTAGATATCCCAGGATGAATAGTGTATCTGGAGCTATGAACCTCATGAAGAATCAACTAGATCAAATCTCCAACCCTTGGAACACAAATACGACTATCAAACCTCAAAACACCCTCAGAATCTAGGGTAGCCCGCTGAGACTCACCCCTCAACACCTACTCTCAAATACTATAGAGTTTTCTATCCTCGAACTGATGACTACGAATCTGCTACAATAAGGTAGATCTGGCCTCAACACTAGCAATGATTCTCTGAGGTTCAGAAATATCTAAATGAACCATCATGTTAGCTGAGGACTGAATGTCCAAAGCCAATGGCTGCTGAGAAGCTAAAATGAAAGCTAAGCTACCCATACTCACTGATTTCCGACTCAAGGCATCTGCTACCACATTTGCCTTGCCTGGATGGTAGTGAATAGAGATATCATAGTTCTTTAGCAACTTAATCCACCTGTGCTGCCTCGAATTAAGCTCTTTCTGGGTCATAATATACTGAAGACTACAGTGATCAGAAAATATCTCACAGCAAACCTCATACAAATAATGTCTCCAAATCATAAGCGCAAATACTACCGCTTTCTACTCTAAATCATGAGTGGGGTAGTTGCACTTATGCACCTTCAACTGTCTTAATGCATATGCAATAACACAGACACACTGCATCAAAACACACCCCAAAGCAACACCAGACACATCACAATAGACAGTAAAATCATCGCACTTAACAGGAAGAGTCAGAATAGGAGCTGAAGTTAGAAAATCCTTAAGCTTCATAAAGCTCGCCTCACAACTTGTAGACCACTGAAGCGGAACCTCCTTCCTAGTCAATCTAGTCATAGGGGTTGCAATAGAAGAAAAACCCTCAATGAACCGCCTGTAGTAACTTGCCAAACCAATAAAGCTACGAATCTTAGAAGGTGACGTAGGCCTAACCCAATAATGAATAGCCTCAATCTTGGCTGGGTCGACCATAATATCGTCCTTGGACACTACGTGCCCCAATAAAGCTATAGACTCAAGACAAAACTCACACTTTGAGAACTTGGCATAAAGCATATGGTCTCTCAAAGTGTGAAGTACAATCCTCAAATGCTACTCGTGCTCCTCCTTACTCCTTGAATATACTAGAATATCATCAATAAGTACTATTATGAAAGAGTCCAAATATGGCCTGAACAAGCGATTCATCAGATCCATGAAAGCTGCTGGAGTATTGGTCAACCTAAAAGACATCACCAGGAACTCATAATGACTATAACGAGTCCTACATGCTGTCTTAGGGATGTCCACAGCCCTAACCCCCAACTGATGGTAACCGGACCTTAAGTCTATATTAGAAAACACCGCCGCACCCTAAAGCTGATCAAACAAATCATCGATACAAGGTATAGGATACTTATTCTTCACAGTCACCTTATTCAACTGCCTATAGTCGATACACATACACATGGAGCCATCTTTCTTCTTTACAAACAAAATGGGAGCACTCTAAGGAGATACACTTAGTCTGATAAAGCCCTTACCCAAGAGATCCTGAAGCTAACTATTCAGCTCCTTCAACTCAGCAGGAGCCATACGTTATAGAGCCATAGAAATAGGTCGGGTGCCTGACTCGAGGTCAATAATAAACTCTACATCACGCTCAGGCGGAAGGCTAGGTAGGTCAGTCAAAAATACATTAGAAAACTCACGAACAATAGGGACAAAGTCAAGCGGGGGACTCTCAGCACTAATATCTCGAACATATGCATGAAATGACTCACAACCCCTCGATATCAGTCTCCTAGCCCGGATAGATGAAATAATCCCCATCGATGCGCGGCTAACAGAACCCTGCCACATAACTGGGGTTATGCCAGGCAAGGTTAAATTAATGGTCTTAGAAAAATAATCCAAGACCGCGTGGTAAGGAGACAACCAATCCATGCCTAGAATTACATCAAAATCTACCATATCTAGGATAATAAGGTCAATCTGAGTATCGAACTCCCGAATAGTCACCAAACAAAATCTATATACCTGATCTACTACTAACGAATCATCCACTGGGCTAGCCACACATAATGGCACAGGTAAAGACTCCAAACATAAACTCAATCACAATGCAAAATAAGAAGAAACATATGAAAATGTGGAACCGGGATCAAACAAAGCAAAATCTAGCTGATGGAACATGGAAATCGTACCTGTGATCACAGCATCTGAAGTCTCAGCCCCTGATCTACCTAGAACAATATACAAATTACCCTGTCCATTACTAGATTGGGTACCTGCCTGACCGCCTGCCCTACCTTTCTGCAGACTACCTCTAGAACCTTGGAAACTTTCTCTACGACCCTGTACACCACCCCTACCTAATGGCAGCACTGATCTAATCAACTACACAGTGAGAATCGAAGGCTCAATCATCCTACGCTGAGACACTCACGAGCGAAGTGACCAACAACCCCACAACTATAACAAGCCTCGGGCACCCTGCTCTGTCTAGAAGGTCCGACAGATCCAGAATGATCACCCCTACTCGACAATCCCGAATGAACAATCCTCTGCAGCTGGCTGCTACTCTGACCACTGGAACTACTATAGATGGGCTGACCCCTGAAGAATATCTGAAGCGATGCCTAAACTGGCTGACTAGGCTGACCCTGATGCTGAGAAGGCTGCTGATAAGGGTACCTACCATGAAATCCTCAGCCTGAGAACTGTGAACCGCTGTAACTGCCCTGGTAGCATGGTCTTTTATTGCTGCCCCCTTGGGCCTCATGATCTATATCCTCTATGGAATAAATATGCTCGTCTATCTCTAAAATACTTTTTTGAAGTCACCAAACTTTGTGTAGCCCTACGGAGTGACAATCTCAATCCCCTGACAAAGCATCGAATCCGCACGTACTCCGTATCCAGAATCATAGTGGCGTGTCTGGCTAACTCATAGAATATCACATCATACTCATCCACAGTCATAGAACCCTGTATCAATGCAGTAAAATCATCCAGGAGATGCTCACACATGCTACAAGACATATACTTCCCTAAGAAAGCCTCGGAGAACTGAGTCCAAGTCACTGGTGGATACCCAGTTGGCCTAGAATCAAGATAACCTCTCCACCACCTCCCCACTATTGTGTCAAACTGATAAGAAACAAAGTCTACTCCCCATACCTTAACCAAACCCAAATTCTATATCCACTCCTCACAACTGGATAGAAACTCAGAAGCATTCTCTCCCGGGGTCCCGGCAAACCTGGGTAGAGTCAATCTCAAAAATCAATTCAACATCTTCTACTTCTCTACAGACAACACTGGCTAGGCTACTACCGACTGTGGGACTACTGGTGCTGGTGGAACCTCTACCTTAGGCACCGCTGCCGCAGGCTGTGCCCCTAAATCAATACCACCCTATGCTGCTGGCTGAGCTCCCACAACCGGTGGACTACCAACTAACCCCAATAGCTGAACTAATGTATCCCAAAGAATTGATGAATATATAAAGCCAAGTGGATCCTAGGCTACCCCCTGGCCCACCTACTGATGTGGCAGAATACCTGGAGCTCTCTCAATCTCTGGAGCAATAACAGGATCAGGTGCTGGATTCCTGGCGTGATCTTGAATAGGGGTTACTGCTTTACCCTGCCCCTGATATCTGAGTCGACCTAAACCCTAAGCTAGAACTCTAGAAGCGGACCCGCGGTCCCGACCCCCTGCTCTTAAATCTCGCATCCTAGCCATTTGCGTAAAAAGTGAACCAATAAAAAAAGTTACAACCAAACCAGACTCAACGATAAAAAATGGATCAAGAAAGTGAGATTTTTTCCTAAAGAAGCTTTGTAGCCTCCCAAATATAGAATACATACGTATCCGTACTAATATGAAGGACTCTACTAAACATTGGCTCCAGTACTAACAATACTAGTGAGACCTAAGATCTGATACCAAGCTATCACGACCCTTTTCTCAAGTCATGATGGTGCCTACTTTAACCTACTAGTAGGCAAGCCATGCCATAGTCCAAAATGGTAGGTAACGGGCTAACAGGCAGAGACCAAATAAAAGATCACGTGTAATAATAACAACAACAATAACAAGTGAAAACTAAGAAGGAGCATATATATTATATCAAAATGAGAGGAGGAAAAAAAAGACTAACTATACAAATGAATCCCTCCCAAGACCTGATAAGGTCAGTACTAGAGCCACTACTAACAGGTAACCAAAGTACTAGATAAAAATCTAAAATGTACACAGTATACACAAGTAGTCTTGAGTGCAAAAGACTAACTAGAGTAGATAGAGGAGGATCAGCCTCGAACGACAGCAAGCTCACCCTACTCTGAATCAGTATTGGAAGGTAGGAGTCACATCAACGCCGACAGCTAGTACCCTGATTCGTATCAGGAAAAAGATGTAAAAGTGTAGTATGAGTACCAAAGAAATGGGTACTCAGTAGGCATCATCGACCGACTGAGCTTAATACAGAAAAGGTATAACTACAATACGAAGACGTAATCTGTGTCATCAGTAAATAAGGATGGAAAGATAAACAACTACCAAGCTATGCAATGGCTGTAAAGGAATAAATCTAAGTGATATAGAAAAATAAATAATGTAGCAATAATAGACAAATCAAACATAACCTAACTGGGCCTCCATAAGCCCACTAGGCACACTGAAGAAGATAATTAACCCAACCGTGCCCCTATAAGCCAGTGAGAGACAGAAGTAATGAAAATAAACATAATTAATCTGTAACTGAGCTAATCCCAAGAAATCATGGTAGTAATCCAGATCAGCACCAGACTCAAACCAGTACCAATGGGTAGTAACAAGATGACACGTGCCAGATTTAAACTAGACATAGTGGGTAATAACGATAGGCCACATATATAGAACTCATAATCAGATGCGAGACTCAAACTAGAACTCAGAGTAACCACAACCATAATCAGATGTCAGACTTGAACCAAAACTCATAGTAACATTAATAATTAAATGCCGGACTCGAACTGGAACTCATGGTAAAATTAATAATCAAATGCCAGACTCGAACCGAAACTCATAGTAACCATACCCAAGGGTAATATTAAAATCCATACCATATCATAGCAATGTCAACGTCTAAATAATCATCCTCCAATTTTAATTAAAAAGGGATAAATTTAAGATTTTTCATTTTAGTTTCACGTCCTAAAGTAATAGATGCTATATTATATTAAAAGGTAATATTCCAATATTTACTAAAACGGGGTCCTAATCTGGATAAATAAGTCAGTTTATATTAATCAAATAATACGCATCTACAAGCACTTATCCAAAGCTAGCATAATAGATTACAATTTTATTAAATAAGCTTAATCTAAAGGTAGGGTAAAACTAGCCTACCTGGACGCCAAAGCTATAATATCTTTCCGCGAAGCCTCCAAATAGTATCCCGCTAGAACCGGAGTTTGAATAACATAAAAGAAATTATTTTCCACAACATCTCTTAACTTATATGTAATTTTGTAAGGCTAAACAAAAAATCTAACTAATTTAAATGAAACCAACTAAGAGGATCCAAATATGGAAGAAGACAAGCATATCGTGTATATATATAAACTTACAATGAATACAAGTTCACTTTTATTTCACTCTAAAAGGGTCGAAGTTACTATATATCTATATATATATTTATTTATAAAAATTATATAAAGTTACACTTAGTCGCCCCAATTGAAAGTCACAACATACCATTCCCTTCACTTCCACATGGAAGTGAAGGTATCGCATATTAACTTTAATAACTCCATTATATATATTCAGATATTACATAAGCTCGTGATAAAATAATTATAATATTTGAAAATTCCACAATTAATAGAAAAATATTTCTAACAAAACCTCTATTATATAATAATAATATTTTAACATTTTTAAAATTACTGTCTCCGCGTACAATATTAATGAATCATAAAAGTTTATTGTAAAGTAATATAAACATATCATCACTTAAAGAATTTTCCCAATATCAAAAGTATTCTAGAAGAGTACTAAATTCTATTTCTAACAAATGCCAAATTAAATTAAACAATCCACGATACATTTAGATAGTACTAAAATTATATGAAAATATAGAAGAATGACCGTAAAGGTGATTACACATCCTCATCATCTAAAGAAAGATACTTCTCTCTCATTGTTAGTTCCAACTAAAGGCATTATTTGTACAATGTTTTCATGGCATGATTACTGTATGATGTTGGGGTTTTCAAATATATGTTGGGACTTCGGTATTAAATGCTTGATTATGGGTTTCCTATATTTTAATTATGTTTTTACATGCTTTAATGGTGGTTTGGACAATTGGTTGCATGGGAATGGTTAAATGGTAATTGGATTTGGTTTTGAAAACACCATGTCCCCAACATGTTTGATAAAATGCCTATGATAATGCTTTTACTATTTTATAGGAATTTTAATTAAACTATTGCATGGTATGGTTTGGTAATGAAACCCTTAATGGTATAAATGGTTTAAATAGTTTGGAAGGGTTAAATAGAATGGTTTGGTGGTCATAGTTATGGTAAATTGAACTCCTTATGGGGTACAATGGAATTCCCCATGTAAACATGGTAATGAACAACTTGCGGTGTATATGGGATTCCCCCAAGAAATAATAATAATAGAATACTTATGAGGTATACAAGATTTCCCCAAGTTAATTTGATATTGTAATCTATGGGTACTTGGGAATCCCTTTACATTAAAAGGTTGGCTAAGGACATTGCTTGCAAGCTATAGTTGGTATGACGATACCACTACTCATAGCCTTGGTTAATAATATTTGAATAATGATTTGGTTGGTTGGAAATGGTTTTTATTGGGATATAATGGCGGGGCGTGATTGGTAATCGTAAAGGTGTGAGTTTAATGAATGGACACTAGAAACTCATATTTGCAGACTTGAGGGGTTGGTCATAGCGATCATATATGATACTATGAGGTATATGGGAACCCTCTAAGTACACTGTTCATATGTATCATGGAGAGCGAATGGTACTCAGGAATCCCCTACTCTTATAAAATCTCTGGTTCAAGTAGATACACCCACCTGGGCCCGTTCAGGGTGTTACGCTAGACCTATATAGCCCGTGGGTGGTTTTAGGATGATTACGATACACATATCCAGGTTAATAGTTGTAAATGCATGCTACACTTGGTTTTTTTTCCCGACATGGTTATATATATTATATGTATAGTTTGTATGCATATAGTTAGTTTAATTGGTTTTACTAGACAATATTGTTTTATCCATATCCTGATTACTTGATAGCGTTCACCTGTTAACCCATTCTCAGGTAGCTATATCCCCACGTGGTGCAGGGATCGACCATTCTACTCCTTCTGGTTAGTGCTCGAATTCGGGATTAGTTACTGGATTAAAGTGGTGATCTTTTATCTTTTCAAAAGGCTCCATTTCATGTTCATAGATGTTTTTACACGTTTTGGATTACTTATGGATACTAGTTTTGGCTATGGTTGAGGGCATATGCCAATTGGATATTAGTTTTCTTTTGGTTAGATGCTTTTGTGAAACTATTATGGGTTGGTATGGGTGGGATTAGTAGTGGTGTCAGCCTTAGTATTGGAGCTGATACCAGTTGACTAAATTTCTCACTGTTTTATCCTTTTATATTATATTATAGAACTTGGTTTGGATTATGGTTTAATTTGGTTATGGTTGTTGAGAGGTATCAAATGGTTAGACTCATTTGGGTGGTCACGGTCATAGACCTATCCTAGAGTCTTGGGTTATATAATAATGCTATCTTGTTATACATTTGGAATTCATCTGACTCAAGATATGCATTGGTTTGCTGGGTTGGGTATCAAGGGTGTCTCCGATCTTGGTTGGCTTGAGATGCCCATTACGATAAGGTTCGGGTCGAGTCATGTCAAGTTGGTATTAGAGGTTTAGGTTCATGGTCAATTAGGAGTCCATAAAGCCGTGTCAAGTAGATTCTCTTTTAGGGGTGTATAACGCGCCACACTCATTAGGGAGAGGCTACAAGGCATTTAGGAATGTTTCACTTTCTTGGTATTCTATTTTCAAACTGCAAGGTATAAGGTTCTTTCTAATCTTGGTTTGTTCTCTTTTTAAATCGTGCCTCGACGATCTGAGACACAAGATAACTCTTCTATCCCAGCTAGGAATAATATTGATGGGACACGTACTACTTAGGAGATCTATACTCGATCTAGAGTCTAGTCCCTAATATTTATAGTGTTCCACCGATTGCTACAAGTCCTCCTTAGGGTGAGGTGACTAATGTAGAATTTTGTCAATCGATTCATGTTATTTTTCAGTTGGTTACTGCTTAGGCTAAGTGAGATGCATTTGGTGTTCCATCTGTTGAGTCCATAATGGTTGGCCAGTTTATGAAGATGAATTCTCCAACATTTACTGGTGTAAAGGTGGAGGAGGATCCTCAGGGTTTCTTGGATGAAATAGAAATTTTTTTTAGGGTAATACTGTCTACAAATGTGGAAGGGGTAAACTTTATAGCTTAATAGCTCAAGGATGTTACGTACTAGTGGTACAGGGAGTGGGATAGGGATAGAGGTGATGTTGAGGAGTTGTCCTTATGGGAGACTTTCTCAAAGATTTTTTGGATTGCTTTTTTCCTCAGAAGCTAAGAGAAGTAAAAATAAAGAAATTTGTGAATCTTAAGCAAGGGAAAATGTCAGTTAAGGAATATGCCTTGAAATTTCATCAGCTATCAAGGTATGCTTTGAATTTGGTTTTCGATATGAGGGCGAGGATGAGAAAGTTAACTTCTAGGCTATCTCGAAATTTGATCCTTGAAAGTAAGACTGTATTGCTGATCAAGGATATGTATATTTTGAGAATGGTTGTCATATGCAACGGGTGGAGGAGGAAAAGAGGAAACAGACAGAGTTCATGGAAAGGCAGGGTAAGAGAAGCAGGTTCTCTGAGTAGTGTGGTGCTCAATAGCAGGGTGGTCGAGATGGTGGTAAATGATAAAAAAAGAAATGGGGGAATTTTGGTTCCTTCATACTTCTAGTGCTCCTTACCCAAAAAAGTCGGGTGATATATTTCAGCAGGATGACGATAATTTCCACACACAGGGCGCCCAATATCAGGCGAGTAGGGCTCAGTTGGTTTTTTCTTGCCCTTCTTGTTGGTTCTGTAGTCATCTTCATCGGGGATTTTATGATGAAGGAAGGTACAAATGTTTTAAATGTGGCCATCCAAGTAATATGCCCAGGAGTTGTCCAGTTTGTAAGGGTGCTTCAGGAGCAGTCAAAGCTCTGATTGCTTTATCTTCTGCTCCTACACCAAAGGGTGCTGCTTCTGCATCTGTTTTTGCTTCAAGTATCAACATAGGCTAAAATAGGTTATATGCTCTTGCATCTGTCATGACTGGTACATTATAGGTCTTTTCTGGTGGTGTGTATTATTTGTTTAATTCGATGTCTATTCTTTCTTATGTGACCCCATTTGTGGCTGTGTATTTTGGTTTTGAAACTGAGGTTATTTCAGATCCTTTTTTTGTTTTACCCTAGTAAGATACTCTGTGGTTGCTAAGAGAGTCTATAGAGGGCGTGTGGTATCTATTGCTAGTAGGTAGACTTTGGTAAATTTGTTTGAACTTATATGGTGGATTTTGATGTTGTTCTAGGTATGGCTTGGTTACACTCTTGTTACATGTCCTTAGATTGTCAGACCCATAAGGTTGTCTTTACGTTCCTTAGTGAACCAGTTATTGAGTGGAAGGGTGGTTCCCTAGATCTTAGGGGAAGGTTTATTTCTTATCTTAGAGCTCGGAGATTAATCTCTAAAGGGTATCCCTATCATCTGGTCTGGGTTAAAGATTCTAACTTGGAAGGTCCTTCTTTTCATTTGGTTCATGTGGTGAATGAGTTTCCTGAGGTCTTTCTGGATGATCTTCCTAGTATTCCTCCGAATAGGGAGATTGAGTTTGATTTTGAACACTTATCCAATATCTATTCCTCCTTATAAAATGGATCCGGCTGAGTTGAGGGAACTCAAGGAAAGACTTAAGGATCTTTTATATAGGGGTTTCATCTGTCCTATTGTGTCCCCTTAGGGTGCACAAGTATTATTCATCCATAAGAAGGATGGTTCCCTTCGGATGTGCATTGACTATCGATAATTAAATAAGGTAACGGTTAAGAACAAGTATCCTCTTTTGAGAATAAATGACTTATTTGATCAGTTGCAAGGTTCCAAGTTCTTTTCTAAGATAGATCTTCGGTCTGGGTATTATCAGCTTAAGATTAGGGAGGGGGATATCCCTAAGACAACTTTTCGTACTCTGTATGGGCACTTTGAGTTCTTGGTTATGTCATTTGGTTTGACTAATGCCCCAGTGGAATTTATGGATTTGATGAACAGGGTTGTCAGGCATTTTCTGGATCGTTTTATCATTGTGTTCATTGATGATATCTTGGTGTATTCTAAGAGTAAGGTGGATCGTAGTAATCACCTCCATGTGGTGTTGTAGACCTTGAAAGAGCATCAGCTGTATGCCAAGTTCTCCAAGTGTGAGTTCTGGTTAAATGCTGTGACTTTTCTTGGTCATATTATTTCTAGTGAGAGGATCACGATGGATCTACAAAAGGTGGCTATGATTAAAAGGAAGCATAGACCCACGAATCTAACCAACATTTGGAGCTTTTTGGGTTTGGATAGATATTATAGGCGGTTCATGGAAGGTTTCTCGACTATAGCTGCCCCACTGACTAAGTTGACTCAAAAGAAGGTAAGGTTTTCTTGGTCGGATGCTTGTGAGGGGAGTTTTGAAAAGATGAAGGATAAGCTAACTTAGGCTCCAGTTTTAACATTGCTTGAAGGTAACGAGGGGTTTGTGGTTTATTATGATGCATCTCGGGTGAGGCTTGGTTGTGTGTTAATGAAACATGGAAAGGTGATTACCTATGCTTCCAGGAAGTTGAAGGTGCATGAGAGGAATTATCCTACTCATGATTTAGAGCTTTAAGAGGTGGTCTTTCCTTTGAAAGTTTGGCGGGATTATTTGTATGGAGTGCATGTGGACATTTTTTCTGATCATAAGAGTCTACAATATGTGTTCACTCAGAAGGAGCTAAATCTCAGGCAGAGGAGATGGTTGGAGCTTCTCAAGGACTATGATATGAGTCTTTACTACCTCCCAGCTAAAGCTAACGTGATTGCTAATGCTCTTAGTAAGTTATCTATGGGGAGTTTAGTTTATGCGGATAAGGAGAAGCGAGAGTTGGTGAAGGATATTCACCGCTTGGCTAATCTTGGATTTCGTCTCATGGAATCCAATAATGGTGGTATGATGGTACAGAAAGTAGTTCAGTCATCTCTCCATGCAGAGATTAAGGAGAAAAAAATGCTAGATCCTATCTTGATGAAAATCAAGAGTGATGTTAGTGGGAAAAGGGTGTTGGTGCTTAAGATCAGCGGTGATGGTACCTTAAGGTATCAAGTGCGATTATATGTTCCTAACGTTGATGGTTTGCAACAAATAGTTTTGGCTGAGCCACATGAATCATGCTATGTTGTTCATTCCGGTTCGACAAAAATCTATAATGATCTCAGAGAGATGTATTTGTGGAATGGCATGAAAAAGGACGTGTCTGATTTTATAGCTAAATGCATGGCGTGCCAACAAGTCAAAGTTGAGCACTTGAGACCTAGTGCATTACATCAGGAAATTGTGTTGCCTGAATGGAAATGAGAGGTTTAATATGGATTTTATTACCGGTGTTCCTCAATCTCTAAACCAATTTGATTCGATTTTGGTCATCTTGGATAGGATGACAAAGTTTGCTCACTTCTCACAGGTGTGGACTAACTTTTCAGATGAGGACTATGTGAGGTTGTATCTTAATGAGATTGTAAAGCTACACGGGGTACCTATTTTGATTATCTCTGATCGTGGTACATAGTTTTTATCTCACTTTTAGCGGTCTTTTCAAAAGGGGTTGGGTACTAAGGTTAGTTTGAGTATTGCTTTTCATCCGTAGATGGATGGGCAAGTAGAGAGGACTATTCAGATATTGGAGGACATACTTCGGGCATGTGTGATTGATTATGAAGGAAATTGTGTTGAGCATCTACCTCTGATGGAGTTTTCTAGCAATAACAGTTACCATTCTAGTATTAGAATGGCCCCTTTTAAGGCATTGTATGGTAGGAGGTGTAGATCTCCTATTGGGTGGTTTGAGCTTGGTGAGGTGGATATTTTTGGTTCAGATTTAGTTTATCTCGCTATAGAAAAGGTAAAGGTGATTCGGGATAGGCTTAAGGCTGCCCAAAGTCATCAAAAGTCCTATGAAGATGTGAGGCGTAGAGATTTAGAGTTCAAGGTTGGGGAAAAGGTGTTTCCTAAAGGTATCTCCCATGAAGGGAGTGGTGCAATTTAGTAAAAAAAGGAAGCTCAGCCCCCGGTATGTTGGTTCTTATGTGATTTTGCGGAGGGTTGGTAATGTGGCATATGAATTGGATTGCCTTATAGTTTGAGCTCCATTCATTCGGTATTTTATGTCTCGATGTTGAGAAAGTGTCTTGATGATCCTTCTTTGGAGGTTCCCTTGGAAGAATTGGATATCTCAGATTCTCTGTCTTATGAAGAGGTCCCAATTGATATATTGGATTGGCAGGTTCGACCGTTACGGACCAAGGATGTGGCCTCGGTTAAGATTATATGCTAGAACCACAAGGTGGAAGAGGCTACGTGAGAAGCAAAAGCGGACATGAAGTCTAAGTATCCGCATTTAATTTATGCCATAGATATTTGTTCGGAAGGTATGTGTTCTTGATCACATCTTTATTTTCTTACTTAGTTAAGGGTTAGAATAGATCCTTGTATCTTTATTTTCTAACTTGGTTAAAGGTTGGATTGATATTTTATAATGTAAATGAATCGTGCTTGTGTTTGACCTAACTTGTTCGTTATTTGGGGATGAATGATCCTAGTGGGGGAGACTAAAACACCCTAGGTTTGGGACCCTTAGAAAATTTTATGGATTTTTGGGTTCTGGACAACATACGACTAGCGGGTACCAGTAGTATAATGGGGTAAGAGTGGTATGCCTTGGTCGTATGCTGACCAGTGTTGGTTGGTGGGTTGGATTAGTTTTTGGAATGTGTTCAACTTAGGTTGGTACGAGTCATATGGTTGGATACGGGTCATTTAGTTTGGGTTTTTATTTCACTTGATCAGAGACTTAGTAAAATAACTTGGATCTGAGTACGAGTGGCTCACCATGAGCCGTAAGCCAGGTTATGAGTCATACCATGGACTCGTATAGTGGACAGTGTTTAAACCTCTTGTGATTTTATTCTTCCAGGGGTATGGGTCAAGGGTACTAGTTGTATGCTTGGGTAAGGGTTGGTTTGGGTAAATTATATGTTGGACAGTGTGGGGTTCAAGAAGGAGGCCTAAGGTACGAGTGGTGGGTACCACTCGTATTGGAGGGTACGACCGATATGGTATAGTCGTATCCTATGATGGGACTTTTATGCAGTTTAAGTGGGGGCAATCTAAACATTTCCCCATTGAACCTATTAAGGCCCCACGACTTCTAAACCACTTGGGAGGTTATTTACTCTATTATTCTAATCTATAACACTTAGAAAACTCTCTTAAACACTCTATAATTCTCTTTAAGTCTCTTGGGTAAAGGAAGGCTAGGGTTTCACTAAGGAGGTCTATTTGGGGCTTTTGTTGGTCATTTCTCTCCATCATACTCATCATCTAAGGCAAGATACTTCTCCCACATTGTTATTTCAAACTAAAGGCATGATTTGTACATAGTTTTCATGGCATGATTATTGTATGATTTTGAGGTTTTCAAATATATGTTGGGGTTTTGGTATTAAATGCTTGATTATGGTTTTCCCAAGTTTTAATTATGTTTGTACATGCTTTAATGATGGTTTGGACAATTGGTTGCGTGGGAATGGTTAAATAGTAATCGGATTTGGTTTTGGAAACACAATGTCCCCAACATGTTTGATAAAATGCCTATGATAATGCTTTTACTAGATTATTGGACTTTTAATGGAACCATTGCATGGTATGGTTTGGTAATGGAACCCTAAATGGTATAAATGGTTTAAGTTGTTTGGAAGGGTTAAATAGAATGGTTTGGTGGTTATGGTTATGGTAAATTGAACTCCTTGTGGGGTACAATGGATTCCCCCAAGTAAACATTGTAATGAACAACTTGCAGGGTATATGGGATTCCCCCAAGCCATTCTAATAATGGAATACTTTTAGGGTACACGGGATTTCCCCAAGTTAATTATAAAGTAATCTATGGGTACATGGGAATCCTTTTACATTAAATGATTGGCTAAGGACATTGCTTGCAAGCTATAGTTGGTATGGAGATACCACTACTCATAGCCTTGGTTAATAATAATGGAATAATGGTTTGGTTGGTTGGAAATAGTTTTAATTGGGCTATAATGGCGGGGTATGATAGGTAACCGTGAAGGTGCGAGTCCAATGGATGGACACTGGAAACTCATATTTGCCGACATGAGGGGTTGGTCATAGCGACCATAGATGATACTATGGGGTACATGGCAATCCTCTAAGTACACTGTACATATGTATCATGGAGAGTGAAGGGTACTCGGGAATCCCCTACTCTTATGGTATCTTTGGTTCGTGCAACTACACGTATTGGGGCTCGTTCGGGTTGTTACACTGGACCCATATAGCACGTGGGTGGTTCTAGGATGATTAAGCTACACATACCCAGGTTAATGGTTGTAAATGCATGCTAAACCCGATTTCCTTTCCCGACATGGTTATATTTATTATATGTATGGTTTGTATGCATGTAGTTGGTTTAATTGGTTTTACTAGATGACATTATTTTATCCATATTCTTAGTACTTGCTAGCGTTCACTAGCTAACCCATCCTCGGGCAGTTGTATCCCCACGCGATACAGGGATCGACCATTCTATTCCTCCTAGTTAGTGCTCAAATTCGGGATCAACTACTGGATTAAAGTGGTGAGCTTCCATATTTCCGATAGGATTTATTTCATGTTCATGGATGTTTTTACACACTTTAGTTTATTTATAGATCTTGGTTTTGGGTATGGCTGGGAGCATGTCCCAACAGGATATTGGTTTTCTTTTTGTTAGAGGCGTTTATGGAACTACTATGAGTTGGTATGGGCGGGATCAGTAGTGGTGTCAGCCTTGGTATTGGGGCTGATACCGGGTTACTAAATTTCTCACTGTTATATTCTTTTATATTATGTTATGGAACTTGGTTTGTTTTTTATTATGGTTTGGATAATGGTTTGATTTGGTTATGGTTGTTGGGTAGTATCAGACTGTTGGACTCGTTTGGGTGGTCACGACATAGACCTATCCCAGAGTCTTGGGTTACATAATAACGCTATCTTGTTATACGTTCATAATTCATTTGGCCTAAGATATGCATTGGTTGGATGGGTTGGGTATCTAGGGTGGTCTCTGATCCTGGTTGGATTTGAGATGCCCACTACAATAAGGCCCTAAGTCGGGTCCTCAAACGCTTGAATGAAAGCATAAATTGGTCTACCATATTGAGGATGAAAGCCTCTCCTAAATGAACCCTTACCTCTAGATGTAATACCATTAAAATGACTAAAAATCCAAGACCTCTTGTTCCTAAATTCTCTAAGATCCTCATGGCGCATGAGCTCAAACTCCTTTTCTACCTGAAAACTCTTTGAGCTCTCTAAAATGCTACCTCTTATATCCAAAAGGTCAAAACCCTCACAAATTTGCAAATCCATTCAATTTTATTTGAAAAAATCACTAAAGCATGATGAGACAATACATAGAACATGGTCTCATACTCTATCACAAAAATTCCATCCTTATTCAAATGCTCAAATTGATTCTTCTACTCCTCTTTCAAGCTATAAGGAGAAAATCAATCTTGAAAAGCCTAAGAAAAAGGCTCTCAAGTCATAGACGGAGATCTTGTGGGCCTTGAATCAATATAAGAATGCCAACACTGCTTGGTGGGGACACACATCTGAAGGGTTGTATAATTAACCATTTAGGACTCCACCAAATCCATACTCTAAAGCCTTTTATGACAATTCACCAAAAACTCATGAGCATCCATCTATGACAACCTTGAAATTGAGGTGGATCTATCCTTTTGAACTTTTCAAATCTCCTTCACTCTAACATAACTGGTCTAACCACACCTATGGATCCCACCCCAGTTGAGGTATACGATCATACCTAGATGGTGCAATCGTTGTCTGGCCATGGAAAATTGAAATACGTTATTGATCCAAAGTTTGAGAACCCCCTCTAGAGTACCATTTAAACTACCACTCTAATCTATACCCTCTAATTGACCCAATACATAGAAAAAGTTATCCTAATGTATTGGAGTAGCTACAAATCTGTGTAGAACCAGACCTAGGTCCACTATCATAATTGCAACCTAATTGGTCCTAATCTTAGACTTACTTTCAAGAGACTCTTCTCTAGCTAAGACCTAAGCAATTTCCTGTAATTTACCTCAAGATCGATCTTGGGCTCAATTTACCTCAAGATCGATCTTGGGCTCAAACCTTACCTTGTACATAGCAAGGCACAAGCAGAAAGTACGGGTGCTAGGATGGGATCCTACCCTCTCTTTATGGTTACACAATTTCTCACCATCTACGAGACAATGAGACAAAGAATCTAAGTAACTAATAGAATCTATTTTGTACGATAAGAAGGAAGAAAATGATTTTTCTAAAATCCTATAGCCTCTTAAAGATATATAATGAATGTCTCTACACTAATCATCAGAATTTGCTAGAATCAACTTGTACTTAGGAGACCAATGAACCTATCATTTTGATACCAACTTGTCATGACTCAAATTTCTAGTCTTGATGGAATCTATCATACCTCAGTGATAGGTAAGCCAATCCAACACCTAATTAATAATATATATAAAAAATAAATAAAAGAAATTATAAAATAAAGTCTTAATAAAAACTACATAAGAACTAAATAATACCAAACTATAAAAGTCAACAACACTATTTGAAAGTTGGAAGTCATGAAGTACAAGACTCTATGTGTAGAAACCTACAAATGAGAGTCTATGGTATCTAAAAATGAGAAAATAAACATAAATAAGATAGAGGATATTTAGTAGGTGATGAGTCAACTAATTGCGACTCATTCGACATAAAAATAGTGAGAAATCAAGTCCTCAATGCCAATTTGATTTAGTTTTAAGGTTAATTTGGTCTATTTTTAAGTTTGAAGATGGTTAATAGAGCATAAATAGATAGGTAAAAAGATAAAGAATTGGAACTAAAAAACAACATAACATTACCACTAACAATTGGCGTATCACCAAAGTCATCGTCATATTGACGATAAGGGATTCCATAACATAAATGAAAATTCAACCCAAGGGAAAAAACAAGTAATTTGATGATGAGGGAAGGAAGACTAGTGGATCATCGACCTGATCAATGAAGCACTTTCCCATCGCCAAAGTCACCAGGCGCAAACCACTAAAGCTAAAAAATTAATGCTAGTTTGGTGATCATAATAGTTTCAAAGTATCATTTTGTACTTCGGTATTGCTAAAGTCTCTTCATCGAAAGGAGCACAAAGACAATTTAATAATTAATTGGCCTAATTTTGTTTCTACTATAAAAAGTTTTTGGGCAGCTTGGAACCCTATTCTTTGTCAATTTTGAGATCTACAAGTTTATATTTGAAACCCTAAGTGGGAATTTGGTTGTTTTTTGTTGTTATGCATTAAATTTGGATTTATTTGAAAATAATTAGATCCAATGGGTGAGTTTAACGAGAATATGGGTATATTTCCTTATTCTCTAACTATGAGTAGCTATATTTTCCAACTTGAGGTTATGTATGAATAAGTGAAATTGTATGGGTGTTGTTTATTTGCCTTTTTAATGAATAGTTGTTATGGTCTTGACCTCTACTCCATATTATTAACCTATAATTAGATATTACAAACTCTAATTAACCTTAGACCCCTTATTATCCTTACAAAAGGGAATACGAGTGAGCAGTAGTGGCCAACTATGACTTGCTATTTATAATTTCATATTAGTTTTTAGACATAAGGCTACTAAATTGAGGTTTTAGATTGGTTATAAAGTAACATTTGTGAGGTGTTCAAAATAACCCACTTGTGATATCTAATGTTTTATTTAAAGATTAGCATTAAAATCTAGGACCTAGCCTACCCACACCTGTTAATTGAACTAATATCCAATTACCATGCATGTACTCACTCTCATGAAATCATAACCCCAAGTGTCTTTAATATTTAATTACAAACTTATAGTACCATTTTTGCATACCAAGAATTTGATTGATTAATTGATTACAAAATGTTCAAACTAATCCCCCATTTTACCTTTTTTGCATTTTAACCATTATGTGCAAACATTTAGTGGTTTATTACACTTGAAGATGAACCTACCTCCTTCATTCATTATGGAATTGACCCCAACTCATGTGTTAGGTTATATTTTGTATAACGACCACATGTAATTATTTTTAGGGTGTATTTAAGCGTTATTAGTAATGATGCTATTAGCAGGAATGGAAGCTAGCATTTATTTTCATAGATAGGTTGAATTTACTTTATTTGTTGTTTTGGTCTTAATTAGGTGAAAATAACAACAAAAACGACACTATGAGTCAACATGGTAGTTACACCGCTACCTTTGATGGGCAACTTCAGGACAAAGGTCACTTGAGGGATGCCGTAAGGGCAAGTTCAATTTTCAGACCACCTTTGGTGGGTCGTACGGTCTTTCATGTCAAAAATGTGATTCTTCACTTACTCTAAATGAAGGCAATATTCAAAGTACAAGCTCACAAGTATTTAAATATTCATTTTAAGAATTTTATAGACGTTTGCAACCCATTTGACATTGCTAATATTCCACAAGAGTCCATCTATTTGAGGTTGTTCCCATTTTTTTGACACGTGAAACAGTGTTGTGGTTGTGGAAATTAAACAAGGACTCTATTACATTTTTAGTTAAATTAATGGAGGCTTTCCTTGATCGATTTTTCCCTCCAACCCACAGCTTCTATTGAGAGATGAGATTGAGAACTTTTGGCTAACAAGTGAAGAGCCATTTCATGAAGTATGGTTAAGGTTTAAGAAGAAATTGTAATTCCCTAACTAGGAATTACTGAATACAATGTTACTTCATATACTGTACAACTCATTGGACCAATTGAACAAGACCATTATGGATAACTTGTCCGGTGGGTCATTGATCAATCAAAATTTTGGTTTTGCCACAAGATTGTTGGACCAAATGACAAATCCAAGTAGAGCATGGAAGACATGAGACATTGAGGTAGACGTAGGGGCACCTTTCATGTCCTATGCTAGCCAATAACAAAGAAAAAGGATGAGGAGAGAGATAAAAACATGGAAAAAATGATGGCATAGATTGATCTCCTACCAAAGAATTTCATAGGATCTACTCCAAAAGTAGTTAATGCCGTTGCTTCAAAGGGAACTAGACCATAAAAAATGACAATACAGAGTCACTTGATGAAAAAATTCATTTATTATCAAACCAAATAGGGGTTTCCTGACCTACCTATCAAAGATAAGGCAGGAATCAAGGCTGGAAGGAAACTGACAGAGATTCAAATAATTGAGTAGAGGGACTATGACCGCTATAATGATTGGAGGGATAAGGAGTGAGATAGAGATAATAATTGGAAATACAAGGAGTGCAATCATGATAGGTATATCCCACCATATGATAGATAAAAGGGTAAGTAGGCCACTTTTATTGATTTGAATTACAAAAATGAAGATGTGCTTGCTAGAATTCTTATGAGGGTTGAAGAGAGTAATAATATGCTAAAGGAGATGAAGAGTGAATTTTTGCAACTCAATCAAACACTCACATTCCATTTATCCTTGATTAAGAAACTTGAAACTCAATTGAGACCAATCTCATCTCATCCCAACACAAGGAAAAAGAGTGGTAGTCTAATGACACCATGGAAAATCCTAAAAATAATGCTCATTTCATGGTCATCATCACTAGGAGTGGAAGGTCACTCAATAATGAAGTTTTAAATATTTAAGAAAACCCTAATAAGAAGGGAGCTGAAGACTAAGAAAATTGGAAGAGAAAAAGGATTGACAAGTCAAATGATGACGTCCCTATTCCCTATTGGCCAAACGTTGAAAAAGCTAAAATAAGTAGAGAGAGGGTTGAGAGTGAAAAAAGACTGTAAATGATTTATGAAAATTTCTGAAAACCATAGGAAAGCTCGATTTCCCTAAATCATTACCATCTACATCCTAATAAAGCTTAAGAAGAAGAAGGATGATACCAAAATCAATTAGTTTCTCTCCAAATTTAGTAACTTGTCGGTGACTATTCCATCGATTGAAGCTTTACTTAAAATTCCCAAATATACCAAGTTCATGAAAGACAAATAACAAAGAAAATAACTATGGACTTTGAAATGGTGAAAATCTCCCATTTTTGTAGCGCTATCATGTCGACCAGTATGGTGGTCAAGAAAGAAAACCCCCGTGCATTCAATATACCTTGCACCATTTGGGTGTATCAATTTGGGAAATCTTTGTGTGACTTGAGGGAAAGTATAAACTTGATACCTCTAAGAGTATTCAAGAAGTTGGGATTGGCTGATCCAAAGCCCTATGAGACTTTAATGAAGGATAGATCTATTAAAAGATTAGTGGGAATTCTTTATAATGTTATAGTTTGGGTTGACAAATTCATATTTCCCATCAACTTTGTAATCCCTGATTATGGGATCTAATCATTTTCGATAGGCCTTTCATTGATATTGAGAGGGCATTAGTTGATATGAAATATGGAGAAATGAAATTTAGAGTTAATGGTGAAGAGGTTACTTATAATAAGTTCAAGGCCATAAATCAACCAAAGGAATTTCAAGGGATATCAGTGATTGATATGATTGATGATAAGGTGGATGATGCTGTGGAGGTGGATTTTATTAGTGAGGCACTAGTAGGGGTCTTATTTAATGATAAAAGTGAAGATATTGAAGAGTATAATAAAGTCGGGTCTTCCTTGATAGGTTTTGGTTCCTACACTAAGAACCTATACAAATTATACCTTGACTTAAAAAATCGAGAGAGTCCTTCCTCCAAGACTTCAATTGAGGGTCCACCACAACTTGAGCTTAAGCCTTTACCACCGCACCTTTGTTATGACTTTTGGGGGAAAAGGTAACACCTTACCCATTATTATTTTGGGAGATTTGATTTCATGGCAAGTAGAATTATTGAAGTCAGTTGTGAGAAAAGTTTTTTGGGCCATTGGGTAGACTATTGCAACTATTATCATGAACTCTCTCAGTATTTGCACTCATAAGATAAAGTTAGAGCTCGAATGTGTGCCAAGTGTGGAATATAAAAAGAGTTTGAATCCTTTTATACAAGAGGTGTTTAGGAAGTAAATGATCAAGTGACTTGATACAGACATAGTGCATTGCATCTTGGATAACACTTGGGTGAGACTCATATAAAGCGTACCAAAGAAAAGGTGAAGCACAATAGTTCCTAATGAAAAATAATATGCTTATGCTTGTTAGAACGATTACAAGGTGGAAAGTGTTCATGAATAACTAGAAATGCAACTCTTGGATGAAAAAAAAACCATTTCCATATGTCTTTAATGGATGAAATACTAGATCATTTGGCAGGTTGAGTTTGATATTATTTTTTAGATGGGTATTTAGAGTATGACCAAATATCCATAGCTCTGGAGGATCAAGAGAAGACAACTTTCACATATTTGTATAGAAAATTTGCTTTCAAGCGCATGCCATTTGGGTTATGCAATTGTCACAACCCGAGACTACCCCCTAGTCATAATACGATGCTTATAACTAAAAGTGATCCCAAGCTAACCCATGTATTGGTATAATGCTTGAGCAACTGATTAAAAAAAATACAAAAGCTAAATTAACTGAGAAGAAGCATAATTGTGAGATAAGCTATTTCAATATGATATTATAAAAGTTTAAAACACAATAAATCTGAAGAAGAAACTTGAATTACATATAATAACTCTAACTGACTATCTATGAAGCCTCTAATAATATTGACTATAGGTAGTCGGGACATGACTACCAACTATCCCTAATCTATACATATGAATAAGACAATACAATACTGGAATTGTAACTAACTTGAATCCTCAGAATAAGAGAACTCATCACATGCTGGCTAAATGCTATGATCTGCTTGGCTATGATCCTGTAGTAAGCATTTGAATCTACATCACATGAAAAATATCGGTAGAAGAGGTATGCGATTAGTACTTTATAATGTACTGAGTATATGAGATATACACTAGTCATAAAAATACTTAAAACATGCTTTGAAACTGAGGACATAAACCATTTGCTAAAATATGCATTGAAAACATGTTTGTACGTAAAAACTATAAGGCGTAGTAAAATTTCAAAATCATGAGCTAAAGAATTTCTGTAAATTGGGAAGCTGTAGAAACATGACTATTATATTTAATCTCAAGTTAAAGCTGAATATCCTGTAAAACTATACTAAGAGTCATGTGTGAATATTGGGTCTAAAACTGTGGAATATGAACTGATGCAATGATAAATTATAAACATGTACTATATAAAACTGAATAACTAAATAACTAAATACAAGGTCATGTATATTTGAATTGAAATATAAGCTGAACATAAACTAAGGACCGATGGAGCTAACATTAATTGACATGCCCCAATCTGAGCAAATCGGCCTATAACCTGTAACCTCAGTTGGAGGGGTGCTAGTATCTTCCCAAGGGTACAAACACTGGCTGGCGTAGATCCACTAAACTGATGTTCCAAAAGACTAGGGTGTCAGTCCTCTACTGGCGGGTGACTCCCAACTGAAAGACACTAAAACATGAATTGAATTTCTCATCATGATATCATTCTAAAAGTATCAACTGTGTATAATCTGAAGTACTCATACTCATTCCTATTGGAGGGTCCCTAGGTATTGGGTGTTCATAACCCTCCAGCTTTGTCTAATGCAAAATGTACATGATAATAATGAAAGCTGATCATAATAAGACATTTCATGAATAAAGTCCAAAAATTCAACAACTGATCATAATGTGTAAATTCATGATTTTTGAACATGGGAGGATGCCATTCTTATGGAAAAACATGTATTCATGATTTAATTACAAAATAATCTAGATAAATTAGGGAAAACTCATATAGCTTGATCATATGCTTGAAATTTGGGATAATATCATGTAAATCATACACGGGCATGAGAATAGCATAAATGATATAATATGGGCCAAAGAATCCATGAATAATCATTAAAACATACTTATGAGTAAAAATTATACCATTGGGGATTGAATTTAAGCTTAGAATAACAATTGGGTAAAAGCCCTACATTATAGAAATTATAAAATCCATGAATAAAATCATTATTTGGGAATGAGTATGATAGGATCTCCTCATTGAATACCCACATATCCGATTACTTTTGATTCTTGAATTGATGTTTTGAGGATTTGGACTTGAAGATGAAAACCCCCAATTTCTTGCTTTGGAAGAGTAGAAAGTTGCATGTCTCTTAAGAAATTTTGGTGTTGTGTTGAGAATGAGGGATTTGGGGTTGTTTAGGATTTTTATTCATCCTTAAAATAGCTTAAACAATGTAGCTTTGGGGTTAAAAGAGTGGTAAAAGACCAAAAAATTAGAAACCGTCTAGAAGTTGCCTGGAAGCAGTCTCGATGATTTAGGTCACAACTTGTGAGGTCTGGCCATGAGTCGTGACTTGAGTCATGGTTAGGAACCATATTTCAGCCTCTACTTCCCAGATTACGACTCCCTACTAATGAACCATAATGTCTGATTACAAGTCGTGGTCAGGGTCCTAATCATTGGGTAGCTTTTTCAGTGCTTCAGTATTTTGGCCATTTCTTTTCACCCCGATATCGGATTAAGGAAAAAATTGTATCATTTGATAGATAATTCAATTATCTATCTATTTCTTGGTATTGAACCCAAAAATTCTTTGTAGAACTAAGGTTATGCTAATTTGAAACTATCTATAGTTATATTCTTCACAAAAATTTAATTGCTAAGGGATGTCTTGACTTGTCTATAAGCTAGGAGATATTTGAGGACTTAATATATGTCCAAATAACTTATAAAGATATCAAACCATATGTCTTGATTTTATATTAACTTGAAGCATGATTCAAATATTGGTTTGGATTTTTGGGGTGTTATAATATCTCCCCATTGAGATCATTCGTTCTAAAATGAAGATTGACTTGGCTGAAAGGATAGGGAAAGAGCTGCAAGCCCTGGCATAGAATTCTAAGAGATGTATATGGACATGAAGAGTAAATTTTCAACCAAAACTTGACTAGTTTGAAAGTTTAAGAACTCACTAATACTGCCCGACTGAATTCTGATGTTGGATAACTAACATAATACTGATTTCTAAATCTAGATATCATTTATGGTTGGGACTGATTTAGATTGGGAGTAATAACCCAACTGAATTCACAATTAGTATGATTATGAATAAATTTCCTCATGGAATAGGCATATTCATGAAACTTTGGATAGTAAGACTAGATGAAAAGATGGAAACTATAGGAGCTTATTTATCTAATTGCTTAACTGAATTGCTAGCTATACAGGCTGACTCATACTGGAAGTTTATACTAAACTAAAATATCCCTTCAACACTCCCTGCCAGAAGTTCTAATAACACTAGAAATCAAAGAATTTTGGGTATGATCTGAGTAAGATATCTGAACAAAGAATCACAACATGGCTACAACTCTATACATGGAATATAGGCATATAAAACATAAGCTAGGATAGAATTACTATGCCTTAGCCCATGCAACTTCTAACTTTCAAGCTTAGCCACACTTCTCAAATGCTCCCTCAACTAGAGTTCTCCTCTTAAATACTAAACTTAATTTGACACCACTTATAATCTTCACATGGGTATTGATAACTCCTTCTACCAAAGTCTGAGTTGAACTAAATTCTCTCACCATGTTCAAGCCTAACTCAACATCACAAGTCACTAATCATAACATAACACCATAATACTAGTCTAAACTATGTCCTATGTGTTTTCATAGCTCCCATCTCAAGATTAATACTCCTTATTACTTCAAAAACTAACTTCAACCTTTTACTAGGAATTCACTAACGCACAATGCATTTATCCACTCATATACCAACATGATATTCCATCCTATCATTATAACCACATATGAAATTCTAGGCAACTAACTCACCTAAGAATTTTTCTATATTCTCTAATACCTCTATCAATAACAACTTTCATGCACTATTCCCAAGAAGACACACCTAAAATTCTCAACTAACTATGGCATATACTGAAAGATTTACCTCAATATTCCTTCACACTTATAGCCTTAGATAAAATAAGCATACAACAATCTTTCCCTAATATGTAACATTTACTCTCTCCCATCTAAACCATTGTTCATTCATTATCATCACCATTATCTTTACATAAGCAGAGGTCACTGAAAGGTTAGAACACGAGGACCTAAAATATGAAAGAATACTATAAATAACTTTGACACTTAACTGAGGCCTAAGGAATAGAGTATCAAAGGAATTGATTCATTAAAGAGATCTAAACTGAGGTCATGCATGCCATAATGTGAATTTCACTTGTCCTTCAGGGTGTATCATGAGTTTTGGGAATTGAGCATACTGTAAAACATGAGTCCATGAGTCATAAGATGCATGGCTAGAGATTGGAATTCATAAATTTATGGAATATGATTTGTAATTCTAAGTGAACTGTCGCTCCTTAAACTAGGAACTGAAAATGCACATAATTCTGTATAAAGTGCATGAATGTGATAAGATGATAGAGCTCTCTTGTAAGGCATGAGTAAATGTCGTAATGACTGAAGTGAAAAAAATTGTACAAAGAAAAGAATGGGTCAGGTATCTTCCTCCTATACTGTTGTTCTAGAACCCACTAGCAACACTATTAGAATCTAATAACCCGACTTGTTTCCTTATTGAATCATCTCCCCCATATATTTAATCCATCATTCTAAGTCTGTGGACCTCTTCAAGAAACTCTGAACTGAACTACAATCACTCTTTTATAAAGCTCAGGATACAATCAGTACACATAAATACTAAACTCCTCCTGAAAGATTGTACATGAAAGTGTAAAACCCACTACTAGTATTTTCTTCTGAGATACAACTCTTAAATTTCTATAGCCTCGATAGCCTTCACAATAACTTAAGTGCTTATTACTTTGAACCTTCTGAATTATCACAATACCCGGAGTTCATAGTTTTTTTCCTTCTGGAATTTCAAACTCTTCTTTTCTTAGCTTAATCATCCATAATTTAAACTTAAATTCTAACACTTAACATGGATATCCCCAAACTTTTAATGAACTATACTAACTTACTACTACTGGGTAAAATAATGAAACATAGTAAGAATCATGAAATTTAAATTTTTTATGAACATATTCAACCTTAACAAACATCTCTATCTTTCTGGTCGCTGCCTAATATCTATCTTGACTAAAGCATTAATATACTCTAAGTCCCCTTAATATTTAAATATCTCTAAAAGTGATATATAACAATCTACACAACACCTTTTTGGCCCCATAGATACATAATATATTAAATTTAGATAAACACTATTCCCACTTTACTGTTGTTAAAATTCTAGATTCATGCTTCTAACTCTAGGCATACGACCATGGGATATTAAGAAGGGATCTGAGGGCACATCTGACTTTGTCTAAGCACATGATTTTCATAAACAAGAACAAACTCTTTCAAACATTAGAACTTAAAGGCACTGATGGGATCTATTTAAGACCATGCACAATGTCATAATTATCTATAGGGATTTCCTGAGAAAGCGCTATCAGTAGAAATTTAAGCTTGACTGTTTCTATTACCGCAAAAATAAGGTTGAGTTGACATGAATGAAGTAATGTAAGAATCTATATAGGTTTCTTAGAAAGCATCTCTACTGCACGATCTGAGATATGAAAGAACAAAAATATTTCTTAAATGCCCTATAGGCTCTCGAAGAAATGCATAGATATCTCCGACCATTTTGCAAGACTTTACTAGACACAGCTTTATAGACACCCTAGGACACATGAACATTGTGTTCTGTTACTAAGTTTCTCATGACCTGAGACTATACCTAGTCATAACACGGTTCTTAGAACCATAAGTGATCCCAATCTAATCCATGTACTGGAATAATGCTTGAGCAACTGATTAAAACAAATACAAAAGCTAAATTAATTGAGTTGAAGCATAATCGTGAGATAATATATTTTAATATAATATTGTACAAGTTTTCAACATGATAAATCTGAAGAAGGAACTTGAATTACATATAATAACTCTGACTGACTATCTATGAAGCCTCTACTAATATTGATAATAGGTAGTCAGGACATAACTCCCAACTATCCCTAATTAATACATACAAATAAGAAAATACAATACTGGAATTGTAACTGACTTGAACCCTCAAAATAAGAGAACTCATCAGCTGCTGGCTGAATGCTATGATCTGCTTGGCTATGATCCTGTAGTAAGCACTTGAATGTACATCACATGAAAAATATAGACAGAAGAGGTATGCGATTAGTACTTTGGAATGTATTGAGTGTGTGAGATATGCATTAGTCATGAAAATACTTAAAATATGCTTTGAAACCAAGGACATAAACCATTTGCTGAAATATACATTTAAAACATATTTGTACGTAAAAATTGTAAGGCATAGTGAAGTTTCTAAATCATGAGCTAAAGCATTTCTGTAAATTGGGAAGCTGTAGAAACATGACAATTACATTTAATCTTAAGTTAAATCTGAATATGTTGTAAAACTATACTGAGGGTCATGTATGAATAGTGGGTTTGAAATTGTGAAATATGAACTGATGCAATTACCAAGTATAAACGTGTAGTATATAAAACTAAATAACCAAATAACTGAATACAAGGTCATGCATATCTGAACTAAAACATAACCTAAACATAAAATGAGGATTGTAGGAGCTAATATTAACTGAAATGCCCTAATCTAAGCTAATCGGGGTCCAACCTGTAACCCAGTTAGAATGGTGCTTGTACCTTGCCAAGGGTACCAACACTGTCTGGCATGGAAACACTAAACTTATGTCTCGAAGGACTAGGGAGACAGTCCTCTATTGGCAGGTACCCCTACTAGGGTGTTAGTCCTCAACTGAAGGGTAACCCCTCATGACCTACGGTGGAAACGTAGTTCTAGAACTTAGGGACTTTTACTAAAGGTCCTATTCCTCAATTGGAGGGTGATCCTTCATCCCTACATAAGCTCAGCTCTAAGTGCTACCAACTAAAAGACACTGAAACATGAATTGAATTGCTCATCATGATATCATTTTGAAAGTATCAATTGTGTATAATTTGAAGTACTCAAAACATATAAACTGATATATGCATGATTCCTTAGGTATCGGGTGTTCAAAACCCACCAGCTTTGACTAATGCAGAATAAACATGATAATAATAAAAGCTAATCATAATAAGAAATTTCATGAATAAAATCCAAAAATTCAACAACTGATCATAATGTGTAAATTTATGATTCTTTAACATGAAAGGATGCCATTCTTATGGAAAAACATGTATTCATGGTTTAATTACAAAATACTCTAAAGAAATTAGGGAAAACTCATATAGCTTGATCATATAATTGAAATTTGGGGTAATATCATGTAAATCATACATGGGCATGAGAATAGCATGAATGATATAATATTGGCCTAAGAATTCATGAATGATCATTAAAACATGCTTATGAGTGAAAATTATATCATGAGGGATTGAATTTATGCGTAGAATAACAATTGGGTAAAAGCCCTGGATTATGGAAATCATAAAGCTCATGAATAAAATCATAATTTGGGCATGAGGATGAAAAGAGATCCTCATTGAATACCCACATACCTGATTACTTTTGATTCTTGAATTGAAGTTTTGAGAATTTGGACTTGAATATAAAGATCCCCAATTTATTGCTTTGGAAGAGTAGAAGATCACATGTCACTTGAGGACTTTTTCATGTTTCATTGAGAATGAGGGATTTGGGGTTGTTTTTGATTTTTATTCATCCATAAAATAGATTAAACGACGTAGTTTTGGGGTTAAAAGAGTGGGAAAAGACCTAAAAACCTCTTAGAAACCGTCTGGAAGTCGCCTGGAAGCTGTCCCAATGACTTAGGTCACGAATCGTGAGGTCAGTCCATGAGTCGTGACTTGAGTCATGGTTAAGAACCCAATTCAAAGTCTACTTCCCAGATTATGACTCCCTCCTAATGGTCCGTAATGTTTGCTTATGAGTCATGGTCAGGGTCGGTATCACTGGGCAGCTTTGACAATGCTTTAGTATGTTGGCCATATCATTTCATCCCGATATCAGATTAAGGTAAATATGGTATAGTTGGAAAGAAAATTCAATTATCTATATGTTGGTGGGTCTTGAAATAAAAAATCCTTAGTTGACCAAAAGTTGTGCTCATTTGAATCCGACTATAGTTATATTCTTCACAAGAATTTAATCACTAAGGGATGTCTTGACTTGTCTATAAGTTAGAAGCTATCAGAGGACTTAATATATGTCTAAATAACTTATAAAGCTATCAAAACTTGAGGCTTGATTTTGTATTAACTTGAAGCATGATTCAAATATTGGCTTGGATTTTTGGGGTGTTATAACAATGCTCCCATCTCCTTTTAAAGGTGCATGCTATCTATATTTATTAACATGGAAAAAGACACCATGGAGGTCTTTATAGATGACTTTTCGATAGTGGGTGACAAATTTGAGGCTTGTTTGATCACTTGACTAAATTTCTTCAACAATGTGTGGAAACAAATCTATTACTTAATTAGGATAAATTCCATTTTTGTAATGATCCTTTTGTTCATTTCCTCAATTTTCGTGCATTTACAATGTTTTGAGTTTTCCCATAGTTGCTATATGTTGTTTATAACTTGTAGAAACTATCTGTTTGGTGATCGGATAGTCATTTGGATTTTAGTCTCATTTTCCTGTTTTGGCATTTTTATTGTTTAGGGTTTGGTCGCGGACAATAACTCCTAGCAGATGACCTTGGATCAGAATTCCAATAGCTCCAGCATCTTTGTAATTTCGATTTTAGGCTAGGGGCCCCTTGTTTCAGGTCCCAAGGCTTTCATATTATTTTGGGTTGTTGGGCGGATTATGTGAAAAATGAAACTACAAATATGGGCCCCATATTTATTTGAAACAAACTTGGATGAAATTTTCAATGATTCCATTGGTTCCAAAATATGGTTTACAATCAAAATTCACTATTAAATCATGTTCATAGGATTCCAGATGAGTTTTGAGGGTCAAAAATAAGTTTTTGACTTTGTTGGTGCATCAGGTTGCTGGTGTGATCGCGACCGCGAAGGGTAAAACACGATCGCACATGTATTTTATGCCTTGAAGATCGTGATCATGATTTCAAAGTTGTGATCATGACTCCCGACCCCATATTTAAATTCCCTTCTTTATCCCAATTTTCCAACACTCTTTCCACCATTTTTACACCATTTTGAGAGATCAAGGAAGGTAAAAGAGTAGAAAAGCATCAAAATAATCTAAGGTAGGCTAGCCTAATCCTGTTTGGTCATTTACCATTTATTTTTCCTTTGATGTCCACCCAAATTCATGGTAAATTCTAAGAAATTAGAACTTTGAATTCCTAAATTTTGAGGGTTGATTTGAGACCCAATTTGTTATCAAATTTTAAGCACACAATCCTTATCCTTCGAGGGACCTCATGATGGGTTCCATTTTGGATTCCATTTATGGCTCCCATAGGCCTGTTCTTGACCCGAAATTTAACCCGACCAGTTATATGGCAAAATAGGTCTCATTTTACTCTTAATGATGTATAGATTATGGTTTTGATAATGTAGAAATATTTTGGGATCCTTAAGTGAAGAAAGACATTTTATGGATGATTCAAGAATTTTTGGTTCGGCATCAAGGTAGGCTTATGTCTACTCTTATTCTAAAGGTGATGTGCTTTATATATTGCATGTGAATAAGAATGTTGTGATTGATTATAGTTTGAACACCATGAATTAGTCTTGAATATTGAAGTTTTGAGGATTAGATGAGTGATTTGACCCATAAGGTGAAATATTTACTATACTTCTAGAATTCTTTTGGTTTCTTTATAGATTGAGGTTATTCATAGTATGATTATGGTTAGATTTGGGTTTTGGTTTAGGTATTTGAAGTTTGATTAGTATGATTAGCCTTATTTGGACTAGTTAGCTATCTTGAAACCATAACTTAGGTGGAGTTGACTAAATTGCTCATGTCTTAGGCAAAATTCTAGTCTTAGGGTCAATTATGACTAATGTAACCTCTAGAAGTCAATTTAGATATATTAGCCTAGTTCGGGGTAGAAATTGCCTAAGTATGGATTTCAAAGATTAGAAGTAGGTTCCTCCGGCCCACCCTAGGCTAAGACTTGTATAATCTTTGTGGACTTATTTACGCATGTTAGACATAGTTGAGACTATTTAGCCTTTAGTAGAAGGTTACTTTGTCACTTGGTGAATGGTGATGGTTTTCTCAGATTATGATTAATGGCTTGTAGCCATGATATCGCTTTTGGATTTGATTAATGATGTGACCTTTCGATATGATAAATGATATAGCTATAGATATGATGTAGCCTATATATATAACATTCCTTACAGATATGATTTGGCCCATAGATATGATATGTCTCATAGATATGATGTGGCCTATAGATATGATATGCTTTATGAATACTATATGCCTTATAAATATGAGATGACTTATAGATATGAGGTGGCTTATAGACATGGATATTGATTTAGATTCCGGATATGCTTATGTAACACCCTAATTTTCTGAACCGGAATGCTACACGGTGCTTATGACCACTAAGGACCACAAGCTAACCCATGACTGATATCTGTATCTGTATACTACATAATATACATAAAATGTGGAAACATGAACATGAAAGGCCATAAGGTTCGAACTGAATAAATGTCTGATAACAAAATATCTAAAAAAGGTATAACAATACCAAAATAAGTCATAAATACTGAAAATAATGAGATCTAAATATCTAATCTGACATCTAGTCTGAAAGCCTCTAACTGAATTAAATAAGAAGTTGAAGGAACATGTCTCCAACTAACTCCATCTAGCAACTGAATAGTAAATGTAGCAATAATCATATCATCTTCAAATGAGAAGGACTCACTACAAACTCTGAACACTGGAATGCTACTGCTGATCTGGGGCTCGTGCCTCTTAACCTATGGTGTAACATAAAAGAAAGCACCATAGCACAAATGAAAAAGTATGTCTGAATGTAATGAGTATACGAATGAGGTAGGACAAATGCAAAGGGTTATATGCATGAACAATGCTAACTAATATGAACGTGAGAATACATACATGCATAAACAACTATAACTGAACTCGTGATGATGCTGACTACTGAGTCTAAATGCTGACGACATGACTTTACTAATACTGAGGTACTGAATAGATTATTGACTATTTCTAACAGTTCAAATTATGAAGAACTGGTTTGAATGACTGTGTCTAATAGTCCTAAAACTGAATACTGGTAATATGAGCTATGACAACTGATATAGCTGATATAACTGTAATGATCAGACTAATCGATATAATCGATACATAGCGACTGTATCTGACAGTCTAAGTTCTGATGGAACTATCTGAGTTCCTTTCTACTTGGAGTAACTAAATCTGAGATCAGTCCTATCTAGCGGGTGTTCATGAGTATACTGATAATAAGGATGATTTGACTTAGTCTGAGATCAGTCCTATCTACCGGGTAATCTTTAAATATCATGATTCTGATACTGATTAATCATAGTTGAGACCAGTCCTAGCTAATGGGTGATCTTGAAGTCTATTTACAATGATAAGCATTGACTGTATCTAACAGTACTGAATCTGTTCTACTAAGCTGAGTTGACTGTGTCTGAAAGCCCTGATTCTATAACTAAAACTGTGGGATGTGTTTATCTAACCGACATTCCCCAATCTAAGCTGACTGGGGTCCAATCTCTTCCCTGACTGGAAGGGTGTCAGTACCGCGCCACCAGTAAAGACATCTGCTGTGGAGTCAGTCCTAATCTAGCGGATGACTCCTGAGATCATTCCTACACATATAAATGTGCTAATGGGTGACCCCTGAGTATGTAAGTCCTATCTAATGGGTGACATCTCGTACCTACACTGGCAACGTAGTTCTGGAACTTAGAGATTACTTCTAGGGATCTCAGTCCTATTATAGTGGGTGAGCCTCCATCCCAAGGTTCGCTCGATGTTGAATCCTACTCCTATCTGAAAAACACTGAACTAAATAAATGGGCTAAACTAAATAATTTAACTAAACTGATTTGCTGAACTGATACTGATTAACTGAACTTATACTAGTGGTATTGTTTAGCGGAGCTAAAACTGAGTTTACTGGATTCCGATGATGGATAGAATATAATGAGTTTTGAGGACTAATTAAGAGTACTGAAGTTACTGAGATTTACTATAATTACTGAGGTTACTAAGCACTGAGATTACTGAACTACTGAGATTACTGAGTTTTCCTGAGTCACATAACTGACTAATTTCTATAGATCATGGCTTGACTGAGAGTATTGTGAAAATATGAGATGGCTCTAGGCACACATCTATATTTTTTGGGTACAAGTACTCCCAGGACTCGATGGAAGGAAACCAACACACATAACTGACTTGATCATAAGAGTAGAGTCCATAATCCACAATATCATAAATAAGGGATTTCATACTAAGCATGGTTCTCAACAATCTATTTCATGGAAGGGAATTTCCTACAACATGTATATACTTGCATCGCTTTCAATATCATGCTCATTTCATATTACGACCACAATCCACAATATCATAACTTGGGGAATTTCATGAAGTACATGGGTATTCTACATCTTGTACATGAGTGGGTTTTGCAATTAAGCATAGCATAATTCCATAAGACTAGTTCATGAGTAATCCAATAGTGTTCACAAGACACATTATCAACATGGATGACATTGAATCATAGAGGCCTATCATGAATCCTTCACTTAGTCACAATTTAGCTATAATGCATGATTTCTAGTCTCTTAGATATTTTATCAAACACCTTACATGAACTCTTTATGGCATAGGTGTATTCACAAACCTACACCACTTTAATCCACCCAAATTCATGGGTTCCAACTATATGATCCCAATCTTCCTGGAAGTTCATCAAATTCCCACTCTATAACACAAACCACAAACAACAACATGAATACAATCATATCACCACAAAACATTCATGATTTTGTTATCAAAGATTGATTCTTGAACTCCAAGAATGAAAGAGATCCGTGGATGAACACTACACATACCTTAATGGTGATGAAATTATTGAAAGATTGGATCTTCAAGCTTGATTATACAACCCTAGTAGTTTTTTTCCTTCTTATGCACTTGGATAATGAACTTAAGATGTTAATAGGGTTGTAATGTGATTAGAACCTATAAATTTTGTGAGGTTAAGTGTTGGGACATGTAAGGAGTGTTAAAAGACTTAATTATCCTCAAAATAACTTAAAAACTAAGTGTTTTTCGTGGCTGAAATCATAAGTGTGCGTCGCACACCTCATCGCACATGCTAAGGTGTGCGCCGCACATCCTATGTCATAAGATAAGGTGTGTGTCGCACATTCTATCACACACTTGAGGGTGTGCGCCGCACAACCTGTCGCACACTTGTTCCAGTAGCCATGTGCGATTGTTTATGCGTCGCACTCCTACTTTGCAGGGCCATAACTTCTTGCTCGAGTGTTGGATTTTTATAAAATTGGAATCTTTGGAAAGCTAATTCGATTCTCTACAATTTGGTGGGTCTAAATCTTCCAAAATGTCACATATGGATCAAGTTATCCTCGTTCAAATGTCACTCTTGTGGAATCACACACTAAAACTTGATAGATTTAAAAGCTATTAGCTTGCCTTACTGTGAGTGACTCAAATGAGCATACTTAACATATCATAAGCTATATTATCACTAGTATACTCATTGTAAATCATATACTCAAATATGAATCACAGGATATGAGGTTTCATACGTAGGAGAACTGATTTATTTCCTAGCTTGGAAACATATGGGGTATTACAATATCTCCCCCTTGGGAACATTTGTCCTCGAATGATACTGGTTGAGATGAGAGAAAATACAACTTAAACAAATATATAACATGAATGACTGATCATGATTTCATGGATGACATAACTAAAAACTGAGCATATCATACTGTACATGCATATCTGATGCATGGGTAGCTGATTTATGAATGTAGGATTGAGTGTTCCGATAAACTGAGTTTCTCAAATTGAGAATGCATATATGATTTTTAACTGATAAGTTGAATCCATACATATCTGATGCATAATTATATGACTGACATGATATGTGAATGCATGACTAAAAATACTGTTAAGCTGACAATACATATCTGATGCGTGAATATATGAATGAACTGACTCACAAACATGCAACTGAACATGGAATGGTAAAGGCACTAAGATTGAACTAAAACATGAGAAGATGACTGATTCGACTATGTGACATGGACTGAACATCATGAACTGAACTGAACCTCTGAATACTTGACTTACAGCTGAGGTCTAACTTGAAGGTCAACTTATGAGTACCCTCTATTCTAGACTGAATTCGTTATGCAAGGAGAAATTGAAGGATCTAAGGCATGAGAACGTTAAGAGAAAATAAGGTATCTACCCCTTGGGACGCTATGTCCCTCTAAGAACGCTTACCTTACAAAGATACTGGGTGATGCACAGGGCATCTACGAATTAGATTATAACTAAACTTTGGGAGACTGAAACAAATGCATGATGCATGAGATGAACTGAACTTGAAACTACTAGGAGTTTCTACCTTGAAAGAGTTACATTCTCTGAGATTTTGGATAGCATGAATAGATACAAGGATGAGAAAACAAGCTATAAAAATCTGACTATTCGATTGCTAAACTGTCTTGCTGGCTTTACTAGCTAACTCATACTAAAACATATGCTCGAATGAGAGAAAAAGATCTATTAATACATACTATGAACATGAAAGACTGGTAACATACCCGAATCTAAGTCAGGGAAACTTTCTAGATTAGGACGGGTCTGGAGTGCATAAAGTCTATTCTGATGCTGACCACTGTTGGTACCTTATTGACGCAACTCCTTACCCCTCTGTGCTATAACTCTACACTCTCGTATCTTATGGCCTGGTTTGCCACACCCAAAGTATACATCACTTCCTGCCATACATGCACCTAGATGATTTTTACCACACTCTTCGCAAAGCAGATTAGTAAGACCTCTATTTTCACTATCCTAGGCCTCGAAGCCTGGCGCTCCATCATAATGGTCATTTCTGGACTTAGGTGCTGGTACACTAGCTGAGGATGGAGCTGGGACTGAAAATTTCTGACTATGCTGAGAACGGTTACCACCCTGTGACTTAGGCTGAGCAAAGCTGAAACTACCTGTCCTTGCTCTCTTACTCTGTCTCTCTCTCATCCTAATCTTTTGCTCCTCTGTTTTCTCATATACTACTAATATCACATTCACACCTTCATGCTTAATTTCAAGTCAATAAACTTAAATTTCTAACTTGCACTGTTCAAGCCTATTGATTCATTATGACACAACTATCCCCATGAATACATAATTTATTCAATCTAGATATAGTATCCCAACTTGTCTACTGCTAGACTACTAGGTTCATGCTTCTAACTCTGGGTCACATGCTATCATATAATTTTGAGAAGGGATCTGATGGCATATCTAAATCTGTGTTTGAGAATGAGTTCTCATGATCAGGAATGAGATCCGTACAACTTTAGAACACAACTTAACTGATGGGATACTATCTGAGAAAGCCCTATCTTTAGGACTTGATCTTTACTATTTCTGTTACCTTAAAAGTAAGGTGGAATTAGCATGAGTGAAGCATGATGAGAATCTACATGAGTTTCTTAGAGAACCTTGCTATAGAATGATCTGAGATATGAAAGAAGGGAAACTGTTCCTAAAACATCTTATAGCCTCCTGCACATAAGTGTGGTGCACAATACACGCATGTACAAGACTCTACTAGATGCACCTTTTAGACTTCCTAGGACTCTATTGAACCTTAGGCTCTGATACCAAGTTTGTAACACCCTGATTTTCGGAACCGGAATGCTACAAGATGCTCATGACCCTAAAGAAACATAAGCTAACCCATGACTGATATCTGTACCTGTATACTGCATAATATACATAAAATGCGGAAACATAAACATGAAAGGCCATATGGTTCAAACTGAATAAATGTCTGATAACAAAATATCTAAAAAAGGTATAGCACTACCAAAATAAGTCATAAATACTGAAAATAATAAGATCTGAATATCTAATCTGACATCTAGTCTGAACTCTAACTAAACTAAATAAGGAGTTGAAGGAACATATCTCCAACTAACTCCATCTAGCAACTAAATAGTAAATATAGCAATAATCATATTGTCTTCGAATGAGAAGGACTCACTACAAACTCTAAACACTAGAATGCTACTGCTGATCTGGAGGTTGTGCCTCTGAACCTATGGTGTAACATAAGAGGAAGCACCATAGCACAAATGCATCAGTACGTCTGAATGTACTGAGTATATGAGTGAGGTAGGCTAAATGCAAAGGGTTATATGCATGAACAATGCTAACTAATATGAACGTGAGAATACATACATGCATAAACAACTATAACTAAACTCGTGATGATGCTGACTACTGAGTCTGAATACTGATGACATGACTTTACTGTTACTGAGGTACTGAATAAATTATTGACTATTTCTGACAAATTAAATTATGAAGAACTGGTTTGAATGACTATGTCTAACAGTCTTGAAACTGAATACTGGTAACGTGAGCTATGATTGCTGATATAGCTGATATAACTGTAATGATCAGACTAATCGATATAACCGATACTAAACGACTGTATCTGATAGTCTAAGTTCTGATGGAACTATCTGAGTTTTGATCTACTTGGAGTAACTAAATTTGAGATCAGTCCTATCTAGTGAGTGATCATGAGTATACTGATAATAAGGATGATTTGACTTAGTCTGAGATCAGTCCTATCTAGAAGGTGATCTTTAAATCTAATAATTCTGATACTGATTAATCATAGTTGAGATCAGTCCTAGCTAATGGGTGATCTTGGAGTCTATTTACAATGATAAGCATTGACTGTATCTAACAGTACTGAATCTGTACTACTAAGCTGAGTTGACTGTGTCTGAAAGCCCTGATTCTATAATTAAAACTGTGGGATGTGTTCATCTAACCGACATGCCCCAAGCTAAGCTGACTGGGGTCCAATCTCTGCCCTGACTGGAAGGGTGTCAATACCACACCACCAGTAAAGACATCTGTTGTGGAGTCAGTCCTAATCTAGCGAGTGACTCCTGGGATTAGTCCTATACATATAAATGTGATAACAGTTGACCCCTGAGTATGCCAGTCCTATCTAACGGGTGACATATCGTACCTATGCTGGAAATGTAGTTCTGGAACTTAGGGATTGCTTTTAGGGTTCTCAGTCCTATTCTAGCGGGTGAACCCCCATCCCTAGGTTCGCTCGGTGCTGAATCCTACTCCCATCTGAAAGACACTGAACTAAATAACTGGGCTGGACTAAATAACTTAACTCAACTGATTTGCTGAACTGATACTGATTAAATGAACTGATACTAGTGGTATTGTTTAGCGGAGCTAAAACTGAGTTTACTGGATTTTGATGACGGACAGAATATAATAAGTTCTGAGGACTGATTAAGAGTATTGAAGTTACTGAGATTTACTATGATTACTGAGGTTACTGAGCACTGAGATTACTGAGAATACTGAACTACTGAGATTACTGAGTTTTCCTGAGTCACATGACTGACTGATTTCTATAGATCATGGCTTGAATGAGAGTATCGTGAAAACATGACATGGCTCTAGGCACACAATTATATTTTTTGGGTACAAGTACCCCCAGGACTCGATGGAAGGAAATTGACACACATGACTGACTTGATCATAAGAGTAGAGTCCATAATCCACAATATCATAAATAAAGGATTTCATACTAAGCATGGTTCTCAACAATCTATTTCATGGAAGGGAATTTCGTACAACATGTATATACTTGCATAGCTTTCAATATCATGCTCATTACATATTACGACCACAATCCACAATATCATAACTTGGGGAATTTCATGAAGTACATGGGTATTCTACATCTTGTACATGAGTGGGTTTTTCAAGTAAGCATAGCATAATTCCATAAGACTAGTTCATTAGTAATCCAATAGTGTTCACAAGACACATTATCAACATGGATGACATTGAATCATAGAGGCCTATCATGAATTCTTCACTTAGTCAAAATTTAGCTATAATGCATGATTTCTAGTCTATTAGGTATTTTATCAATCACCTTACATGCACTCTTTAAGGCATAGGTGTATTCACAAACTTACACCACTTTAATCCACCCAAATTCATGGGTTCTAATTATATGATCCCAATCTTCCTGGAAGTTCATCAAATTCCCACTCTATAACACAAACCACAAATAACAACATGAATACAACCATATCACCACAAAACATTTATGATTTTGTTATCAAAGATTGATTCTTGAACTCCACGAATGAAAGGGATCCGTGGATGAACACTATGCATACCTTAATGGCGATGAAATTGTTGAAAGATTGGACCTTCAAGCTTGATTATTCAACCCTAGTAGTTTTTCTTCTTCTTGTGCTCTTGGATAATGAACTTAAGATGTTAATAGGGTTGAAATATCATAAAAATCTATAAATTTTGTGAGGTTAAGTATTGGGACGTGTGAGGAGTGTTAAAAGACTTAATTATCCTCAAAATAACTCAAAAACTAAGTGTTTTTCGTTGTTGAAATAATAAGTGTGCGTCGCACACCTCATCGCACATGCTAAGGTGTGCACCGCACATCTTATTGCATAAGATAAGTTATTCATTTCATATGATATTGCACACTTGAGGGTGTACGCCACACAACCTGTTGCACACTTGTTCCAGTAGCCATGTGCGATTGTTTATGCGTCGCACTCCTACTTTGCAGGGCCATAACTTTTTGCTCGGGTGTCAGATTTTTATAAAATTAGAATCTTATGAAATCTAATTTGATTCTTTATAATTTTGTGGGTCTAAATATGCTAAAATATCACATATAAATCAAGTTATCCTCGTTCAAAGGTTACTCTTACAGAATCACATACTAAAACTTGATGGATCCAAAAACTATTAGCTTGCCTTACTCTGAGTGACTCACATGAGCATACTTAATACATCCTAATCTATCTTATCTCTAGTATACTTATTGTAAATCATGTACTTAAATATGAATCATAGGATATGAGGTTTCATACGTAGAAGAACTGATTCATTTCCTAGCTTGGAAACATACGGGGTATTACAGCTTAATGTTATAGCTTATTGATGTGAGTCTTGATATAGATTTTGGGAGTGTCCAAGAATATAACTTATGATTATACCTGATTACATTTAGACCGTAGTCCATGATCATGATACAATAGTTATTCCGAACATATTATTAAGTCCAAGGTTGTGTTCATGATGTTGAATGGTTTGGTTCCGGGAAGTATTCCATCCTTGTAAGGGAAATGGCTGCAATTTATCGATATATTAATGCTTATGATTTCTTTGTTTGTATACTAGTGATGGCATGTGTAGATTTGGTACATTCATGATCACTAAATATGGTAAATGGTACGATTTCAACTAGAATATAATTTTACTATTGTTTTTATTAAAAAAGGATTAAAGCCCAATTTTACTTAAAAATAAATTACTTGATAATGGGAATCATACAATCTTAATGGATGACTTATATGCATTGAGATTGAGAATTGTACTTTAAAGATGTGGCCGAGGTAAATTCTGTTCCACAACTTTACTACTACCATTTACTCCGGTAGAGAGAGATCTGACCTTTTCTATATTTCTATGATGATTTAGTCCCAAAGTACCCCGAGCAATGGGATTACACTCATTTAGCCATGGTTTTAGTCGTGCAATTATATATATATATATGTAAATCTGGTACTGAATACATAGTCGATGGATTATGGTATTGGTACATATATATACATACCAATTCAAGTCAGACGATTGATGATGATATCAATGATATGAGTTATGAATTAAGTCGGTGGGTGATGATGATGTTGATATTGATATTTATGATGATGATATTGATGATGTTGAGTTTATTTATTATAATACTGATGCTATATATATGCACATCTTCTGGTTCGAGTCTGGGTATTGATTATAATATTAATGATGATATAGTGATTAAGATATTATGAATTCACCTTGCATTTATTCATGCATGTGTATTGCCTATCACCAGTATGCGCCTATATATATCAACTATATGAGGGGTAGTATAAGTATAGGTATGAGTGTTGCTAGCATTATATTGTGTGGAGCTTGTTTTTATTAGCCATATGGGGGGTTACATATGTATGGGCTTAGACTGTTGTTTCCCTGAGTTATTGATTGAACCTTTTAGACCTATGGCAGTGTGGATTTATGAATGGACCAGTTGGGTATTGTGTGTCAAGATTATTCGTTTAATCATGTTGTTATTGTTACCTTGAATTATGATTGTCATTACTATTATGGTTAGTCTATAACAGGTTGATTATTGGGTTGGTATTGCAATTTGAGGTACGATTCTAGCTCTTTTACTTTGTAGTTATATTTATATGCATGATTATCTATTGGTTAGGTATTATGATTTTAGACCCTGATATTCCAATTTCTTTCTTTACTATCTCTATATTTTGATAGTTAGCTCATGTCTAGATGTATGGATTAGTGACCCTGATGATATTAACACTAGCTTCCACTATGATTATGAGGCCTGAAGATAATAGTATAATGAATTAGGTTGTATGATGATAGGCGTATTTACACGCCTAAAGCACCTTAATTTACCCATATTTTAGCTAAGTTTTGAGAACAAAATATATAATTCATGCACTTTTAGTCCTTTTTCCTGTAAGTGAGCTAACAAACGTGATTAGCAAGTTTTCAGGTATAAACGATGAAGATTCCAGCAATTTATGGATAACTTGACGCCCAAGGAAGCTTCACGAAAGAAGGAAAGCAGCATTTGGACGCCTATGGACTGAAAGTAATGCATGGATAACTTGTACCGGGCAAAAACAACATTTCTAAAGACTTTGGGGATCAGTAGTAACTTAGTAGGATTAGGATAAGGATGCAGTAACCTAGTAGGATTAGGATAAGTACGCAGTATCCTAGTAGGAATAGGATATGGGTGTTATAAATACCCTATGTTGCTGAAGTTTTTATTATTATCTCTCTCCATTCATACAATTCATTCAACTCACTCATTCTCTTTCAATTAATTCTTCTTCCCTTCTCTTCATCTATTCGACTTTTTAATTTTCATTACAAGAGAAACGCTATTTGCAAGGAATTCACGCCACAAGCACTACCAAAGCATACTTCACGTTAGACTCTTATTTTGGTATAATGATAATGTCTATTGTGATTTCTGTTGCACTCATGAATAGCTAAACTTCTCTGTTAGGGTTATGGAAGCCTTATGAGATACTATCTATTGCTATGAGTTTGTGAATTCTCGACACGTATGCTGCTTATATCATTACTCTCTTCATCTTAATTTAAATTCTTGTGGTTGCAAACATATAGAATACGCCAGTATAGTATTAACTTGTTCGAAAGAAAAGTTACTTGTCTGGAAAAGAGAGAATATCAAGGAAATAGGTCTAATAAACCCTGTTTAAAAGTTAGTGCCGTAACAGGATTTACCTCTTGGAGAATTCGTACCATTAGATACGCTTTAAGCTCGAAAGAGTTAAAGTGAAATAATACTTTATGGTCGAAAGATGCCTGGATTTACCATAGAATACAAATCTCTATAAGCACATGCATGTCTGAATTCCGCATAACTCATAGCCAATAGATACGTAGAACTCATAAGGTGGACATAACCCTAACTCTCAATTCTCATTGATTAAAACCTACCAAGTATTCCGTTTTTACTCTACTATTTTGTTTACATTATTTGCACGCACAAAATCCCCCCTTTATTCGCAGAACTTTCGACCAAAAGTCTACTAATAGTTGCAACACTTAGTGACCAAGTATTCCCTGTGGGATTCGACACCCAACCCAGTTGGGTTCTATATTTGACGAAGACCGCTTACACTCTTACGAGAGCTGTAGTTTGAGCGTTATCAAATTTTGGCGCCGTTGCCGGGGAATACGGTTGTCAACTAAGTTTGTGATAGTTACTAGACCCTTTGGTCAAAAGTTCTCACATTTTACTTTTAGCTGTTGTTTTTTTTCTATTCAGGTTCTATTGGTAGGATGGATGCACAACGTGACATTGACAGAAGGGCGGCTCAACAGGAGCAGGCTAGACTAGCTGCACTGGCAGCTGCTCAAGTGCATCAACAAAATATTGATAACCCAGGTCGGGCAACAAATCCTGATGATGAGGACCTGGGTGATGAGGAGATACTAAATCCTAGGTGTACTGATGAGGTGGAGGCACCTATGCATAGGAGAGATCGTCAAGCTAGAATGAGACCTGACTGCCGAGCTGTGCAGGCTCCTTTTGATGATGACGATGACGATCTGGATGGAGCTGGTGCTACAGGAGCTATTATTCCTCCGCCCTTGGCACCTGGTGCAAAGTTCAATATCACCAGCACCATGATTCAGCTATTGCAGCTCAAAGGTTTATTTGGTGGACTCACAGGCGATGATCCAAATATGCACCTGATCAACTTCATCTCTACATGCAAGTCATTCGACAATCCAGGAGTTGGACATAATGCAATTCGGCTGCGCTTATTTCCATTGTCTCTATCTGGGGAGGCAACTCTATGGTTGAATGGGCTGACTCCTGATTCTATCACCAATTGGAGGCAATTGAAAGACGCTTTCCTAGAAAGTTTCTTTCCGCCATCCAAGAGAGCACAGTTGAGAGATAAGATCAGCAACTTCCGACAGCTTCCAACTGAAGTTCTCCACGAAACATGGGAGAGATTCAAGAAGAAGCTTATGCGGTGCCCAAACCATCATATGACCAATGTCCACTTGATGGAGATATTATACAGGGATTTGAACTCAGTGACTAAGCCAGTGGTGGATAATGCCGCTGGAGGATCATTCATGGACCTTAATTTTATTGAGGCAAGTGATATGCTAGATCGTATGACAAAGCAGAGCAGAGCTTGGCATACCAGGGATTCTGAGGTAGCAAGCTCTACTATATCTATTGGCATGACTGCAGAGCAGAGACGAAGACAAGAGGAACGAGACCAAGATATGGCCCACATGAAAACGCAGATGGATCTTCTTACCAAGAACTTATTATCAAGGAAGACCGAAAAGGTTAAGGCCGTCGTATCACAGGGAAGAGATGAATCCGACTCTGAGGAAGAAGCGAACTACTTGAATAATCAGGTGGATTTCCGAGGCAATGCCCAAGGAAACCAAGGTCGGAACTATTATGATAAATCTAAATACAAGGACCGTGATCAAGGTGGTTGGAAGAATAAGATTGACATGAGTGGTTTGTATGTTCCTCCTGGAAACCGTGAGGCTGTGGTGTCTGGCTCTGGAAAGATGTCCATGGATGATATGATGGCTAAGATGTTGAAAGGGGTGGAAGCGACCAATATAGGTGTTACTGAGGTAAAGAATGATTTGTCATCAATAAATCAATTGGTTGATTCGTATTCTACCGCGATAAAACAGTTGGAGTAGCAATTGAGTCAACTTTCAGCGGCATTTAATCAAAGAAAAGCCGGCACCCTACCTAGCGACACTGTGCAAAATCCAAGGAACGACGGATCATGCATGGCTATTACTACCAGGAGTGGTAAGGTGCTGGAAACCTCATCTAAAGGCAAGCAGGTAGTTGATGATATAGCGGATAATGTTATTGATGCAGAATGTGAAGAAGCCGAAGAAGCTGAAGAGTGTGTTCATGACGTCACCCCTATACGTCTGCAGTTTGAAAAGATTGATAGTTGGAAGCAAGATAAAAAGAAAGTTATGGAGAAAACTATTCCCCTTCCACCACCACCTTTTCCTCAGAGACTGAAGAAGAAGGCTGACGACACTCCTGAAAAGGTTGATAATCGGAAGCAAGATAAAAAGAAAGTGGTGGAGAAAACAATTCCCCTTCCACCACCACCTTTTCTGCAGAGACTGAAGAAGAAAGCTGATGATACCAGGTTCAGTAAATTCATGACTATATTGAAACAACTGACTATTAATGTTCCTTTGGTGGAAGCGCTAGAGCAGATGCCCGGATACGCTAAATTCATGAAGGACCTTTTAACAAAGAAGTGGGCAGTAAGCTATGAGCCGGCAGATAATATTCATCATTGCAGTGCAATTTCCACAAGGTCCTTAGTACATAAGAAGGCAGACCCTGGTGCTTTCACTATTCCTTGCACGGTTGGATCTATGAATTTTGCTAAGGCATTGTGCGATTTGGGAGCTAGCATCAATTTGATGCCACTATCCGTCTATAGAAAGTTGGGGTTGGGAGACCCTACACCAACCAATATGCGGCTCGTGATGGCAGATAGGTCGGTAAAATGACCTGTGGGTATCTTGAATGATGTGTTGGTGAAGGTGTCTACCTTCATTTTTCCTGCAGACTTTGTGATTTTGGATTGCGAGGTGGATTCTGAAGTTCCCATAATCTTGGGACGTCCTTTCCTTGCAATAGGAAGTGTGCTTATTGACATGAGAGCTAATGAGCTTTTATTTCGGTTGAATGACGAAGTGGTCCGCTTTGATATATGCAAAGCAATGAAGCAGCCCAACGATATGAATGTGTTCTCCGTAGTTGATGTTCATTATAAAGATAAGAAAGCATTATCTGTAGAGAAACAACTTACTGTTGAGCCATTGTCTGCTGCGCTGCTGAATGTTGATCATGAGGATAACGAAGATTATGAAGAAACTATGTGTGATCTAACAGAAATAGGGTCCTATTCTCATACTCCTAAACAGCCGGACCTTGATCTTAAGAATCAACCGTCACCAACAGCGAAGACTTCCATTGAAGAGCCCCCAGTGCTAGAATCGAAAGAGCTCCCCAATTATCTAAGGTATGCATGCTTGGGAAGTAGAAATACACTTCCGGTGAGTGTGACGGATGATTTAAGTGAATAGCACGTAGAGGCTCTCATCTCTACTCTGAAGAGATACAAGAGAGCTATGGGTTGGACTATTGATGATATAATTGGTATCCCTCCTGGGATATGTATGCATAATAGTCATATCGAAGAAGATTGCATACCTACAAGTAAGCATCAGCGTCGTCTGAATCCATTCAGAAAATGATGCCCCATCTATCTCGATGAAGTCTAAGTAATCGAGATAGCTATGTCGTGCCGCGATAATAAATCAAGCGCTTGGTGGGAGGCAACACATCGTTTTTAATTGTTTTGTTTTCTTAAGATTTTGTCGAGCCACGACCAAAACTAAGGCGCTTGGTGGGAGGCAACCCATCGTTCTAATCGTTTTTGTTGTTTTTGAGTAAGTGTAGGTGCAAGAGGTATAAAGGAGGAGATTGGTTTCAAATTTTGATTTGGAAGTATTGCATGTTGAAGGTGGTAAGTTAGGAATGAAGAAGCAAAAGGCTATGGGTTAGGCATTGCCTATGAAAATATAGGCAAAGAACAAGGCAAGGCCTATGTAAATCTAGGCCACGAACAAGGCATGGCCTATGCTTTGGCCTAAGATCTCGGATTCTAGCGTGCCATAGCATAGGCGCCGCCTATGCTCAACAATGCCATAGCATAGGCGCCGCCTATGCAAAAGCATTTTGTCTCTAAATCTAGTATGCCATGGCATAGGCGCCGCCTATTCCTAACAATGCCATAGCATAGGCGCCGCTTATGCCAAGCATAGGCAAAGCATTAGGCGCCGCCTATGGTCACTTTTGGTCTCCAAATCCAATTCCAAATGGGTCAAAACCCGACCCAAGCTTGTCCTATAAATAGAACCTTAGTTTTAGAACAAAAATGCATTGCAATTTCAACCTAGGCGCCATCTACCTCTCCAAAATCTCTCAAAAATTTTCCTTTTGCTCTTTTACTTTGCAAGAACATCTTCCGAGACCATCAACCAAGTAAGTACTTCTTTGTTCTTCTTTTATATTCCGTAAGTACTACACTACTACAGCTATAATGAATTGTTAAATCTTGAAGTAGTATTGGTGATTTGAATGTGGTTAATTTGTTGTGATACATCTCGTTGAGTGAAAGAATACGTGTGGGTGTTCTTGATTTTTTTCCGACTTGTATTTGATTGTTATACACTGTCATACTTTTGTGGAGTCGACATGGTTAATTAATTGCATAATCTTCAAAATTGAATGCTTGAATGTTTTAATGACTCGTTCATCGAGATAAAGATCATGATTGAATACAAGCATGAGACATTGTGATTATTTCTATGCCATAACTTGATACGATCTCTATGAAGTAGTCTTGTTCAAAAAGTGCATTAGTCCAAACATGAAAGTATGATCAAGATTACATGAAATAGAGTTGGAAAAGATAGTTAAGATGACATGAAAGTATGACTGTGCTGAACATATGGTTGGAACATATCGCCCAAATGTATGACGATGAAGTCTGAGTAGTCGACATCTCTCACTTAATTAGTCTGTGCCAACAACTTAAGTGTGGGGTGGTGCCATTACTGTTTGTTTATCAATTGAATCTTCTGAGATGAAGCTAACATGACTCTATTAGGATCTCAGGTAGAAAGGCCTCAAAAGGATGACAAGAAAAACAAAAAGTATCCACTTCACAGAAAGGTTAGGAAAGCGGAAGAAAAGAGCAAGCTGAATCCTCCTCGCTACAAATACCTCAACGCACTTTTGGATCAAGTGGGGTACAATTTGAGGAAACTCTGAGGATGAAGACTCTGATGATGATTCCGACGCAGGGGGTATGACCCCAGACATAGAAGAGGAGTCCGACTAATCAGGTTTTCCGTATTTATTTTCCACTGAGGGCAGTGTGTCCCGTCTAAGTGTGGGGTGCTGGTATTCGTATGCTGTACTTCTTTGCCTGCATTTATTGTCATATTTTTTTTATTTGTTTTAATTATTCATAGTTTTTTTTTAGATTTTGATGCATGAAATTGTTCTGATAGGCGGCATGGTGTTATGACAAGAGTTTGTGCTAGAATCATTACTATTGAGACATTTAGGCTCTAAGTGTGACTCACTGTGTGATAATTGTGTGGTTTAATTCATTCATCTGTTAGGGTCAAGAGTCTATAATACTCCCAATAAAGTTGACCATGTGCCTTGTGTGTGTGAGGATATAGTATATTCTTGGTTGTGACTGATGCTAGAACTTGCCTGGTGTGTGTGTAAAGCGAAATAAAGAGTTCAAGTTTAGGAGATGATTTAGGCATTTCTTTGGCAACCTGTATTTGTTTACCTTCCTTTTACCTACCCATGGACATTATCTTAGTTAATCCCCTTTGAGCCTTGAGCTATTTTCTTTGACAACTTCATATGTAAGCCTAATCCATTTTTTTCAAGACCATAATTTGATCCAAATTCCTAAGTGCTTTAAATTGTGAAGTCATGTGACAAAATAAGAGGAAATTGGGTGAGAGTGATGCCTTAAAGTGTATTGGTACTTGAATTTGTTATGAAAAAGAGTGGCTATCATGGATGTGTGTTATAAAAACAAAAGAAAAAAAAAGAGAAAGAAAAAAGAAAAAGAAATAGAAAAATAAAAAGATAAATTGTGTTTATGATTAAATAAAAAGATAGTTATGCTTGAATGGAAAAATAGATGAAAAGGGGTGATAGATGAAAGAAAGGTAGCAGGGTTGATTAAAAGAGAGTGTTAATGGCATAATGTGATGTATTAAAGCGCTTAGGAACATAGTCACTATTTCTGGACAAAATAGTCCTACCCGTCCCTTAGCTTACATTACAACCTGTAAAGACCTATTTGATCCTAAGCTTAACATTCTGATATTAGTAGAGCATTACACTAAGGGCAAGCCTATGGTCATCAGTTGCAACATATGAATTCTTTGTGAGAGTGAGAGCAAGGATAATCTTATACCCATGTTTTGAAAAATGAAATACTTGTGAGTAATTATGGGTGATATATTGTGAGACACACATGGTTGATGAGTTTTGGGTAGTCTTGTATGATTCTTTGTGCCTTAACTTTTGAATACGAATTAACCATCATCACGAGTCTATATTAGAGGTTGAATTGTTTCTAGAAGTGATTAGAAAACTACTCTTTGTTAATAATTGTTGTGCCTGTCTTGATGAATATTTTGTGCTGTTACTGTGAAACCCTAAGTAGATGTTTATATGGACATGATATATTGTTCGAGGATGAACAAAGCTTTAAGTATGGGGTATTGATGGTAGGCGTATTTACACGCCTAAAGCACCTTAATTTACCCATATTTTAGCTAAGTTTTGAGAACAAAATATACAATTCATGCACTTTTAGTCCTTTTTCCTGTAAGTGAGCTAACAAATGTGATTAGCAAGTTTTCAGGTATAAACGATGAAGATTCCAGAAATTTATGGATAACTTGACACCCAAGGAAGCTTCACGAAAGAAGGAAAGCAGCGTTTGGACGCCTATGGACTGAAAGTGATGCATGGATAACTTGTCCCGGGCAAAAACAACATTTCTAAAGACTTTGGGGATCAGCAGTAACTTAGTAGGATTAGGATAAGGATGCAGTAACCTAGTAGGATTAGGATAAGTACGCAGTAGCCTAGTAGGAATAGGATATGAGTGTTATAAATACCCTATGTTGCTGAAGTTTTTATTATTATCTCTCTCCATTCATACAATTCATTCAACTCACTCATTCTCTTTCAATTAATTCTTCTTCCCTTCTCTTCATCTATTCGACTTTTTAATTTTCATTACAAGAGAAACACTATTTGTAAGGAATTCACGCCACAAGCACTACCAAAGCATACTTCACGTTAGACTCTTATTTTGGTATAATGATAATGTCTATTGTGATTTCTGTTGCACTCATGAATAGATAAACTTCTCTGTTAGGGTTATGGAAGCCTTATGAGATACTATCTATTGCTATGAGTTTGTGAATTCTCGACACGTATGCTGCTTATATCATTACTCTCTTCATCTTAATTTAAATTCTTGTGGTTGCAAACATATAGAATACGCCAGTATAGCATTAACTTGTTCGAAAGAAAAGTTACTATCTGGAAAAGAGAGAATGTCAAGGAAATAAGTCTACTAAACCCTGTTTAAAAGTTAGTGCCGTAACAGGATTAACCTCTTGGAGAATTCGTACCATTAGATACGCTTTAAGCTCGAAAGAGTTAAAGTGAAATAATCCTTGATGGTCAAAAGACGCCTGGATTTACCATAGAATATGAATCTCTATAAGCACATGCATGTCTGAATTCCGCATAACTCATAGCCAATAGATACGTAGAACTCATAAGGTGGACATAACCCTAACTCTCAATTCTCATTGATTAAAACCTACTAAGTATTCCGTTTTTACTCTACTATTTTGTTTACATTATTTGCACGCACAAAATCCCCCCTTTATTCGCAGAACTTTCGACCAAAAGTCTACTAATAGTTGCAACACTTAGTGACCAAGTATTCCCTGTGGGATTCGACACCAACCCAGTTGGGTTCTATATTTGACGACGACCGCTTACACTCTTACGAGAGCTATAGTTTGAGCGTTATCATTGTACAATAAGTTGCCTTGGTTTTTATATATGTACATCTATATATAAGTATCTATGGTATTACTGTATATCCCTTTCTTCCTTCATTCAGTCAGATTGTATATTTATTTCTTAACCTTGTATACTATTATACACCTTTCTTTTGCCCTTTACTCTTATATTGGTAAGTGATACACAGTATAATATTGAGGTTCCTGGGTATATATAGGATGGGATAGTTCATCCTTAAGACCTTCTTATCCTTATTATGTTAGTTTCTTAGACATGAATTAGATAGCTTATCCGTTTTATCTCATTAGCTTTATTATGCAGATTGTTGGATATTTGGGTGTAGTTTATCTTTTTGTTTATATATAATATATAATCACACTTTCTTTGGAGCTTAGTCGGTAGTTGCCTACTGATTACTACGTGTTTGGTACTCATACTACACTTCTGTAGCCTGCAAATCATAGTATGTGTTATCACCATTGTTGTGTGTGTCGTGTGGAGTAACTATGGTTCGGAGATGCAAGATAAGATCTTGACATTCGAAGTAATAGTTTCCTCCCTCTTATGTACTAGACTAGTCTCTATATTGTATACAAAGATGGTTTTATCTGCATAATCATTTAGTACCTCATTTGTATCCTCGTTAATGGTAGAAGCTCTTGTACTGATTCTATATTATTTTTGGATTATTATGTATGTTAGTCTTTTATTACATCTATTCCACATTCTTTTCTTCATTCTCTTGATAGTCCATTACTAGTAGTTCCAGATTATGGGGTTTGCTTGCCTATTAGTAGGTTATAGTAGGTGCCATCATGACTTGAGATATTAGGTCGTGACAATTTCATAGTGAAAGACAAGATTGTTCTAAGGTATAATATATCAGGTCAAATAATACAAGTCGACCAATCCATGATCAAAGGTATTGCAAAGTTTCCTTCTTTGATGTCCATCAAGGGAGTTCAAAGTTTCTTAGGACTTGTCAATTTCTATAGATGGTTCACCAAGGATTTCTCCAAAATAGCTCACCCAGTGTGTAAAATTTTTTATAAGGAAGAAAAGTTTGGTTTTAATGGAGATTATATGAGGGTATTCAATTGCTTCAAGGAGAAACTTGTGTCGTCTCCATCATTTTGGCCTCAAATTGGTCACTTCCTTTTGAATTTATGTGTGATGCAAGTGGCTTGACATTAGGTGCTATTTTAGGTCAAAGGAAGGACAAGCTTTTTTATTTGATATATTATATTAGCAAGTCCTTGAAAGGTTCACAAAGAAACCATTGCAATTATGGAGCAAGAGATTCTTTCCTTAGTCTATGCCCTAGTCAAGTGGCCAAGTGAAAGTTTCAAATCAATAAGTTAAAGAAATCTTACAGAAAATCATAAATGTGGGATGTACTAATTGACTAGGAATTAGATGACACTCTTTTGGCTTACCAAACAACTTTTAAAATGGCAATTGGTATGTCTCTCTATAAATTTGTGTTTTGAAAGGATTTTTACCTACCGGTTGAGTTAGAACATCAAGCTCTTTGATGTTTAAAAAAGTTAACATGGATTAGAAAGAGGTTTCTAAGTCTATAATAAAGCAAAAACAAGAGTTGGAGGAATTTTATCTTAGGGAATATGAGAGCTCCATTCTATACAAATAGCTAATAATAAGGTGGAACAATGCCAAGATATTGAAGAAGGATTTTTGAGAGGGAGATGGGGTGTTGCTTTTTAATTCAAGGTTGAAATTCTTTGCAGGGAAACTTACGTCTAAAAGGTTGGGTCCTTTGACGATGGTAAATGTGTATCCTAGAGGTGCAATTGAGTTAGGAGATCATAAGAAGAGAAGATTCACGATGAATGATCAATGATTGAAATACTTCTATGTTGGTGGACTCGGAGCTGCTAAAGTGGAGGCAACCATTTTATAGATGTTTCCTAATGAGGAAAAACATCATCCCACAATGATAACTAATGCACTTCTTGAGAGGAAACCTAAGTTTTACTTTTTGTCATTTTGAATAACATTTGTTGTATGGTGCAGGTGTGTGATGGGGTTGGAATGTGAAAAACATATCACAAAATAAGTTTGAGTAGAATAAATGTAGGAGATTATGCACAAATCTCCATTGAAGGGGCTTTGGTGATTCTCTAAACTCATCGACAAATCATGAAAGTACTTCTATGGTATTGATCTCCCACCGCTTCTTAACTATGATATTCGATGATACTTTTCACTATTTGATAGATCACTGATGAATTTGGTCATAGACTTGATCATCACCTAATTGGTTTGCTTAGAAGAGAATCTAAGGCTTGAACACTGTTAAGATTGGAGATGCTACAGAGAGTTTGATGAATCTCCAATCACTTTGATGATGGATGGCCATAATGCCAAATTAGGCCGCGTGTTAAAGAATGACGATTTGACTTTCTTTGACCCTTGACTTTTCTAATCTTGGCTCTTTGTTTATTTAAATTTTTTCCCATTACCTATTTCCTAATCTTTTCTAACTTCACACATTCAACTCACACAGATACATAAAAATTCTCCTCTCAAATCACAACAACTGCACACACCCACAACAACCACTGCCACCATCGATCTAGTGGTCGAAGTTTGCATGTTGTTGCTTCCTATTCTCCTCTAACTCATTTTCATCTTTAGATTTAAAGGTTAGATTTTGATTCTTACTTCAATTCATGTTTTAGCGCTAATGTTCATGGTGGGTACACTTGTTTCTTGTTCATATATTCTAATTGGTATGCTCAATTGGTTCAAGATTTTTGTTTTAAAATTATGCATATTGAAGAAATTTAGTTCTTTATAGTAAAGTGTGAGTAATTTGGGTTTTAAAATTGTTATTATATATTATTTAGGGTAAATTTTCATAATTTTTGGGTCATATTTTGTTGGGTTTAACTGATTGTGCTTTGAAAGCGATTGATTTTTCCCAATGATAAATTGGGTGGCATCATTCTTAATGGAAAAATCATTGAATTTGTTGTTTGGTATTAAAACTTGGGAAATTATGAGTACCCATGGTGCTTTTGAACTAAAATTACCACAAAAATGGCTTGGAAAAACTCAAACGAGTCGAAGGTTGGGGATGACAACTTTTGGCGATTGGGTAGAGAGTTTTGGTGATGCGCTGAACTTCACGGTGGATCACCAAGAACTCTCATATCATTGAAAGAAATAGTAGAATTGGCTAATTTAGGTAAGAGTTTGGCAATGCCTTAATAGTTTGGCGATGCTTGGGGAGTATCGCTGAACTCTTCGGCGTAATCATAATTTCCTAACTATTCCAATCGATGATAGCAATAGTGCATTGCCGAACTCTTTGGCGATCCACCAAAGTAGTTTGTTGATCCATTCCTGGAAAATATTATGTTTATTTTTGATAACTTTGGCCTTGTGCATTTCTTCTCTTATTTGTATATATGCCTAGAAATAAGCATCTAGCCAAGAAATAAATTGGTTCTCTTTCTCCTACATCAAATATCTCAAATGGGGTAAATATTACAAGATAATCATAATAAAAAAAATGGTTCAAAAGAGAAAAAGGGTTGAGGAAAGTAGAAGTCTCCAGTAATTGAGGAGAAAAGCTCAGAGCATAACTCTAACCCTAAAAGATATACCATCATTACTTCAGAAGAAGACAACACCACTCATATTCATTAGCCACTCAAAATTCTAGAAGCTGCATCTTTAAAAGAGAAAAGGGTTGAAAACCTCCTCAAGCCAAAACTAACACTTACCCTTAAGGAGGTTATTGGTTCTTTATTTGTCTTAAAGTTCTTGAAATGCGCACTACAATGAGGAGGAAATATTGATCTTGAACGGGTTGGAAGGAAAGTATCCTAAAGTTCTATCATCATTGAGATACCACACCATTGAAGAATTTACTGAACCTTTAAAGGCTTATGTAGAAAGTTAGGTTCAGGAGTTTTATGAGGCCTATGTAGAAAGTTGGGTGTAGGAATATTATAAGGCGTTTGCTAATTTGTTGTTTGCTAAGAAAAAGATGGGACCATAGGAGACAAAGATTTTATGAAGATTCGTGGTGTAAAAGTTATATGTGATGAGAGCATTACAAAAATGGTGTATGGATTCAAAGCACTGAATGTACACTAATTTGCTACCAGAGCTTTGAAGCCAATTGATGAAGTTCATGGTTGGTTAGCTCCATTGTTGAGTGATGTTTTTTACCCATGGCTTACACTAGGGTTTTGATTGAGAAGATGACCATTAATATTGAAGCTCGGTATTATTTGAGATTAATGTGTAGCAACCTCATGCTGTCTTAAAATGCATCCATTCTAATGCACCATTGTGAGGTATTGGTTGGTATGATTTTGATAAAGAAGAGGATTAATCTTACTTCAATCATTTCCCTAGAGATTGCTTACAAGGATTAGAAAAAGAAGACCTCCTTGCTTTCCCATGTCTTATCAAAGAGCTGTGCTGAAAGACGAAGGTTTTTTTTAATAAGAAGAAGAATTTAGAGTACACCCCTACCTCCACTGTTGACATCACCAAACTTGATACTGTTCAAGAACTAAAGAAAATGAAAGACTGGGTGAATGATTCCTTGACAATTAATATTGACTCCCTTGATGGAGGTGCCAACTAGACCAATCCTACTACTGCAACTCTCACTCCTCCAGGCTTATCCAAAGGTCTATGTTCACAATTTTCTGGACCCAGTTCCCCTATCCCTCACCTATCCACTACTTTTAGCACCTCGAGGTCCCTTTTGACTCAGGCTGACATTATTTTGATTGGCTAGTTTGCTTATTCAGGTGATGTTAGGTTGACCAGATTGGATGCTCAAATGACTTAGATAATTGTCGATGCGATAAAAACTTCCATAGTGTCAATGCATGATAATATACAACATATACATGACACCCTGTGTATATACGGTGCTAAGTTAGATGAGTTTAGCACTCCTAAGTTTTCAATCCCAAGTGACATGCTGCAAAAGATATAGATCGAGCTCATATTTTTTGAAAACATATGGATGAGCTTTGATTTATTGACTTGTCATATTTATGGGGAACTTAATCTAAGACACTAACCCTACCACCTATTTATAAGGATGTTTCAATAGTTAAGAGAGATGATGTGGATGAGAAAGATAACCCTTCTAATGATAAGGATCTTTTTGGAGATCTAGATGCCAATATAGTTAAAAAGATGCAGGTTGATGTGCAGGCTAACAGGCCAGAGATTAAGGATGATATTTCCATGGCTACTTTAGAGAGGTCGACTCGATAGATGACCAAAATTGGGACCTTTAATTTTTCTGCTGCAATGGAGACAGAGGCCACCTACCAGATCTATCATCGCAGACCAACGTTGGAGCAGAGCCAGGCATTGATGCCCATCCAAAGGCCATTTTTGTAAGCCAGTCACTATCCCAGGCTTTGCGTTTCTCAGAGGGACCCTCACTCTCCTTCTTCTTTACTTTTCTTAGTCCTATTGCATTAAGGATAATGCACACTTTTGAGTTGGGGGTATCATTTATTTTAGATCTATAATATTTAACCTGCTTTTTGATGTTGAGTTAGGGGGTATCATTTATTTTAGATCTATAATATTTAGCCTGTTTTTTGATATTTTGTTCTTGATTCTTGGTTTTATTTTGGTTTGTGGTTGTGATTTTTGATACTATGATTAGCTAATATTTTGGATATTTTGATTTGATTTGTAACATTCAAGATTTGGTATTCGAGTTGATTTGAGTGTGGTGTGTGATTTTCATTTCTCATTTCCTTATTTTTTTAGTATGGTAGTTCGTAGTCTAGTGATAAATAAAGTTTTTTTCGGCATTTGTACTTAGGAGAAAAGTGTACTAGCAATAGAACATTTTGACTTGAATAGTACTCTTGGTTAGATTTTTTGCATGCACAACTCTTAAAAAGTGACACATCATTGTGATTTTTTTTTTCAGAATATGCCTCATTCAAATTTTTTGTTGGTTTAGTTGAACTAGTTTGACACTCATTATTTGTGACCCTTGGACTTTTGATCGTGACAACTATATCAATCAACTGAAAGATATTATAATCATCATAATGGGACTGAAAGATTTGAAATAATACAACCTCTCCAGAAAAATAACCAAGAACTCATAAGCATCCTCACCAATAACACCACTTAATTTGGGAGGACAATCTCATAATTTTTTAAATTTTTTTCTCATCAGCAAACATCACTGGACCAATATTAGTAACATAAACAACAACCCTAACAAGCAATATCTCAATGCATGAGGAAATTATAACATCTAGTGTTGCTCCAGGAGTATGAAAACCATGATTAGGAGCCTTCCCTGGTGGATGGAAAACACTTATAGTTTGGCAACTACCCGATGTACCCAATAGAATTCTTGTTTTTGAGTTCTATCCTAACAACACAAAAGACGAAGAAGCAGATCCTAAAAAACCCTAATAATTGTAAAATATTGAGTATACTAAGATATTCTGACATCCTCTGGATAATAAGCCTCCTCAACATGATCAATCTAAAGATTGAGAGAGACTGCTCTAGAACGTCATCTAGTTGGAGGCACTCCTGGTGTTCGGTCACTACCTTAAGCTAGACCATGCTTTTGCCTAGTCTACTAACTGGGATTCCTTAAGACAGTGCCGAATCAACACCCTCAACATCTTTTGATCAAGCTCTCACCACTGCATAAAAAGAGTAGATTACATGTTTAGAATATTGTCAATGAACAACATCACAATACGGATTCAAATTAGAGGAAATTTTCTAGAAATATCACATATCCTCCTAAATATATATACATTTGTCAACATATCAATCCATGGTAATCTATGAGACATCTTTCTCTTTTACTCATGCGATTGGTGAACCTAGTGCTCTGATACCCATTTGTCATGACATAAAAGACAAGGTCAAGATGGAACCTACCCAAATCAAACCTTAATATGTAAGACAAATCCATAAGAGATAAAAGATACAAAATGAAAATAAATAATACCTAAATACAAGTATTTAGGAAAAAGACAGTCCAATGATATAAATACAACTCTAAAACTAAATTAAACATAACACAAATGCCAAAATTTGTGGCAAGAGTAAATATTACTCTAATACAGATATAGAATACGAAAAATACATTAAATCTATCTATAAAATATAAAATATAGACAATATAATGATATGATAAAGTCTGGAATATATTCTAGATGAGAAGTTCATACCAGTACTCTAAAGAACCTAAGATCAACATTGATATGGTACAAAGAGTAGGAGTGTGTATGATCCTCTAATACTTAGTAGGTAATATAGGCACACAAAGCAAAATAGAAATTTAAACCTATAAAGGAATGAGAAACCCTTCCACCTACATATGAAAAAGTTTCCAATAGTTTCTCAAGCTGTATATATCTTAAATAATATAAACAATAGATCTACAATAACATTATAAGATTAACTAAACAATAAATATACAAAATGAAAGAGTAAATTACTCGATATAAAACATATAAGAGAAGTGAAAATAATACAATGTAATAATATGATAAGAATGTAATGTCTCAATATTTACTCATATATATATTTTGAGGATAAGATTCTCGGACAGGACTCATAGAGGGTTTACAACCCATCTACTATACCAATCTCATCTTTCAACCTTTCCAACACATTCCTTGATCTGTACATTTTATAAAATGACTCATTTTCTTTCAATAATTAGTGTTTCTATATGGTACCAATTCCATTTGTATGTATGAATAAAGTGAGAACGCATTCTCCTAACCAAATCAATATCATGTAATAAATCAACCCAATAATGGTAAAATTAAGCTTAAATCTTAATAGATCATGATAAAAACCATCACATGGAAACACAATACTAGAGATCCATGTAAGACATTAATAATATCAACCCAAGCACCCATCATGTATCGCAATAATAGTTAATACCAAATAATTCCCAAACAAGACCATTACCATCCCCCGCATAGGGATCTCAATAATAATAATAATCTCTCAAGTCAATAATAATATTCACATAAGCACCGACATGGGCAACACAATAAGATAATAGTCCCAAAAGATTAATCTCATAATAAAATCCTCAATCCATAGAATAGTTTACATGAATGGATAACTATCTAACTCGGTCTAAATAAAGTAAAGCCATAAGCTACATCAAAAGCTTAAACAAGCCTTGATCCTTGAATAAGCAACATCTCCTTTTCTTGAGGTACTAGAATGAACCCAATCTATTTAAAACATAATTTAAAGATCAATAGGAGTCTAATGATATTCATATTATCCAATTTTATTTGGGGTCTAAAAATAACTCAAAAGTTGACCACAAAATAAGAAAAAGGTAGAGCTTGATATTTTATTAAAAATTCATATCACACATACTCTAAGGGTCTAAATATCAATACCCATAGAAAACAGGTTTAAATCGATCTTGAAATTATTCAAAACCCATAATCTCACTTAACTAGATAGAACCCAAAAAATTCATGTTAAATATCATTGTTTAAAGGTGTTTAAGAAATAAAATCTATGGGTAAAGATAGAAATTGAGTTTAGAAATTTACCCAAAAATGTTTGATGAAAAATACCCTTTAAAATAGCCTTTCTCGATGTCTCAAGGCTAAAATATTTTAAAATAGAGTAAGATCATGAAAATTGAGTTTTGTAAACAATTACTTCCTATATGGTCAGATGGTCACCTAAGCAATGTTTCCATAGTGGCAAGACTACCACTAAGGAAGTAGTCAGATGTGTCTCGCTAAGGTGGCCATTTAGCTACTAAGGCAGCTAATCCCTTACTTAGACAATGGTTGTATATGCCTTTTGTCTTCCTAGGCAGTACCATTAACGTAACAAAAGGCCCTTCTAAGCGGTCACACCAGAAGACTAAGTGTAATTGAGACATGCAACAAAAATTAACTCCGAATATGCCATCAGGATTTGATCGAGAGCTTATAATGATAAACCAACAATGCTACTAGGTTATTTTGGAAATTCTGGAGTCAATGCAATCTCTAATTTATCATAAGAGGTCATTTTGAACAAGTTATCCCAGGGAACACCTTTAGTCTATAATAATTAGTTTCACATCTAAAGGCTCAAAATTTTAAAAATAATCTAACCCTAAACCAACTACGCTACTAACTGAAACATGAAATTCTAGATCTTATGGATTTGACATAATCACCCTCCGACACTTAGATCATAAAATATTGACCAATGTCAAATATATCACTTAAAAGGATACTCAAAATATCAAAATCATATAAGTCATTCTTTAAAGATTTAGAGATCATGCCAACTATCCTCACAACTCATAAATGATATGAATCAACTAAAAAAAAGGGAAAAATTATCAATATATTAAAAAAATAAAATTCACAATGAAGGTTGTAATAGTTTGGTTGTGGGCTTGAGGTAATGGATATGATCTAGCTGGACTCCAAGTTATTATTACCATGCTCCAATGGGTAATGATCTAGCTGGACTCCAAGTTATTATTACCTTGCTCCAGTGGGTAGTGTTAACATGTTTGTTTATAAAAATACAATTATGTTAGTATTATATATATATATATATATATATATATATTTGATGACATGCATACATTCACTCATCTATACATATTATGGTATGATTCCAAGAAAATACTGATTTTGTGCTTTTAAAGGAAATGGAAATCGTATCACCCTTATGATTGATGGATGGATTCTTAAGACTAACATGTACGATCTTTACTACAAATCAATTGGGATATTTAAAGGATTTCAATCCCTTTTATCGTTGTTTTGTAATTTGAAAAGATTTTACTCTCTTACTACTAATTTTGGATATTAAAAAACACTTTGTATAGATTTGTACTCACCAGTTTTGGCTTTTAAAAGAAACTGTACCACCTTCAAAATTTAGGTGAGGCATATTTTTGTCCATTTCTCAATTTTCTTTCTTTTTCTTCTACTGGAGAGATAACACTAATTTACCGCGATACCTATTATTCGAGTTAATAACACTAATTTACCGCGATACCTATTATTCGAGTTATGTATTAGTTGATATTCTTATGTTTTGCTTTATTCACGCATGCTACTCTTGCATATTCATGGTATATGGTGGACATAGTTTTAAAAAACTAGTTTGGAGTATAAATGAACTTGGAGTGATTTTATCTGCATATTTTTTTTCAAAAAGAAAAAATGTTGTACTTTAGTCTCAATTCCATTCTGGGCATATATTATACTCATGCTTAGTTCTATATTGAGATCGGGAAGTTTAAACATATATTGCGAGTTTGATAGCACTCATTTTACACTCTTGAATAGGTGTAGTTGTCTAATTTAATTTATCTAATAAGGAGTTAGGGTCGAATCCACAGGTGTAGTTGACTTTGTCAATATAATTTATCTAACATGGAGCTAGGGTTGAATCCATAGGGAACAGTGTGAGTTGCAATCGATTAAGTATGCAATAAAAGTAACTCTCTAAAATCCAAACAAAGGTACAAGTGTTTTGAGGGGTTTTCAATAATAAAAATGAAACAAGGATAAAATCAAATTAAATATAAACAAGTTATCAATGACTTTCACAATAATGGTAAGAAAGAAATATGACGCGAGAAATCAATTCTATTAACGATCTATCGTATTTAATTAACTACTCAAAATTTAACCATGGGTTTAGTATATCAGACTTGAATCCAAAATCACCAATCAACGTATTTCTTTTATTAAGCGTTTAGTCCTTGGTTGTTCTTTTAAACAAATCTTAGAAACATGAATAAAAAAACCAACTTTCAGTTACGCTAAGTTTTGGTAATGTCTACCACCAAATTCCATAAGATGGGTCATACAAAAAATATCACTCAAAGCTAATCTTTTCTAATCATGATTAGCTCTTTCAGGTAATAATCAAGGTAGATGGGCAATACCTACTCCAATCACCTCTTTCAAGATCTACTAGGCAAGAAATGGAACAACACAAGATTAAATTAGAAAAATAGAACTCATTTCCAAATCAAGAATAATCAATAAATATTAAAGCATAAGTTAGAATCAAAACCCAAATTCAATAACTAAGCATACAAATATCTCTAACTACTACAACTAAAGTATCAAATGCAATGTAATACCCCGTATTTTTCTAGCTTAATTTAACTCTCAGTACATGAGTTATTTCATATAAATTTTTAAAATACTCAGTATTTTTCTGTTTAGAGCTTACCAATGCACAGAAAATTCGATCAGCTTTTCAATGATATAAAATTTGCCCAAATCCGATACCCGGGTGAAGAGTTATAGCCATTTTTGTAAAACATTGTATCACCTGGTACTTCATCGCGTCGCGGATAGGGTGAAAATGGCAATTGCCAAAATCCAGTGAGCCATCATGATCCCACCGCATCGCGCCACCAGTCATTTTCCCAATTGTCACTTTCTAGTGTGACTTCGCGATCATGGCGCATCGCACCGATGTGCCATTTTGCATCCAGTAAGGCACCGCGATTACACCGCATCACACCAAGATTCCAGTTACTAGTTGTCCAGTTTCGAGTGAGTTGGCGCGATTTCACTGCATCGTGCTAGCATACAAAATTGGGATTTTCAATTTTAAGTTTCGAGTTTTTAAATTATTCCAGGAGTATTTGATTCTTTTTCCACGGTCCTAATCAGTCCTAAACACAAGATTAATGCCCTAAATAGACTATTACATCATTATTCACTCAATTTCTCCTAAATCAAATCATTCTCTCTCAAGAAGGGCAAAATCCTAGTTTTCAAGAATCAAGAACAAAGTTCAAGAATTCCTCCAAGAACCTTCAAGAACTCTTCTTCTCAGGTATGTTAGGTGTTCATTCATGGGTTCCTTTCACCCATGAAGCTCAAGAACCCTTTTTAAACATACAAGATCTCAGATCTATGATTTACATGCTTAAATTGTATTGTATTCATGTTCATGATATTATTTGAGTTTCAATCCATGATAAATTGTAAGTTACATGAAATTGAAATAACATGTATATTAAATTGTGTAATTCCCATGTTATGACCCTTGAATTTGCAAGTTTGGGTATTGTAATTACAATGTTATATGTTGTCCATGATTATATGCATTAAGTTGTGCTCCCCAAGTGTTTGATAGAATTTTCATGTGAATTAAGTGGTGAAATCAAGACTTGCTAGTACATGTACAAGCTTACGACCTACAAGTGTTTGATAAAATGTCTCTATGGATGAATTATTAACAAATGAACATTGTTATGGTTTTCAAGATCATGCTATACTTACTTTTCATGCTATCGAGTCCTGGGGGTACCCAAAAATCTTGTTGTTTACCTAGAGCTACAGTAGTTACAGAATAGTCTCAGTCATGTCATGAACAGTAGTACACAGTCAGTTACATAACTCAGTGAAGCTCATTCCCACTCAGTTCAATTTAATAATCAGTGTCTTTCAATTGGGAGTAGGATTTACCACCGAGCGAGCCTAGGGATGGGGGATCACCCGTTAGTTAGGAATGGGTCCCTAGAAGCAATCCCTAAGTTCCAGAACTACGTAGGCAACTTAGGTTATAAGATGTAACCTGTTAAATAGGACTGACATTCTCAGGGATCACCCGCTAGTTTAGGATTGGTCTCAGGGGTCACCCGCTAGATTAGGACTGACTCCACAACCATTATTAGTACCCGTGGCATGGTACTAGTACTCTTCCAACGGGGTCACAAGACCCCAACTCAGTTACCTTATTTGGGGTATGTCAGTTAGGTGATTACCTCCCACAATTTCAGTTTCAGTCTCAGTATAGAACTCAGTTCAATTCTATAAAATCAGGACTGTCACATACAGTCGCTCGATTATCAATAATTTAGTTATCATAAATCTTAGATTATCAGTTATACAGTTATCAGAACTCAGTACTCAGCCTTAGTAAAAACTCAGATTCAGTATTCACATATATGCACAGTATTGCATACTCAGTAATTATAGTAGTTCAGTTACTCCATATTACTCGGTCAGATGCTGTTCATGCATATGAACCCTTGCATTCAGCCTTACCTCATCTAGCATACCAACATATTCCATGTACCGACGTATACTTTTTCCTTGTGCTATGATGTCTTATATCATAGTTTCAGACACTCAGGTTCCCGACCGCGCATAGAGAGATTCAGATTCAGCCAACAGTATTATATTTAGAAGTGAGTCCTCATCTATCGAGGATATGCTTTTATTTTAGTATTTTTAGTAGCTTCAGTATTCTAGTAGTTTGAGTTAGATGGGGGTCTGTCCCATCAACTTCATAGTCAAACAGTTCAGATAGAGGCTTTTCAGACTAGACTTTCAGACAGTATTCAGTTTACAGATTATTATTACAGTTGATATTCTTTATCAGTATTTCAGATTTTGAACCTTATGGCATTTCAGCCTATTTTCCGCATTTATTACACTATTATTATTCAGTGCTCACAAAAGATATCAATCATGGGTTAGCTTGTGGTCCCTCGAGATCGTAAGCATCGTGTAGCGTACGAGGTACAGACTCTAGGCGTTACATGCAATTACACCCAAATAATCTCTACAAAGCAAGGAAATGAAGAGAGGTTTGATAAATTAACAATACAAAGCTAGCAATCTTCAATACCAAGAGTGTTGGGTCAAGAACCATAACCACTAATCTTTTAAATTATGTCAAAGATGTGTTAGAATGGCTTGGGATCAAGTATTTGATGAATTTTGAACAAAAAATATAGATCTGCCCCTAAAATCTACTTGATGACCGCTAAAGCGGATCAACTAGTCGCTAAAGCAGTCATGTTGACTTTGATTGACCATTAAGGTGGCCAAATATGCCACTAACAAGGACCATGAATTTGACTGAGAAGACTATTAAAGTAATCAAACTGGTTCTAGAGAGCCCCTTGACCAACTTTAACCGACCATTAAAACGGTCAATTGGTGCTAAAGCACCCTTGACTAGAATATTGCATGGCCACCAAAGCACACCTCAAGCTGCTTTAGTGGTACCTTAGGGGAGTGGTACCTGAGGTCATGTTCTGAGATTTTCTCCTGACTCTTTCATTTTAGCCTAAAATTTTTAATGAAAAACACAAAATCTTAAGAAAAGAGATATCAATGAGGGGAAAAATCACCCCTCATCAACATCCCCAACTTAAAGATTTTCCTGGTCCTTAATCAAATACAAGATCAAACTCAATAAGCCTATAACTTTTTTCTAAAAAACCACATCATTATTTTCACTTCTCACAAGCATAGTGATTATGAATTTGGTTTGTACTAACAACTAGTCAATCAGCATGTGAGTTTTATTCAAGAAACTCTCTCAAAATCAAACAGACTTTTTCAAACACAATGTAATTTAAAATATAAAGAAGTAACAAAGAGCAATTCTCAAAAAGTTACTCACAATCAATAATAAATCAAACATGCTCCTTTGACTTATTTTTGAAATATGTCAACTTCACTAATGTCTCCAAAATTAAACATCCTAAAAAATATAATGTAATTGATATAAAATAAAGAACCCAACAGAGTTTGGTGTCGAACGTATAGGGAATAACATGAATCTCTATCAAGAACTAGCTGATGTTGTCGAAAAGTGCAAAAAGTAAATAGGGGGATATTGTAATAACAATAGCAGTAGTAAAAAATCTTGTATACTTTAGGTTGAAATCAATATGAGATGAACACTAGTATTGTATTCCCCCTGACTTCCTAACTCCGCAGACTTATCATGATCGTCAAACTATATTAGTGCCTTGCACGCAAAATCTAACAAGTTATGTATCACCAACCATCTCTCGACACCTTTTGGTGAACTTTCCTCATCTCTTATCGGTCTCAGATTGTCTCATTACTAAACTTTGTCTTGGATCATAAATTAACTATCTCCTCTTAGTCTTAAGTTAATTAGTTGAAGGTAGGTACCATTAAATTACTGTTGTGATCTTTTTTTCCTAATATTAACCTCTCTCTCAAATTAGTATCAAATATAGGTGGGTTCTTAGCGTCTGCAGTCGGTAAAAAAACACCAATAAGAAGAAAATCAAAATACATGCAAGAAACACCAATCAAAAAAGACTTTGCACTTCCTCTACATTGTTATTCCATCATGCCATCAGGGTAACCACAACCCTAGTTAAGAGGTTTAGCCACTTATGTTTGCTAGGACACTCATAGAATTCATAATTGAAAGCATATGAATAATCTCATAATGAATTAAGAATGAAAACTAGAATCTCAAATTAATATCAAACCCTAAGAGTCAAGAACCAGAATTCCAAGATCAATAGTATATCTTAGGACTCAATATAATGCTGTACGTATATAAAGTTTGTAAAATAATAACAAAACATCAATGGGGTATTTATAGTTTAGGCCAAGAAAATTAAAAATCCAAACTAAAACAAAATAGAAAAACTAAGTCAACACCTTCCTACGACCCTACTTACGGACCGTATATACTACCTATGGGCCCTTGGTGGGTCATAGGTATCAGAGAAGATCAGAATCCTTTAAAATTCAACTTACGAAGGGTACCTACGAGGGCCATAGGTACCACCTACACCTCGTTGGTAGACCTTCATAGGTCTTTGAGAAAATTTCAACCTTCAGAACATTCTTCTACTAATTACGACCCGACCTATGGGGAGTGCAAGTACCACTTATGGCCCGTAGGTGGGTTAGTAAGTAGCTTTTCAACTGCACTTCATCATCTTTTTCTCCACATCAACTCCAAAACCTATTTTCCTGCAAAACCAACCTAAAAACACATATCTAACAAAAAGGACCCATGTAATTACATATTTTCCAAATTTTTGCATTGAAAGTTCCATGAAATCATAGCACATTAACACCCTTAACTTAGAAAGTTTGCATATCCTCAGGAAACTAACATATAACAAGAAACACAAGACTCTTAACTAAGAGAAACCTAAGAGACCTACGACAGTCAACACAATATTAGCTTAAAACTCTTACCCTATCCTCTTTTTGACTTTTCAAAACCACTGTATTCATCAATGTTGCACAACAGTATGACACAAAGGAATCAAGTGATGTATTACATTATCAACAAATAACCTAACAAATCTTTCATTTACACTACCAAAAAATAAGCAGTTAGCAACACAACACATGTACCCTCACAGAAAAAAGTCAAAAATCTTAGAGTATTATTGATAACAGAATGATCTACGAAAGCTAAAAACAACCCACAAACTCAAGACAAACCCGAGAGCACAATGAACAACATACGGGAAACAACAACACAAAGAAACCAAAACAAGAACAAAAGGATACAAACACACAAATAATGCAATAAAGTAAAGGATAGTTAAGAAGACATAAGATCTTACGAAACAAAGAGAACCAAAATGTATATAAAACGTAGAGACCCTCAAAGTTACAACATCAAACAACCAACTTCTTACGGTGACCGCTAAGGGAATCAACTTACCTCATGAACCACCGTTTCTAAGCAAGAGAACAATATTGGATTTTCCAAGCCCTACACTAACTACTTGGCTTTTCCAAGCCCTACTCTAAAGGTGTTACACTCTCAAAGAGAGAATAAAGTCTTTCACATGTTCATCATCCAAAAACTAAAGAGCAAATGACCTAATAGAAGACTATTTATAGGTCATTACAAATAAAAGGTAAAATGACTACAACACCCTTAATGAGAGGGGCTGCCATAGGGTGTTTGGAATCAATATGTGTAATCACTAAAATACCTCAATGAGTTCCAACACTCAAAAGAAGCCTTCTTTAAGCTCCAAAGTCGTGGGTTCAACTTGTAGTTTTGGGTATGTATCAAAGGCAAGACCCCAAGCAACCTTCCACACACGAGATTGCTTTATGGTATGCTCTAAATAGGTCCTCCATGCATACTCTTATGTCCTCGAGGTGACCAAAGATTGAGTCGTTAAGTGTTGGTATCCAATGATATCATCAAAAGATATGATGACCGTTTGGCTCATATCATCCTCCCCTTCTTGAAAAGGATTCAATCTCGAATCCATACCTTCCAAAATCAAAGGAAGGACAAGAGAACACAAATTCCTCATGGAATGAGGGTTAGGATTAGCATAAACAATCATTTCATCATGCCAAGGTTGTACATACTTAAAATATAACCAAGGATCCTTAGAATTAAATATTAAAAACTCAACGAAAGAAGCATAAAGGATTTGGTTATGGGCTTCACCAAGAGATAAGGAAACTACAAAGGTCCTAATGGCATCAAATAATCCACAAGGTAGAACTACATTCATCTTATGAGCCATAAGACACAATTGATTCTTTATCTCTTCAAAAGACCATACCAAGGGTGGTGCTTTAATTGGTTCTAAAGTCCATAAGATCCATATAGCATCATCACTCACACAAGTGGACAAACCAACAAATTTCCTATCTCTACATAAAACAAATCCAAGATTAGCATGGATATCATCATAAGCAAAGAGGTAGTATATAAAGGAATCAAGTGTAAAGGTATGCACGGCCAAAGACAAAGCATTTAAGCATATACATATTTCTCCTTTCGAACACATAGAAACCTTGGAATCCACAAGTTGGGATTCACTCAACTTAAGCACAAGTGTGTCAAGAAAGGATGCACATTTAGAAGCATTACCCCAAGGAGTCAATGACACCTTTTCCCTTGGATTTTAAAGAATGACTATACATTCCTTAGCCTTAAGAGTACTCTCATCTTTCAAAAACAGATTTTCATCTTTAGGAGGAATATTGTCACACCAAAGTGGGTTGTCATATATGCTATAGCCTTCAAGACAAGCTATACCTTCAACATTATTATCACCACTAGGTTCATTAAGAGAGATTATACCATCTTCAAACAAGACATTATACCTAAAGAGAGAAGGATCTATCCTGTAGAAAGATTTGGAACCAGCAAACTCAGTCTCTATAAGTTCATTATCAAATTTCAAAGATATTTCAAGTACATGATTACCCCTAGGAGACAAACAAATATTTTAATCTATACCACAAGACAAGCTCACGGGTTTACTCCTATTCCCTTGACCAATATTTTCAAATTCTTCACTCACTTGTGATTCATTAATTACATCACACATAAAATCAAGTGGTGGGTAATTTTACACATAATTTGATCAACACAATTTTCACAAAATAATGTATTTTCATTCAACATAATGGCTTCAACACTAGGTGGACACAAATCGATCTTACAAGAAGAGTCAATTCGGTCATCAATACTATAAACTAGTGTATCCACGTGCACAATATGTACATCATCAACAAGTGGTAAAAAATCAATATACTCACATGTAGGTAAGCTACTACTCACACTCAATGGGCTACTAGCCACACAATTATCATTCACATGCACAAAAGTGTAGGAGTTAGCTATTTTACCTCAAAGTTCTTGATTATGTTCTTCTTTACCTTGGTGTGAAAGTCCTCCACAAGCTTGTTCAGTAACTTCTCTTTGGCCTTGATCTCCTTCGCTTGCCATATTGGTACCTACACAAATGTCCTTAGAAATAGAAGGACAAGCAACGTTAGCATGGTTTGGTGGCAATCCCCTCATTTTGCTCCACACAACTTCTCTTTTTTAACTCTTGGATTACTACCATGCACACCTTTGCTCCTCTTAATATTTTGTCTCTCATAATCATTCTGATTGGAGTAGGTGAACACTTCTCTTTGCGGCTTGGGCAGAATGTACTTCATGAGGTGATTTTCCCATCGGTCTCTTATAATATTAAGCCAATTTTGCACATTTGGAACTTTATGTTATGCAAACCAATCGGTACCCAAGATTACATGACCATATGTCAAGGGAAAAATATCGAACCACACCTCCTCATGGTAGTCAAATTGGGAGAAGACAACCTTCACCCTCTCGGTAACCTTAAACCCATCCAAGCAATATGGAATAAGTAAGGGTTTTCGAAACAAATCCACATAGTAAACCATGGATGGAAGGATGTAGTTTCTTTACCACCTATTATTTAGCTCAATGAGACAGCCCAGTATCCCACAAATGATCACCTTTTGGAGTGAACATTCCTTCTTGGATCAACATTGTAAGGCACATGGGTACCCTTTGGTTTTGGAGAAGCATACCCTCTTCTTATCGTGGGACAACCTCCACTATAGCTAGTATAACCATTCATACCACTTTGGCCTTGATAAGAAGTACTACAAGGTGAAGAATATAAATTTTCACACTCCTCACGTGCATTCTCATCATAGCTCTCACAAGCTTTACGAATGACGGGGTTATACTTTATATCCATTCTAGGTTTGGCTTCGGTAGTGCAAGACACCCCACACGTCCCAACTTCCTCATAAAAACCATCACAAGGTTCATCAACTACATTCACCTCACTTTCTCTCTCAAAATCGTAACTCTCAAATCTGTCCATTCCATGACCATGGCTATACTCATAGCCCCCATAATTTCCATCATCATCATATCCATAAAATCGCTCACTACAATAATAGTCTCCCATGTTGTAGTCAAAATAATTTGCGACTATCGAAGACATGTTCCCCCTTATATCACCTTTGTACCTACAAAATGAACAAACAAGATTAGTAGTATAAACTCCTCACCAACACTCGTAGGCACTCACCTTTGTGATCCTCACAATTGGAGCAACAAATATTGAGAGTTTCTTATACTCCAGTAGTCAATAAGATGTCAATCCTACTTAGCGTCCAGAATAGATTCTTGTTTGATTGACTCAAGACACAAAACAGAAAATTCTACTAATGAACTTAAAACAAAAAGTTATGATGAATTAAAAATGAGAAAAGCACACATATAACGATGTGGAATCTAATTTGGAAGATGTGGAAATCAGCCTTAGGAGGGAAAACACAAGCTTGGAGCCTTTTTCAATATTCAAAAGGGTTTGACTTTCCTTTCACCTTTTTGGCGAAACACCCTTTTGAAAGTCTTTTCCTCCTTTCCTCTTTTGTTTGTCTTGGAAGATGCTCTTACTCTCTTTTGGTAAACAAGACTTTTGAAAGCCTTTTTGTTTCCTATCTTCTTTTGTATTTTCTTGGGATATGCTTTCAAGACTAACAAGGGACCACACCTTTTTCCACTTTGTTAAGATCAAACCACACCTCTTTAGGTGTTCTTGCTCACAATACATGAAGAGCAACAAGAACACTCAAAAATTGAATCCAAACCAAATGAGCTCCAAATTTGATAATTTTTGTTTCTTTTTCACACATTGGGATCTACAACAACAACAACACGTTTTCAAGTCGCCAATCCTCAACAACAATCCAAAATTTTGAGATTCACCTTTCTAGTTTCTTCAACCTTCAACTCAACAATGATGAATATCTCAAAACTACCCAGATTAAGCTCAAATCAAAGATCAAGACTCACTTAGTGTTAGGGAACAAGAACTGAACACTAAAAACAAACAAAACATACGAAATATTCCTAAATCTAAGACTCAAAATTTTGGCCAAAGACCAAAAAGGGACAGAATGTTTCTTTATGGATTTTCGATTTTTCAACACTTTTTTTGTGATTTTTGAGTTAACAAGCCCAAGATTGATTTTGTTGGAACAAAATCAATCCTTTCTCTGATACCAAATGATAATGGAATGATCTACAAAAGCTAAAAATAGTCCACAAACTTAAGACAAACCTGAGAGCACAATGAACAACATACGGTCAACAACAACATAAAGAAATTGAGACAAGAACAAAAGGATACAAGCACACAAATAATGCAATAAAGTAAAGGATAGTTAAGAAGACATAAGATCTTACGAAACAAAGAGAACCAAAATGTATATCAAACATAAAGATCCTCAAAGTCGTAATATCAAACACCAATCTTCTTACGGTGACCGCTAAGGGAATCAACTTACCTCATGAACCACCGCTTCTAAGCAAGAGAATAATATTCGCTTTTCCAAGCCCTACACTAACTACTTGGCTTTTCCAAGCCCTACTCTAAAGGTGTTACACTCTCAAAGAGAGAAAATAGTCTTTCACATGTTCATCATCCAAAAACTAAAGAGCAAATGACCTAATAAAAGACTATTTATAGGCTATTATAAATAAAAGGTAAAATGACTACAACACCTTTAATTAGAGGGGCTGCCATGGGGTGTTTGGAATCAACATGTGTAATTACTAAAATGCCCTCAATGAATTCCAACACTCGAAAGGCACCTTCTTCAATCTCCAAAGTTGTGGGTTCAACTTGTAGTCTTGGGTATGCATCAAAGGAAAGCCCCCAAGAAACCTTCCACACACGGGATTGCTTTATGGTATGCTCCAAACAGGTCCTCCATGCATGCTCTTGTGTCCTCGAGGTGACCAAAGATTGAGTTTTTAAGTGTTGGTCTCCAATAATGTCGTCAAAAGCTATGATGACTGTTTGGATCGTATCAATTATCATGTCAATGTAAGGGACTATGTAAATACACTCACAAAAGAAATTTCAATTAATGTGCACAGAATACCATAGGCTCGCCCTTATTTTTTATATCATATTTTTTTGGACAGTTGGACAAGGATCACTATAGGACTTTACTCAGCTTGTAATATAGGCTTGGGGGTAGGTATGATACATTTGGGATGTAGTGACTCACCCTACTTGACACTACACTTACACTTTGGCTCCACTTTTTAACCATTCTTTTTTATTCCTCTCTTTTTCCTTTATTGATTTTTTAGATTGGGTGTGGTTTTCTTTTTGCTTTTCATTTATTCACTTTTATTTTCAAGTTCTTTTTATTTCTTTTTTTTCTTTTTTTCTACCACAACCAACCTTTTTTTTTTTTTTATATTACACACCCTTCTGCATACCTAATTTTAACTAAGCACCCTTATGATAGCCACCTTCAACATAGAAGGTTGCCTGATTTGAGGTGTGCAGTGTCCAAGGAGGAACCTAGGTCAAAATAGGTTTATTGTAATCAATTGGGAAGGTGAAAAGGTGAAAACAAGAAAATAGGTCATTGTAGGCTCAAATTAAGGATCAAGGGATACCTATTCACATTTGGATAGTTATTTAGGTTAAGAGTGGAATAAGTCAAAAAAATGACCTAAGATCATGTCCTAACCAACTATCCTACAACCTAGGTATGACTAACCGGGCATGTTCTGGATTAAATGCACAAACAAAACTAGGTAACTACCTCACACAAACATGGTAAAAGGGCTATATCACCAACTACTACCTATCCAATTCATGCAATGCTAAGATATGGTTATTTTGTCTTTAATACTAATACCATGACAAGATTCACATAATGGTCATATAGATATTTACATCACACAGTTCACAAAAAATTTAGAGGGGCAACATTTTTTCAAAAAACATAAGAACAAACAAAATATTTCAACTACCGGTGGCTTCTTATTTTTTGCCAAATTAAACACAAATAAAACATAACACATATAACGACACAGACACAATGTAAATATTTAGGTTCTACTAGGATAGCGTAGCGAACGAGAAAAGAAACACAACAAGGAAAACCCTCGGCTATGGTACACCCCTACCCCCAGCTAAAAACCGATGTACTGTCCCCAGTACATGTTAGAGAAAAAAATAGGGTATTGATACATATGTGGGATGCTTTAGGCATCAAAAGCTAACTCGCCCCCATCTGGGGCATCGTGTGGCTAAACTGGAGGAAGTGGTGGTGGTGCGCGATTAAAAGTAGAACTCACTGCTATCTCATCTCTCCTCTACTCATCAACTGAGACTTAAACAACAAACTTATGAGTGGCCCTTTTTAGGGCCTGCTAATAATCCATTATTAGATCCTGTAAGTCCTCCTTACGACCTCTCTTAAAAGTAATAATCGAGGCCATATAATCCTCTATGAATTAATCAAATACTACAGTAGGAGGTTGGGTTAATGGTAGCATAAAAATGGAATGACTGAAGGGATAACCAGAATATGGCTCTCAGCTAATGATCATACCCTTGAGCATAATGTAGCCTCTCCTTGCATATGCTCGACAAGTCAGGTGCCTGGACATCACTCAGTCGTGCTATCATCCGAGTCTCAAAACTATCTCTAATAAATATAGCTCTCTGGTGTACCACTCCATGGCTACCATTATTATCACCTTGGATCTTGCCTCAGAGGCCTCTATATAGTTTAAACCCATGACTGGATCTGACCAAATAGTGTGCCCAGCTAGTTCTCTGTTTGTGAGAGGTGACCAGTCACCTCCTGCTGCTCTCAACCATCTACTATAAAAGCTCACACAGTACACCTACAAACCCAGTGGTTGACGGGCTAGGGGCAAAGTAGAATCCTTGACTGGTGCTGAAATAGAAGCCGAGGCTGGTGCATATATGCCCATTACCCCTTTACTTCCTATAGTAGTTGTGGGATTAACTCCCTAACTTCCTACGTCTACATCTAGGATGACACCCGACCTCTCAATAGGCTCAGTCGGAATAGAAGGCCCCTTATAATGGGCCTTACTAGAAGAAAAAAGTGGAAGCACTTGATGTACGAGGATTGGGTTGGCCGCATCCTTAATCTTGCTAACGTCTACTATATGGGTCACCTTAATCTGCTGATCCACCACTAAAATAGGAGGCACTCCATCCATTTCATACTATTGTTGAATCTAACATGGGAATGGGAAGGTGGTGAATTTACTAAATACTCTCTCATGGATCTTAGTCTGAATCCACCTAGCAAATCAACATCATAACCAACAATCAAGCTAGTAATCAACGATGCTCTATACCAGATGAGTATGTTATCCACAAAAGTTAGACTCAATCTATGTGTCATTACTATCCATCAAAACTTTGTAGCACAGTGCTGTGATTCCTTTTTGATCTCACCCTTTCCCTTCACCCTCTGGACATCAGTGCCCAACTCTACTATATGTGTGGCTACCTATCAATCCAAGTCCAATCTCAGCGCTCTATGCTCTTCAACCCTTACTGTACACCTACTGTGTTCTATCCTTATATTATAATCAAACGCAACTATCATGTATGACCCCACATACTCTAGCCCAAATAACACTCTTCGAACTACCACCTTAAAAATATCAACTCTAACCCTTGACTAAAGTGTGGGTCAGCTAGGGCTAGTCAACTGCACTACCCTCGTCTTGGGTAACCACCTATATTGATGATACATTGGAAGCATACAACTCTAGAAAAATTATCAAGTTGTATGAACTGGAAGGCTGGGTCATCCACCCTAACTGATTTCTATCAAATAAAGCCTATAGTTTTAGAGCACTTGCTAAATCGGGGACTCTATCTCGACCTCTCCCACAATAATGCATTGTGGTTGAACTTGGACAGTGAAAAAACTATATCTTTCATAAAGCTACCACGTTGCCTCCATACACCAACTCAGATGAGTTTGACCTATTAGCACTGCAGAGACATATATGGAATCTGAACTATGAATCTGAGCAACAAGTGATGAAACTAAAACCTGAGTACCCTAAGCAATGGCCTGAGTACTTTGAGCCAGATATAATGAGACCTCTTATGGAACTTGAATTGATTCAACACCCTCATTAGACTGGGGTGCTGCTGATCCTGATGTAGACCCATTCTCTGTTGAGCAGGATGTAGACTCCAAGCCTTTTTTAAATCGGAAGCCGGCTGCATCCTTTTGCTCTCAAGAACCTAAACCTAAACATGAATCAATCTCCTCATCAAAACCAATAGTTGAATAATATTCTCCCCATTAGACTAAGAAGAGTGTGGTGGTGAAATAGTGGCAGACTTTATCTGGGGTTCAGTCCAGATGTAGTGTGCTAGTGAAGCATGTGGTCCAGGTTGTCGTGCCTGTGGTAGTGAGAGTGGAGAGCCAATGGAATAAAAACTGATGCTACTATAGACTACCTCTATGAACATCTCATGTCTAGTGTGGGACCAATGGTGTGCTTTTCAAGCTCATGAGATACATCTCAATGTAACCACTCTAATTAGGAGACTCACTGTATAACCTGGACTGAACTCCATTCTTCTGAGAAGCTTCTGGTGCCATAGTGCCTAAAAGAGTAGTTAATGATTAGAAACACAATACCAAAAAGCCAAATACGAAAACAAAAATTTAGAAAAAATTTAGCTACCCTAGGTAGGGGATACCTACGACCCCTACTAATGGGTCGTAGGTACCATATAAAACCTTAAAACTTTAGGTCATCAAGTATGATACCTACAGGGCCACCTACGGGCTCGTAGGTACTACCTACGAGGATTTTAAGTAGCTTCATAAGTTCTCCTCATAGACTATGTCAGATCTTCTTACAAAATTTCATCCCACACAAATATAATTTAAATTTTTAGATCAATTTCGAATGCTACAACATACAACAAGTAGTATTCCACAAGTATTGCACATATTATTCACAGTATTCAACTTCTACATCCATTTATATTTATGATCATGGGCTTCCCAGATAAAAATTGATGCAACCAATAAAATTTAAACAAGTTTAGGATCCATATATTTCAAGAACTATGAGATTTTTATAATTTCATGTTTATTTTGAGTACTATCCCAAGTTTAGTGATCAGGAATATGTTCTTACTAAGTTTGAGCCATGAATTATTACCTAGATTGAAAAATTTGGAATTAGTAGTTGAACACTAGATTTAGCCCTAATTCCTTGACAATGTGCGTACGAGTGATGTGCTTGTATGAGGAGATTTGCTTTTAGAGTTTTAGAAGGACATCAGAGTTTAAAGAGAAACGGGAGTTTGAATTTTAATGGTTAAGGGGTTAAAAGCATGGTTTTGAGGGTTAAATAACCCTAGGGCTGATGTATCAGATCGATTACATGGGCCCAACCCAGATTATAAAAATGGACCTACAAATTTGACCTACATATGGCTTGTAAGTGCTACTCACGACCCCTATAAGTGGGGTCATATGTTGGTCCTATAACTTATTTCTCTCTGATTTATAGGACCCCAACTTACAGGGTCATTGTTTTACTTACGCCCCCCATAAGTGGGTTTGTAAGTTCAATTTTAGAGACCCAACTATTCTTCTAATACCCACGACTTCAACTTGCCCATCGCGGGTTGGACTTACAACCCCATAAGTCGGGTCGTAGGTCCACTTACCTGGACTTGTCTAAAATTTTACAATTTTTATCAAACTTTGGGTATTTCTCCATGCCTTTAACCTACCAAATAGAAATAATCTGAACACTACTACCTTGTGTTGCCTCCTAAGCAACACTTGATTTAACGTTGCGACGTAGCTATGTTGGATACTCAGATTTCACCAAAAAGCCTATGGGTTTCCTCTCATGAACCACATGATTTAATATCATGGACCGACTCAGTTTCCTTGGTTACTTAGACTTCTCCAAGGATTACATCCTCATAAATCTTCAACTCCTCCCTACTTTCTATATGGTGCTTAACACAATACCCGTTCATATTAAATGGGGTATCTGCATCTTAGTTCAACTTAATTGAACCATGTGAAAATACTCTAACCAAGGTGAATGGTCCAAACCACCTAGACTTTAACTTGCCAAGAAATAATTGAAGCCGTGAATTATACAACATAATCGTATCGCTGGGCTGGAATAGTTTTTCTCAATTTTTTGTCATGGTATAACTTCATTTTCTCCTTGTAAAAAGTAGAAAATTTCATATGCACGGAGATAGAATTCATCTAACTCATCCTCAAGTTTGCAGTATCACTCTACTTGTAATACCTAGGAGATAGAATTCATCTAACTCTTCACCGCCCATAAAGCCTTGAATTCAAGTTGAACCGACAAGTGGCATGCTTTGCTGTACATAATCTGACACCGATAGGAGCCTATGGGCGTTTTACAAGTTGTTTGATAGGCCCCAAGTGCATCATCTAGCTTCCTTGACCAATTAGTTCGATTGGCATTCACAGTCTTAGGCAAAATGGACTTGATCCCATGATTGGAAATCTCTACCCTCCCACTTGTCAGTGGATGGTAAGGCATTTCCACCTTATGTTTCACACCATACTTCTTATGAAGATCCTTAAATAGATGATTCTAAAAATGGGATCCACTATCACTAATGATAGCATGTGGAATACCAAACTGAGAGAATATGTTCTTTTTCAAAAATGATGTGACACTGTGACCCTCATTATTGGGAAGTGAAACTACTTCCACCTATTTAGAAACATAGTCAACTGCCACCCAAATGTACTTCATACCATATGAACTTACAAATAGACCCATGGAATCAATTCCCTACACATCAAACAACTCAAGGTTAAGAATAGGTGTCATGGAAAGCTCATGTTTCCATGAAATATGTCCTTGGTGTTGGCATCTGTCATAGGCTCTAGCATAATCATGTGTATCTTTATAAATAGTCGGCCAATTATGGCCACACTGCAAGATTCTACGGGCCATGCAAATACCTCCATGGTGACCCCCAATTGTATAGCGGTGATGGGCCTCAAGAATATGCATCATCTCAACTTCATAAATACACCTCCAAACCACACCATCCGGACACACCTAAAATAGGTAGGGCTCATCCCAAAAAAACTTTCGTACCTCATGCATAAATTATTTTCACTACTGAAATGACATGTGTTCAGGGATGAGATCACTTACCAACTAATTAGAAAATTTAGCAGACCAGGTGATTAAGTCTAGTGATTCTTCCAAGACTCACTTATCTAGAAAAGTATCATCAATCTCAAGACCATCCAACAATTTAAGCATTGCCTCCTCTTCTAGGTGGGATAGATGGTCTGCAACTTGACTTTCTATACCATTCTGGTCCTTAACCTCAAAGGAAAATTCTTGCAGTAGTAGTATTAATCAAATCAACCTAGGCTATGCATCTTTCTTCGACATAAGTTACCTTAAAGTTCTGTGATCAGTTTGAACAATAACTTTGGTCCTAATAAAATAGGACCTAAGCTTCTCAAAAGAAAACACCACAGAAAGTAACTTCTATTTAGTAACCATAAATTTTTTCTATGTGGGGTTTAGTGCTTTACTATCATAGTAGATGGGATGAAGTATTTTCTTGTGTCTTTTCCTAGGACAACTCCTAGGGGCCACACCACTGGAGTCATACATCACCTCAAATGGAAGATTCCAATCTAGAGACACAATAATATGAGAAAAAATTAACTTCTCTTTTAAGCATACAAAGGCCTTGAGACAAGAATCATCAAATACAAACTTCACCTCCTTCTCCATCAATTTGCACAATGAATTGCCAATTTAGAGAAATCCTTTATGAACCGACTGTAGTACCTTGCATGAACCAAGAAACTTCAATTACCTTTAAAAAAAATAGGCGGAGGAAATTTCTAAATCACCTCAATTTTAGCCCTATCAACCTTTATTCCCTTCTTCAAAATCTAGTGCCCCAATACTTTACCCTATTTAACAATAAAGTGACACTTCTCCCATTTCAACACCAAGTTGCACTCCTCATATTGCTGATGTGCATTAGCCAAGTAGGCCAAACAGACATCAAAAGAGTCACCCACAATTGAGAAATCATCGATAAAGAACTCTATAGTATCCTCCACTATATTAGAAAAGATGGACATCATACAACCTAAAAAGTAGCAGGAGCATTAAAAAGTTTGAAAGACATCCTCTTGAATGCAAATGCACCATGTGGACATAGGAAAGTATTTTTTCTTTGTCTTGGGCGGAAATAGAAATCTTATTATACCTTGAATAACCATCAAGAAAGCAATACCATCCTCTACCTACAAAATAGTCTAGCATCTAGTCTATGAATGTCTTACGGAAGTAATCCTTCTGCATCCAAGTATTCATCTTCCAATAATCCATACAAACTCCCCATCCCATAACTATTCTCATGGGAACTAAATTATTTTTATTATTTGAGACCACAGTGATCCCACCCTTCGTCAGCATACTAAATCGAACTCACCCATTTGTTGATGGCAATAGGGAAAACCACACATGTATCTAACCACTTGATGATCTCTTTCTTCAACACCTTTTGTAAAGGTGGATTCAGATGATATTGATGCTCAGTTCTAGGAATGCACTCCAATTCCAATTAAGTCTTATGAGTACAAATCCTGGGTGAAATCCCAATAATATTTGCAATAGTCCAACTAATAGCCCATAAAATCCTCTGCAACACCAAGATCAAGGACTCAACTACTGTATCCAACAAATCTGCAATAATAATAACCGATAAGGTATTGTTGGACCCTAAGAATACATGACGCAAGTGAGAAGGGCAGGCTTTTAATTCCAATACTGGTAACTCCTCAATAGATGGTACAGCTGGTGGAGTTGCTCTATTCTTTAAATCAAGATTCAACTTTTTTGGCACATAATAATAAAAACCTCTACCAATAGTAGCACTCATCATCTCATAATAATCATCGATACCATCACTATAAATATCCATGATCACTACCACAAATTACTCAACACCAAGTCTTTAGACAATGGGTACACTCACCGCATTATCCTCTACAATATCTATTACAGACACCATATGCATATCTATTGGTTGTCACAATGATAGACCCACATTGAAAGTAACCTATTCATCATTAGCCTAAATTTGTTATGCCCCATCTCCATGTTGACCAATCCCCTACCCATGGATAGGAAGGGCCTTCCTAAGATAATGTAGACATTAAAATCCAACTCACAGTAAAGATTTACAAAATCAATTGGGAATATTGAAGGAATCTACCTTCACCAAAACATCACACAAAATACTAACCAATTTCTACACAGTTTGATCGACCATAAATACTCTTATCAATGTCCTTTTAGGTAACCCAACCCCAACTTCTTGTACACAACTTGCGTTTAGCGACCAAATTTATGAGTAATGATGGCACCTACTAAATCCCACTAGTATGTAAGCCAAATCAAAACCTAAAGCTAAACGCAATAGGTTAACCTAGTGAAAATGCCCCAAAAGGGCCAAATAAGCAGTCCAACACATGAAATAATCAAGGCAATAGAAATAGTTCAAAGGTAGTCACAACATAAATACTGTCCCATGACCTGGTAGATCCAGTACAAGAGCAACTATAAATACAATCCAAGTATCTAGAATAGTCAATACAATCTGTCATAAAACTAAAGACTAGACATAAGTAAGATAGAAGAAAATAGGTGACTCCGACTCCAAGAGCTCACCCTATATTTGGATATCAACACAACATGAACATCGATGAATGACGACAACTATTACTCAGATCTATGCCAAAATGGTACAAAACTGTATAATGAGTACAAAAACCATGAGTACTCAGTAGGTATCATCGGTCGATTGAGATAAATCATGATATAAATTTGATCAAATGCAAAATAATATAACTAAGATAAGGTAGAAACTAACCTGAATCATCTAAAACATCACTGTGCATAAATAGGTAAATAAATCAAAATAATAGCATAACATAACATAAAATGTCAATCTCATAATCATGACTACAAAATTGGCTCCCATACGCCAATTAGTGCAAAAAAGTAAATAATCCATCTCAAGCCCCCATAAGGCTGGAAGGTATAAACAAGATAGAGTAAACCACCACCATTATTTATCAACTCTCACACCCTGATATCATCCTATCATAATAAGTATATCATCATAGCATAATATGCATATCCGAACTCAAATCAATATATATAATCAATAGTTGGACTTAAATCGGTAAATATAATCAATAGCTGGACCTAAATAGGTAAATATATCATCAATAGATGAACTTGAACCAGTAAGTATAATCAATAGCCAAACTTGAACCGGTAATTATTATCAATAGCCGAACTCGAACCGATAAATATAATTAATAGCCAAATCAAACCAGTAAATATATCATCAAGTCATAATCATCCTGCTGAATCAAACCGGGTAAATATCATCAATATCATAACCATCATCCAGACTCAAACTGGTATATATATCAATATAATCAATAGTATCAGCAATAACATAAATAATAGCATAATCAGTGGGCGTCAACCCTCACATCAACCAACATAACCATCAAGTGTCCAAGTTGCTCAATATTACCTTAATAAGAATTTCCAAGAGTATAACAAGTGTATAAAGGTCTACAAAAGCTAACTTGTGTCTTAGCCTAAGGTTGGTCAAGAGCCCACTTCTAATCCCAAATGTTCCATTTTAGGCAAATTCCATCCGAACTAGGCTTAAGATATCTAATTCTACTTTTAGATGTTAAACAAGCATCAATTATCCCTAAGATAGGAATTTCACTTAAAATATAAGCAACTAGGTCAGTTATGCCTAAATTATGGTTTTCGAATAGCCTAAACGGTCCAACTAACCCAAGCATTTCAATTCATTACACTAACGCCTAAAACCTATCCCAAATCTAATACAATATCATTAGAATACTATGAACTATCTCAATCTAACAAAGGGTAAAATCTAGCCTACGTGAAAGCTGAAGAAAGCTAAAAAATATGCTAAATTGCCACTTTTCCCTTCCGAGAAGCTTCTGCAAGATGCCAAATTACCAAAATCATATTCTACTTATCAATATGAGAATAATGATACCCATATTTCACCATTGTACTTCGGGTCCAAAAATTATCTAAAATCCCATGTGGGTCTCATTTATGAAAAATCATATTTTCGAAACCAACTCAATATTCCTTATGTTCAACGAGTCATTACCCTCTAAAATGGGTGAAATTTAAGCTAATTTGGGGCTAAAATCAAGCCTCTAAGGTTTTGGAATTTTTGAACAAGAAATGGAAATTTCTACCATGAAAAGGCTGAAATCATACTACAAATCAAAGGTGAATCACAAAAATAGACGCTATCCAAGCTCCCAAATATCCACAAGCCTTAATTACAAGCTATCTCTCTTTTTAGGGTTTTAGTCTCAAGAGAATGGGTGAAGAATAAGCAAAATTAGGCTAAAATGGGGGTATTAATATCCTTACTAGGTGGCCGAGTCTCGCTATCGTTACCCAATCTTCACGATCGCGATTCAGGCATTAAAAGAGGATGTCGTGATTGCGACATTATCCAACCGCAATCATAGTTTTGTTGGACTGCCCAAGGAGTCGCATTCGTGACTTAAAGTGTTGCGATTGCGGCACCGGCTGGTGCTACCAAATCGTGATCGTGGTCCATGGCCCACAATCATGGGTGTACCAAATTATAGTTGTGACTTAGAATTTTCCAAGTCTTTCCATAGTGATTGGGATTCATCCAGAATATCATATATGCAAAAAATCTATGTAACCACACCAAATTTGACGTTTTATACTTAATGGCAAAGTCAAAATTTCCATCCAAGGTTGTTTCAAAAAAAATATGGGTCCCTTACCCAATTTTCAATTTCTTAACTTCTTGACCAATAGGTTGAAATGAGCACGGGTACCATAGGACCAAACTAAAGGTCCACCTAGCCTAAAATCAACATTACGGGCTATTCGAATAGGCAGAATTTGCATTTCAGGTCATTTGACTGATGTTTTTGCTCGATGGCCATTTGGAACCATAGAAGACTTCTAGATTATTAATTGGATGTAAAAACTAAAAGAACTACCTGGTAACTGAACTGTTAGTTATAGCAAGTCATAAATAACTTAGGGAAGCTATAGAAAAGCACTAACAATAAAAATAAGTTGAAATACAAAAAATGAACTAAGGGTCATTACAATATCCACCCACTACTAAAGGAACTTTCATTCATGAAAGTTAAAGGGTTAAGATATATATGAAGTCTTGAACATGTAAGGATACTGGGATCGCTACTCGCTCTCAATCTCCTAGGTAGCCTTCTCTACTGGGAGACTCCTCCATTAAACCTTAACAACAGAAATCTCCCTAGTGCGTAACCACCTAACATTACTTGAAAAAATAAGCACATGCTCCTCCATGAAGTTCAACCGCTAATCTAGTTGGACTGAGTCCCATCTAAGCACATGAGATGGATAAGGAATGTATCTTCATAACAAAGAAACATGGAAAATTAGATGGACAGTAGCAAAATATGGAGGTAAAGCTAACTTATAAGCCACCCCACTAACTATACGAAGAGTCTCAAAAGGTCCAATACATCTAGGACTAAGCTTTACCTTCCTCCCAAACCTTATCACACCCATCATGGGAGATACTTAGAGGAATAACCAATCACCAACTCCTAATCTCAAGGCACGAAGTCTGCGATCTGCATTGACCTTATTTCTACTCTGAGCTGTTCTCAACTTATCCTAAATAACCCTGACTCTATCCAATGACTCCTGAAGCAAATCAGTACCATGGTGTTGAATCTTGAAAGTCTGAAACCATCTAATCGGAGAATGACATCTCCAACAATACAATTTCTCAAATGGCGCTATCTTAATACTCGAATGATAACTATTGTTATGAGCAAACTTTTCCTATGCTAAGTGCTCTTCCCAAAAGCCTCTAAAATCCATAGCACAGGCTTAAAGCATATCCTTGAGCACCTGAATAGTCTAATCAAATTGGCCACCGGTCTGGGTATGAAAGGTTGTACTTAGATCCACCTGAGTACCCAAATTTTCCTGAAATCTCTCCAAAATCTAGAAGTAAACACAGAACCTCGGTATGATATAATAGATATTGGCACACCATGCAAATAGACTATCTCACATACATAGAGGTGGTCTAACCTCTTAACACTGAAGTACATCTTAATTGAAATAAAATGCACTGATTTGGTCAATCGATCCATGATGACCCAAATACCATTAAAATCATGGGTAGTACGGGGAAAACCACTAAAAAAATCCATGGTAATCCATTCCTATTTACCAACTAACAACATAGGGAATGAGCTACAAAATCTTCCATATCTATCTTTATGACACTCCATTAATAGCGTTGCCTCAAATCTTGGTACATCATGATTATGTGTCATGACCCAAGTCGAGGCCCTGGCCGCGATGGGTATCCCAAACTATGAAGGCCCGAGATCCTTTTTCTAACTGGAAATCATATACATAATTCATATACTGTAAGGAAAATACGGAAAGTTATGACAAGATGGAAACATGGTCATTCTTTTGATTCAACTGAACAATACAAAAATGGGTTCATAAAACATTCAAAAACACCTGACACTAGTCTGCAAAATCTCTAAAAACTCAAAAACACTACTGTCTGAATACTGGGAAAGGCTCCCAGTCGGACCATAAACCAAAATGAAATATCAATGTCAAATCAACAAGGCCTTCCGAAGTAAGAGAGGCTCACCAACTGCAAACTTCAGACAACCCAATCAACTACTTAGCGGGACCCCGGGATTGTGTCTCAAATCCTAAAATATAGGGGGTCAATATAGATGTACTGGTACGCAGAACAATCCAAAAACAAAATATGCATTTTTATAAAACATAAGTGAGAGTATTTCATAAATCACATATCATCTTGAAACATTTAAAAACACATAGGCATAATCTAAAACTTTCAAAGCACATTCTGCAATTCATGACTCTACTCTTTATCTTACTTCTTAGCCATATGGTACACCCTACAACTCTGCTATTCCACAGTCTATAAAGAATCCTCCCTTGACTCGGCAACCAATCCCCCATCCCAAGTTTGCTGCAAGGGTTAGAGTCTCTATTTCTCTACTGCACCATTGGGCTGTCGCCAACGTACAATTTCCCTTTCGGGTATCATAAACCCGTGTCAGCAAATCACAATTTTGGGCAATGAGTCATTTGACTTGTGCCTTCTTCAGGTAACCATCTAACTCTCTTAAGCCCAGTTTTAGATTCTTCAAACCATATCTTCTTTGAAAATTTCTTTCTTTCTTAATATTTTCGGGCACATTAAATAGGGTATCGTCTTACCCAGACTTACAAGTCATATCACACATCTCTACTTCCCTTATCTTATTTCATAAGATTTTTATTGACCACCCAAAACAATTCAATTATCAAATGAAAGTTCACCATTCAAAACATTTGAAAATCAATAATTTTCTTTGCAATGCTTTTATCTACGGTGGTCATCTTTTCTTTCAACTTAAAACCATTCTTATGGGAAAATATGATTGTTTATAACACAAGTTGAACACCTTCTTATTATCTCGAAAAGATAAAATAATTTGTACATAGTAGTTCATCAACATCTCAAGCTCTTCACAATTCATAAGATCAATTAACAACTTACAAAATCCCTGGAATTTATAGTAAAAGAGAAAATTGAATGTCCCATGCTCTCATTAATTTCTCAATGTTGACATCACAAGATCACATGAAAGTAATTCAAGTTTAAAGTACTACATCACAATCTCCACAATTTCTTTATAACAACATGAAATCCTTAATGAATAATCATCAACAATCTTCAAACCAAATTCGTTTATATATATATATATACATACACACGCACTTTAAAACTAGTTTAAAGACCATTCCCATGAGTTTTAGGATCATCCCACATACCTTATGTCATTTAGTTTGAAGACTGGAACTCTGATCTTGACCCTATTCTTAAAATCTTAAACTTAGAGAAAACCCTAGTTTGATCTTGTTCTTGAGACTGGAAAGGGAATTGAGATGTTGTTTAACTAATAATGATTGATTTATAACATTTAGAGTGTGATTAAATTCATGTGAGAGTTTTCTGGGAAGGAAAAGTACCAAAATACCCTATTAAAAATGTCCCGTCTGAGCAACTCCACCTCGACTGATGGTTTGGTTGATGGACTGTCAGATTGGTGACGAACCATCACTCCAAACATTAGTTTATGTCCATAGAATGAGATTGCTATTTGAGGTTTGACGGAAATCTTGACAGGCCATCACTGGCTTGACGGTCCATCAGTTTGGCTGTCGTAATTTGGTAGACTGACACCTCTCTGGAAAACAGGCATAACATTTTACTTCAATATTGGATTAAGGCAAAACTGGTGGAGTTGGAAAGAAGACTCAAATATCTTTCATTTGATATATATTAAGACCTCTAAATCATTATATACAAGAAGTTATGGTTGATGGAAGTTGACCCAAGTTTAGATGTTCACCAAAACTTAATCGATAGAAGAGTTTTCGACTCGTCTTTGAGTTAGGGGATTTTTGTGACCTTAATTCATATTTAAAGCTATTCACACACTATAGGATTTATAATCACACATATATTAACCAAGAATCATTGGGTTCAGGTCTATACGCATAGAAAAAACGGTTTAAACTTTAGCCCAAAAGTGCGGGGTGTTACATTGTGCCCTGATGAATAAAATATCTAGACCTATGAGCCTCCTGTAGAATCCACTGGATCAAGTTATCGATCATCGAAACACAAATGTCACTATCAAATCTGAAAACACCCTTAGAATTTAGGTTGATATTCTTGGTCTCACTTCTCACCACCTGTTTCGAGAGGAAATAAAGCTTACTAGCCCCAAACTAACAATCCTGAATCTACTCAAAAATAAAATACCTCACCTCAACACTAGCAAGAATCCTCCTAGGGTCTAAAATATCAAGGTGAACGATCAAGTTGGATAAGGAGTTAATGTCTTGTGCCAATGGCCTCTGAGAAACTAAAATACAAGATAAATTAGATCACTAAGACCTCATGATGACCATAATGGGTCATAAAAAAGCTATGTTTTGGATATCCTCAGCCTGAATCCTCAACTGATGGTAACTGAATATTAATCAATTGTACAGAAAACCACTATATACTGAAGTTGGTCGAACAAAACATCAATACGTGGCATAGGATAACGGTTCTTCACCGTCACCTTATTAAGCTGCCTATAATCAATATCCATAAGCCTAGAGACATCCTTCTTATTTAGAAACAACACAGAAGCTCCCTAAGGAGACACACTCAGTTAAATAAAGCCTTTACCAAGAAGATCCTAAAACTGAGAAGTTAGCTCTTTAATCTTGGAAGGAGCTATAAAATAAGGTGCCATAGAAATAGGTCAGGTGCTAGGCTAGAGATCAGTACCAAACTCAATCTTACGAAAAGGGGGACTAACAGGCAGGTCAATAGGGAATACATCAGGAAACTCACAAACTACAGGACCTGAGTATAGTAATGGTCTCTCAAAAGTGGTGTCACAAATATAAGAAAGATAAGACTCACAACCCCTTAAAATCAGCCTCCTAGCACGAACATAAAACATAATCCCAATTGGATTACGGCTAATTTCTCTCTTCCACATAATTTGGGATATGTCAGGCATGGCTAAGGTAATGGTCTTTGCAAAATAATCCATGAACACATAATAGTGGGATAACAAAGTTATGCCTAGAATCATGTAAAGTTCACCATATCCATAATAATAAGATCACCATAAGTATCAACATCAATAACTGTCGTAACATAGAATCTGAACACTTGATCCACTATTAAAGAATCACCCTCGAGAGTAGATACATGTAATGGCACAAATAATAAATCACAAGATAACTTTAACCATAAAGCATAAGAAAAAAATAAATAAGAATAAGTAGATCCCAAATCAAATAAAGCAAAGGCCGACAGACGGCACACCAAAATTGTTCCTATAATAACATTATCTGAAAACTCAGCCTCAGGTCTAGAAGGTACCACATATAACTGACCACGCTCACCCCTTGGCTTGGATACTGACCAACCTTCTATCCTGACTAATAGAGAATCTCTTTAAGTACCTTGGAATCCACCCATACGACCCTAAGAACCACCACTAGATGAGGTATAAACTACTCTAATAGGGAGAACACTCTTAGCTAAATAAATAATTTCCCCACTACTAGGGGACTCACGAGAATAATGACTAAAATATCCACAATGATAACATGCTCCCTGAGCTGAACTAGAACCAATAGATTTGGCCAACCTGGAGTAATCATCACAACAATAATAACCAAAAGATAAACCCCTTAAAGACTGACCGCTAATATGACCAAGGCGATCACTAGAACTACACTAGGCTCCATTTGTAATCTGAAGGGCTCCCTGAATAGGTCAACTGGCCTGACTTTTAGGCTAATAGGGTGGACAAAAAAAATACCTACCATGAGGACTACTACCTCTGAATCGAGAACTATTATGGCTTTCACTGAAATTTCCCTTATATCTAGGCCTCTTATCATTGCCTTCTTAGGCATCATAATGCATTTTCTCTATCACCTAAGCATGATCTACAACCCCAGCAAAAGACCTACCCATAAAAATAAAACTCTAAGTAGACATGCAAAGAAGAAGTCTTAATCCTCAAATAAAAAAATAAACTCTCTCATACTCAATGTCCAGAATAGAAGTAGAATGCCTAGCCAAGTCATGAAAATGAACCTCATACTCTGCAACTGTCTTAGAGCCCTACTCCAATCTAGATAACTAATACTTCAAAATATCCCTAAGGTTGTGAGGCATGTACTTATCTAACAATATCTTAGAGAATTGAGTCTATGTCAAAATAGAAGATCCAACTGGTCTCAAATCCATAAAACCTCTCTATCAATGTCGAGCTATTAAATTAAACCAAAATATGGTGTAACCCACACCATGAGTCTCAAAAGGCCTAAATTATGGAGGCTATCCTCACAAGTAGTCAAAAACTCATACACATTCTTGCTCGGAGCACCAGAAAACCTAGGTAAAGCCAATTTTAAGAATCTACACAACATCTTATGCTTCTCAAAAGACATAGCAGAATGGGCAACCAGTGGATGAGCAATCATTGGTATAGAAGGGACCTCAACTCTGGGAGTTGCAGCTACAGACTATACCCCCACATTAATACTATTCTAATTTGTAGACTATTTACTGTAAGATGACACACCACTAGCTATCCTAAAAAAATGAATGAAAGCATCTCTGAGCACTAAAGATGAAATAAACCTTGGTGGAGCCTGAGCAAATCCCTGGCCTATCGCTAACTGGGGTAGAAGAATCTCTAGCTTAAGATCAGAAATAGGGGATGGTGAAGGCCTCTTATCCTGGACCCTAGCTAGAGACACATATTTAGGATGTCCATGACCTTTGGGTCATCAACAAATAAGAGTAGGATCCCTAGGCTTGATGTCGAGATCCTCATCTTGTATAGAAATAGCAAGGGTTTGAGCCATCTGTGGAAGAGTGAAGTCAAAGGAATATTCTATAAATCAATGCAAGCTCTTAGCACAATATGAGTGAAAAAAGTGAAAAAATCCTAAGGATGTCCCATAGCCTCCTGAAGATAGGAATGAATGTCATTATTTTGATCCGCAGGACTCTACTAGACATTTACTCATATACCAATAATACCAGTGTAACCTAGCTCTAATACCAATTTTTCATAACCTGATTTATGGGTCATGATGGAATCTACTAAATCCTACCAATGGTAAGTCGAACCATAACCCAAAGCTAAACACAATGGTTTAACCTAGTGGCAACTCCCCAAAAGGGAAAAATAGGTAATCCAACCTAAGAAATAATCAAGGTAATAGAAATAGTTCAAAGGTAGTCACTACATAAATACCATCCCATGACCTAGTAGAACCAGTAAAAGAGCAACTATAAATATAATTCAAGTATCTAGAATAGTCAATTCAATCTATCTTGAAACTAAAGACTATACATAAGTAGGATATAAGAAAAGAGGTGACTCCAAATCCAAGAGATAACCCTATCTCCAAATATTAATACAGTACAAGCGTCGATCAACGACAGCTACTCATACTCAGATCTATACCAAAAAAGTACAAAAGTATAGTTTGAGTACCAAAGCCACTGGTACTCAGTAGGCATCATTGGTTGACTTAGTTAAATCATGATATAAGTATTATAAAATGCTTGATAACATAACAATGTCAAGGAAGAAATGTTATGACCTTCCATGTAATTTCCTTGATACGTGTGTATTCCTAGTATTTTGAGCAATCCCACAATAGCTACATGTTATTTATGACTTGCAAAAACTTTCGGTTTGATTATCAGATAGTTCATTTGGATTTTAGGATTATTTTTCTTTTTTTGAGCTTTCATTGTTTAGGATTTGGTTTCAGACCAAAAATCCTAGTAGGTGACCTTGGATGAGAATTTTGATAGAGCCTTCGGCTCCCAAATATTTACTTTAATCTTGGTGGACCTTTGGTTAGGGTCATGCGATACCTGTGCTAGTTTAGACCTATTGATCAGAAAGTTAAGAAAATAAAGTATGGATGTGGGACTCACTTTTCATCAAAACGACCTTATATAAAAATTTCTACTATGCCATTAAGTCTAGAACATTGAATTTGCTTTAGTTACATGGTTCATTTGCATATGTGGGATTTCAGATATATCCTAAAGGCTTGGTAGAGACTTGGACGATTTTCCAAGTTTTAACTATTATCTGGTACAGTTGCTATCATAAGACAACCACCGCGATCGAGGTATCCTTGGCAGTCAAAGTAATGCGATTGCGATTCATAGGGTGTGATCACAACTTTTACATTCAGTCTCAAAGAGCTATGATAACAGTTATCAGGCTGCGATAACATGATTCAAGTACCTATTATGGGTCTAAATAGACCCTTATGTTGTGAAATTGGCCATTCTCCACCCATTTATTGAGATATCTAACCCTAAATAGTGAGATTAAGTGGTATTGAAACTTGTGGATGACTTGGGAAGCTTGGATAATGATTATTCAATGATTTTCCTTCAAATTCATGGTAATATTCCTTTAATTTCGTGATAAATTATTGGAAATTAGGGCATTGAATTCCTAAGCCATAAGTGTTTATTTGAGACTTTATTTGTGCTCTGTTTGTGCTAAACTTTAGAACACAACTTCCTTATCCTATGAGGGACCTTGTGATGGGTTATATTTTTTCTTCCGTTAATGGCACCAAAGGATCATTCTTAACCCAAAATTTGACCTGACATATTATATGACAATATAGGTCTCATTTGACTCCTAATGATGCATAGATTAAGATTTTTATAACATATCAATATTTTAGGATCATGGAGTGAATTCAGAAGTTTGGTGAATGATTCAAGGATTTATGTTTTGGCATTGAGGTAGGCTTTTTTCTACTCTTCTTTACAAGATGATGTGTTTTATATATTGCATCTGAATATGGAAGTTAATATTGATTATGGGTAGAAAACCATTACCTAGATAGAATATTGATGTTCGAGGATTAGATGGGTGAATTGACCCATAAATTGAAATACTTATTATGCTACTACAATTCTATTACCTAAGTTGTTAGCAAATTAGTTAAAGATAAGACTAACGAATCCTTAGAATTTCTTATGTATTACTCAGTGAATTATGATGTTTTTTCCCTGATTATGAAGTTATGATTATGTTGGATATACACTTGGCCTAAGGCCATGATGATGATATTGTAGCTATTTTTGAATGTATTCGTGGTCCAGAGGCCATGTTCATGATGTTGATTGGTTTGGTTCCAGGAAGTATTCCATCCTTGTAGAGAAAATGGTTGTAGTTTGTTGACATATTAATGTCTATATTTCATTTTTTAATACTGGGGATGGCATGCATACATTTGGTACATTCATGATCATTAATTATGGTAAATGGTATGATTTCAACCAAAATATGATTTTATTCAGTTTTTTCTAAAGAGGAGTTAAAGCTCACCCTTTTACCTTAAAAATAGATTTCTTTAAAAAAATAACTACACCATCTTAATGGATGACTTATGTGTAATGAGACTGAAAATGATATTTTAAAGATTTGATCGTGACAGATTCAGTCTTTGATTCAAATTTACTATTTACTTTGGTCGTGATAGATTCTAACTCTTCCTATACTTTTATAATAATTTAGTATCAAATTTTACCTTAAGCAATGGATTTATGTATTTACCCACTTTTTAGCCACGGCTAAGTCTGTGCACCTACTATATATCTATTTACACATCTCTCTAGTATGGGACGGAGGAGGATGATGGTATTAATGATATAAATTTTGGGTAAAATCTGACGATTGATGATGTTTGTGATATTGATGATGGTTGATGATAATGAGGATAGTGATTATATATTTACCACTTCGAGTCCGCTATCGATTATATATTTATCGGTTTGCATTTGGCTATTGATTGTCTATTTATCAGTTTGAGTTTGACTATTAATTATATATTTACCATTCCAAGTCCGACTATTGATAATGATACTGATGATATGAGGTTATACGCTAGGTTACTTATGGTATTTGATCTATTATGGAATTATGGATTATCTTTATGCATTCATTCTTGCATGTGCATCACTTATCACTAGTATATGCCTATATCTATTAGACATGAGGGGGTGCATAGGTATGGGTGATGAATATGGCTTATGGTTTGTTGTATGTTGATTGAACCTTCTGAGCCTGGGTCAATAGGGGTTCGTGAAAGGCTCGATTAGGTATTAATTGGCAAGACTAACTGATTACTCGTGTTGTCGTTGCTATTGTTATTACTATTCTTATGATCATTTTTATGGTGAGATTGTGACAAATTGGTTTTGATATTAAGGCATGATTCTAGCTCTTCCATCTTACAATTTTATTATTATGCATGATTAACTCATGATTAGATGTATGGATTAGAAACCTTGAGTTTACTAACACTAGTTCCTGCTATGATTATGAGGTTTTAAAATGCTAGTCTAGTGATTTAGGTTGTACTTTAAGTTGACCTTGTTTATATATATTTATGTATATCTAGCTATATGTAGCTAAGGTATTACCGTATATCCTTTTTGTTTCCTAAGGTATTACCGTATATCCTTTTTGTTTCTTCATTTATTCAGATTGTATATTTATTCCTTGGTCTTGTATATTGTTATATATACTTTTTTCATTCTTTATTTGTATATTGACCGGTGATATACAATATAGTGTTGAGACTCCTGAGTATGGCAGGGATAGGATAGTTCATCCTTAATATTTCCTTAGCCTTATAATGTTAGTTTCTTGGTAATGAATATGATAATTTATCCTAATTATCTCATTTTCTTTCTTATGTGGTTGTTGGATATTTGGGTATAATTTTCATTATATTTTTATGTTATATATATTTGCATTATCTTTGGATCTTAGTCGGTAGTTGCCTATTGAGTACCATATTTTTGGTACTCATACTATACTTCTACAGTCTATAGATCATAGTACAGGTTTTCACCAGTGTTGTGTGCGTCGTATGGAGCGGCCATGGTTTGGAGACATAGAGTGAGCTCTTGACTTTTAGAGTATTAATTTCCACTCTTTTATGTACTAGACTAGTCTCTATATTGTATTTAGATATGGTTGTATCTGTATATTTAATTAGTTTCTTATTTGTATCCTTCTTATATTAGAAACTTTTGTACTGATACCACCAGTTTTAAGGACTATGTTATGTAATTGATCTTTAATTATATTTATCCGTATTCTTTCCATCATTTTTGTGGTATTTTGTTACTAGCAATTTTGAACTATGGGTTTGGGTTGCCAAATAGTGGGTTAGAGAAGGAGCCATCATGACTCGAGAAATTGGGTAGTGACAAATTAGTATCAGAGCCTAGGTTCAGTGGTATTTTATTATAAGAGCTTAGTGTTTAGTAGAGTCCTATGGATTGGTGCGAAGGTGTCCATAATGTATCTTCAGGAGGCTACAGAGCATGCTTAAGAAATTTATTTCTTGACTCTTTGATGTGTGTCTGTATTTCTATGAGCCTCAATCATATTCTTTGACTCTATTCAATCCCAAATAGTTGATGGAAGATGGTTGATAGATGATGATGCAACTTTAACATGTGGTTTTAGAGCTTCAGTATAAAATCAAACTAGAGAGTCAGTGATGGATATCGAAGATCTTCCTTTTCAGCTAAAGGATTTAGGGATAGCTTAGGCTCCAGTAGAGCTTGAGACTACTTTTGCCATTTGAGGTTCAACATTTGGGATCTTGAGTATAATTGCAAATACCTTAAGTCCAGGGATGACATTCGGTTCATCGAGCAGTTCTCAGTCTAAAGTTAGGTCTGTTGGTGTTCAATAGGGTTGTTTATCAGTTTTTGAGTATGAAATTGGGTTTCTCGAGTGGTCTAGGCATATTCCTATACTATATCCCTTCTAGCAAGACATGATGCATGGTTTTATTAGAGGATTAGCATTGTTACTCCGTTGGCATCTGAGAACCTGATAGCATCTGGATCTTTCTTCACTAAGGTTGTTAATTATATGAGGTCTATAAAGAGAGCATGTATGAAAACTTATGGAGGTTTTGGCAAGATACTATGCCATCAGTATAGCGCTATTAGTATTTTATTTAGGAGTGAGGATCTTTCTGGTGGAGGTCAGCTCAACTTGTAGCCTATCGACCCTATGTGGGTAGTGTTTTAGATTATGGATGGTACTCATATTAGTAGTGGTGATTACAGTGGGAAGAGATCCCATTAGACCTTGTGGAGTTTTTGGGATGGATCTTTAAGCTGTGGTGCCATTCTGGATTATGAGGGGCAGTATCTCAAAGTATTCTAGGAGCTTATTTTAGTTGTGTCAAGATGGGACATTAGTTCAGAGTATTCCCCAGATGTGAGTTGTTTGATTAGATAGAGTTAGCATGTATTCCCCGCTAGCCTAGAGTTCTTGAGGTAGGCTATGAATGCTAGAAGGATGATCATGGTAGTAAAGAGTGCTCTTAGTATCAATTGGTCATCCATTTTGGCCCAGTTTGAGTTCATCGCTAGGTTAGGGATTTAGAAGTTTGCTATGACTTTAGAGAGACCAGTAACTAGCCTAGAGAGTGCCCCCAGTATGGGATTTCTAGTCTTCAACTCATTTATATCAGCCATGTGATATTGTGGAACCTTCAGTAAGAGATAGTGTACTTGGCACCTCAGTTGATGATTCAATCGATTGGTCCAAGTTTGGACCCATTCAGATTTATTCTCTCTTAGATCCATCAGGCATGTAGTTGCAGATTTCACCTTGATTGGTGTGCTTTTATTTCCTTGTATTTAACTTTTTTATTATGTGTATTGGTGTCTTCATTCCCATTGATGATTCTATGCCTTGATGAGTTCATATTGGTTGGTGTGTGCCTTGTTATTGATTCATGATTATATGACTTCCCCCGTAGTTTATTTATTTTGGTAGTGGATGGAGTAGATCTATATTAATATTTTCTTCCTATGGGTGTAGCATTTGGGTTTAAGTCCTATTTACCTTGGCACATTGGCCTTATTATGGCCCTTGAGTGGTATTTTCTATAAATGTTCATTTTTAGTATTGGCTATTCAGTATCTTGATGTTTATATTATTTTTTCTATTACTTTCCTTGCTTGATATTATTGATCCTCACTGGGTAGCTATTTAGACTAGTTTTATCTAGTTAGAAATTTCCTTTTATTCGGTGGCTTGAGAAACTATTGCCCAATTTGATGATTTCTTTTATATAACAAGGTGATGTTGATTATTTTCCTATTGGATAAATGTGGTAGATTGATTGTGGAGCGGACTACAATATTGAAGGTAAGTTGACCTTCTGTGGTTCTATTATGGTTGTGGAGTTGGCAATTTAGTGATATTGCCTATTCTTGAGTTTGGGATCCTTAGACTTGCCTCTTTGGTGGCAAAGGTTTTTGCATTGACTATCCTTTTATATGTAGCCTATTTTTCAAATTAACCAATTTTGGGTCCGTTCTTTGCTTGTGACTATTTTATCACCCGATAGTGGTTTGGTATTGATATCGAGATATCCTAGATTTATCTCTTAGATTTGCTAGATTTATCTCCTTATGATGGTTTATTCTTGTTGCTAGTGTGGAGATTACATGCACCTTTCTTGTCGTGGTGTGGTTCTTGTCTAAAATGGAGTTAGAGAGTTAGAGGCAGAAGGTCTTTCTTGTGATCGCTTCTTGAGTTGGATAATAAAAAATTCTTTATATTGAGTTGGTTTGTTTATTTTTTGATATGGTCTTGACCTTGATATTTGTGTTGAGATTGACATTTTCTTCCTCGGCGAGATGATTCATGGTTTTTTAAGATATGATTTTCCTACTTGGGTAGATTCAGGAAATCCCCATTTTCAGAGTTTAATTGGCCTAAAAAGATTTGGTAGATTATTTCTCCTAGATAGTATGTGCCTATGAGTATTCTTTGCCAAGATGGATTATTGAACTGGTTAGTTTTGATCTAAAGTTACTTTCTCTGAGATGCTGGAGTGTTTCCTATTACTAGTATGATTTGTAACCTTGGGGAGCCCTTGAGTATGTTTTGATAGTTCATTCCCTTTAGAAGATATGGAGTTGATTTCTTGTATTTTCAGCCGATGATTTATCCTCTATTATAATTTTGTTCTCCAACTATGTTTCGATGTCGACTCGGCATGATTTAGTATAGATGTGTTTGATTCGGGAATTATGTTTGATATGTGTATTTCACTTTAATTTGGATTTGATGCCTTAGAATGGTGATTTAGAAGTTATGATAGATTTAAAGTATGAATGCCTACCCGTCTTAAGGTTTGGTTTTGGTATTTGAGATCGATCAATTCTGCCTCGGTGTTGATATTTCAACTTTGAGTTGTAGAGCTTCAGTGTAGCCTTCATTTTTGATTTGCCTCAGTTTGGATTTTATCTATAGGCTAGTTGAGCCTACTTTGTGGTTACCTATTTAGTCTTTTTGAGTTTGGATGAATTGAATTTTATAGGTGTTCATATGATAGTCCATAGACTCGGTATTGGTTCCTTCAGCTTTGACCTCAGGTTTTCAGTTATCTTTGTGATTCTAAAATGATATAGTCAGTGGAATTAATATACTTGAGTTGGATTAAACTTGGTTTCATTCTCGATTGATGATACATCCTGGAGAGGATCATTTAGTGATGAGGAGTTATGCCTTAAGCTTTTAGATTTTAGTTTTTATTACTATTTACACTAATTGTAGCATCAACATAGATTGCATTCCTTAGTTATCTCTATGTTGTGAGCTCAGGTAACTCCGTATGGTCTTATTCTCATGTTTGTTGTATGAACTTTCAGTAGATCAACTTTATTTTTGAGTTTTTTGTTATGAAATTGTATAGATAGGACTCAACTTATTTTTCATCCTTGTTTTGAGTGGGTAGTAGGTGTGAGATGGTAAAGAAAGGTTGTGTTTGGATTGAAGTTGGTTGTATGACTTATGTCTTGGTTTGCATTTGTCTTAGATGATTCTTTGTTGATTTATGTGGGTATTGAGATGGTATCTGTGTGTCACGGTAAAGATTTGCATGCATCAACCTTCTTTGGTTTGATTAGAGACCAGTTGGTGTTGGGGATTGAGTTTTGGCCATTTGGAAGTAAAGTGAGAGAGCTGGTTGAAAAAGGGATACCTATGGAAAAATCCCTTGGAAGTTCTTTTTCTTCGTGGATCTTATCTGGGAAGTCATGCCTGGAGCATGCGGGCTCAGTACCTTATTATTTTGAGCATTTGAGATCTTTCTATCCATTGACTTTCATGGACAAAAGTCCTTCTAGTAGTGGATATTGTAATGAACCTCCTTGTTATTTCCCTGATTTAAATGCATTTTTGGTATTTCGACCCTTTCCACAACAACTATAAGTCATTTATGACTTGTCGGAACTGTCGGTCCAGTGATCAGACAATTCATTTGGATTTTAGGATTATTTCCCTATTTTTGAGCTTTCACTGTTTAGGATTTGGTCTCGGACCAAAACTCCTAGTAGATGACCTAGGATGATAATTCTGACACCGCCATTAGCTTTCATTATTATGCATGATTAACTCATGATTAGACATATGGATGAGTATGCTAGAACTAGCTCCTGCTATGATTATGAGGTCTTAAAATGCTAGTCAGATGATTTAAGTTGTACTTTGAGTTGACCTTGTGTATACATACACACACATATATATATGTATGTATACCTAGCTAAATATAGCAAAGGTATTACCGTATATCCCTTGCTTCCTTTATTTATTCAGATTGTATATTCAGTCCTTGGCCTTGTATACTGTTATATATCCTTGTTTTACCCTTTATTCATATAATGGCTAGTGATATATGGTATAGTGTTAAGACCCCATAGTATGGATGGGATAGGATAGTTCATCCTTAATACTTCCTTAGCCTTATTAGGTTAGTTTCTTGGACATGAATATGATAGTTTATCCTTATTATCTCATTGGCTTTCTTATGTGGTTTTTGGATATTTGGGTGTAGTTTCCATTCTGTTTATATGATATATGTATCTTCATTACCTTTGGAGCTCAGTCTGCTTTTTCCTACTGAGTACCACATATTTTGTACTCATACTACACTTCTGCAACATATAGATCATAGTACGAGTTATCATCGGTGTTGTGTGAGTCGTGCGGAGCAGTCATGGTCTAGAGACATAGAGTGAGCTCCTGACGTTTGAAGTAATAATTTTCTCCTTTTTATGTACTAGACTAATCTCTATGTTGTATTAAGAGATGGTTGTATCTATATATTTAATTAGTATCTTTTTTTGTATCCTTCTTATTTTAGAAGCTCTTGTGCTGATACCACCAGGTTTTGGGATTATGTTATGTAATTGATCGTTTATTATATTTATTTAGCACTCTTTCCATAATTCTTATGGTAGTCCATTACTAGCGTTTCTAGACTACGAGTTTGTCTTGCCTACTGGTGGGTTATAGTAGGTACCATCATGATTCGAGAAATTAGGTAATGACAAGAAATGAACCTGAATTATCTCCAACATTGTTGTGTTTAAATAAGTAAATAAACCAAAAATAATAGTATGGTATAGCATAAAACATCAATCTCACACAATCATAACTACAAAATTGGCTCCCATACACCAATTAGTGTGGAAACATAAATAACCCATCGCAAGCCCCCATAAGCCTTAAAGGTAAAAACAATATAGAGTAACCTACTACCGTCATTTGTCAACTCTCATAATACAATTGGAATTCATCCAAGTCATGTCATGCTATAACCATCGATTGTCCATATTCATCATTTTCCAATTATTCAACACTTATCAACTTACCATCATGTAATAAATAATCCTTATGTATCAGTTGATCATCCTTTATAACCTAAACTCCTTTTTTAACTAATTTCATATAGAAGCTAATCATCACTTATCAATTAACCAACATTTATCAACTAATCATTATTTCACTAGAATCCGCTTACATCATGCCACATTATAGCCAGTTCCTTATTTTTAGACATAGCCAAATTTTTAATTTTAATCTCACACCCTGATATTGTTATATCATAATAAGTACATCATCATAGCATAATATGCATATACGAACTCAAACCAGTACATATAATCAATAGCCAGACTTGAACCGATAAATATAATCAATTGCCAGACTCGAACCAGTAAATATATCATCAATAGCTGAACTTGAATTGGTAAATATAATCAATACCCAAACTTGAACCAATAAATATAATTAACAGCTGGACTCGAACAGGCAAATATGATCAATATCCGAAGTCAAACTTGTAAACATATCAAGTCATAATCATTCTTTGGAATCAAAATGGGTAAATGACATTTCAATATCATAACCATTCTCCAGACTCAAATAGGTATATATAAATATACCAATATAATCAATAGTATCATCAATAGCAAAAATAATAGCATAATCAATAGGCGTCAGCACTCAAATCAACCAACATAACCATCAGTGTTCAAGTTTCTCAATATCACCTCAATAAGTATTTCCAAGAGTCTAACAAACATAAAAAGGTCTACAAAATTTAACATGCATCTTAGCCTAAGATGGGTCAAGGGTCCACTTCTAATCCCTGAAGTTCCATTTTAGGTAAATTCTACCCGAACTAGTCTTAAGGTATCTAATTCCACTTTTGGATGTTAAACAAGCCTCAAATATACCTAAGATAGAAAATTCACCTAAACTATGAGCAATTAGGTCAATTATGCGTAAGTTACGGTTTTCGAATAGCCGAAACGATCCAACTAACCCAAGCATTTCAATTTATCATACTGATCAACTCCCAAACTACATTTCCAATAGAAGATAAAATGATTGCTATCAATTAAAGTAACCCAACTCAGGTTGGGGTCAAACCCATAGGGAATACGTGGAATCATATCTCTTGTTTGATGGAATCAACGGGCATTGCAAAAAACAAATAGGGGTTTGTAATAGTAATATTGAACTAGTAAGAAAACTCAACTTTGGTTGTAATCAGTTGGAGATGAACACTAGAACTGTGTTCCACCTGGATTCTCAACTCAGTAGGTTTATCATTCTTTGTTTAACCAATATGATATTTTGCATGCAAAATTTGATAAGTTATGTACCATCAACTTTCTTGTGGACTCATTAACAGATTTCACCCTTTACTTTTTGAGTCTCAAGATGTTGCATTACTAACCTTTATGCTAGATCCCAGTTAACTATTTCCTTTTGAGTCTCAATTTATAAGATGAAAAATAACCTTCTTAAGTAGATGATGTTGATTCTCCTAGATCAAGAATTATTCTTCAAATTATTGTTGTGATTATCTTTTCCTAATCCCTACTCCTCTTATTAAGTAAGTAGTGATATACTAGGCGGGATCATTATATTTCCAACTACTAAGAAAGCTATTAAACTAAAGGTAACCACAACATATGCAAGAATATTGGTTCAGAACAACTTAGTACTTCCCCTACTTCATCAATCTGTCAGGGTTTCCAAAACCATAGCTAAGGTCTTTAGCCTCTCTTTGCTGTGAAACTACCGACAAAAATTATAATTAAGGCCATTCAAACAATATCACAATAATTAATGAATAAAACCCAAAGTTCGTAACTGAATTATCAACTAAAATAAAGAACAAAGTAATCCCAAGATGAAAAATAAATTCCAAAATCAAATATATGTTTGTAGTTATATAGAGTGCGTAAACTAACTAAAAACATCAAAAGGGTATATATAGGTTACAAGGAAACCCTAGAAAACAACTCCCAAATAAAGAAGGAAAATCAAGGTCAGTGGCCACCTATTGGGCCACCTATGGGCCATAGGTGGTCCCACGGAGGTGCCTTGGGCTTCAAACATTACAAAAAATCTTTGGACTTTCCTTTCTTGGAACTTACTCTATCATCTACAGGTAGTAAGTGCCCTCCATAACTGACATGGTCTTCTTTTCTGCACTTTTGCGTCTCTGGATCTCAATTTCTGACTCCTACTTTGGCACCTATGGACCATAGGTTGAACATACAGGTCGTAGGTGCCCATTTCTATAGTTCAAAACTTTAAGTTTCGCTCTTTTCTTATAGAATATCTCTAAAACCTAATTTCTTAAGAAACATAACACCAAACACAATATATCTCACAAAACAACTGAAGTAACTTACATATTATCATCATTTTAAGCATAGAAAGTGCTATGAATCCATAACACATCAACACACTCAACTTAGAACATTTGTATATCCTCAGGTAACATAACCAAACAAAACAAAATAATGATGCTTATCTAGGAGAATGTAAGCTATCTAAGGCAGTTAATCAATACTTTAATCACAAAACATTACACCATTCTATTTCAACTATTCAAAACCAACTGTGTGTATACATAAAGTACAATAATGTGACACAAGGGAATCAAGATATGGCATTATATTAACAATAGACAACCATGCATATAGACGAGTTACACTACCCAAATCTATGTGTGTGAGATAGTCTGTCTTCATGGTGTGCCTATATGTATTATTTTGGGCTGAGGTTCTATGTTCACTTATATATTTTGGATAGCTTTCTAGGAGGAGTTCGGGTACTCAGGTTGACCTTAGTACCAATTTCTATCCACAAATTGATAGACAGTTAGAGAAGACTATCCAATTTCTTGATGATATGCTTTGAGCCTGTGTTATGGGTTTTGGAGGTCAACGGGAGTAGCACTTAGCCTTGGTAGAGTTCATATATAATAACAGTTATCATTTGAGTATTGAGATGGATCCTTTTGAGGTTTGTATGGTTGGAAATGTCATTCTCTAATTAGATGGTCTGATACCTCCGAGGTTAGACCCAGTGGAACTGACTTGTTTCAAGAGTCGTTGGATATAGTCAGGGTGATTCAGGATAGGTTGAGGGCAACTTAGAGTAGGGAGGGCAACTTAGAGTAGGCAAAAGTCTTATGAAGACTGTAGGCTTATTTCCTTGAGATTTAGAGTTGGTGATCGGGTATTCCTTTGTGTGTTACCCATGAAGGATATGATAAGGTTAGGGAGGAAGGGCAAACACAACCCTAGATATATTAGATGCTTCGAGATTCTTTGCACAGAGGGGGAAGTGGATTATGAGTTAGCCTTACCCCCATAATTTTCTGTTGTCTATTCAGTTTTCCATTTTTCATGTTTCTGTGATACATTCCTTATCCATCTCACGTTCTTTAATGGGATTCAGTCCAATTGGATGAGTGGTTGACCTTTGTGGAGAAGCCTATGCTTTTTTTGGCTAGTGAAGTTAGATAATTGTGAACAAGGGATATTCTTGTAGTTATAGTTTAGTTCAGTGGAGGCACCACCCAGTAGAGTAGGGTAATTGGGAGATCGAGAGTGAGATACAAAAGCAGTATCCTCACCTATTTTAGGGTACAACGACATCCTAATCCTTTACTTTTGCAGATGTAATTGCTTTTAGTAGTGGATATTTTAATGACACTTCAGGTCATTTTCTGTATTTTCACTTATTTCCTACAACTTCTACTTCATCAATAAGGTGGTGTTCCATTTATGTTTTTTTTTGAAGACCTCAAAACATACACACATGCATGGTGCATGCAATTAGCATATAAAATGATGCAATGTGAGTTATAGAAGCCAAAGAAATGAAATAAGAAATAATCTGGGACTCAAGAATCAATTTTTAGTTTTCAGACTCTACATAGACCCAGCCTTAGGTACCACTTTAGTTATCTTGGGATTCTTTAGTGGACCTCCACTTTAGCGGACCCCTCATACACAGAGTGAAACCACTTTTGCAGCTGTTCATCCCTAATAAACCCAAATACAAATTTTTCAACCATTATTTTCTCCAAAAACCACAAAAATGGTTTATAACTCATATAAAATTATCATATTATTTTAATTGTATCACCAATTATAGATATATCTAACAATAACCCATAATATTAACACAAACAAAAAAATCAATCACGTGGTAGAAATAAAATTTCTCAAAGATGTTGTACAATTAATGGGTAGTCAAGACTTCCACATGATTTTCTCACCAAGATGCACTTTCTAAGTCTAACTTTTACATAGACAACTCTCAATTTTAGCAACTTCAATCAACTATTTGCACAAATTTCTACCCTGATCAGTGAGAACAAAAGTTGAAAATGAAATACCATGATTATTAAACCTAGGAATGAGAGAGTTTGAGAGTGATACAATGATTTTATACAAGAGGTATTGAGAGTTTTTAAAGAAAAAGTAACCAAATTCAATTTTGTTTGGAATGAGAGTGAGTGAAATAGATTGTCCTTATGTTGTACCTTTTTGAATAGTATAAATGAAGGGCCACATTAGCATACATTAGACCATATTAGCATCTTTTAATATCCACTTCAGAAGACGTTATGTCCGCTTAAGTAGCATTAATTGAGTATTGACCCACGCTTAAGTAGGCAATGAGGTGATTTAGTATCCACCACTTTAGCAGACACTATATCGCTTTAGCAGCATCTGAGGCTTCTTTAAAACCGACAGGTTTTATCATTTTACGACAAGTGTTCCAAGATTCATCTTCAATATAGATCAAACCCGAACTCCATCCAACTCAACTTCTTCCATCCAAACCTGTTCATATCACTTTCAAAAACTCCATTATTTTTCAGATTAGCAAGAATTAAATTCCTAAACTATTCTAAAAATTAAAATTTTAGAAGTAAATGCAAAATATTTTAAAATGATGGGGTTCCTCCCTTCAAGAGATTTTTTTAACGTCGCGGCACGGCACCATCAACCTTTTCATTTATGTATCCACTTTTATAATTTGAACCTTTTTCTTAATTTTAAATAAAAATTTATTTGAGGCTCAAGGGGCAAAGGTAAGGAAGCACCGAGACTAACTTTATCTCTCCAATTTGAAAACGTGAATCTTTTACACAACTTTACATCACAAGTAGGTTTGGGATTATTGGGAGATGGTGAGAACATCAATAGTACCCCCGTTAGACTCTGCATTTTATAGTTCTTGGCCTTCAAACGAGGGACGTTATTTTGACCTCTTGAGATGACAAACTCTTAAATGTACATACTTTGTCCCTCATCTTCATAATTTTCCATTTTCTCAGTTACTTCAATTTTCACATATTCCATGATAATGTCAAAAATTGGTTTGAATGAGGCCACCTATCTGTTTTTGAATTTGCATCTTTCTCGATATTCTCACCCCTAAATGAACTAGAGTATTCACAAAGAATTCACTTGACTGTTTCTTGAAACTCTAGTATAACATCTTCAATTTTGGCATCCTTTAACATTTATGGCTCTGTTGGGTGACAAATCATTAAGAATTCTTCAAAATTAATTTCACTCGCATTTTTATTGTAATGACCCTTAAGGTCATTTTCCATAATTCTGCTTATTTTATATTGTTAGAGATTTCCTATAGATACCCTGAGTCATTTATTACTTGATGGGATTGATAGTTAAGTTACCGGACAATTCATTTGCTTTTTAGAGCTAATTTCCTATTTTGAAGTCTTCGTTTGTTCAAATTGTCAACGGGGCAAAACCTACAACAAAAGACCTTGTATTCCAATTATGATTGTTCCAACAACTTTAGAATGTTGATTTTAGGCTAGATGAACCTTTGTTTTGGGTCCCAAGTCACTCGGGCTCATTTTGAGTTATTGGTCGGAAGTTAAGAAAATGGTAGGTTGGGTGTAGGACCCACTTTTCATTGAAATTACCACATATGGAAATTTTGACTGCCCGAACTAGATAGCATTGTCCATTTTCATGTACCAAATTATGGATTAATCCCGAGGTGTTGCCGAAGACTTTGAACTTTCCAAGTCTCATCTAGTGCTAGTGCACCTGTGATCACGGGCTACTAATCGCGTACGCAATCTGGCAGACACCAGCAAGTGTCGTGAACATAATATTTTTAGTAAAGAAAGAGACACTCTTAGTAGTGTGTCTAGTATCGCAAACACAATGGTTTTTCTATGTAAGCAATTTTTACCCCTATAGCCATGTACGGCGATTGCGATCGACAAATCGCGAACGATACTCCCATGTACTTGGGAAGGGTAAAAATACCCCATTTAACTCATTTTTGGCCATTTCTTATCCATTCTCAAGAGACTTAAACTATAAAGAGTGGGATAGCTTGGGAATAGCAATTATGGGATATTTGTGATCTTGGATAAAGATTAATTACATGATTTTCCTTTAAATTTATGGTAAGATTTCATTAATTCCATGGTTGATTCCACTTTCTTCTCTAAAAATTCCAAAATCTTGGTGACTTTAGTTGGTTTTGGAAACACGATTTTTAGGGTAATTGCTCCTTGAGCATATGGGGACGTTGAGTTAATTTTGGAAACACTATTTCCATAAATGAGCCCCACATGAGAATTTTGCATAATTTTGGACCCAAATTACAATAGTGCAATATGGTTATCATTGTTCTTATTTTTATGAGTAGATTATGATTTTGATAGAGTGACACCTCACAGAAGCTTCTCAGAAGGGAAAATCAGTGATTTGATGGATTTTTTGAGCTTTCTTCAGCATCCAAGTAGGCTAGGTTTTTCCCTCTTCATAATTAAACTATGTCATAGTATTTTTATAATTCTATGTTAAATTTGGAATGGGTTTAGGTGTTGGTGATAAAATTTACAATACTTGGGTTAGTTGGACATTTTAGGCTATCCAAAAACCATAATTTTGGTGTATTTTGCTTAGTTGCTTAGTAGAAATTTTATCTTAGGTCAAATTATGACTTGCTTAACATCTAAAAGTGGATTTTATACCTTAGTATAGTTTGTGGTAGAGTTTCCTTATAATGGATTTTGGGGATTAGGAGTGGGCCCTTTCGGCCCGCCTTAGGCCAAGACTTTAACTAGTTTAGTAGACCTTTAGACGCTCGTTATACATTTGGGAAGCATAATATAAAGCTTGATGACACTAGAAACTTAATAATCATGATGGTTTGATATTGGGAGTAAATGCTTATTATGGTAACAATCGGTAGATATAATAATGATTATATGAATACCGGTTTGAGTTCGGCTATGGTTTATGATATTGATGATATATGTAGTCCGGTAATTAATCCTGATACTGATGATATATGTACTAGTTTGAGTTTGACTATTGTTTATGATATTGGTGATTTATGATATATATATGTAATGGTTTGAGTTTGGATATTGGTTACGACATTCAGAATATAAACACTGGCTCGAGTCTGGTAAGAGGGAGTGGTTCTTAGTGTGACATGTTCCAAATAGGTTCCCAATGATGGCATGAAGGTTGGGAATTTTTGGTTATTTGGTTATATTATCCTTAATTTTACCCTCCAGGCTTATTGTGGCCTGTATTGGGTTATTTACTTCTCTTCACTTATTGGCTTATAAGGACCACTCTTGCAGTTATAATCACTTGTTCCTTATATTATCGTCCCGATTTATTTATTTCATTATCTATAACGATGTTGGAGTTGTGCTCAGGCTTTCCCTTCTCTTGGACTTAGTTATGTTATCTTACATATTATCATATTTATATCACGATTTAGCTCAGTCGGTCGATGATGCCTACTGAGTACCCATTGTTTTAGTACTCATACAAAACTTCAATATTTTTTTGTTGTAGATCTGAGTACTATTTCTCTCCATTGATTGGACGATCCTGATGTGTTGGATTCTAGATATAGGGTAAGCTCTTGGAGTCAAAGTTGCCCTTATTTCCATCTATTTGTCTATATTTAGTCTTTTTTTTGAGACAGATTGTATTGACTATTTTAGATCTTGTGGTGTATCTGTAGTAGCTCGTGTACTTACTATACTATGTCAGGGATGGTTTTCTATGTTATGTCTACCTTTCATACTATTTCATTTATTTTGCTTCTTTCTGAGTTGTGTTGCCTAATTTTCCCTTTTAGGGGAATATTCCACCATGTTAACCCATTGCAAATAGCTCTGAGCTACGATTTATCTTACCTATGTGTGGGATTTAGTGGTTCTGATCATGGCTCGTAAATTGGACCGTGACATTCATTGGACACTATTTGATCATAATTATTCATGACTATTTGGCATGGAACATCACATGGCATAATTTTTCTTTCAACTAGGTATGCAATTTCTGGGTAGTCATTTCAATTTGAAACCACACTTGACATCGCTTAACATGCAATTTGAGAGATTCATCCACCATAAATAATATTCAATGAAATTGACCCACATGGACTTCAAGTTGTTGAGCTTGATTTTCTAGATACTCTTGGCTCACAATTTCTTTCTTGTAAATTTTTTCTTTATTTTGGGACTCAATTATCTCCTGCACAAGTCCATCCACTGAAAAATCAATGTTTTAGTAAACTTTATCACCACCATGTTGGACGAGGTCCCACCATTTAAATAAGACTTTTCCACATTTCTCATTCTTCTGCATTGTGCTTTCAATATCTCTTCAACTTATTTTCTCTGAGAACCCACAAATTCTCCATCACCATTATGCTCATTTTTTTCAACATGAGTAGCATCTCCACCTTGGAATTTTTCATGTGATTCATCTCTTATTTTTTGCTCAACTCTATGACTTGCAACCTCATCTTCAACAATTTCATTTTTAGAATCATACACACCATGGAACTTGAGAGATCATCATCTCCACACGGATCTTCTTTTTTCTCACATTCCACTCCAAAAACTGACATGGATTGATGTAAGATATGCATATCCTCACCCATTGTAGTTTGCTGATCAAAGATAGTTTTAAGAATTACTTTCATACCTTTTTGCCATCACGTTGCTCATTCTCTTCCACATCATGAGACCTATCAAACCCATAAAAAGAACTATCAGTTTTGTAAGCATAATTAGGGGAGTGAGAAAATAAATTAGACAATTAGTCCAATGACTATTTGTACCACCACACATGTAAAAAACATACTCCCTATAGGATTTAGATGGTGCACACACCGATATTCTAGGAGCACTCCATAATACGAAAATGGATTATCAAGATACAATTTTTAACTACCAAACTCATTTTTATTTCATGATGCCATAATAACAAATATAACAAAAATAAAAATCTAACTAACACAATAAACAAAAGAAAATAACAAACACACATTCAAAAATTCAAATCAAAGCAAGTAAGCTAAAATTCTAAACTAGCTCAATACACCAAATTATTCCCCGGCAATGGTACAATTTTTGATAATGCTCATTTTACACTCTTGAATAGGTGTAGTGGATGCTGTCAATAGAAAATAACCAACAAGGATTCTTGGCCAAATCCATAGGGAATAATGTGTGGCGATCGAGTAAGTATGAAATAAAAGTAACTCGCTAAAATCCAAACTAAGGTACAAGTGTTTTGAAGGATTTTTGATAGGAAAATTGAAACAAGGATAGAATCAAATTCAATAGCAACATGTGATCAATGGTATTTACAATGATGGGAAACAAAGAATATGACACAGGGAATCAATTCTTTCAATGATCCATAATTTTCAATTAACTACTCACAATTTAACCCCGAGTTTAGTAAATTAGTCTTAGATTCAGAATCACCCCCTAATGTATTTCAACCATCGAGGAATTAGTCCTTGCATGCTCTTTCAAACCAAAAATAGAAGCATTAATCTCAAAACCAACTTTTGTATGCTAGGATTTAACTATATCTAGCAAAAATTTTTGTAAGATGGGTCATACGTCCCAGATGTGCTAAACTAATCATTCTCAACTTCGTTTAGCTCTTTCAAGAATTAATGTAGGTATATGTGCTATACCCACTCCTATCACCACTTTTTATCTAAACTAGAGTATAAATGGAAAAACATAAGATTAATTTTTATAAACAAAACCTATTTCCTGATGCGACCTGATTGGGGACCTTGTCGTAATGGGCGTCCTAAGTCTGACTAGGATCGGAGACCACCCCCGTTACCTAAACCAACCTCCAGCCACCTTCCCTGAGTTGGCTGAATTTTGAGTATGTATCAAGATAGTGCAATGGCTCACATGAAGACTCTGGAATAAGATTACAACCGTGACTGACCCAACAGATTCCAACTATCCCATACCAAACTATCCAACTATACCAAGCCATACAAAAACGAGGACCATAAACCAGGCCATAACAAAAGATGTTCCAAAATATAATATAATTAATCCCAAAAAAGATAGAATGGAACAACCAATATGACGCAGCCCAAACCGGGGGCCTTGTCGTAATAGCCATCCCAAGTCCACCTAGGATCGAGGACTACCCCCTTAACCCAACCCAACCACCTTATACAACCTTAGACGAGCTGGATTTTGAGCATATAACAAGATTGCGCAATGCTATCATGAAGAATTTGGGATAGGTCACAACCATGACTGACCCAACCAAGTCTGTCCATACCCAACCAACCATACATACCATGCCAAACCAAAGAGAATATCGAAACACAATATGAAAGTCAAACCTAAAATGTAATATGATGGAACAACCAACAATATCGTCCAAAGGTGTAAGCCCCAATATCCATCTCTATGCCAAGGTCAACACTAATACTGATCCTGCCCATTCCAACCCACAGAAGTACCACAAAGCCTCTATCCAAAAGAATTCAAATATCCAGTTGGGACATGCCCTCAACCATGTCCAAAACCAATATCCAAAAAGAAAATAAAAGTCTAAGAATATCCAACATGAAATGATGCCTTCCTAAAGAATGGAAGCTCACCACTTCAGTCCAATAAGTTGTCCCCAAATCAAGTACTATGAAGGAGTCGTCGAACGTCTGGTTCCTGCATAGCGATGGTATACAACCGCCAATACACGGTTTAGTGGGTGAACACTGGCATGAATCTCAAGATAAGGATAAAGTATTTCCATTTATCCAAACCAGTTGAAAACCATCCAATGCAAACAACCATACATATATATAAGTGCTGGGATAAGGGACCGGGTTTAGCATGCTATTTAAAACCTTAACCTGGGTGGTGTAGCTTAGCTGTCCTACAACCCACAGGCCATATAGGTTCAGCTCCCCCTGCTGAAAGGGTCCCGATACGTGTAGCCACACGACCAAGCAATACCTCTGGGATGACTAGTACATCCCTCTAATATAGATGTGACACTCGCACGTGGTCATCGAAGACCCCTCATATCGGCAAATATGAGTTACCAATTTTGATCCCCCCTGGGATCGCCACCTTCTACGACTTAGCTTACACTCTCCGCCATTAATGCCTAATTAAAACCAAGTCTAAACAATCCAATTATCCATTTATTAACCAAGGCTATTTGATAAACCAGCGGTATTGTCATACCACCATACTTGCAAGCATTATCTGTAGCCAAACCATTTAGATTAAGGGGACTTTCGGTGTCCGTCTACCATATTAACCTCTTGGGAGACTACCATGTTACCATGTTCTCCATAAACATAACCAATTGACCTTTAGCCTTTGTAAACCATTTAAACTATTTGTAGTTTTATGCATAAGCTGAAAACAAGAAGGGGTTTCCTTTTGAAAGAGTCAATGCAATAAATATATCTTTATAAGCATTTAATCAAACAGCTTGGGGGCATAGTATAACCTAAATCAAATTCCATTACCATTAAATCATCACCATGCCATTCCATTATCCAAAACCACTATTAATGCATAGAAAGCATAATTAAAACCATAAGAAATCATAACCAAGCCTTTAACATCAAAACCCCCAAATCAATGATTGAAAACCAAAACCATGCAAAACTAAAAACCATGAAATCAACCATATAACCATGCCTTTAATTGAAATTACAAGTAGGGAAGAGAATCATGACTTAAACCAAGAAGATTGATGGAAAGAATTCACCAAGAAAATCCCCAAAGTAATCCCTTAGTTGAAACACTAGCTCTTTGCCCCAAAAGCTCTTGAGAGAATTATGATATGTTTTGGAAGAGATTCTAAGTGTTTAAGAATAAAATAATAGGGTAATAACCTTATAAGTGTATTAGAAGTCATGGTTCCTTATTAGGGTAAGTAGGGAAATATCCAGAATATCCCCGCTTAAATCCCATAAAAACCCAACACAGGGTTACGACTGACCTCCTTATGAGTCATAACCTAGCTTACGATTGATACCCACCCAATCATAACCAATCCTCAACCATGGATAAGAAACTATCCAGTATACGACTCATCCAACTAAGTCGTAACCTCATAATACAATCCATACCCATGGTCGGTATTCCTGGAAGAATGTAACACCAGGAGGATCAAACACTGACCACATTACAAGTCACCTATATGATTCGTACCTATGCCTTACGACTCACACCCTCAAGTCATATCTATTCTAGTATCCAAGACCATCCCACTAACTAACACTGGTCAACTTACAATAGGTCTTCACCACTCGTACCCTAGCTTACGACTCGTACCATGAGTCATAATGGGTCCAAAGAATGAGATTCCTGGAAATTTTCTAAGGGTCCAAACCTGGAATGCTTCAGTCTCCACCACTAGGAAAATTCATCCTCGAATGACGGATAAGGTAGGGGTAACCACACACAGAGTCATTTTCATTATAAAGAATCCCATTAACAAAGTTTGAAAACAAAGAGGCAAAGATGTTAATCTTTCTATTAACAAACTCAGAAAATTAAGATGTGTTCAAGAACACATACATTCCGTATGAATATCAAGAGAGGGAAACAAGAGAGGATACTTGGACTTTATGTCCTCTTTTGCTTCCCACGTGGCCTATTCCACCTTGTGGTTCCGCCATAGAACCTTAACCAAAGCCACATCCTTGGTCCACAACCGACGAACCTACTTATCCAATATCTCAATTGGGACCTCTTCATAAGACAGAGAATCCTAGATATCCAACCCTTTCAAAGGAACAATAAAAGACGAATCACCAACGCACTTCCTAAACATAGAGACATGAAATATCGAATGATCCAAACTCAAACTAGATGGAAACTCCAACTCATACACAATATTGCCCGCTCACTGCAAAATCTCATAAGGACCAATGTACCAAGGACTGAGTTTTCCCTTTCCCCCAAACCGCAATATTCCTTTCATAGGAGACACCTTAAGAAAAACCTTATCCTAAACTGCAAACTCCAAATCTCTATGCCTAATATCCGCATACGACATTTGATGACTCTGGGAATCCTTGAGCCTATCTCAAATCACCTTCACAATTTTCATAGCTTGACGAACCAAATTTGAACCAAACAAATCAGCCTCACTGAGCTTAAACCAACCAATAGGAGATCTACACCTCCTACCATACAATGCCTCAAAAGGAGCCATACCAATACTTTTATGATACCTATTGTTGAAAAAAAACTCTACCAAAGGTAGATGATCCGCCCAATTTCCACAATAATCTATAACACAGGCTTGAAGTATATCTTCTAATGTCTGAATAGTTCTTTTCACCTGACCATCTGACTGCAGGTGGAAAGCCTTACTAAGACTCACCTTAGTCCCCAATCCTTTCTGGAAAGACCAGAAGAAGTGGGAAGTAAACTACGTACCGCGATTAGAAATAATTGAAATAGGCACCCTATACAGTTTCACAATCTTCTGAAGATAAAGTTTCACATAATCCTCCACCGAAAAGCTAGTTTGCAAAGGCAAGAAATGCACAAACTTTGTTATCCTATCTACAATGACCCAAATTAAATAAAATTGGTTTTAAGACCGAGGAAGACCAGTAACAAAATCCATATTGATCTCCTCCCACTTCTATTCAGGAAACTGAATCTCTTGATATAACCCACCAGGCCTCATGTTCTCAACCTTAACTTATTAACACACCAAGTAGGTAGACACAAAATCAACCATATCCCGCTTCATGCCACTCCACCAATAGATCTCCTTGAGATTATGGTATATCTTAGTAGAACTAGGATGGACAACATAGCGTGACTAATGTGCCTCAGCCAAAATTCTTTGCCACAAATCATCTACATCAGGAACATACAACCTCCTTTGGTACTGCAAGGTATTATCTCTGCTAATCTCAAAATTTTTCACCTTTTGCTCTCCTATGCTACCCTTGATTTTCATTAAGGAAGAATCCAATACTTGCTTCTCCTTAATCTCCGCACCAATACACGATCTAAGAACTTCTTGCACTACTCACTACTATCCTTGGAGTCCAAGAGACGAACCCTATGATTTACCAAGTGATGAATATCCTTCACCAATTCCCGCTTTCCTTCTTCCACATGACCCAAACTACGCATGTACAACCAGCTAAGAGCATCAACAACCATGCTAACTTTACCTGGATGGTAGTGAAGACTTATATCATAGTCTTTGAGAAGCTCAAGCCATCTCCTTTGCCTGAGATTAATCTCTTTTTGCGAGAACACATAATGCAAACTCTTGTGATCAGAAAAGATATCCATGTGGACCCCATACAAATAATGCCACTATATCTTCAAGGCAAATACAACGGACAACAACTCCAAATCATGAGGTGGATAGTTCCTCTCATGTACCTTTAAATGCCCCAAAGCATAGGCTATCACCTCTCCATGCTACATTAACACGCAACCTAGACCAACCAGAGATGCATCACAATAAACCATGAACCCATCATTGCCTTTCGACAAAGTAAGAATAGGAGTTGAAGTCAACTTATCCTTTAAATTCTCAAAACTCCCATCACACGCATCCGACCAAGAAAACTTAACCTTCTTCTGAGTCAACTTAGTCAAAAGAACAGCTATCGAGGAGAAGCTCTCCACAAATTGCCTATAATACCCGGGTAAACCTAAGAATCTCTGATTATCAGATGGAGTTGTAGGTCTAGGTCACTTCATCACCACACCCACCTTCTACGGATCCACCATGATCCTTTTACTAGAAATGATATGACCCATGAAAGTTACAACATTCAAACAAAACTTTCACTTAGAGAACTTAGCAAACAATCGTTGTTCATTTAAGGTCTGCAACACCACACGGAGATGATTAGCACAATCCACCTCACTCTTCGAATACACTAGAATATCATTAATCAACATAATGATGAAGAGATCCAAATACTACCGAAACACCCTATTTATCAGATCCATAAATGTTGCAGAGGTATTTCTCAATCCAAATAACATCACCAAAAACTCATAATTCCCATACCTAGTACAAAAAGCTGTCTTAGGGATATCCACCTTCCTAATCTTCAACTAATGGTATCCAGACCGAAGATCTATATTTAAGAAGAACTTTGCACCTTGCAACTGGTCAAATAGATCATCTATCCGAGGGATAGGATATTTGTTCTTGATCATTACCTTATTTAAGTACCTGTAGTCGATGCACATATGAAGTGAACCATCTTTCTTACGCACAAAAAACACCGGTGCACCGCATGGGGAAATACTAGGATGAATAAATCCTTTGTCTAAAAGATCCTTAATTTGCTCCTGGAGTTCTCTTAACTAAGCCAGATACATTCTATACGAATGATTAGATATTGGACGAGTTTCCAAAAGAAAATCAATTCCAAACACTATCTCCCTATCCGGAGGAACACCTAGAAAATCATCCAGAAAGACCTCTGGAAACTCATTAACCACAGGGACCGAAGATAAAAGAGGACCTTTCGAATTAGATCTTTAACCCGGACCAAGTAATAAAGACAACCTTTAGAGATTAACCTTGAGGCCCTAAGATAAGAAATAAACTTCCCCCTAGACAGTAAGGAACTACCTTCCCATTCTATTTCCAGCTTACTAGGGAACCTAAAGATGACCCTACGGGTTCGACAATCAAAATTTGTATAACTAGAATGCAACCAATCCATGCCCAAGATTACATCAAAATCTAGCATACCCAACTCAAATAGATTCACCAAAGTATGCCTACCACTCATAGATACCACACTCCCTATAGACCCGTTCAACAATAATCGGATCTCCTACTAGATAGAAATAGAAAATAGATCAGAAATAATTTTTGGATCGAAACTAAAAGACACAACTATATAAAGAGTCACATAGGAAAGGGTAGAACCTGGATCAACCAAACATTACACGCCATGAGAGAAAAATTGTAACGTACCAGTAACAACATCAGGCGATGCCTCAGATTCCTTATAGGATGCCAAAGCATACAACCTGTTTCGATTAGCACTAGAACTAGGAGTATTACAGAAGCAGATGCCACACCACCGAGTGGAGGAATAAATGATAAAGCCACCAGAATCTTATTCTCCCCCGTAGCAACCTTGTTAGACGGATAATGCCTGAGCCGATGGCCTACTTGGCCACACTTGAAGCACTTATCCCTAACTTCCTCACAGAATCCCCGATGAGGATGATCGCAAAATTGACAAAGAGGACATGAATAAAAAGACTGACCTCCGCTTGCCTGAGACTGGGCTCCCTGCTCCCGAGAATTATCACCACCATAATGACTCTGTCGCCCGACTGCTGGGGGTAAGGAGCACTGGCAGTAGAGAAGGAACCAGAACTCCCCAACTTTTTTCTACCATTTCCCACCATCTCTACTATCTTGAGACTGGATACCGTCCTGATCAGAAAACTTACCCCGCTTACCTTTCTTGTCTCCATATTCTACCTTTCTTCTCTTTTCACTCTCAATTTGCTGCATATGAATAGTCTACCTCGATATGTCCATATCCCTTATAAGTAAAGCAGTCTTTTTCTCCAGAATCAAATCTCTATTCATCCCAAAAGAGAACTTCATCATTCTCGACCTCATATCAGCCACTAAATCAGGAGCATACCTCGAGAACTAATGGAACTTCAAAGTATACTCCTTTACAAATATTCTCCCTTGCCTAAGGTTGACAAACTCCTCAATCTTAGCTTTTCTCAACTCTTGAGGAAAGAACAAATCCATAAAGGAATAAAAAAAGGCCTCCTACAAACCATCCTCTTCTATATCACCCTTATCTTTGTCCCACTCCTCATACCAAAGATAAGCAACCTCTTTGAGCTGATAAGCTACAAAGTTTACTCTTTCCACATTAGTAGCCCTCATCAACCGAAAGATCTTCTTTATCTCATCAAGAAAGCCCTGTGGGTCTTCCTCCACTTTTACTCCCATAAAAGTTAGAGGACCCATCTTCATAAACTATCCAAGCCTAGTAGTCTCAGTAGATACAATGCTAGCCGTACCTCACTCGGCTTGAACAGCAACTAGTTGGGAAATATCATGCATTGACTGATAAAATCTGTATTCGTAACATTGCCCTGAGGGACCTGAGGAGCAGTAGGAGAAATAGGAGGAAATTTGGTATAATTAGGAACAGGACCATGAGATCAAAGAAGTACTCCAAACGTTGGAGGTATTTCTTTAGCATTATCCCCAGTTGGGACAGAAGAATTTAATTGTGTTCCAGATCTAGGAGGCATGATCTGAAAGATGAACAAACAAGGATTAGAGGAGATTCTAAGACTGAGAAGTCAAACTTGAAGAAAGAATACCAAGAAAGTGAAACATTTCAAGATGTCTTGTAACCTTTCCTTTATGAGTGTGGCGGCGCGCTACACACCCCTAAAAGTAACTCTACTCAACACGGCTTTGTGGACTACCAATTGGCCATGAACCTAGGCTTTGATACCAACTTAACACAGCCTGGACTGGGGGCCTTATCGTAATGGGCATCCCAAGTCTACCTAGGACTGGGGACCACCCCCTTAACCCAACCCAACCAACTTATATAGCCTTAGACGAGTTGAATTTCAAGAAAATAACAAAATTGCACAGTGATCTCATGAAGACTTTGGGATAGGGTCACAACTATGACCAACCTAACTAAGTCTGTCCATACCAAACCAACCATACATACCATGCCAAACCAAAGAGAATATCAAAATATAATATGAAAGTCAAACCCAAAATGTAATACGATCGAACAACAAATAATATCATCCAAGAGTGTAAGCCCCCACATCCATATTAATGCCAAGGTCAACACCAATACCAAAACCGCCAATTCCAACCCCCAAAAGTACCACAAAGCCTCCATACAAAAGAATACAAATATCTGGTTGGGACATGCCCCCAACCATGGCCAAAACCAATATCTGGAAGAAAAATAAAAGTCTAAGAATATCCAACATGAAATGTTGCCTTTTAAAAGGATGGAAGCTTACCACTTCAGCCCAATAAGATATCCCCGAATCAAGTACTATAAATGAGGAGTCAAATGTACGGTTTCTCCATTTAGGCAGCTGAATCTCTTGATACAACCCTCCTGGCCTAATGTGCTCAACCTTAACCTGTTGACACACTATGAACTTGGCCACAAAATTAACATACCATTCCACTAATATATCTCCTTAATATCATAGCAAATCTTAGATGATCCAGGATGAATAACATCGCGTGACTCATACGCCTCATCTAAAATCCTTTGTCATAAACCATCGACATCAGGAACACACATCCTTTCTTGGTACCGTTAAGTACCTACACCACCTATCTCAAACACCATTACCTTCTACCTACTAACGTTATTCTTGATCTTCATTAAGATAGGATCTAGCACTTACTTCTCCTTAATCTGTATTCCAAGAGATGATCGGACCACTTCTTGCACCACCACACCATTATTCTTGGAGTAGAAGAGGCGAACTCCAAAATTATCCAAGCGGTGAATATCCTTCATTAATTCCTATCTTCCTTCCTCCATATGAGCCAAACTTCCCATGGATTACCTGCTAAGAGCATCAGCAACCATGTTAGCTTAACCTGGGTGATAGTGTAGACTCATATCATAGTCCTTGATAAGCTCAAGCTATCTCCTCTGCTTGAGATTAAGATCTTTCTGAATGAATACGTACTTTAGACTCTTATGATAAAAAAAGATATCCATGTGAACAACATACAAATAATTTTGCCATATCTTCAAAGAAAACACAACCGCCAACAACTCTAAATCATGAGTAGGATAATTTCTCTTATGCACCTTAAACAACCTGGAAGCATAGACGATCACCTTCCTATGCTGAATCAAAATAGAACCAAGATCTACCTAAGATGCATCACAATAAACCACTAATCCATCATTGCCTTTCGGTAAAGATAGAATTGGAGTCGAAGTCAACTTATTCTTCAACTTCTCAAAACTCCCTTCGCAATTATCTGACCAAGAAAATTTAGCCTTCTTCTGAGTTAACTTAGTCAAAGGGGAAGCTATCGATGAAAAGCTTTCCATAAATCGCCTATAATGCCCGGCTAAACCTAAGAAGCTCTAAATGTTGGATGGAGTCGTGGGTCTAGGCCACCTCTTCACCACATCAACCTTTTGCAGATCTATCATGATCCCCTCACTAGAAATAACATGACCCAAGAAAGTTATAACATTCAACCAAAACTCACACTTGGAGAACTTGGCATACAACTCTTGTTCCTTTAAGGTCTGCAACACCACACGGAGGTGATTGACATAATCCACCCCACTTTTCGAATAAACCAGAATTTAATCAATAAACACAATGAAAAAAAGATCCAACTATTGATGAAAAATCCTATTCATCTGATCCATAAATGCCGTCGGAGCATTAGTCAATCCAAATGGCATGACCAAAAATTCAAAGTGACCATACCGAGTACGAAAATCCATCTTAAGGATATCCACCTCTCTAATCTTTAGCTGATGGTACCCAAACCAAAGATCTATCTTGAAAAGAACTTGGCACCTTCCAACTGGTAAAAAAAATCATCTATCCTTGGAAGAGGACACTTGTTCTTGACTGTCACCTTGTTTAGCTGCCTATAATCAATGCACAACCTAAGGGAACGATCCTTCTTTTGCACAAACAACACCGGTTTAGACTAAGGAGATACACTAGGATGAATAAACCCCTTATCCAGAAGATCCTTAAGTTGCTCATTGAGTTCCCTCAACTCAGCCAGAGCCATTCTATACGGAGGAATAGAAATTGGACGAGTGTATGGAACCAAGTCAATACAAAACTTTATTTCCCTATTCAGAGGAACACTAGGAAGAACATTCGAAAAGACCTCTGGAAACTCATTAACCACTGGAACTGACTGGAAAGAAAGACCTTTCGAGTTAGAATCATTAACCCGGACCAAGTGATAAAGATAAACTTTAGAGATTAATCTCCAAGCTCTAAGTTAAGAGATAAATCTCCCTCTAGGAGCTAAATAAACACCCTCCCATTCTATAACCGTCTCACCAGGGAACCTAAAGATAACTCTATGGGTCAGACAATACAAGGACGCGTAGAAAAAGTATAACCAATCTATCCCTAGAATAACATTGAAATCCACCATACTAAACTCAAATAGATCCACCAAAGTCTGCTTGCCACCAACAGATACCACACCCCCTATAGACTCTCTTAGCAATAATCGAGTCACCTACTGGGGTAAAAATAGAAAAAGAATCTGAATAACTTTCTAATCAAAACCAAAAAATACAAATACATAAGGAGTCACATAGGAGGGAGTGATCCCTAGATCAAGCAAATAGTATAGGTCATGAGAGAAAAGTTGTAACATACCAGTAACGACATCAGGTGATGCCTCAGATTAATTTTTAGATGTCAAAATATACAACTTGTTCTGACCAACATTAGAACTAGTAGTAGTAATAGAAGAAGATGGAACACCACCAGGTGTAGGAGCAGAAGATGAGGCCACAAGAATCTCATTCACCCCATAGCAACCTTATTAATCAGACAATCCCTAAGCTGATGGCCTACCTCACTTGAAGCATTTTTCCATTCCTTCATTGAAATAAAACTGATAAGGACGACCACAGAATCGGCAAAGAGGGTATGAAGAAACTGACTGACCTCTGCTTTCCGGAGATTGGGCACCCTATGCTCGGAAATTATCACAACTATGATGATGCCTTTCGCACAACTGGTAAGGAGCACTGAAAGAAGAGTAGGAACTAGAGCTCCCCAACTTCATTTTATTCCAGTTGCCACCGTCTCAACCACCTTGAGACTGAGCACCTTCCTGGTCAGAAAACCTGCTCCTCTTACCCTGCTTTTCCCTAAACTTTGCCTGCTTCCTCTTTTCATCCTTTACTTGTTGCATATGAATGGTCAACCTAGAGATGTCCATGTCTTTAATCAGTAAGGCAGTCTTGCTCTCTAAAATAAAATCTTGATTTAACCCAAAAGCGAACTTCCACATTCTTGCCCGCATGTTTGCCACCGAATCAGGAGCATTACTTGACAACTAATGAAACTTTAAGGAATATTTCTTGGTAGACATTCTACCTTTCTTAAGGTTCACAAACTCCTCCATCTTTTCTTCCCTCAGCTCTTGAGGAAAGTAAAGATCCAGAAAATCACTAGAGAAGGCATCCCATAAGGATGACTCCTCCACGTCTTCTCTATCCCTATCCCATTCTTTGTGCCACTGATAAGCAACCTCTTTTAGCTGATAAACTGCAAAGATTACCTCTTCCACATTAGTAGCCTGCATTACCCAAAATATCTTTTCTATTTTATCCAAGAACCCTTATGGATCCTCCTCTACCATCACTCCAAAAAATGTAGGAGGACCCATCTTCATAAATTGGCCAACCCTTCTGGCCTTAGCAGACAAAGCACCAGACACATCCCGCTCAGCCTGAGCAACAACCAATTTAGTAATAACATAAATAGACTGTTGGAATCTCGCATTAGTAACCTTGCCTTGAGAAGGACTAGTTGCAACTGGTCGAACTATAGAACTATCAATGATAGGATCGTGAGATCGAAGATGAACCCCAAAAGTAGGACGCACATCTTCAGTATTACCCTCAGATGGGATAGAAGAATTTTCTTGTGTTCCAGATCTACGAGGCATGATCAAAATGTCAAACAAATAAGGATTAGAGAAGATTCTAGGACTGAGACTCCAAGTTTCAGGATAGAATACCAGGAAAGTGAAACATTCCTAAATGCCTTGTAGCCTCTCCCTTATGAGTATGGCATGCTACGCACCCCTAAAAGAGAATCTACTCTACACGGCTTTGTGGACTCCTAATTGACCATGAATCTATACTCTGATACCAACTTGATGCAACTCAATCGGGGGCCTTAACATAATAGGCATCCCAAATCCAACTGGGAGTGGAGACCACCCCCATTACTTAACCAATCCTCCAGCCACCTACCCTGAGTTTACTGAATTTTGAGCGTGTAGAAAGATAGTGCAACAACTCACATGAAGACTCTAGGATAAGATCAAAATTGTGACCCATCCAATCTAGTCCAACCATCCCATACCAAACCATCCAACCATACCAATCTATACTAAAACAAGGACCATAAACCAGGCTATAACTAAAGATATTCAAAAACATTATATAATTAATCCCAAAATATGATAGGATGGAACAACCAACAATATTGTCCAATGAAGTTAGCCCACCGGCTTATTCTAATGCCAAGGCCGACACCAATACCGATCCTGCCCATTCCAACCCATAGAAGTACCACAAAGCCTTTAACCAAAAGAGTAATAAAATTCAGTTGGGATATGCCCCCAAACATAGCCAAAACCAATATCCAAAAATAAACCAAAGTGTCTAAAAGTTTCCATAAAGTCTCGAGCCGGGGGTCTATTGGAAACAAACTTTATACTTCTTTAGAGGTAGAGGTATGGACTGCGTATATCTTACCCTCCCCAGACCTTACTATGTGGGAATACACTGGGTTTGTTGTTGTTGTCTAAAGGTGTCCATAACATAAAATAGAGCCTTCCGAAAGAATGGAAGCTCACCACTTCAGTCCAAATACTGTCCTCGAGTCAATCACTATCTAAGAGGAGTAAAATGTCTAGTTCCTACATAGCGTGGGTATACAACCACCAGTAGACGGGTTAGCGGTTGAACACTAGCTTGATCTCAGGTGAGGATAAAATAATGCCATTTATAAAACCAAGTAAAATCGTCCTTATGCACACAACCATACATATATATATAACCATGCCGAGAAAAGGGATCGGGTTTAGCATGCCATTAAAACCTTTACCTGGGCTATGTAGCTTTATCGTCCTAAACCACCCACGGGCTATATGACTTCAGTTCCCTCTGTTGAAAGGGCCCAGTACATATAACCGCACCACATGGGAAAAAACCCTATGGATGACTAGTACATACCCAAAAATATAGTGTGACATTATGCACACGGTCATAAAGACCAACCTAATATCGGCAAATATGAGTTTCCATTTTTGGTCCCTCCAAAACCTCCACCTTTCATGACTTTGCTACACACCCTACCATTAATTACCTATTAAAACCATTTTCTAAATAATCAAACCATTATCCATTTATTAACCAAGGCTATCAATATTGGTATCATCATACCAATCCTTACTTGGAAGTATTATCCATAGCCAATCATGTATAGGTTTAAGGGGACATTCAAGTTCCCTTCCATTTACCATATTAAACCACTAAGGGATTCCATGTACCCCTCATGCATAACAATTTAGCCATTTACCATTCAAACTATTTAAACCATGCATATTTCCTTTACCAAGTTTTAAAACAAATAAGAGTTCCATTAAAAGTAGTCAATGCAATGAACATATTTTTATAAGTATTTTGTCAAACACATTGGGGGAAAATATGACCAAAACCAATTCCAATTACCATTAAGCCATTCCTATGCAATCCACTTATGAAACCACCATTAATGATTATAAAAGCATTATTAAAACCATGGGAAACCATAACCCACCATTTATATCAAAACCCCCAATTTATATTTGAAAACCAAAATCATACAATGAATGAAGTTATGAAAACATTCATGAAAACCATGCCTTTAGATAGAATTAACAATGAGGCAAGAGAACATGCCTTAAACCAAGATAATGATGGAAAGAAATCACTAAGACAAGCCTTAAATCAATCCACTAGCTTAAACCTTAGCTTCCCTTTCCCAAAAGCTTTTGAGAGAATTTTAGTGTGTTAAAAAGAGTTTCGTAGTGTTAATGAATGGCATAATAGGGTAAATAAAATTCCAAGTAGGTTAGAAGTCATGGGACCCTATTAGGATAAGTGGGGAAATATCAAAAATATCCCCGCTTAAGTTGCACCATAATCCCATCACAGGTATACGACTGACCCTCACGAGTCATACACTTCCAATACGAGTGGTACCCTCTACTGGTACCCTAGCCTTAACTTTTGGGTCAAATACTATCCAATATACGACTCATCTAACCAAGTCGTATCCAAAGTTTACGATGCGTAACCTACATCTATACGTACCCCTAGCAGATTTAAACCCAAGGAAGATTTAGACACTATCCACCATACGAGTCCTGGGTACGACTTGTATCCTGGATTATGGCTCATACTGAGCCACTCGTACTTAGATCCAACTTATGTAACCAAGTCTAATATTAAGTCAAGGAACCAAATGATTAGTAACCACCAATATGACTCATATCCTAAGTCGTATCCATTCCAGTAACCAAAATCCATCCCACAAACCAACACTGGTCAGCATACAGCTGAACCATACCATCCATACCATAACTTATTTCTTGTACCCATGAGTTGTATTAGGTCCAAAGATTAGAATTCCAGGAAATTTTCTAAGGTCCAAAAACCAAGGTGTTTTAGTCTCCCCCAATAAGAACATTCATGCCCGAATGATGTATAAGTTAGGGGTAACCATACGTAAGAGTCATTTATATTATGTTATCAAACATATTCCCAATCTTTAACAAAGTTTGAAAACAAAGAGGCAAAGATATAAATTATTCCCTTAACAAACTCTAAAAATAAAGATGTGTTGAAGACACATACATTCTGCACAAATCCCAAGAAAAAAAACAAATATGGATATTTGGATTTCATGTCGTCCTCTGCTTCCCACATAGCTTTTTCCACCTTATGGTTCCGCCAAAGAACCTTAACCGAAACCACATCCTTGCCTCATAACTGACGAACCTGCCTATCCAAAATCTCACCTGGGATTTTTTCATAAGATAAAGAATCAAAGATGCCCAATCCTTCAAAAGGAACAACCAAAGAAGGATCACCAATGCACTTCCTCAACATGGAAACATGAAAGACCGGATGAACCAAGCACAAGCAAGAAGGCAACTCCAACTTTTAAGCAACATTACCAATTCTCAGTAAAACCTCATAAGGACCCACATACCGGGGATTGAGCTTCCCCTTCTTACCAAACCGTACTACACCTTTCATGGGAGATACCTTAAGAAAAACCTTATCCCCAACCTCGAACTCCAAGTCTCTACGCCTAATACCCATATAGGACTTTTGGTGACTTTAGGAAGCCTTAAGACTCTCCTGAACCACCTTTACTTTCTCTATAGACTGGTAAACTAAGTCAGGAACAAATATGTCCACCTCACCAAGCTCAAACCAACCAATATGAGACCTACACCTTCTACCATACAATGACTCAAAAAGGGCCATTCCAATACTAGAATGATAGATATTGTTGTAAGCAAACATCACCAAAGGTCGATGATCAACCCAACTTCTACCATAATAAATCACACAAGCCCAAAGCATATCCTCCAATGTCTGAATAGTTCTCTCTGCTTTCCCATCTGTCTGGGATAAAAGGCAGTACTCATACTCACCTTAGTCTCCAAACCTTTCTGAAAAGATCGCCAGAAGTGAGATGTAAACTGCGTGCCACAATAAAAAATAATCAAAATAGGCACCCCATGCAGCTTCACAATCTTCTGATGATACAGCTTCGCATAATATTTCACCGAGAAGGTAGTCCTTATTGGCAAAAAGTGCGCAGACTTAGTCATCTTTTCCATGATGACCCAAATTGAATCATATTAATTCTGAGACAGAGAAAGACCAGTAACAAAGTCCATATTGATGACCTCCCATTTCCATTTGGGAAAATCAATTTTTTGATACAATCCTCTTGGACTCATGTGCTCAACCTTAACCTATTAATACACCATGCACTAGGACAAAAATCAATCATATCCCTCTTCATTCCATTCTACCATAGATCTCCTTGAGATCATGATACATCTTATTCGAGCTGGGATGAACAATATAGCATGACTCATGTGCCTCAGCCAAAATCCTTTGTCACAAATCATCGACATCAGGAACACACAACCTCCCCTGGTACCGTAAAATACCATCACCACCGATCTTAAACACCACTATATCCAGCCTACCAATGTAATTCTTGATCTTTATCAAGATAGGATCTAGCACTTGCTTCTCCTTAATCTCCGCACCAAGAGACATCAGACCATTTTTTACACCACCACACCACCATCCTTAGAGTCCAAAAGGTGAACTCTAAGATTATCCAAGAGGTGAATATCCTTTAATAATTCTCGCTTTTCTTCCTCCACATGAGCCAAACTACCCATGGATAACCTGCTAAGAGCATCAACAACTACGCTAGCTTTACCTGGGTGATAGTAAAGACTCATATTGTAGTCCTTAAGAAGTACAAGACTTCTCCTCTACCTGAGATTAAGCTCTTTTTGAATGAACACGTACTACAAACTCTTATGATCAGAAAAGATATCCACGTGAAAACCATACAAATAATGCCGCCATATTTTCAAAGCAAACACAACCGCCAACAGCTTTAAATCGTGAGTAGGATAATTCCTCTTAAGCACTTTCAACTGCCTGGAAGCATAGACAATCACCTTCCCATGCTATATCAAAACAAAACCAAGACCTACCCGAGATGCATCAAAATAAACCACGAATCCATCATTGCCTTTTGGAAAAACTAAAATTGGAGCCGAAGTCAATTTATCCTTCAACTTCTCAAAACTCTCTTTGCAAGCATCTGACCAAGAAAACATAGCCTTCTTCTGAGTTAACTTAGTCAAACGAGAAGCTATTGATGAGAATCTTTCCACAAACCACCTATAATACCCGACTAAACAAAAGAAGCTCCGAATGTCGGATGGAGTCATGGGTCTAGGCCACCTCTTCACCACAACAACCTTTTATGGATCCACCATGATCCCCACACTAGAAAAAACATGACCCAAGAAAGTTACAATATTCAACCAAAACTCATAATTGGAGAACTTGGCATACAACTGCTATTCCTTTAAGGTCTACAACACCACATAGAGGTGACTGGCATGATCTACCTCACTCTTTGACTAAACCAAAATGTAATCAATAAACACAATGACAAAAAGATCCAAATACTGGTAAGAACCCTATTCATTAGATCCATAAATGCTTCTGGAGCATTACTCAATCCAAATGACATCACCAAGAACTCAAAGTTTTCATACCAAGTACGAACAACTATCTTAGGGATATCCACCTCCCTAATCTTTAGCTGAAGGTACCAAGACCGAAGATCTACCTTAGAAAAGAACTTGAAACCTTGCAACTGGTCAAATAGATTATCTATTCATGGAAGAAGATATTTGTTCTTGACCGTCACCTTATTCAACTGCCTATAATCAATGAACATCCGAAGGGAACCATCCTTCTTGCACACAAACAACATCGGTGCACCCTAAGGAGATACACTAGGATGAATAAACCCCTTATCCAGAAGATACTTAAGCTGCTCCCTGAGTTCCCTCAACTTAGCTGGAGGCATTCTATACGGAGGAATAGAAATTGGATGAGTGTACAGAACCAAGTCAATACAAAACTCTATTTCCCTATAGGAGGAACACCAAGATGATCATCCAGAAAGACCTTTGGAAACTCATTAACCACAGGAGCTGACTGGAAAAAAGGACCTTCTGAGTTAGAATCTTTAACCCAAACCAAGTAATAAAGACAACCTTTAGAGATTAACCTTTGAGGTCTAAGATAAGAAATAAATCTCCATTTAGAAGCTAAAGAAACACCCTTCCATTCTATAATCGGCTCACCAGGGAACTTAAAAATAACCCTATGGGTTCGACAATCCAAGGATGCATAGCAAGAGTGTAGCCAATCCATCCCAGAATAATATCAAAATCCACCATACCCAACTCAAACAGATCCACCAAGGTCTGCTTGCCACCAATAGATACCCCCCATAGACTTTTTTAGCAATAATCGAGTCACCTATTAGGGTAGAAATAGAAAATGGATATGAAATAACATTCAGATTGAAACCAAAAGATATAACCACATAATGAGTCACATAGGAAAGAGTGGACCCTAGATCAAGCAAATAATACACGTCATGAGAGAAGAGCTGTAATGTACCAGTAATGATATTTGCTTAAGCCTCGAATTCATGTCTGGACACCAAAGCATACAAACTATTCTGACCAATTCTAGAACTAGGAGAAGTAACAAAATTAGATACAACACCACAAGTTGTAGGAGTAAAATATGAAGCCACATGAATCTTATTTGCCCCCATAGAAACCTTATTAATCAGATAATTCCTGTGTCGAAGGCCTGCCTGGCCACACTTAAAGTATTTTTCCTTTCCTTCATTGCAATAACCCTAATGAATAAGACCACTGAGCCGACAAAGAGGGCATAAAAAAACTAACTAACCTTCGCTTGCCTAAGATTAGGCACCCTGTGCCCAGAAATTGTCACCACTATGATAACACCTATCGCTCGACTAGTAACGAGTACTAGCAGAAAAGTAGGAATTAGAACTCCGCTACTTCTTTTTTTGCTATTTGCCACCATCTTGACCACCCTGACTCTGAGCACCTCCCTATTTTGAAAACCTACTCCTCTTACCCTGCCTATCCCCAAACACCACCTGCTTTCTCTTTTCATCCCCCACTTGCTGTATATAAATAGTCAACCTAGAGATGTCCATATCTTTAATCAGCAAAATAGTTTTTCTCTATAAAATCAAATCTCAAATCAACTCAAAAGTAAACTTTCTCATTCTTGCACATATGTCAGCCACTAAATCAATAGCATACCTTGACAACTGATGAACAAATAAGGATTAGAGAAGATTCTAGGACTTAGACTCCAAGCTTGAGAATAGAATACCAAGAAAATGAAACATTCCTAAATCCCTTGTATCCTATCCCTCACGAGTGTGGCGCGCTATGCATACCTATACTTTACTCTACACAGCTTTATGGATTCCTAATTAACTATGAACCTAGGCTCTGATACCAACTAGATGCAACCCAACTAGAGGCCTTATTATAATGGGGTCCCAAGTCCAACCAGGATCGGAGACCACCCCCGTTACCTAACCAACCTCCAGTAGTCTGCCTGTGTTGGATGAATTTTGAGCATATAGCAAGATAGTATAATAACTCACATGAAGACTCTAGGATAAGATCACAATCATGATCGAACCAATCGAGTCCAACCATCCCATACCAAACAACGACCATAAACTAGGCTATAACCAAAGATGTTTTAAAACATAATATATTTAATCCCAAAATAAGATAGGATGGAATAACAAACAATAGCATCTAATGATGTTAGCCCACCAACTTATTCCAATGCCAAGGGCGACACCAATATCGATCCCACCCATTCCAACCCATAGAAGTACCATAAATCCTCTAACTAAAAGAGTAATAAAATCTAATTGGGACATGACCCAACCATAGCCAAAACCATATCAAAAAATAAATCAAAATATCTAAAAGCGTCAATAACATAAAATTGAGCCTTTTAAAAGAATGAAAGCTCAGTACTTTAGTCCAAATGCTATCCCCTAGTCAATCACTATGTAGGAGGAATAGAATGGCCAGTTCCTGCATAGCGTGGGTATACAACCATCAGTAGATGGGTTAGCAGGTAAACGCTAGCATGATCTCAGGATAAGGATAAAATAATAATATTTATAAAACCAAGTAAAACCATCCATATGAATACAACCATACATATATATATATAATCATGCCGGGGAAAGGGACTGGGTTTAGTATGCCATTAAAACCTTTACCCAGACTGTGTAACTTTACCATCCTAAACCAACCACGAGCTATATGGGTTCTGTGAGAAAAATAATAATAAGAATATTATTGAGTTATTGTAACTACATTATTACATTGAGGCCCTATTTATAGACACTACATTCCAATCCTTTTCCTAATAGGATAATACATTACAATCCTTTTCCTAATAGGATACTATGTTACAATCCTTTTTCAAGTAGGATTCTATATGCTATTTCTATTCCTACTCATATTCTAATACTCCCCCTCAAGATGGTGCATAGAAGACATATATACCAAACTTGTTATGGATGTAATTAACACGAGGATGTGTGAGGGACTTGTTGAAGATGTCTGCAAGAAAACTGATAAGGACTGCTCTGGACGTCTGGGAAACGTCAATTGAAAAGGAAAAAACTAAAAATGTGATCCAAAAAGTAGTAAACATCGATAGAAAGTCGATTTATCACTATAAATATATAGAAAACTTGTATAAAATATATGGATCATCTAAAATCAAGAGACGAGTAGATATTGAAAAAGAAAGTCACCGGAAACTTAGCCAAAACATGCTCACATATCGGATTATTAGATTTGATGGCTGAAAAGTGACTACAATCTGAGGAAAAAAATATATGGGCAGGGTCAGAATAACGACACAACCCTAATGAGAAAGAGAAATATAGGTAGGGTCCAAATGACGGCACAACTCTATTGAGAAATAGAAATTATATGGGTAGGGTCAGAATGACGGTACTATCCAACTGGAAAAGAGAAATTATATTGGCAAGGTCGGAATGATGGCACGACCCTACTAAAAAAGAGAAATTATATTGGTAGGGTAGGAATAATGACACGACCCCACATAAATTAAACCTGAGAAGTCACTAGAAAGACATATAGAACTACGTAATGAGAAAGTAGTTTGGAAAGATGCACGGTGCTATGCAAATCAGATATGAGAAAATAGTCATCGAAAAGAAGCACGGTGCTAAGAAAAATAGATGAAAAAGTAGTCACCGGATAGATGCATGGTTCTACGCAAAGAAATGAAAAAATAGTCACAAGAAAACTACAGAGAGTCCGTGACCCAACTTTTGGTAACATAATCATTGGCCAGACAGACGGCATATATGGATAATAGCCTCCCACCGGCAGCGGAAACTCTTTATTCTTTACCAAGATCGTGAAGCTTTGATACCATATGAGAAAAATAATAATAATAATAATATTATTGAATTATTGTAACTATATTATTACATTGAGGCCCTATTTATGGACACTAAATTCCAATACTTTTCCTAATAGGATAATACGTTATGATCCTTTTCCTAATAGGATACTACATTACAATCCTTTTCCAAGTAGGATTCTATATGCTATTCCTATTCCTACTCTTATTCTAACAGGTTCATCTCCCCCTGCTGAAAGGCCCCAGCACGTGTAGCCACATGACTAGGGAAGAAAACCTTGGAATGACAAGTACATCTACCAAAATATAGTCTGACATCATTCACACAGTCACCAAGACCAACCTCATATAGATAAATATGAGTTTCTAGTTTTGGTCCCCCCGAGACCTCCACCTTCCACGGGTTTGCTACACATCCCGCCATTAATGACCAATTAAAACTATTTTCCAAATAACCAAATCATTATCCATTTATTAACAAAGGCCATCAAAAGTGGTATAGTCATACCAATCCTTACTTGCAAGTATTATCCATAGCCAACTATTTATAGGTTTAATGGGACTTTCAAGTTCCCTTCCATTTACCATATTAAAACCACTTGGGGGATTCCATGTACCCCTCAAGCATAAAAAATTAGCCATTTACCACCCCAAATCATTTAAACCATGCATATTTCTTTTACCAAGATTTAAGATAAGAAAGAGTTCCATTAAAAGTAGTCAATGTAATGAACATATCTTTATAAGTATTTTGTCTAACACATTGGGGGTAAAATATGACCAAAACCAATTCTAATTACCATTAAACCATTACCATGCAATCAAATCATCTAAAACCACCATTAATGCATATAAAAGCATAATTAAAAACATGGGAAACCATAACTAACCATTTAACATCAAATTCTCCAATTTATATTTGAAAACCAAAATCATACAATCAACAAAGTTATGAAAACATTCATGAAAACCACGCCTTTAGATTGAATTAACAATCAGAGAAGAGAATTTTCCTTACACCAAGATGATGATGGAAAGAAATCACCAAGACAATCCCTAAATCAATCCTCTAGTAGAAACCCTAGCTTCCCTTGCCCAAAAGCTTTTGAGAGTATTTTAGAGTGTTTAGAAGATTTTCTAAGTGTTAATGAATTGAATAATAGGGTAAATAGACTTCCAAATAGGTTAGAATTTATGGTACCATATTAGGATAAGTGGGGAAATATCCAGAAGACCCCCACTTAAGTTGCACCCAAATCCCATCACAGGGATGCGACTGACCCTCATGAGTCGTACCCTTCCAATACGAGTGGTACCCTCCACTCATACCTTAGCATCAACCTTTGGGTCAAACATTTTCTAGCATACGACTCATCTGACCAAGTCATATCCAAAGCATACGATCCATACCCTTCATCCGTACCTCTAGCAGATTTAAACCCAAAGAAGATTTAGACACTATCCACTATACGAGTCTTGGGTATGACCCATACCCTGGATTATGGATAATGGTGAATGACTCATACTCAAATCCAACCTAAGTAACCAAGTTTAATATTAAGTCAAGAAACCAAATGATCTGTAACTACCAATGCGACTCGTACCCCTAAGTCGTTTCCATTCCAGTAACCAAAATCTATCCCACCAACCAACACTGGTCTACATATGGCTGGACCACACCATCCATACACCAACATAAAAATAGTACCCATGAGTCATATTGAGTCCAGATATCAGAATTCCAGGAAATTTTCTAAGGCTCAGATACAAAGATATTTTATTTCCAAATCAAGAATAAATAATAAATATAAAAGCATAAGATAAAATCAAAAACCAAATTCAATACTTAATTATATCATTATATATATCTACAAATACTTAATTATCAAATGTACTTAAACCCTAATGTTCCATCCAAAGCAAGGAAAAGAAGAGAAGTTTGAGAAATTAACAACCCAAAACTTGGAATCTTTAATTCAATGGGTGTTGATTCAGAGCCCTAGCCTCCAATATTTTTTAATATACTAACTATGTGTTAGAATGTTTTGGGATCAAATTTTGATGAATTTGGATCCAAGAACATAAAATTCTAGAATTGCCCCTAAAATCTGCCCGATGACCACTAAAATGACACAACTGACTGCTAAAGTGGTCATATTGACTTTGACCGACTGCTAAAGTGGTCCAATAGGCCACTAAAGTGGGGGTTGACTTTGATCATGACGACTGCTAAAGTGGTCAAACTATCTCTAAAGCACCCCTTGACTAACTTTGATCGACCACTAAAGCAGTCAAATTAGTGTTAAAGTACCTTGCACTATAATGTTGACTAGCCGCCAAAGTGCTCCTCTTTAGTGGTACATAAGGACATGTTTTGAGATTTTATTTTGGCTCTTTAATTTCAACTCTTTTTTTATTTTCAGGTCCTTTGCATTTCCCTTCTACTTCTTTTCATCAAAACACTTTATAAATAAAAACTACCTAAAATAAACACATTTCAAAAGATAATTAACCTCATATTATAAATGAACAATCTAAAATTATATGAAAAGATATACAAATAAGTGGCAAAATTTCCACTAATTAGAGTTCCCTAATGGGTCATTCATTTGTGAGCTACAAATATTGGAAGAGAATGGGTCCTTCCTTGGCCATCCATAGAAGTTGGATGATGTTGGGTGTATTTATGCACTTTAGCATTATTATCCTAGTTTATTTAGCCTTGTTTTGAGGATGATTCATGTTCTTAATGAGTGAATAATTATATAAATAATCATTAAAGTGTACAAGTATGTAATTATAATGTTTATAAGTGTTTTTAAACAAGTTTGGACTTAAATCATTCAATTAGAGTTTAGGCGAGAAAACTAGTTTTACCAGCTCGAGTTAGGTATTGTTCTATCCTATCGTGATGGATTCTAAGTTGACAAAATGAGTTCCTAATGGTTTTAATGTTTAATATTATGTGGAACAACTTTTTGTAATGTTCAAAGTGCAATTGTAACAAGACAAGAGTCTATACAATATGTCAAAGATCAAAGCGGTCAAGCCTAGTCTTAGCTCGAGTTTCTAGCTCATAGTCTTAACGATTGAGTTGTGTTGAACTCTAATTTGTGGTTTTTGATTATGTAGGATGATTTAGGATTTGATTTATATGATATTTTTATGTGGATAAAGCTGTAATTGAATGAAAAATAACACCACAAGGCAAGGATGGATGATGAAAACTTTGACAATATTGTGGAAGAAATTTCCAATTAGTGCAGGTGATATGCCCGCGTCGCCCCCTCCTTAGTAGTGCACTATACCAGGAAATTATCCATCCATGTAATTCCATGGAACCCATACACCCCCCTTCGAGCATTGCAATGGAGACCGCGATGCCTCCTTCATTTACATGCGGTCAAATTCCTTTCAACTATAAATATAACTTGTCCACACTTTGTTAAAGACTTTTGGACATTTGGGAGCATTGTGAGGGGATGGTAAACACTTTATTTAGGGTTTTTATTATTTCACTATAGTTTTTTAATATATTTGATTATGAATTCAATTATTTGGATCATGATTATATCGGTTAGTGGATAAACATACCCTTTTCGGGGTTAAAGCCAAGAACATGACTCCTATCATTTTGAATTGATTTTGTTTGATTTGATTATCATATGTGGTTGTTTTTTTATCCTTTTCTGAACTATTTTAAGGAGTATCTACTCTTTGAATACATATATTGTCAACCTTATGATCTCGGGAGGGGGAATAGGAAGATAGAACATGGGGATAAACAAAGTAGCGTTATTATTCTTTTATGAAATTAGGAATTTGAATTAGCATCTAGGACAGAAATTTACCTAAATGCCTTGATTGGTTCACAGATAGGATGATAGATTTAAGAACTTAATTAGATTATTACATCCCCTCTCAACTATGTAGTTGTAATATCCAAGTTAGGTAGACGATTAGAGGCCGGGAGACCATGATCATGCGAAAATCCCTATGAATCAACAACCAAGGTAAACAATTTAAAATAAAGTTCAATATAATAGTATGATTGTTCAAAGTTCTTTAACCCTGGGCTTTACTCTATTGATTGTCTTTAGTTTTTTCTTTTACGCATTGTCTACTTTACGTTTAGCTTTACAAATCTCCAAACTCTTTTTCGTTACTTTGCATTAAGTGAATCTTGATAAGTGAACTATAATATGATAGTTGTTGGAACAAGTCTCTGTGGGATCAATACTTGGCTTTCTTTAAGTCCACTATATTACTTGGTAGACCATGTACACTTATGTGTGCACTTGGGCGCTGTCAAGTTTTTGGTGCAATTATGGGGGACTTATAATGTCATGCATCATATTAGGGCAGGGTGGTTGAAGTGGAGGCTCACTTCAGGAGTCCTTTGTAATAATAAGGTGCCCCCGAAGCTTAAAGGTAAGTTCTACAGAGTGGTAGTCCGGACGGCTATGCTGTATGGAGCAGAGTGTTGGCCAGTTAAGAACTCCCACATCCAAAAGGTGAAGTGGCGGAGATGCAAATGTTGCGATGGATGTGTGGACATACCGGGAAAGATAGAGTGAGGAATGAGATTATTTGGGAGAAGGTAAGAGTTGCCTCGGTGGAGGATAAGTTGCGAGAAGTGAGACTACATTGGTTCGGGAATATGATGAGGAAGGGCTCTGATGCTCCAGTACGGAGGAGTGAGACTCTGGCTATGGATGGTTTTAGGCAGGCTAGAGGTAGACCGAAGAAATATTGGAGGGAGGTGATTAGGCATGATATAGAGCAATTACAGCTTACAGAGGACATGGCCCTTGATAGGAAGGTGTGGAGGATGTGGATTAGGGTAAAGGGTTAGGGGGTGGGAGCGCGACAGTAGTAATAAGGGAGTGATACTTTGGGTCTGGAGTTTCTGGTTCGTAGTTTTGGGGCTGTAGTTTTTGGGTTAGTGGTGTTGGCTTCTTTGCATCCCGTACTAGTTTATTATGCACTTATATTTTGTGTTTGTTATACTGTTAGTTTGTTTTGTGTACCATACTAGTTTGTATCCGCTTACTTTTGGTATTTGTTATACTATTATTGATCCTAAGCTGGGGGTCTATCGGAAATAGCCTCTATACTTCTCTTGAGGTAGTGGTATAGTCTGTGTACACTCTACCTTCCCCAGACTCCACTATGTGGGAATATACTGGGTGTGTTGTTGTTGTTGTAGTTTTTATTTTTATATTTATTTGGTGCTTTACGCTTGGTATTGATTTAGTATTTACAGGAAACAAGTTTTAAGGCTAGTAACCTGGCAAGAGATAGGGAATTGGTTGAACCAAGTCCCAAACCCGAGCAACGCTTCCATCAGCAAAGGAGAGAATCAAACCTTCTCCTAGATATTCCATATATAGAAGAAGATCAAGACAATCCCAATCTTATGGCTAAAGAACAAGCAACTTGCAGGACAGTTAGAGAAGTGACAATCCCACTTTCAATAAATTTGACCTCCCCTTTTCAGAAACCAGCTGCTGGAGGTAATTTTGAGCTAAAGCAGAATATGGTGCAACTTCTGATCATCAGTGGACAGTTTACTGAGCTTTCGCATGAATATCCACATGTCCACTTGGAGAACTCTTTGGAGATCAGTGACACAGTTATCCCTATGGGTGTGTCAGCTGACTATATGAGGCTGATACTATTCCTCTTTTCACTATTGGTGAAGTAAAGAAGTAGTTGAATGTTGAGCTAGTAAATTCAATCACAACCCGGGACAACTTATCTTGGAGATTTCTCATCTGATTCTTTCTTCTTGACAACACTATGAGACTTCAAACTGAGATTATGTTCTTCAAACAGAAGAAAAATGAGAATTTATATCATGCTTGGGAGAGGTTTAAAACACTTCTTCAGGACTGTCTGCATAATCAACAGTCCAACGAGGTATTAGCTCACATTTTTGTTGAAGCACTTGACCATAATAGAAAAATTTTGCTCGATTCAGCTGCAGGTGGTCAGGCTCTAGAGATGATGTATGATAAACTATATACTTTGTTGAACCAAATTGCACAAGGTAATCTCGAGTGGTATTCAAACTTAAGTAATGCCACAAAGAAGGTTGTTGGTGTGTTAGAGGTGGGCCATTTTACTTCCTTATCCACTCAGCTTGCTGCTCCACAGAATCAAATAAGCAATATAAAGTTAGGAATTGCACATCCTGTAGCCATAGTTAATACAATCCAACAAACTGCAGGTTGGTGTGAGGTTTGTGGTAACAGTGTGAATTCAACAACTATAAGTGCTACAAATCCTGAGTCCATGATGTTTGTGGGTAATGCTCAAAGGCCAAATTATGGGAATGCTTACAATCACAGGTGACAAACTCAGCCACTAAATACCCCAAGGAACGCCCAACAACGATAATTTTAACAGAATCAAGTTAAGAATAATCAGGCCACAACTCAGATTAACAATATGGAAGAGACGCTGAAGCAAATCATGGCTACTCAAGTATAATTGAAAGCATATATAAAGAGTAGAAAGCAAATACAAGGATCTTGGAGTTACAAATTGGTCACTTTGCAAAGGCACAAAATCCAGGCCTCATGTTGGTTTGCCAAGTGATACTAAAAATCCTAAACAAGTAATGAAAATCACTTTGAGGAGTGGTAAAGAACTTAATTAAGGACCTCCAAAGAAAACAAAGGAGGTAAATATAGAAGAGATTCAGCCACTGGTATCTGACCAAGTTGCTAAAAATTCGAGAAAGTTTGAGTACTCAAAAGAAAAATTTGTTGAAGATATGAGGAAGATACCACCACTACCTTTCCGATAGAAGCATACAAAGGCAAAGGAGAATACATGCTTCAAGAAGTTCTTTGACACATTCAGAGAACTTCACATTAATTTACCTTTTTTAGATGTTTTGTAGAGAATGCCTAAGTATGCTAAGTACTTAAGGGATGTGGTCTCATATCTACAGGATGTGGAGTCCATAGAACTCATTTAGAAGTGTAGCTCTGTGGTGACATAGAAGATGCTAAAAAAGATTAAGGACCCTAGGAAATTCACTCTCCCTATTCAAATTGACAACAACGATGTGGTCCATGCACTCACTAATTTAGGGGAAAGTATAAACTTGATACCCCTCTCTTTGTTCAACACATTAGGCTTCAGAAAGACTATACCGAGCGCTGTGCTACTGCAGTTGGCAAACGGGACCATAGCCCATCCTAAAGGAGTCATAGAAAATGTTCCCATAAAGGTTGGTAAATTTATTATTCCTGTTGACATTATGGTTTTAGGTTTTTAGGAAGATAAAATAGCACCAGTCATCTTGGGACATCCATTCTTATAAATGGGAGGAGCTTTGATAGATGTGAGGGAGGACGCTCTTACAAAAGAGTTTGGAGGATGAAGATGCGGTTTTAAAAGTGTACAAACAACTTAACACACTATCCCATTACAAAGTCTTGTGCATGATTACTGTGATTGAAAGGGATAAGTGTGGGGTATTGGATATGGTTCCATAAAAGACCTCTTCAGACTTCCTCATTGAGCAGCCTAAGCCAAGACAACCTAAGCCCGACATGATGCAGATTAATGACCCTGAAAAGGATATTTATGAAAAAGTTGTTGACCTTGAGAGTTCACACTCAAGAGGTCAGAAACAAATAAGAAGATAGCCTTCAAGTATGAGGAAAAAGATGAAGGAATATGGATGGGTCATAGTTGGGTCATGCTGTGACACTAAATCAGGTGCTGCTTGGGAGGCAACCCAAGTTAAGTATCTATGTTTTATTTTAAGTATTTTTAGATTTTGCTTTATGTAGTTTTTATTTTAGTTTAGTCACAAGTTGAGGGGAAGTTCGAGTACCAAAAAATCTAAGCTAAGAAGCATGACAAAGACTAAGTGTGGGGTCCTCAAACCCTTTTGATGTATAAAAGAGTCTACTAGCTAGGCCCAGAGGCCTCAGAGAGTATTTCTATCTCTACTTTTAAGTATACTTTGGGGACAAAGTAGATTTTTAAGTAGGGGGGGATTCCTATTTTTAGGGTAAATTTAAATTTTTTGTGTTAGGAATAAGTAAGATATTCTTGTTGGTGCTATATTTGATTGCATGGTGAAAGTGTTTTGATTGTAAAAGCAAATTGATTGTGTGAATTACTACTTATTAGACTCTACTCATGATTATGACTCTTTTTCAGGTTGGCTTAATGTTGAATTCATGTGATTTTTTAGTTAAGAGTATATGATGATCCTGCTAGAATTGAGCATGTGCCTTGTGTGTGTGAGGTATTTGTATATTCCTTGTTGCATGTGATGTCTAGAAATTTCCTAGTGTGTCTGCAAAGCAAAATAAAGAGTATGGGTTTAGGAGATGATATAGGCATTTCTTTGATAGACATGTTTCATACCATCTTTTGACCTACCCTTGTGCATAATCTTAGTTAAACCCCCATTGAGCCTTTAGCCTTTTCTTGTGTAGCCTCATGTGTAGCCTAATCCCCTTCCTTGATTGACCTTAATTTTATCCAAAGCACCTAAGCACTTTACTATTAAATTAATTAAGGAATTTAAACTTCAAATGGGAGAAAGGTAAAATTAAAGACCATAAGTGATAGTTATTAGTATTCAAAATTGTTGTGTTGTGGTTTTGAGTTGACGAATGAAAAGAATAAAAAAAAATTATTCAAATTGAATCAGTTGTACATAGAATACTCCGAATATAGTGAATGCGAATAAGCTAAATGCGATAGAGTGAAAATAAAAGAATAAGGTAGACAAAAGTGGTGAAGTATGGTTATTAGAGGTGAGTTGATTGTATAACATGATGTATTAAAGCTCTTAGGGAAGATAGTCACTATTCTTGTCAAAAATAGTTCCTACCCATCCCTTAGCCTACATTACAACCATTAAAGGCCAATTAGGGAAAGCCTATGGTTCGTTATGTGTAACATGTGAATTCCTTGTGAGAGTGAGCGTAATTTAATTTTTATACCCATTTTGTGATAAATTACATTTATGTGAGTGATTATGGGTAACTCTCTTATTGTGGGGGTACATGTTTGATGAATATAGGTGAGTTGTAGGATGTCTCATATTAAGTAATACACATGATTTTGACATCTTGGTGAGTAAATTCTTGAGACTAGGATGTTTTTAAGTAGTGTTTTTTAACTTTCAATTGTGCAGATAACATGCTTAGTGTAGAAACATGCATTTTGTGTAGTCATTGTAGTACTATATTGAGTGTCTCATTTGTAGTAGAAGTGTAGATTTTCCTCAGTATATGATGCTTAGAGTGAAGAGTTGTTTGAGGACGAACAAGGCTTTAAGTGTGGGGTGGTAATTTTAGGTGTATTTATGCACTTTAACGTTGTTATCCTAGCTCATTTAGCCTTGTTTTGAGGACGATTCATGTTATTAATGAGTGAATGATGATATAAATAAGCATTTAAGTGTTCAAGTATATAATTATAATGTTTATAAGTGTTTTCAAACAATTTTGGTCTTTAATCGTTCAATTAGAGTTTAGGCGAGAAAACTTATTTTACCAGCTTGAGCTAAGTGTTGTTCTAGTCTATCGTGAGATGGATTCTAATGTGTCAAATGATTTCCTAATGGTTTTAATGTGTAATATTATGTGGAAAAACTTTTTTATAATGTTCAAAGTGCAATTGTAACAAACCAAGAGTCAATACAATAAGTCAAAGATCAAAGCGGGCAAGCCTAGTCTTAGCTCGAGTTTCTAGCTCGTAGTCTAAATGATTGAGTTGTGTCGAACTCTAATATGTGGTATTTTATCATGTAGTATGATTTAGGATTTTATATAGATGATATTTTGATGTGGAACAAGCTAGAATTGAAGGAAAAATAACACCACAAGGCAAGGATGGATGATGAGCACTTAGACAAAATTATGGAAGCAATTTCCAGTGAGTGCAAGCGATATGCCCGCATTTCCCCCTCTATAGAAGTGCACTAGACCAGGTGACACCCCAGACATAGTAGGCTATGGATCCCTCACATCCCCCTTTGATAGGTGCAATGCAGCCCACGACGTCTCCTCCATTTATATGCGGCCAAATTCCTTCCAACTATAAATATAACTTGTGCACACTTTGTTAAAGGTTTTTAGATGTTTGGAAGCATTCTTAGGGGCTTATAAACACTCTACTTAGAGTTTTTATTCTTTCACTTTAGATTTTTAATAGATTTGATTATGAATTCAAGTATTTGGATCAGGCCCCCTTTCCGGGGTTAAAGCCAAGAACATGACTACTATCATTTTGAATTGATTTGATTATAATATATGGTTGTTTTTTTATCCTTGTTTGAACTATTTTAAGGAGTATCTAACCTTAGAATACATATATTGTTAACCTTGTGACCTCGGGAGGTAGAATATGAAGATAGACCGTGTGGATAAATAAAGTAGGGTTCTTATTCTTTTATGAAATCAGGAATTTGAATTATCATCTAGGATAGGAATGTACCTAGAGTCCTTACTTGGTTCATAGGTAGGATCCCTACTCAATGATGTAGTTGTAATGTCCAAGTTAGGTAGACGATTAGAGGTCGGGAGACCATGATCATGCGATAAACCCTACGAATCAACAACCAAGGTAAGCGATTTAATGAATGAAGTTCAATACTGTATTATGATTGTTTGAAGTGCTTTAACCCCAGTCTTTACTCTATTTATTTTCTTTAGTCTTTTATTTCACACACTGTTTACTTTACATTTAGCTTTACAAATCTCCAAAATCTTTTTGGTTACTTCACATCAAGTTAATCTTAATAAGTGAACTAGAATTTGATAGTTGTTGGAACAAGTCTGTGTGGGATCAATAATTGGGTTTCTTTAAGGTCACTATATTACTTAGTAGACCACGTACACTTGCATATGCACTTGGATGCTGTAATTGGAGGAGGAGTATATGGTATTCTTAGACATGGTATTCATATCATATTGAATTACATAACCCTTATTTTCCCTCACGTATTCATGTACACCATTTTTATGTAGTATTGCTTTTTCTTTTTTGTACCTTTCATGCTTATTGGGGATAGTTGGGTTATTTTTTGCCATTTGTACCTATCATGATTTCAAGGGCCGATTGGTTTATTGTCTGTTGTTTGTATCTTTTGGGCTTACAGTTTCTTGATTAGGTTATTGTTGTTTATTATTACATAACTAGTGACTGGATAGTTACTTATGCTTTTACTAGTTGACTAGTTATGCCCTATTGGTACTTTTTCTAGATTCTTAGTATTCAATGTCAGATTCTATTACTTCTCCTTCTTGTTAATTATGTACATTGTGGTTATTATTTTTACCCTCTTTAGATTGATTCATGACATGTTAAACTGCCATGTTAATTATTAAATGTAATTATATCTTTTCATGCTATTTTTTTAATATTACCTTTTGAGCTCAGTAGGGCTATGATGCCTACTGGGTACCACATGTTATAGTACTCATACTACACTACTGTATCTTTTTCTCCGGTGCAGATCCTAGTATAGGTTTACATTACTAATTCTTCATATATGGCAGATGTTAGTTAAGGTTGCAGTGACCACTTGGTGTTTGCTTGCTTATTTATCTCCAACAAGTATCTATTATTAGTATTTTGTATATTGATAACACTCTTGATCAATCTACAAATAAATTTATGTAGTCGTTAGCAATACTTTTTCCCAACATAAGAGTCACAGTTGAATCCATTGCGAATGAGTGCAATAGCTTCACTCTCAAGTGTCACAAGACACAATAAGTTGGCCCGCAATGCTAAAATTACACAAGAAAGTAAAATTGGGCATTTATTGGAACAAGTTTATTTTGAGTTCACAATTTCAATGTTGATTTACCAAAATGTATACTATTTTATTGTAATCAAATGAGTTAAAGAACTAAGGGTTATTCCTTCTTGAGAATGATTATATGCATGGTTAAGTAAAAATACACTTCTGATTCGAATGCTAGTTATGATTTTGCATGGTCTTAGGCATTAGTGGTGATTTCCCAATCCACAACCAAATTTCACATGAGTTTCTTTCGAAACCCCAAGTGTGTACACCAGTAAACAACCAGTAGCCTTAAAATAGGAAATCTATTACTAGCATTAACACTTAAATAAGTGTAATTTAAGTTTTGTTTACTAAATCTCGTTACTTTTTTATTCTCTCTCAAAAAATACAAAATATCCAAAAATAAACCAAGTTTGCAACCTCCATCTATACATTAAACAATATAGATTTAGCTAAAATCATAGCATACAACTTAATATGAAGGTAATAAATCACTACCCAAACAAAAACCAATACTAAATAATGCATAATCTCATGTTAAGGTCAATTAGCTGCTCATAATATAGGAAAAAGAAATTATACCAAAGTCTTCTTCCATATTAGCCAAAGAATCCAGATGTTTCACAAGAAAACATCAAATTCTAAGCACAAAGTAGTTAATCCAAAAATTAGGGTTTGATTATATGCTTAAGATTCATCAAATTGAAAAATTATAGAGTTTACAATGGTGAAAAATGCTTAAATAGTAGCTAAGAAAATGGACATCATAATTATAGAAATACCACTGCCAGGCAATTCGGCTAAGCATTATCCATTGCCAAATACATCAGTACTGCACCATTTTGTTCCATGACTCATCGATTGGTCTTAAGTTTTGAACTTCAGTAGTGAAATTCAATTTCATTTGACGATCAGCTTCAACTTAGCTAATTTAATCGGTGATGCACCTAACGATAAGGTTCCTCATTGTTTTTCTCAACTTTGGTCTTCACCTGAACTATTAAGATTAGAGATGGACAGACTAGATCAACAACTTCTAAATCAAATCAGTAATGCACCAATTGTCCATTGCATTACCTTTGTGAACTTTTAGCTCCAATCTTTGTTCTTCTTTCTCCTTTCATCCTTTTGCTATTCCAACCACTATTTGACCTTAACCATGAAATTAACAAACAAAATATTAAAAATCCTTTAAATTAGCATTGAGGACTTGTGTAATGACCCTCCATGTTATTTTCTATATTTCTACTTGTTTTTTCCATTTAGAGCTTTCATATACCTGCCCAAGTCATTTATCACTTGATGGGACTGACAATGTAGTTATCGGGTAGTTCATTTGATTTTTAGACCCAATTCCTTATTTATTAAGCCTTCACTTATTCAAATAGGCTACCAGGTGAAAAATTTAGTCAAACAACCTCGTATGACTATTTTGGCTATTCCAACAACTCAAAAATAATGAGATTAGGTTAGATGGACCCTTGATTTGGGTCTTGACACTCTAGGACTCATTGGGCTATTTGCTAGAAGTTAAGAAAAATGGTAAGTAGGTGTGGGATCCACTATTCATAAAACAACCTTAGATGGAAATTTTAAATATTCCATTGAGTCTAGAATATTGAATTTAATGGGGTAGCATAGTTCATTGCATATACGGGACTCTTGATGAATCTCGAGGGATTGATGGAAACATTAAAAAATTCTAGGTCTCACCAGGTGTCTGGTGCATTGCATACGTGACCATCTGGCCTTTTAAGCAACCTGTCTTGGCCCAATGGTATCACATAAGCAAACGGCGCATCACATAAGCGAACATCACTTAAGTAATACTAGCATCACTTATACGATATATGTTAAGATTGCCAGTGTCGTGAATATGACACCTGGTCACTTATGCGACCTAGTGTTCTCTTAAGAGACACCTGTGGGCTTGGAAGGGTATAAATTCCTCACTTAGCCTAATTTGACCATTTTTCTTCCATTCTCTAGAGTTTTGAACCCTAAAAAGTAGGAATTCTTGGGAGAATTGATTGTCAGTGATTTAGAGCTGGGGTAATATTAATTTACATATTTCTCCTTTGAATTTCAGGTGGTTTTCGTTAACTTCATTGTTAACTCCGCTATCTTTTTATAAAATATCTGAAATCATGGTTGCTTGATTATAGCACCATTAGATCTTGGAATTCACCTATTTTTATGGTAAATATTCCTTGAGTGTAGAGGGACTTTATGTTGGTTTTGAATGTGTAATTTTTTAGATGGGCCCCACATGATATTTTTACATAATTTTGGACCCAAAGTAAATAGTGCAATATGGGTATCATTATTCTTATTTTGATGAGTAGATTGTGTTTTGATAGCCTAGTATTTTGTAGAGCTTCTTGGAAAGGAAAACCAATGGTTTAACAGATTCTTTGGGCTTTTCTTCGACATCCACGAAGGCTAGGTTTACCTTCATCATAGATTGAGATATCTTATAGTATGATTATGATATTATTTTAGATATGGGGTGGGATTTAGGTGTTGAAAGTATGAAAGAAATTATTTGGATTTGTTGAACAATTTAGGCTATCTTGAAGTCATAAATTAAGAGTAACTAGATTAGTTACTTATGTCTTTGGTGAAGTTTGGTTCATGGTTCATGTTTAGGATTAGAATTTCTTAGTTGCTCAACCTATGAGAAATAACCTTAGTTACTCATATTCAGGGTGGAGTCTGCCTTAGTTACTTAAGTTAGGCGAAATCGCTTTAGTTGCTATTAATTTTAGGTGGGATTTACTTAGTTACTCACGGTAGGAAGGAATTTCTCTACTAGAGCTAATTATGGCTTATTCTATATCCATAAATGAATTTAGATACCAAGACTAGTCTAGTGTAAAAGTGCCTAAATTGATTTCGGAGATTAGAAGTGGGCCCCTCCAGTCTACCTTAGGCCAAGACTTGTGTTAGTTTTGTAAACTTATTTACGCATGAGATACCTTTATTAATGTTTTATTTGGGACTTAAATAGAATGCATATATTTAATGAGTTTGTTAGTTGGATACTTGAAGTTGATGCCAATTTTGACTATTCATTGATATGATTAATGTAATGGTTTATAGATATGATTAATGATATGGACTATAACTATAATTAATGATATGGCCTATATATGATTAATGATATGCACTGTAGATATGATTAATGATATGGCCGATAGATATGATTAAGGATATGGACTATAGATATGATTACTATTATGGCTTATAGATAGGATTATTATATGACGTATGCATATGATTATTGACATGACCTATAGACATGGTTATTGGCATAACTTAATAGATATGGGATTGGTATGGTATATGTACATGGGTATTGGTATGACCAATAGACATGATGCTTGGTCTAGTTTATAGGTATGAGTAAAGGGATGACTTTTTGGTATGGTTTATTATGGTAGTTTATCGATATGACTTATTGGTATGGTTCATTTGTATAGTGTAAATATATGATTTCTAGTTCAAGTCTGGCAATTGTTGATAATGATGAGGATATTTATAATGATCATTAAGATTATGTAATTGAGTTCTGGTTCAAGTCCAGCAGTGGGACTTATTATAATCAGATATGGTTTGGATGGATTCTTGGTTATGACATAATAATTGGTAACTTATGGTTATTCAATTACTCTGTTCCCTTGATTTTACCCTATAGGCTTATGAGGGCCTGCATTGGGTTATTTACTTTGTTGCACATATTGTCTTATAGGGGCAAATTTTGTAGTTATAGTTTTATGATCTTTATGATACTATTTCATATGTATTTAATTACTTATTTACAACGGTGTTGGAGCTTATTTCCAAGTTTGACCCTTTTACTTTGACTTATTTTATTTTATCTTATATCTCATCATATTTATATCATAATTTAGCTCAGTTGGCAGATACCTAATGAGTACCTGTGGTTTTGTTACTCATACTATACTTTTGTACCTTTTTACACTACAATATTTTTTTCCTAAGGCCACACTAATTGGGACAACACTTGTAAATTGTTGCCTAAAATATTTTTGGGCGTGTTTTTAAAATGTAGCCTTATGTTTTAGCTTTAAGCCACAATAATTTTGACAACGCTTGTAAAGCGTGATCTTTAATACTATAAGCTACATTTTATAAGTGTTGTCATATTATTATATAATTCGCAACGCCTTTTACAAATATGGTCACACTTTTAGAATGTGGCTATTTTCATTATTTTAAAACAACAATTTATAAGTGTTTCCTTATAACTTTTCAAAAATTTACATCAAAATCTGATATTCTCTCCAATATTTTTAACACTAAAATATTATATTCCCTCCAATATATTTATTCCCTTCAATTTCTAATTACCAAAAAAAAATCATAAAACATTAGTCAAAAAATAATAAAACTTTTTTTTGAGCAAAATAAATTTATTGAATAAGAACTTTAAACAATCTTTTGAGTTTAACATAATTAGTCATAAAAAACAAGAACATTTACTTTATCAGCTAGGGTTGAGATTAAGTGCTTCAAGACTATCGTCAGTGAGGAAGAGACATCCCTACCACTGATAATGGGAAAAAAATAGAAGGGTAGGTGCTTATAAACCCCTGCAATTTGATAAACCTATGGGCGGATTCCGATTTATTTAATTTTGACGAAAGGCAATCAAGCTGTAAGTTTACCTCAAGTTTCGATATTCAAACCCTCATTCCCTTTTCATTTTGCTTACATATTTTTGTTGGAACCAAAAAATTAAGAATTTCATCTTAATTTTCTTCTCTTAGTTATGTTATGTACTAGTAAAAGAGAATATTAAAGCATTAGATGGGAGAAAATAGTACATCCCTAAATATAACACATATATTGGGTGTAATGATTGTTCTACAGATTTTAGACATCAGTTTCCATAGTTTCTTAGCTGTAGTTGTTCATTACTTCAGAATAGAATTAAGGGGTTTACTAGTGTTTATCTTAACAATGTTTACCTGGTGCGACTTATGTTTGTTTGTGTATACAAATGATGGATGCAATGAATTGAATGAATGATGGACCACTATCTAATTTCTGGCCACATTTGATTATCTTACTATCTTGTTGGTGTAATTTTTTGTCAAAAGTTCATTGGAAACGACCTCTATACCCTTGCTAAGTATGGTAATTCCCTATTATGGTGATTTAAATACATGTCTATATGAACACTTGGAACTATGTCTAATGCAATTGTTCTATTGATTTAATCCCAAAGACATATGAACACCTTTGGATTTAAAGTTTTCAAAATTAGCTTCTTGTTTAGATGTTTAGTATCTGTCTCTCGAGCTTCATCCTGGATTTTTCAAGAGAGTTGGTCAATTATTATCTCCATGAAGAAAATGTTATCATGAAAACAAAATTAAAATTTCAGCTATACGATGTCAAGTACTGTGACCAGTATCTGCGCACGACTTTTATCTCTTTCGGATTACGTAGTATCCAATCCCTCCTAAAATAAGTAATAATACAATTCCATCAACTAATCTTACCACAATTGGAATCTATTTCTTCCAATGAGAGTTCTTATCATGGTACTGATCAGTTCCAGTTGGCACCTTGACCATATCACTCAGTCTTCCATCCCTTTCTATTTGTTTTACTCCTCTATCTAGTATCACTCTCCAGGTTTTGTATAATAATCCTAAAAATCCTCAAAGGAAAAATATAATGCTTCTACACATTTGCAGTTATCCAAGAATATATTGATAATTGTTGTTGATCATATTTGGGAAAATACGACATATAATATTTGATATAGAAGAAGTTGAAACACTTCCTCCCTTCCTTTTTCTATCCGTAGTTGCAAAATCTAGTGGAGGTAGAAATAAAAGAACTTAATGTGTATTAAAAGCCCTGTTTGTTTTTTGAATTATAGAGATCATAAGGAATATAAAGTCAAGTTGGATAAATCTCTATTGATGGCGATAAATCATTACACAGTAATTCCTTTTTTGGAGATTTACCTTATATTATTTTGGCAGCAAGGAATTTTCTGGACACGAAAATATAACTTTTTAAGTATCTACGGAGGACAACTTGTAGTGCTTGTAGATCCTTATATCTTTTTCAATATCTTTCTACTTGTAGCTCATTTATGGTGCATCTCATACATTCTGTACGAAGGCCTTCTCTAGATACATCACTTGATCTTAGAGCTACAGTTTTTGACATGAAAGAAAATATATGGACAAAGTTCCCTATAGAAGGATCCAAGTATATTCCTCCACACTATTTGTGTGGGTTCAAATGTATATTTTAATTCAGATGCATAACTAAAGCGAAGTATGAATATTGCTGAGCTTAATGGGTTGTTACAGGTACATGGTGCTAATATTGCACTTCCATTGCATTGCATATACACCACTAATTGATACATTAAAACTCACTTATTTAATTAAAATAAATTGCCCTTATGTTTCACATATTAGGATAGCATTGAGAATATTTCAGCATTTAGCATTATAACTATCGGTTGAACTTAGTCTAAAGATAACTATGTTTTCAGGACCCCTAGGACATTATTTAAAGTGGATCCAGGTGATTAAATGATATCTATATGTGTAAATAATGCACTTCGAGAGCTCTCATCCCCGAGAATAGTGGAAGCTTTTTTTACTTGACCAATGATGACAAGTACATGATAAAGACCTTAAAGAAGGTAGAAGTAATAGTAAGTAAAGTTGCTGCTTGTCGATTGTTAGAATGAAACCTTTGTAGTCTGAATCTTTTTATCCTTTCAACTTTAAACTGAATACCTTTATATAATACTAATCTAGCAGCAGTCATTGATGTCTTTCAAGTAAATTTCATAATGGGACTTCATTCACACAACTACAGGTACTTTTAGGAATACTTTCAGCTTATTACAATCTTGTTCGGGCATTTGAGAACACTCTAGTTACCAAATTTTTTGGCCTCATTATGTGAAGATGCCTGGACATACTTAGAAGAAGGTATATGATACAACAAGAACAATATATTTTAGTGCAGTATTTGACAAGTTCATGCTTTTGTTGTATCGAGTTTGTCTATCCTTTTCTTTTTAATAGAGTTTGTCCTTGATAACAACTGCTTAGCAGGTTTTCTTTGTCATAATGGGGAAATTTTTTTGTACTGAGTATTCCATTCACAGGCATTTTGACTTGAAAGGTTCTTCCTATGGTCGTCTCACTGAGAATGATGAATCCCAAATTGACTCCACTACTACCCTCAAGGACCTGGATCTCAATTTTTTATTTAGACTGCAGAAAGTTTGGTTCCAAGAGTTCTGCAGGTAGTTTTTTTTTTGCCTTTTTCATTTAAATGCTTGATTTTTTTGTTACAATGATGGAATCATCGCATGCCATAGTTCTTCCCATAAGAAAGGAGTATATACTGAGGAAACCAAAAAATCTATGCCACTAGCAGATGTTTTCTCTTTAGATCTTATGTCTGATTTGGCTATTATCAATAATAGGGGGCTTATTTATTTCAAATGTTAATATTGAATACACTAACTGTGGCGTAGAATCAACAAAGCACTCTTATCTCTTTGGTCTGTCTATACTAAGTACTTTTTAGCATATATGGAGTAGGTAAGGGGGAGAACAGGAAGTTAGGGTGGCAGACGAAGGTGGAAAAATAGGTGGTTAGAGAAGAAGAAAATGAATTTGAAATGCCACTTATCAAGCTTATCTTTTCTGATTCTCACTAAAAAATTACTTTTTCTATTTTGTAAAGAACTTCTTTTGCTAGGAAATATATTTTTCCAAAACACGTTTGATTAGCCAAACTAAAAAGAACTAGAAAAGATATTTACTCCCAAGATATAACTTTAAGCTAAAAATATTACACATTTCTTCAGTTTCAAGATATTTGTAGTATTTTTCATTTACACATTTCTTGACAACTTTAAAATATTTGCCGTGTTTCTCATTTACACATTTTTGGACAACTTTAAAATATTTGCCGTGTTCCTCATTTACATATTTTTTGACACCTTATTTGGATGGTTACTATCTATTGTATTTTGCTGAGTTGTCAGTTTACTTGTAATATTTATTTTGATTGTTATTTAAATTGTTTGTATAGTATCCTTAAATTTTGTTACAACTTCTTTCGTCATTAGCTTTGCATGTAAAAATTTGGGTTATGATTCTTCCCAAATGAAGTGTTAGAAATTTCAGGCTAGACTAGTCTTGGATGATTTCCAAGTGTGTTGTGGTTTAGTTAACTAAATCTGATAATGGATAGACTAATGGCTATGTGATTTGAGACCATAATCTGATAGCTAAGAGGATAAGTAGTTCATAGAGATTTTGGAATTGATTTTGGTTAGCAGAACTTTGGATGTAGCATTTGGCGTAAAGGGTTTAGCTCGGTATGTCAAAATTTGGAAAAGTATTGTAAAATTGACGAAAATCTGAGACTATCGAACTTTCTGCCTCCCCAGGCTGCTATAGTGATAGGTAGGCCACTATCACGAATCCATTATAGTAGGAACTTTTTCGTTATAGTGAAAGTTAACTTCTGTCAGTCCTGCTATAGCGGGTTACCTCTTTCATTATATATAAAAAGAGAGGAATTCAATGCATTAATTAAAACTACAAATATTGCTAGTATACAATTATGAGTATTACTTCCTATGCTGCAATATAAAAGATTGTGTTGAGGGTCTATCAGAAACATCTCCATTCACAAAAGTAAGGATAAGACCCGAGTACATCATACTCTTTTAAGACTCCACTAGTGGATTACACTAGATATGTTGCTGTTGTTGCTGCAGCAACACAAAAAATGCTCGAGCAACCTCACATTGGTACTTTCCATTTTCTGCAATGTTTATGAGTATATGCATTGATAAATCTTTTCCTTTTCTACAATGTTTAAGAGTTTATGCATTGATAATCTAGACCAACTTGTTCAAAAGTTATCTAAATTGCATTCTTCTAAATTAATCCTCTTATTTAGTAGCAACTTAAAATGATATATATAGATTATGATAATGAGATACACTGTAGTTAGATCCTGAGCTTATTAAGATGTTAAGAGATATCAAATTGATCCAAATCTTTTGCAAATTTATTAACAATAGAGAATTAGTACATCAACATAACTCTATAACATCACTTGCCTAATGGTTAAGGACAATTTCATTAAAGATGAAACAATAATCTTTACTCTTTGACAGATTATAGTCTTCACAATATTTCCTTCCTCTTAAACTTACAAAGTGCAAATCAACTAAAAGACACTGAATCTTAAAAATAAAATAGGTTGTTGGTCCGTATAAGGTAAGAAATTCTCATTGGGGAGATTGTTCACTGATAGACCTGAGGGATAAGTCATTCGACTCATTCATATCTAGAACATGAAGCACTTGAAATATCTTGAGTATTCTTGGTGCAACTTCGAAATCATTAATGAACTATTGAAATTCTTGAAAGCTGACTTAGAAACTTGAAAGCAGTGTAAATTAAAAGGATTTCATTTATAAATACTGACAATATAAAGACTTTCTACACTATAGTTGTAGTTTAATCTTTGAGATTAGTAACCCTTTTAACTTTTTATTTTCTTCAAAATGTTGCATTTTTATAAAGTTGTTGAATATTAATTATCACGAACATTTACCAGTATCTGTAATCAAATTAAACATACAAGAAATCTAGGATATTCCTTCGCTTTTGTTATCATACTATTTGTTGTTACTAGTGATCTTTTTTCTATTATTTTCTATATGGTTTCTTCACTACTATATTATATTATATTTTATTTTCTTACTAATGTTGATATTGTTTACTTGTGCGATGAGTCTATCCAAAACAATCTCTCTACCTTCAAAAGGTAGGGGTAAGACTCCATACACATTGCTCTCTAGACTTCACTTGTAGGATTACACATGGTATGTTGTTGTTGTTGTTAAGAAAGGTGAAATAATCAAAATATTTTCATACCAGATATTGTCATGCATAACAATAATCATAAGAAGCCCCATAATAACACATCAATTATAGGAGAGGAGGCAAAGGTAATTACATTAACATTACAATAAGCTAAAATCTCTGTATAATAGAAAACTCAAATGTATAAATAGGGAAATAAAAGAGAAATAACTTCTCTTATCAAAACAAAGGTTATCTTACAAGGTTTGTTATAGGTTGTCCTGTTGATCTTCTGATTGATTTAATTCTATGAAGCCTAATTTTCTCCCTAAACTTTGCAATAAACTCATCATCTTTCTTATCTACATCTAGTTCTTCATCAGTCTGATCAGTTCCAACTTCCATTTTGTCTGCATTTTCTTCAAGGTAATCATAATCTTCACTCTCAATTTTTGAATCCTCCCGATTAGTTTCCTAAAGTAATTTCTTAAAGTCCATTATTACATTTTGACTACACCATAAGAGGAGTCAGTAGATCTTTACCCTTGATCTTCTAGCATTAAAAATCTTACCTTAGACATAGACATGTAGCCTAAGAAAATGTCAAACTACACTCAAATTTCACCTTTAGTTTCTCCTTTCTCAAAGTATGCTAAACTTTCTATTTCAAAGGAAAGTGGACCACGACTATGATTTACTTGAATGGGAGAGTATCATGGATTACAGTCTTTTGGTTGGAGTGCACTTTCGAAAAGTTTCAGGTTCCAGAGAACCAGTTACAACTGAGATGCCTAATTGTGGAGTTCTGACTCCTACTGGTATACATGTCTTTCCATACTTATTTCTTTTTGGAACTCTACACGAAGAAGGATTTTTATTTCTTTTTTTGTTTTAGCTAATGCAGACCTGAGTAGTAATGTATCATCACCTCAAATTTCCAAGTCTTACATGGATCTTATTTATGATCCTTCAGGGTAAACTACACTCATGCGGATATCATTTGACATTTGTTTATTTTTTTTTGCTTTTGTTCAAGTTTTCAACTTGAGTGGATTTTGACTAGACAACCTATTTTCTCTCTTGAGTGTTTGTAGGTGGGATTCCATTAGATTAGGTATCAACATGGTAGCAAAGGCTGAATTAACCATGAGAAGAAGTGATTTTGAGACTCAACTAGTGGGAAATCCCACAGGGCGGTATTATGTGGTCATCCTATTCTTTGGTATAATCAATATACTACAGAATTATGACTTAAGCAAGAAGCTGTAACGTGCTTATAAAGAATTCCAATATGATCCAACATCAATATCTACAATTCATCCTCAGTAGTACTCAAAACATTTTTGGGACTCCATATTAAAAGTTTTTGCAGAAGACACCTGAAATTTCAGAAAATCACGACACATGGTTCTTCAATCCTAGCTAGTAGGCCTTCCATGTTTAGTTGGTATTCGCTGAGGTAACCATGATAAATATATAATAATGATGAAAACTATACGGTTATGAAAGCTCAGACTCTTGCTCCTAGAATGAGGGGTTCCAGCTGTATGCCCCATCAAGACAAGCAACCATGGAAAAAGAAGGGTAGTGGACTTCCCTTTTCCTTTTATTTTCTATATAGTTACAGACATATAATCTATAACTCAGCAAAGGCATAGATTAGTTTTGTGAGTAAATGTCTAGCCATGTAATTTTTAAGTTAGCTGCCCCAATTGTACATGAAAATAGAAGGGTGAAGCTGAGGTAGGGTGGATTTTGTAACATAATTTTTTGATACAAAGTGATGAGTCTCTGGTAATCTACTTATGGAATAAACATGTATAGAACGTCATATTAAAAGACCAGGATTCTGTAAAATGTTGCTTGAACTATCAAATTTTAGGCAATATTGCTACACTTTAAAAGTGTGGCTCTTTAATTTAATAATGGCATGTATTTGAAACATGCTTACTTTACAAGTGTTCTCATAGGATTTATAAAAGGCTACGATTTTGAAGTGTGGATAGTAATAAAAAAAAGGCCACATTTTTTAAGTGTTGTCATAGAGGTGCTATAAAAGGATACGCTTGTGAAGCGTGCCCAATAGAAAAACAAAAGCAACACTTGTAAGCGTGCCTAATATCAAATAAAAATGTTGCCAATGACAAGATGCAAAGAATGACCTTTATACGTTAATGGATATGCTTTTTAAGTGTAGCTAATATAGAAACACTTGAAAAGTGTGGCCTTTGATCAAAGGTTACGCCTTTTTAGGCCACACCAAAAAGTGTTGCCTAAAGCTCAAAAGCGTAGCCTTTGATCAAAGGACACAGTTTTTTCTATTTTAGGCCACACTTTACAAGAGAGGAAATAGGACTAAAATATTGTAGTCTTGGTATCGATTCAAGAACTGTTGCCGCTACTGATTCGACGCTTTTGTAAGGTCAATTTTAGAGATTAGGTGAGCTCTCAGAGTTGGAGGTATCCTTTTTATTCTATTTTTGTATTTGTTGTCTTTCATCTTCAAGACAGATTGTATTTGACTATTAAGTACTTATAGTTCATTTGCAGTAGCTCTTGTACAAACATTACTTTGTCTTTGGATGGTTGTTGATCATTTATCTATATATCTATTAGACAATCATGACTGAATATCACTACTTATGTCTTTAATTGTTAATTTCCATGTTTTAAGCTATTTTCCACCGAGTTAGCCCATTATATCTAGATCCAACCTATTGTTTGGCTTACTTATTGGTGTGATAAATTAGGTGCCATCATGACTTGTAAATTGGGGCATGAAAAATTAATATCAGAGCCTAAGTTTCACCGATATTGATGGTATAATAGCTAGTATCTAGTATAGTCCCGCGAATCGAAATAATGACACCCATTTCTTGTTTTTGTAAGGATATAGGATATTCTTAGTAGTTATTCACTCTATTCACTCATTTCATGCTAAAAGTTTGAGGTTGTTTATAAATCATTCCTTTGGTTTCACTCTTTCGCAGATGGCTAGGATGCATGCTACCACTACACGAGATAAGGGCCCTGAGATTGAGCCTAGGGTTCTTGTCACTATTCATGGATAACCTAAAGGTCATAGACAATCCAAAGATATGTCACTTCCTAAGGGACATGATAAAGGTCCTTCGCTCGACCCTATTAGGCCAGGGAACAACCTAGGCTCCACTGGAATTTATTTTTTCTTTAGTGCTTAAGGATGTTTTGGTTTAACTTTTGGGATTGGTTGGTGGTGCACCATCTAATAGTGTAGATTCTATAAATCAGAGAGGTACTAATGTGGGGGCATAGCCTGTAACTGCATCCCCCTTAATTGAGGTCCTTGATGGGTAAGTAGTTTCTTAGTCAATAGTTTCCCATCCCTCTATGTCTATGGAGAAGTGAAATATGTTGGGTAGATTCTTGAGATTGGAATCACCTAGGTTTTTTGGTGCACCGATCAAAAATGTATACGAGTTCTTAATTTTTTGTGAGGATAGGCTTTATAATTTGGGCCTGGTTTACACTCATGGTGTGGATTACACTACTTTTTAGTTTGACTTTATAGGTCGACATAGGTGGGGAGGTTATTTTGATTCTAGGCCAATTAGATCTCCCCCTTTGACATGGACTAAGTTCTTTAAGATCTTTTTCAAGAAGTATGTGCCCTAAAGTCTTAGGGATTATTTGAGGGATCAATTATCAAGGTTGGAGAAGGTATCCATGATTTTTGAGTAGTATAAGGCTCGATTTCATGAGTTGGATAGGTATGCTAATTCTATTATGACTACTGAGTTGTAGAGGCTTCATTTCTTTGTTCGAGGATTGAGACTTTCTCTTTGCATGTATACACAAAGTTGGGAGTTATGAAAAAGCCTTTTGCTGAGGTTTCTAATCATGATCAACATATAAAAGAGATGCATCGTCAGACCCAATGGGTAGCAATAAGATATCGTGATACCAGGGTAGGTTCAATGAGAATCATAATAGCTCATGATTCAAAGGAAGTAGATCTCAAGGTAGGTACCCTCTGCATTATTAGTATCAACATTAGTCTATCTTGTAGACACGTTCATGCCACACATTAGATTATTAATGAAGGCCAGACTAACTTTAATAGTCATCCAGGCCAGGGTCATGGTCATTCTTCTAGATGCTTGTCTTTTAGTTATTCTAGTTATGGTGGTTTTTCTAGGTAAGATGGATCGTCTAATTTTGTCTCAGTGCTTGGGGAATATTATGGTTGAGGAGATTTTGGTCATTTATTGAGAGGGTGTCCTAGTCGTGGAGCAATTGTTTCATCAGCTCAGAGTGTTCTACCTATCAAGGTAGTTCATCCCCCACCTAGAGGTAGTATACATGGTCATAGGGGTAGTCCAAGGGTACTCATGGAGGTTCTCAAGAATGTAGGATAGTAGGTAGTTTAGGATCACAACTAGGTTGCAAGTATGGTCAATTGTATGTTGTACCTACAAGAACCAAGGTTGAGTCTTCAAATGCTATTATTACAAGTACAATCTTGGTGTGACATCAATTGTCTTTTACTTTATTTTATCTAGGATCTATTTATTCTTATGTGTCTACTTATTATGCCTCTTGGTTAGAGGTATCTTGGTTTTCATTATCTATGCCATTACATGTATGTATTTCCATAGGTAATTCTTTAGTAGTGGATCAGGTTTATAAATTATGTATTGTGCTGTATAAGAGTTTGATACTCAGACTGATCTTATTGTGTCAGATATGGTGGATTTTGATCTGATTCTAGGCATGGACTGGTTATCCAACTATCTTATGATCTTGGATTTTTTGAAAAGACTACTACCTTAGCCATGCCTAGTGTACCCCCAATCATGTGGTAGGGAGTTGTTAGCCGCAAGACAACAGGACTTATTTCTTATATTTATATAGGAGCCTTATTTTGAGGGGGTATGAGTCTTACATCATGTATATTAGTGAGGCTAGTATAGTGAGTCCATCATTTTACTTTGTTCCTATAGTTTGTGAGTTTCCTAATATTTTCCCTACCTATCTACCTGGCCTTCTTCCTAAGCGTAGTATTGAGTTTGTTATTGATCTTGAGCTACCTCCTGCCTATCTTAAGGAGTTGAATTTTCAGCTTCCAGATCTTCTGGGTAAGGTTTTCATTAGACAGAGTATGCCTCCTTATAGAGCTCCTATGTTATTTGTAAAGTATAAGGATGGATCCATGCATATCTGTATTGATTACAGATAGCTAATAAGGCAACGATGAAGAGCTATTATCCTATGTCTTGTATTGATGATTTGGTTTAAATAGCTTCAGGGTGCGGCGGTGCACTCTAGATTTATTTGAGGCCCGTTTACCATAAGTTGAGGATTTGAGATGAGGATATCACGAAGAAAGCCTTTAGGACCTATTATGGCCACCATGAGTTCCTAGTGATGTCTTTTGGGTTAACTAATGCCCTAGCTGAATTATGGATTTGATGCATCATATGTCTAGGCCTTATTTGGATTCCTTTGTGATTGTGTTACTCGATAACATCCTTGTATATTTGAGGAGTAGAGAGGAGTGTATACAGATTTATGGATTATGCTCCAGATATTGAGCGATCATATGCTTTTCGCCAAGTTCTCTAAGTGTGAATTTTTGCTTGAGTCAATGACATTCCTTAGACTTGCGGTGTCTAAATATGGGATTATGATAAACCTAACAAAGATTAAGGAAATTCATGATTGGCCAGTTCTACATCTCTGACTAAGGTTTGTAACTTCATTGGTTTGGCCAGTTATTATAGATAATCCATTGAGAGTTTTGTTATTATTACAGTGCCTATGATGAGATTGGCTCAGAAGATGGTTCCTTTGTGATGGTCTGAGGAGCATTAGCTAAAATTTTTAAAGCTCAAGATATTTCTCACTTCAGCCCCTATTTTATCTCCTTCTGTTGAGGGTAACAGATTCATCGTGTATTATGATTCTTTTGGTGTTGGTTTGGATTATATGGTGATACAATAGGGTCAAGTTATTTCTTATGTTGAGATAGTTGAATGTGCATGAACGCAACTACCTCACTCATGACTTAGAGTTGGTGGCGGTAGTTTTCACGCTTAAGATTTGGAGACATTATCTTTATTTTTTGCATTGCTAGATTTGCACAGATCATCATAGTCTTCAGTATCTTATGATCTAGAGAGATCTTAATTCTATGCAGCTCAGATGGATGGAATTTCTTAAGGATTATGATATATCTATCATGTATCATCTGGGCAAGGTAAATATGGTAGCAAATACCTTTATGTCTAAAGGCAGTGAGTATGGGTAGTTTGGCTTATTATTTAGTTTCTTAGAGTCAATTGGTATGGGACATTCAGTCATTATCCAACTCGATGGCGTGACTTGATATTTTAGACCCTAGGAGGATTCTACCTAGTATTGATGTAAGGTCTTCGCTATTTGAGAAGATTCGAAGTCATCAATTCGAGGATAAAAGACTTTGCATTATCTGTGACTAGGTGGTGAGTCTAAGAGGTTTACCATAGATTCTGAGGGTGTCTTTAGATTTTGATAGCTGCATTTGTGTTTTGAGGGTTGATGACTTGATTTAGTAGATTTTTCATAAGTCTCACATCTCCAGATATTGTATTTACTAGGGTACAACTAAGATGTATAGAAATTTAAGGCAACACTATTAGTGGATTGGTATGAACAGAGATATAGTAGACTTTCTAGCTTGTTTCCTATGTTGTTAGAAGGTGAAGGCCAAGCGTCAAAGACCTGGTGGATTTATTCTGAGATTGCTTATTCTCAAGTGGAAATGGTAGGGGATTACCATTGACTTTGTTAGTGGGTTTTCTCGTACTTTCTATGGTTTAGATGGTATTTAGGTCATTGTGGATCGACTGACCAATTTGGCATACTTTACTTCTATTCAGAAGTTCTTTAGTGATGAGAGGTTAGCCCGTATCTATGTTAGTAAGATAGTCTATTTGAATGGTCTGCCCATACATAATTTTAGACTAGGGTTTAGTGTTTACTTTTAGATTTTGGAGAGCTTTTAAGGAGGAGTTGGGTAGTCAGGTGGACCTTAGTGTAGACTTTAATCCTCAGACTAATGGGATGTCAGAGCAAACTATTTCGGGTGTTGAGGATATATTCTTCTTGCTTTTGTTATAGATTTTGGAGGTCAGTGGAAGCAACACTTAGCTGTAGCAGAGTTTGCATATAATAATAGCTAGCATTCGAGTGTTAATATGGAATCTTTTAAGACTTTGTATGGTAGGCAATGTTGTTCCCACATTGGTTGATTTAAGACTTTTGAGACTAAGCCTAATGGTACTGACTTGCTTCAGGATTCGCTGGATAGAGTTAGGGTAATTTAGCATAGGTTGAGGGTAGCTCAAAGTAGAAAAAATGCTTATACAAATCGTAGGCTTTGTACCTTGAGATTTGGAATTGGTTACTGGGTATTCCTCTATGTATAGCCCATGAATGGTGTAATGTGGTTCGGGAGGAAAGACAAGCTCAACCCCAGGTATATTGGACCCTTTGAGATTCCTTGCATAGTTGGTGAGGTGGCTTATGAGTTAGCCTTACCCACAAATATTGTTGTTGTCCATTTGGTTTTCTGTGTTTCTATGTTGCAGTTATACATTACTGATCTTTATCATGTGCTTATATGGGACTCGGTCCAGTTAGATGAGCGGCTGACCTTCGTGTAGGAGCTTGTGCTCATATTAGCCCGTGATGTCAGGTGGTTTTGCACTAGAGAGATTCCAGTTGTTAAGGTTCAGTGGAGGCACCGCCCAGTAGAGGAGGCCACTTGGGAGATCAAGGTTGAGATGCAAACCCAGTATCCTCTCCTATTCAAGGCCACAGGTACATCCTAACCTTTACTTTCACGATTGAAAGTTCTTTTAGAAGTGAATATTCTATTGACTCTCTAGGACTTTTTGTGTATTTCTGCTCATTTTCAATATTTAGAGCTTTCCTAAAGCTTCCCTGATTCACTGAATTATTGGGACTGACACTACAGTTACCAGACAATTCTTTTTGTTCTTAGAGCCAATTTCGTGTTTTGAACTTTTGCTGGCTCAAATTAGCTACCAGGCAAAAAATTCAATCAAACGACCTCGGATACCAATTTTGACCATTCCAACAACTTTGGAACGTGAATTTCAGGTTAGTTATACCCTTGGTTTGGGTCACGAGACTGTCAAACTCATTTTGGGTTATTGGTCGGAAGTTAAGAGATATGGTAAGTTGGTGTGGGACCCACTTTTTATCGAAACAATATCAAATAGAAAATTTGAGTACGACAGTAAGTTTGTAACATAGAATTTGGTAGGTTAGCATAATTTATTTCTGTATACGTGATTTTGGATGAATCTTAAGGGTTGGTGGAGACTTGGAAAAAATTCCAAGTCTTAGCTGGTGTCTGGTACATCGCGTACAAGACTAGCAAGTTGTTTAAGCAACCTGGCTTGGACCACTGGTATAACATAAGCAAAGTGCATGTCGTGTAAGTGAACACCCCTTAAGCATTACCAATATCCCTTATCTGATATATGTTAATGCTCCCAGTTCCTCGAACATGACACTGGTTGCTTAAGTAACCCGGTGTTTTCTTTAGCGACACGGGTTGCTGAAGTGACACTCGTGGTCCTAGGAATGGTATATATTCACCCACTTAGTCTGATTTTCAGTATTTTTCTTCAATTCTCGAGAGCTTTGAACCCTAAAATATGAGAATTCTTGGTAGAACTCATTATGGGTGGTTTGAGCTTAGGTAACAAATATTTATGTGTTTCTCTTTTGAATTTGTTGTAAGTTTCCATTAATTTCAAGGTTAATTCCCTTATCTTTTTCTAAAATCCCTTAAATCATTGTGGCTTGATTATTGCACCATTATAGCACAAAATTCACCCATTTAAGAGGGTAAATGTTCTTTGAGCATAGAGGGACGTCCTGTTGGTTTTGAAAGTGTAATTTCATAAATGGTCCCCACATGGGATTTTTACGTAATTTTAGAACCGAAGCATAATAGTGAAATATGGGTATCACTATCCTCATTTTGATGAGTATATTTTGATTTTTATAGCGTGTTATTTTTTGAAAGCTTCTTGGAAAAGAAAATCGGTGGGTTAGTGGATTCTTCAGGCTTTTCTTCTGTATATAGGTGGCTAGGTTTACCTTCTTCATAGATTGAGCTATCTCAAAGTATTATTATGATATTATGCTTGATATGGGGTGAGATTTAGGTGCTGGAAGTATGCATGAGAATATTTGGATTAGTTGAACCATTTAGGCTATCTTGAAATAAAAAATTAGGATTAATTAGCTTAGTTAATCATGTTTTAGGTGAAGTTGGCTTCATGGTTCATGTTTTGGATGAGAATGTATTAGTTGCTCAACCTAGGAGAAATTACCTTAGTCATTCACATTCAGGGTGGAATTAGACTTAGTTGCTCAAGTTAGGTGAAATTGCCTTAGTTGTAATTACTTTAGGTGAGATTGACTTAATTGCTCATGATTCAGAGGAATTTCTATCCTAGGGCTAATTATGGCATATTCAACATCTAGAAATGAATTTAGGTACCTTATCCTAGTCCGGGGGTAAAATTTTCCAAAATAGATTTCGGAGATTACAAGTGAGCCCCTTTGGTCCAACTTAGGCCAAGACTTGTGTTAGTTTTGTAAACTTATTTACGCATTATATACCCTTATTAATGTTTGGTTTGGGACATGAGGAGATCGAATATTTTTTATGAGTTTGTTAGTTTGGTATTGAAAGTCGACTATTCATTGATATGATTAATGTTATAGCTTATAGATATGATTAATGAAATGACCTATAGATAGGATTAATGATATGGCCTATAGATATGATTAATGATATGGCATATAGATATGATTAATGATATGACCTACAGATATTATTAATGATATGGCCTATAGATATGACTAATGATATGGCTTGTAGATATCATTAATGTTATGGCTTATAGATATGATTTTGATATGATTTATTGACATGACAATTGACATAACCCATAGACATGGTTATCGACATGACTTAATAGATATGGTATTGGTATGGCTTATGGACATGGTTGTTGGTATTACCTGTGGACATGATGCTTGACCTGGTGTACAAATACGAGTAAGGGGATGACTTATTGGTATGGTTTATTGTGGTAGTTTATTGATATGACTTATCGGTATGGTTTATTGGTATGGTTTATGAGTTTTGACTTAAGTCCATCAATTGATGATAATGATAATGATATTGATAGTGTGAGTTCAGGTTCAAATTTGGTAAATGATGATAATAATGATGATGCTATTGAGTTTCGATTCAAGTACGGCATTGGGAGTTATTATGATAAGATATGATTTGGATGGGTTCATGGTTATGGCATTATAATTGGTAACTTATGGTTGTTCGATTACTTAGTTCCCTTGATTGTACCATCCAAGCTTATAGGGGCCGATGTTGAGTTATTTACTTCTCTACACTTAATGTCTTATGGGGGTAAATCTTGTAGTTATAGTTGTATGATCTTTATGATACCATTTTTATGTATTTAATTATTTATGTATATGGTGTTGGGGCTTATTTCTAGGTTTTCCCCTTTTACTTTTGCTTTGCTTACTTTATCTTGTATCTTATCGTATTTATATCATGACTTAGCTCAGTCGACCGAAGATGCTTACTGATTACCCATGGTTTTGGTACTCATATTATACTTCTATACCTTTTTGGTGCAGATTTGAGTACTAGTTGCTGCCGCCGATTTGACGCTCGTGCATGGTTGATTTCGGAGTTTGGGTGAGCTCTGGGAGGTTGTTACCCTTGTTCTTTATATTTATCTATGTGCAGTCTTTCATCTCTGAGACAAATTGTATTTGACTATTTTGCAATTATAGGTCATTTGTAGTAGCTCTTGTACCGATATTCGTAAGTCTTGAGAGGCTTGTTGATCATTTATCTATCAATATATTAGACTATCATGACTGTTTCATCTCTCTTAAGTGTTTAATTGTTAATTTTTGGCTATTAGGCCATTTTCCACCGAGTTAGCCCAATGCATCTAGCTTCGGTCTATGGTTTGGCTTTTCTACTAGCGGGATAAGGTAGGTGCTATCATGACTCATAAATCGAGTCGTGACAACATGTTTTCTCTCTATTTCTAAGTCAAATGTGTCACAATCTGACGATTCATCAACATCGCAATTTAAATGGTTTTTATCCTCGAGTAAATCAAGGCATACACAAAAAAATCAACAATGCCTACAAGTGGTACAACTAGGGATCTTAATCACATGTTTATTTTTTTGAAAACACTTCGCCTTATGATTTTGAAAACAATGATTAAAGTTAATCTATCCAGCACCAAATTTGTGAAAAACAAGCATAAATCATGGCTAAATAATACCGAGACAAGCATATGCTCATAGGCTCCAACCGACAATTGTGAATACTTAACATAGCAACCAAATATGCACAAACGAAGAAGCCCCTTCCCTCAAGTCATGCACTTTGATCGAATCTAGGAACTAACATAAATCACCCACTCTCTAATAGATGATAAAGAACATAAGTAGCACATAATTGGATTTCCCATAAAGTCTATTTCACCCCATACGAGCATGCTACTTTGAACATCACCTAGGTCTTGTTTTGGCTTGTAGTGTAGGCTATGGGTGTCTAGGGAAAGTAAAGTTTTTTGTGACTCTACCTCCTCAAAGCATCTATCGAGACCTTCACTCAATAAAATTTTCCAAGGTTTTCTCAATGAATTACTTCACGAATTAATTCTTTAAAACCTTTCAAGCTACTTTCCCCTTCCTATGCTTCCAAGCTTTAAATAACTACATATTTATAATTAGAAATAAACTACAACTCATATTTTATCGACCATTTTCTCATTTTTCATTTTTTATGTATCTACCATGGATACAAGGATAATTAGTGGAGGAATTTAGTGGTCCTCACATTTATGAACTACCGAGTACATACTAATTTCAATGTCTGCTACACCCCAACATAGGTATCTTGTAATACCCCGGAAAATTTTTCGTTAGAATTTTGTGCATAAACGTGTTGGGTTCTACCTTCTAGAATGAATTATAAATTTTCTGTGCGGAATTTCTTGGATTGTGACCCACCATTGCGTAGAGTATCGAATAATATTTCCAACGATATGTGGATCATCCAAAACGGACACCCGAGCAATGAGTTATGAACATTCCGATCGAACCATGAATAGTTGTGAACAGTAAAACATACAGGAAAAAAAATACTGCAGCCAGGCGAATTTTAGGGTCAACTTCAAACGATCATAACTCCTTGTACATAATGATCTGGGTGAGATACTATATATCAACGAAAATCTCTTAGAGTCCTCTTTCCAATGAAATTGGTTTCGTTCAATTTTCCCATCGGAACAAAAAGTTATGGTCGATCTACTTCAGGCTATCAAAACAGTCCACCAAAGGAAAGATTTGACATTTTTTTTTTATTTTTAAGGTCATTTTGGTCCTTTCCCTTTTCCCATTCTCTCTCTCTATATATGATATATGTATATGTGTGATGTGTATATATGTATACCCCTTGGATGAAGGACCATTATTTACTTTTATTTCTTCCTTCTCTTTCTCTCTAAAATATTAAGAAGCCTAGGGTTCCAATTTTCCTTCCTCGAAAATTCAATTTCTACTTCAAGAAACCAAGAACAAGTTTAAGGAATCATTGAAGATCGTTGTTCCAGGTATGCAAGTGTTTATCTATGGGATCCTTTCGTCCATAGAGCCCACAAATACTTTTTCAAAGGTTGAAGATACATGTGTGTATATATATATATATGATCATACTTTCTAAATTTTCATTGTGTATGTGTGTAGTATTCACATGATGGTTGAGATATATGTGTGGGATGATTATGTGTGTTGGTTGAAGTATATGTGTGTAGTATTTGTGTGATGGTTGGTGATTATGTTGTTGAAGTTGATGATATCCAAGAAGGGATCTTTGTATGTTTGTGGAAACTATGGTGGTGTGTGATGTATAAATATATGAAATGGGTGATTGAATACTTGTAATCTTGATGAATCCACCTATGCCTAAGAAGTGCATGTAAGGTGTTTGTGAAAATACCTAAGAGACTAGAGATTTTGTTTTTATAACATAATAGGTCCAAAATTAATTGATTATGAATATATGATGATTTAAATTGTCAAGCCTTGATTTATACTATTATTCTATTATTTCCTTGTTATGACTTGATAATTGTTATTTGGAATTAGATATCCCTGCTATTGATTGATATGTCAAATATTTTCTAAATGTGAGTTGGATTGTGAATTGAGAAATGTGGATGTTGAAGTTGAAGGATGATGGTGTTGTGATGCATGAAATTGAGCATTAAACCTATGCCATAAATGGTGTATGTAAGGTGATTGCTAAAATGCCTATGTGAAGAAGAATTAAGTATTTGACATGTTTATTATCCAATTATGATTTCATGCCATATCCATATGCTTAACTTATGTCTACCATATGTTTGACAAAATATTTAAGAGAATAGGAAACTATGCATTGTGGTTTATTAGGTCTTAAAAGATAAATTCATGCTTTGTTCCTATGGATAGTTGATTTCCTTGAATTTGTGGTGCGTTGTGGGTGTATGATGGAATGCCATGATGAATTGTTGAGGTAACTATGATGTTTGTGCGTAATATTTGCTGTGGACCCAAAGCATGCTCCCCACGTGTTCGATTGGATGCTTATATGCTGAAATGAGGCCATTTGATTTGCTAAGTGTGAAGTCCTCAATTATGTGTTGCGTATGATGTCCTATGGGCATGTTGTGTATGAGTTATCTATCTTGTGTTACTTTATGCTATTGTGTGCTGGGGGTACGTATGCCCAAAATAGTCTGCTGGTCTGGAGTCGAGTCAGTTTCACGGTAATCTCAATCGAGCGATGAACAATGAACTCCCAGTTAGTTTCAAAACTTGGGGAAAACTCAGTAATCTCGGAAATCATTCTTTATCGAATACTCGGGCCATGAAGCTCTGAAATCTTACATATCAATTCACTCCATTACAGACCTCTGTACATTTTGTGAGATAGTAAGCTTATCTTAAAAGTAAGTGGCATTTAGAAATACTCCGTCAGAGAACGGAATCAAGCGAACTCTGTCATATTGGTAAAGTATCATAATGTGAGAACAGATTCAATTCAGTTGAGTACAGTTAAGAACTGGTTAAGTGTCTTTCAGTTGGGAGTAGGATTTAACACCGAGCGAGCTAAGGATGGGAACATTCCTGCAAGTAGAGGATTTGATTCCTGGTAGCAATCCTTATGCTCCTGAACTACGTCACCAGCGTAGGCTGAGACATCTATCCTACAAGTAGAGGGTTAGACGAGGTGGTTGTCCTGCGAGTAGAGGGTCCCACCGTTCTCGTTTGAGGTCTTGATAGTAGAGGGTCCTATGCAGTTGTCTTTACTGGTGGCGCGGTATTGACACCCTTCCAGCTGGGGTACAGGTTGGATCCCACTTGTGGTAAGTGGGGCATATCGGTTAAATGATCACTCCCACAGTTTCAGAAACAATCTCAGAAAAGAACTTAGTTAATGTGCAGAAGTTGAGGCTGTCAGATACAGGCCTACCAGTATTGCTATCATTATCATTGAGTAGAGAGACTTCCTGCGAGATGAGGGTTGCTCTCAAACTTATTTACCCATTATCATTATCATTGAGTATAGAGACTTCCTGCTAGATGAGGGTTGATCTCAGATTCAGTTGTTCAGTGTTCCAGAGTTGGTGAATTTGAATATCAAATATCAGTAATATCAGTTATCCGATTTCTCAGTATGGATAAGTACAGATGTCAGCTCTAGTAGCTTCAGATACTCAGTATCTTATTGTCAGTATTATTATTTTTAGGTGTCAGTGTTCAAAATGTAACATTCGGTGTCATGATGATTTCAGTTGTACTTTATGCATCCATGTGTGTATTGTTGATCAGACATGTTTCAAAATTGGTAACTAAAGAGTTTCTATATATGTTTATTCCAGCGAATACATATTATTCAGATTGTTATGTTTATGCATAAGCCTTATATTTCACCTTACCCTATCCTTGCATACTCGGTACATTCTTTGTACTGACGTATTCGCGTTATGGTGTTTTCCCCACCATAGGTTCAGAAGAGCAAGATTCAGTGTATATTTAGCTGTCAGATCTTGTAATAGTGGGTGCAGCAGTGAGTCCTCATCATTCGAGGATATTCTATTTCAGTGTTTTGATGATTTTAGTAGACGGAGTTAGTTGGGGAATTGTCCCTTCAACTCCACAGTTCAGACAGTGTAGAGGTTTTTCAGATAGATGTATTGATATTTAGTTTTCAGTATTGTATATTTAGATGTTTGAACCTTATGGCCAGATTTAGCCAGTTTCCACATTTATCGTATTATATTATGCAGTGAACAAATACGGATATCAGTGAAGGGTTAGCTTGTGGTCCCTCGGGGTCACGAGCACCGTGTGGCGTTCCGGTTAATGGGAATCAGGGCGTTACATATCTAATCTTAGTTAGTCTTTAACCTTATCTATACACTTCAAGAAGGTTTGTTTAAATAGAGAGATATCATGAACAAGGGTTTCAGCTTGTAACAATCTTATTAAGGAAAATGGGTTTTACAACTTGAATTAGGGACAAAGTTGGTCACTCATCTCACCACGGGGTGGCTAAATTTTGTCAAAATAGTGGTTCACTCTCAATCAATGGCCTAAGATTACCTCTCCAGTATCATAACTCTTTTGTTTGAACTAGAGCTACAGGTCAAGTTCTAGGTGGACTCAGCAGAAGATCAAAATGAAATCTCACTCACACAGGGCACTTGATTGAATAATCAAAGCACTCTTCCTCGACTAATGTACCATAATCATAGATCATATCAAGGAACCTATTCAAGTAGCTAAAATTAGATGTGGGTGTTCATAATGAATGACCCTAACTAGCTTAACTAAACCAATGGAAAAGCTTTTAAAATGGACATATTTTTGAAAGTTAGACATAAATCACAATGGATAATGACTTCAAGAGTCAAATGTGAAAAATCTCCCCAATTGTAACATTTGAGTCAAAGTGTACAATTGGCAGTGCACTTTCCTCATAAATACGCATGCTAAAATGAATTTTTATTTGCAATGGAACTAATAACTACTAAACTAGAAATCAAATTAACGAAATAAAAATTTAAAATCACACACCACACACTCAATAAAATCCAACGCACACAATATAAAATTAATACAACCCAAATAAAAACTATCCAAATGTCAAATCCACACACCAAAATTAAGAAAACTATGAAAAAAATTCCCAAAATGTACCAAAAGGGATAAGAACCATGAGTGAAATATTATAGATCCAATAAATAGATACCCCACCCTAACCAAATTTTTTGAATAATCCTTATGGAATAAGATTAAATAAATATAAGAGAATGAGAATGAGGGTCCCTCTGAATGTGGCTAAGACTAAGGTGACAAATGGCTTACAGAAGTGGCCACATTTTGGGAATTAGTTCCCGAATCAACTATAGTAGTGGTTTAAGGAAGATCTGGTAAAAAGTCCTAACTCTCCAAGATAGCAGCTGATCCAGAGGCCTCAATCTCTGTAGTCTCACAAACTGACATCTCCAATGTAGTAGCAAGCATAGTATCCTTTTCAAAAGCATAATCATCCTCATTAACCTCTTCCTTTTTATCATAGGATGAACATCGCGAGAAGGTGCAAAAACTAAAGATGGTGCCTTGAATGAATATCCCTAAAGATGTGTCACAAAGGGAATAAGCTCATATAAGTGCTTTTGAAGGAAACCTAGATCATCCTGTATCTAGGCTACACTGTCAGGCATAGTAGGCTATAGTAGGGCACTCAACTCATCCAACCTCCTCCTAATGCTCTTAATAGTCTCACTAAAATTCCGAATCTCCTCATGTACCTGATTCATTATGGATTTCACCGCAATAGTGATGTGTCATGGATTTATTACACTTAAGACACTTAAAACTAGTAATATTTCCAAGTAAAAGGGTATTTTTAGGTGGATATGATTGTTTTTTGAGTGTTTGCAAGAAAAATAGCCACGAATAAGTAAAGTTTTGATAATTGGACTTAAAGATGATCAAATGAAGAGATCCAACAACTACACCATTATCATATGATCATACCATCTAGTCATCAACGAAAGGACTTAAAAAAAGATACAAGAACTAAGTATGGGAACCATTAGACAAAAGTCTCTACAACCATGCTTTGAAGTTACAATCATACCATGCTATCATGGGTAAGAAGGCTAGATTTATAACTTATATAAAATCAAAGTGAATATTAATTAGGTGACCACATTTTACGGTCATGAGTTGAAGCTACGAGGTCGTACTGATATTCATACCAGCCAAGACCTAAAGATGAAAATCAATGAGCCAAACCACAAACACCAAAGAATGAGTCATACTTTTCTATTTCCAATGTAACCGGCCCAAATTTCTTATTTTTATTAGGGTAGGTTTTATTAAATATATAAATACTCCTATGGGGTTTTTGTACGAGTTTACATAGTTTCATATTATTACAACATTATATAGTGAGATTCTACAACATATTCATGGGACTTCATGAACATCAATTCTAGGGTTTTAATTCAAGTTGAGATTTTTGAGTTTTCTTATTATTATTGAAAGTTCATAATTATGTTTACATCTAAGAATTATTCTTGTGTTCTTTCACGTAAGAGTAGCTAAACACCAAAAGTAGGGTTATAGGAACCATGGTGGATGAACAAAGTAGCATATGAAGTACAAGGTGATTCTCGAAGAGTAGTTGGGAATGTATTGTTGTTTAGGTTTTGTTGCTTTCTAATATTGCATGCATTGGAACTCGTCCTATATCTACTCTGGACTTTAGTAAGGGTAATTGAATATGAATAGTGAATCAAGAAAAACACTTGGAGTTATCTTTATTTAATTAGCCATGAGTTTGTAAATGGGAAAGACTATGTTGGGATCATAGATAGGATTTAGTAATACAAAACCCATGATACATGAAACTTGTTCTTAGGGATAGTCATTTACAAATGAGGTTGGTTAAATGATACATAACAATTGATTCCGTATACATAATAACCATAAGAGATTACTAACGTATGGAGAACTTATGGAGTTACAAAGTTATTAGGGAACACAGTCCTAGTGACTCTCTCATATTGATTACAAATCTAACAAATCAATTCTTTTTACTATTGATATTCTATTTTACAAAATGTCCCTTCTTTACTTATTTGCCAGTTACTTAAAAAATGGCGTGATAAAAATCCGATCTACTCTCTGTAGGATCTACCCCAACCTTGTTGGTTTCTAGATTTAATCAGTGACCATTTTATATGTTTTTGGAGGTTCAATTTTTGCGACATCAATTTCACCGCCATTGTTGAGGAATATAATTAAAGAATTAATTAATTGATTTTATTAGAATTTTGGTTTCATTTCCTGGTTTTACTTTTCTATTGTTTCTAGGGAGCACACTGGTGTATACCCAGTATCTGTAGTTAAGAAGTCCCCTAATTTCAGTTAATACAAAGCTTTAGAGGAATCTGAGACAAAATAAATTAATAGATAAAAATGGAGTTCATGATCCAACAACCTTGCTAGAAGGTGTGCATGATGGTGACAAATATTATGATCAACCACTTAAACAACATGATGGTCATGAGAATACAGAATAAAGTGCTACTTGATTGATGGATGTGGAAACTGCTAGGCTAGTAGCTAACAGGGGACAAATAAGAGAAGAGAGGGATAGACAAGATAATGTAAATTGTTTAGCCGCACTTGATTAGACAAACAAGAAGGAATAAGGGAAACAACCTATGAAATAATATCTCCCAAAGTTTGTAGATTTTGACTAAAACATAGATTATTTTAGCCAATTAAAATAAGTGCAATCAGTCATTCGACTAGAATTTCCTCAAGGTAATAAGTTTGACATAACAAGTGAAATGATCCCTTTGCTGAATTTACAAGGGGTTCTTACAGGCCTTCCTACTAATGATGCATAAATGCATATTATAAACTTTGTAGCGATATGCACTTTATATAATCTACCTTAAATAACTCAAGAGGCTATTTCCATTCTCTCTAATGGGAGAAACTACTCTACAGTTGGCAAAACTTCATAAAATCTACTTGGACTGAGTCAAGAGGCTGTTAGATTGAGGCTATTTCTATTCTCTATAACAGGATAAGTACTTTGTGGTTGGCTGAACAACATGAAGATCTATTACAACATAGAATTAGTTGAGGACTCAATTCTTGGATTGATATTTCTTTCTCTCTAGAATGCTAAAATTGAAAGATGCGATGCACTACTCAGATAGTTACAGTCAGAGGCACTATATGAGATTTGACTGAGGTTTAAGAAGAATCTACAAAGTGTTCCAACCATAGGATGATGGGTATAAACTTGTTAGAGATCTTCTACTGAGCCTTCAATGCTAACACTAAGGTTGTAGTAGAGACTATCAACATGTCATGGAGGTTAGCCTTCACAATTGACAACGTGCCATACTACTGTGTAAAATTTGTGATGTTTTTGTTTTATTTACTTGGGATGAGGTGCATTGGGGTAGTTTTCCTCTGCATTACTCTTAAATATAAAGTAAGCTTATTCCTTTCAATCTTTAGAAATTAAATCCCCAATTCCACTATCAAACTTAATAGCCCAAGAGACCATAAGGATTTCATCGCAGATTCATCTTTCGGGTTTTAAATTCCAAATTACATTCCAATTCATGTGTGTCTAAGGCATGTATCTCTTTCCCCATATTTGTATTTTCTTAATGGAAATAAATTGGTTTATTATTCATATGGTTTTTGATGTTGGATTTGAACTCTGGGTTAAGGGTTTTTTATATAATTGTTTGAATGTTCTCTCATGATTACAATTGGACTATTATTCTCTCAATTGTTGGTTTGTCCACTCATTGGGGTGCATGGGAATAGTGTATGGAATAGGGGTATAATGGACTCCCTAAATTTGTAAACTATGTAAATAGGGGTACAACAAAATCTTAATAAATTGGTTTTGGAATGGAAATTAATGGTAACTTCAACCCACTTGCATAATTAATTTTTGGAATGTACATTATAATTTGGATTGGCTTATTTCTTTAGACAAATGCATGACATAAATGGCTAATTGGATAAAGTGAATGATTTTCTTGAAAACCTTGTGGGGGTAGCAAGGAATCCCCCAGATGATTTCAATAATGGTGTCTTAGGTACGAAGGATTCCCCAATGTGTTGGCTTATGAAATGTGCTTGCAAGCTATAGTCGGTATGATGATACCACTTAACAATCCCTTAATAATTGACTCTCGAGATTGGTGGATGGGTTATACATTAAATGTTTTAGTTGGTCTTAATGGGGGTTGTGTTAGCTGGTTGTGAAGGTGTGAGACCCAAATAAGTGATACTAGAAACTCATATTTTCTGACGTGAGGGTTGGTCTTGATGACCATATGTTTGTGGGGCATGAAGGAATCCACCAAGTGTATATATAATTGTATCATAGTTAGCGAAGGGTAAAAGGAAATCCTGGCCTTCCGTGATATCCCCAGTTCTTATAGCTATCATGTACTGAGGCTAGAATAGGTGGTTACAACTGGACCTATATATCCCATTGGAAGTTTATGATGGTCAAGCTATAAAACCTAGGTTAACTTCTTATACATCATGCTATGCCATGTTACCTTCCCTAGCATTATATATATACATATGGATATGCATTGATGTGTACATGTGCATTGGTTTTACTCATCTATGGATTGATGGAATTTTTTTATCCTGTATTTTTGAGTTACATGCTAGCGATCCAACTTCTAACCATCTTCAAACATTGTATCCCTACGTGATGCAGTGACTGGCCATATTTCTTCTCCTCTTGCATAGAGACTAGGTGATTGGGGGACAACTCGTGAGTCATACTGAAGTGGTGAGATTCCATTCTTTAAAAGACCCCATTTTATACTTTGGGTTTTCTCATGTTTTGAATCTTTATTTTAAAGTTATTTTTGGCTATGGTTGCGGGCATGTCCCGACCAGAATATCTTTGTTTTTTAGAGGCTTTGTTGGTCTTTTTGTGGACATGGGTATTGTGGTTGGTTATCAGTATTGGTTATTGGTTGGTGCTTGTTGTATATTAATCTATCATAGATTCTTTTTACTTTCCTATCTTATTTTGTTATATATTTTAGAATACATCCGTTGCTAGGTATATTTGGTTCTGTTGGATTAGGCTAAGGGTGTAGTCTCCAGTACACGACAAACTTGAGATACCCATCATGGCAAGGACCTTGTTTGGGTCTTGACATTGTTGGTATCAAAGCCTAGGTTCATGGTCAATAGGGTTTCCATAAAGCTATGTTAAGTAGAGTCTCTTTGTTAGGTAAGTAGCACACCACACTTATAAGGGTGAGTCTACGAGGCTTTTAGGAATGTTTCCCTTTCTTGTTGTCTTATTTTTGGGATATAGAGTCTAAGGTCTTGAATTTCTCTAACTCCTATTTGTTCTCCTTCCAGATCATTCCTCCCAGATGATCTGAAGCTCATAAAAACTCTTCTGTCTTACCAGAGGATAATGTGGATGAAACTCGTCCAATTTATAGGGTATAGACCCGGTCAAGGGTCATTACTTTGGATTACCCTCATGGAGTTCCACCTATCTCCACTGATGCTTCTCCAGATAGTGACACCCATAGTCAGTTACCTCAGGGAGAAATTATTATTCCTGAGGTTTTCCAATCAATTCATTTATTAACCCAGTTGGTGACATCTCAATCATACCAGTCGGGTTTTGTTAATATTTCTATGAGCTCATCTGGGGCCACAAGAGTTGGACAATTTATGAGGTTGAGCCCTCTAATTTTCACTGGTACTAACGTTGAGAAGGATCCTTAAAGTTTTATAGAAGAGAAAGAAAAGATCGTTCAGGTTATATATGCTACTTATGTAGAGGGTGTGGAGTGTGATGCTTATCAATTGAAGGATGTAGCACAACAATGGTATATAGAGTGGTTTCAACTTAGGGTTGATAATTCTAACTCCGCTTTATGGGACGACTTCTCTAGTTCTTTATGATAGTGACTTAGACAATCGCTAAGATCAAGTAGTTAAACTTAAACTACTATCACAAGCAAAAATTTTAGCAAATTATGAATCATACTAGTCCACAATAACGACGCCAATAACTTGTTATGTTCAAACACACACGCAAGTATACATGATTGTACAAGTAATATAGTGACTTAGACAGTCGGATATCGTACCCACGAAGACTATGCAACTAGCAATTCTACCAACTTTAGTTTTAGACAAGGAGGTATTATGTGTTGTCAAGTATCAAGATGATTTTGAAGTTTTGAATAAAAATATAAATAAATAAGAAATAACAATTTTCTTAGCATACTTTTAAATCTTTGCCAAGCTTGGTAGAGATTCTTTACTTCTTTCTAGATGAAACTCAAAATATTGCTTTATAAACATGCAGTATTCCCTGATGGAAAGAATCAAATAAGGAACTTCTGAGCTAGATCTTCCCAAGAAGTAATGGAGAGTGGTGGTTCAATATGTAACTACCTCTTTGGTTCCCCAATTAAAAAAAAGTGGAAGAGAGTCAGTCTGACATAATCAGTATTCACCCCTGTAGGAATGTAGGTATCACTTATTTCCAGGAAGGTCTGTATGTGCTGCTATGGGTGTTTATGTGAAAATTTGGCAAATTGCCCAGCCGAATTCAGAAACTGCATCATATTCTTCTTTAACATAAATTGACTGCCTATCTCGGGCTTACGAATACTATTAGTAGCATGGTTTGTGAGTGGGAATGCCACCTTACAAATAGGTATAGTAGCTGCTTGAGATGGAGCAGCTGGAAAAATCGAAGCTGGAACACACTCGATATTTGGATCAATCGGATCAACTAGTCCATTAGGATCTCTGCGTTCAGCCATTTGAACCTACTAGATTGGATATTGAGCTCTCCGCCTCTGTTGAAATACTAGTTCTGGTTTTGAATAAGGCTCTACCAACTCTTTATCTCTCACCAGTCCTGTATTCAGCTAGTCCTGCAAAAATTCAGCCATTAAGATCAAGTCATTAACACATAAACTTACTATCAAAAACAAAAAATTTAGCAAATTACTAATAGTACAAGTCCCCGACAACGTCACCAAAAATGTGTTGCGTTCAAACGCACACACAAGCGTGATCGTACAAGTAATATAGTGAATTAGTAACTCGGATATCTTACCCACGAGGACTATGCAACTAGCAATTCAACAAACTTTAGTTTTAGACAATGAGGTATTAAGTGTTGTTAAGTATTAACATAATTTTGAAGTTTTGTATAAAAATTTAAATAAATAAGAAATAACAATTTGCGACAATAGCAAAGCAAGCAACAGTTGTAAATAGTATTGATGAGAATTCCAGGGTTGAGTCTCTTCTAACAATCATATATTTTTCTATTCTTATCACAGTTTAGTTAGTTATTGGGTTGTTGATTCGTAGGGTTTATACACAATCATGGTCTCCCAACCTCTAATCTTCTACCTACATGATCTTTGCAACTACATCGTTGAGCGGGGATGCAGTAATCCATTTAGATGTATATGGCTATCTTCCTACAATTAAACCAAACAAGGTTTCTAGGTATATCCCTATCCTAGATGGTATTTCAAATTCTCTATTTTATAAAAGAATGAGAACCTTGCTCCTTAATCTCTTCATTTTATCCTGCGATTCTCCTTCCAGATTCACATCAAAATTTAGATTTATTCTAATGGTGGTCACTCATCAATATAATAAGCATAAAAAATTAAGAACAACCCATATGATGATCCAACAAGAAACTACGATAAAGAAAATCAAAGACTAATCATGTTCTTGGCCTCAAACCCAGAACAAAGGTGTTTAGCCACTCATGTTTAATTCAACATCCAAAATAAATAATTAAACATACCCAAAAATCAATCTTGAAAGAAAGAAGTCCAAAGTAATTCTAAGAAACCTAATAGAGAGATTTTGCTGCTTTTCTTTTGCTGTTGTGCTTTCCAAAGTGATTTAAATTGTGTTCAAGTGTTCCTTATATACTAGGATGAAATTATCCTGCACTGGAATGACCTTCGCACCGTGTGTCACCTATTCAACGAGATAAATAATGTTTACAAAAACTTGTTGCGTTCAAATACACATGCAATTGTACATGATCATACAAGTAATATGGTGACTTAGACAGTTACTAAGATCATGTCCTTAACACTTAAACTTACTATCAAAACCAAGTATTTAGAAAATTACTAATTATACTAGTCCTTAACAATGGCGCCAAAAACTTGTTGTGTTCAAATGTACACGGAAGTGTACGTGATCATACAAGTAATATAGTGACTTAGACAGTCGGATATAGTACTTATGAGGACTATGCAACTAGTAATTCAACCAAAATTAGTTTTAGACAAGGAGGTATTAAGTATTGTCAAGTATTAAGATAATTTTGAATAAAAATATAAATCATTACGAAATAACAATTTGCAATAATAGCAATGCAAGTAATAGTTGTAAACAGTAATGATGAGAATTCCAAGGTTGAGGCTTTTAAAAAATTCTTACAATTCTCTATTCTTATCATAGTCTAGTTGGTTAACAGGTTGTTAATTTGCAGGGTTTATACATGATCATGGTCTCCGAACGTCTATTCTTCTACCTACATGAACTTTTCATCTACATCATTGATCGGGGATGAAATAATCCATTTAGATGTATATGGCTATTTTCCTACAATTGAACTAAACAACGGTTCTAGGAATATCTTATCCTAGATGCTAGTTCAAATAATCTATTTTATAAAAGGATGAGACCCTTTATCCTTAATCTCTTCATTTTGTCCCTTGATTCTCTCCTATATTGCTCGTTTGAGTAGTGGTTTAATTATTCTAAACCTTCTATTGATTATGTTGCATTGGCCCCTTATACTGATTATTGTTTAGTTCCTGATTTCCACCTCATAAGAAATTGGAATGATTTCTGTTGGTATTATAGGTGATACGAAAATTTTATTGTCCCTGACGATTCGCATTCCCCACATAATTAACAGAATCTGGATTAACTGCACAGTCATTTGTTGCATGCTCAATACTTCCTCAAACCTCAAACCAAGAATTTACCTATTGGACAAAATTTGTTGTTGTTGCCGGCTGTGCAACTCCTAACTTCATGCTGCTGAACTGATCTACTTCTAATACACCTACAACCTTTATAGGAGTACTCCTCGAGTCAGCATGACATTTAGGATTCCTTTGTGAAATTTAATTAAACAGTATATATAATTCAATATAAAGCTTCTCAAGAGCTTTCCCACCTGCTGCTGAATAAAAAAGAATCTTTCTATTTGGCTCTAACCCCTCAATAAATGTATGAAAGATAATATCATTATAATGATGATGGTAAGGGCAAATTCTATGTATACTTTTAAATCTCTCCCAATCTTGGTAGATATTATCTCATTTTTCTGTCTGAAACTCAAAATCTCACTTGGCAAACATTCAGTCTTCGTTGATGGAATGAATTGAATAAGGATCTTCCGAGCCAGATCTTCCAAAAAAGTAATGGAAAGTGGTGGTTCAACATGTAACCACCTATTCGCTTCCCCAATAAAAGAAAAGGCGAAGAGAGTCAGTCTGACATAATCAGTATTCACTTCTGCAGGAATATAGGTATTGTTTATTTCCATGAAGGTCTGTATGTACTGTTGTGGGTCTTCATGTTATAATCCAACAAATTTCCCAGCCGAATTCAGCAACTACACCATATTTTGCTTCAACTCAAATCAACCTCCTGGATAGGGCTTGCGAATATTGTTAGTAGCATGGCTCATGAGTAGGATTTCCACCTCACGGACAGGTCTAGCAGCTGCTTGAGCATGAGAAAATGGAATAACCGGAGATGGAACACGCTCGACATTTGGATCAATTAGGTCAATAGGATATCTGTGTTAAGCCATTTGAACTTGCCAGATTGATTATTAATCTCTTTGCTTCTGTTTAAACACTGGTTCTGGTTCCGAATAAGGCTCTACCAACTCTCTATCTCTTTTCCGTCCTTATTCAGCTAGTTCTGTAAAATTTAGCCTCTAAGGTCAAGTCGTTAACACTTAAAATTACTATCAAAATCCAAAAAAATAGCAAATTAATAATTATACTAGTCCCGAGAAACAACACCAAAAACATGTTGCGTTCAAATGCACACGCAAGTGTACATGATCATTATAGTAATATAATGACTTAGACAGTCAGATATTGTACCCTCGAGGACTATGCAACTAGCAATTCAACCAACTTTAGTTTTAGATAAGGAGGTATTAAGTATTTTCAAGTATCAAGATGATTTTGAAGTTTTAAATAAAATATAAATAAATAACAAATAATAATTTGTGACAATAGTGAAGCAAGAAACGGTTGTAAACAGTAATGATGAGAATTCCAGGGTTGAGGCTCTTCTCACTATCTTACAATTCTCTATTATTATCGCAGTCTAGTTGGTTATCATGTGGTTGATTTGCAGGGTTTATACACATTCATGATCTCCCAACCTCTAATTTTCTACCTACATGAACTTTGCAACTACATCGTTGAACGGGGATGCAATAATCAATTAATATGTATATGGCTATCTTTCTGCAATTGAACTAAGCAAGGGTTCTTGGTATATCCCTATCCTAGATACTAATTCAAATCCTTTATTTTATAAAAGGATGAGAACCTTGCTCCTTAATCTCTTCGTTCTGTCCTACGATTCTTCTCCCAGATTTACATCAAAATATATATTTATTCTAATGGTGTCAACTCATCAAAATAGTAAGCACATGAAATTACGAACAACCTATATGATAATCCAAAACAAAAATATAATATAGAATATAAAAGAGTAATCATGTTCTTAGACTAATACCCAAAACAAGGGTGTTTAGCCACTCATGTTTGAATTCAACATCCAAATTAAATAATGAAACATACCTAAAAATCTATTTTAAAAGAAAGAAGTTCAAAGGAATTGTAAGAGCCCTAATAGAGAGATTTTTCTACTTTTCTGCCGCTACTGTGCTTTCCAAAGTTATTACAATTATGTTCAAGTGTTCCTTATTTACTAGGACGAAATTATCCTTCTCTTGAACCACCTCTGCGCACTGCGTCACCTCTTCGACGAGTTATATGGCATGCCTAAAAACTCATTGCATTCAAACACACACACAAGTGTACATGATCGTACAAGGAATATAGTAACTTAGACAATCGCTACGATCAAGTCCTTAACACTTAAACTTACTATCAAAAACCAAAAATTTCACAAATTGCTAATTATACTAGTCCCCAATAATAGCTAGAATAACTTGTTGCGTTCTAAGACACACACAATTATAGGTGATCATACAAGTAATATAGTGACTTAGACAGTCGAATATAGTACCCACGAGGACTATTCAACTAGCAATACAACCAACTTTAGTTTTATACAAGGAGGTATTAATGTTGTCAAGTATCAAGATAATTTTGAAGTTTTGAATAAATATATAAATCATTAAGAAATAACAATTTGCGACAATAGCAATGCAAGCAACGGTTGTAAACAATAATGATGAGAATTCCAGGGTTGAGGCTCTTCAAATAATCTTACAATTCTCTATTCTTATCGTAGTCTAGTTGGTTATCAGGTTATTGATTCGCAGGGTTTATACACAATCATGGTATCCCGACCTCTAATATTCTAACTTCTTGAACTTTGCATCTACATCATTGACCGGGGATGAAATTATCCATTTAGATGTATATGGCTATCTTCCTGCAATTGAAATAAAAAAGGCTTCTAGGTATATCCCTATCCTTGATGCTAGTTCAAATCCTTAATTTTATAAAAGGATGAGAACCTTTCTCCTTAATCTCTTAATTCTATCTTTTGATTCTCCTCTATATTGCTCGTTTGAATAGTGGTTTGATTATTCTGAACCTACTATTGATTCTGTTGCATTTTACCCTTATACTAATTATTGTTTAGTGCCTGATTTCTACCCCATAAGATATTGGAATGATTTCTCCAGTTGGGATTATAGGTGTTACGAAAATTTTGTTGTCCCTGACGATTCGCATTCCCCACATAATTAACAGAATCTAGATTAACTGCACAAACATATATTGTGTGCTTAGTACTTCCTCAAACCAAGAATTTACCTGTTGGACTGTATTTACTATTGTTGCCGGCTGTCAACCCCTAACATCATGCTATTGAACTGATTAGTAATCTGATCCTGGAGTGCAGCAAGTTTAGCTGATAAGGCAGTGAACTGATCTACTTCTAATACACCTGCAACCTTCTTCGGAGTACTCCTCGAGTCAGCATCCTATTTAGGATTCCCTTGTGAAATTCGAGTAAATAGTATGCACAATTCATTATAAAACTTCTCAAGATCTTGCCCACCTTCTACTGAATGAAAAAGAAACTTGGTATTTGATCTAAACCATCAATGAATATATGAATAAGAACATCATTATAATGATGATGATAAGGGAAAATTCTAAGCATACTTTTAAATATCTCCCAATCTTGGTAGATATCCTCTCGTTCTTTCTATCTGAAACTCAAAATCTCACTTGTCAAACGTGCAGTCTTCCCTGATGGAATGAATTGAATAAGGATCTTCCGAGATAGATCTTCCCAATAAGTAATGGAGAGTGGTGGTTCAATATGTAACCACCTATTCTCTTCCCTAATAAAAGAAAAGGAGAAGAGAGTCAGTCTGACATAATCAGTATTCACCCCTGTAGGAATATAGGTATCATTTATTTCCAGGAAAGTCTGTATGTGCTGTTGTGGGTCTTTATGTGAAAATCCAGTAAACTGCCTACCCAAATTCAGTAACAACACCATATTTTTCTTCAACCCAAATCGACCTCCTGGCTTGGGCTTGTGAATACTGTTAGTAGCATGGTTCATGAGTAGGATTACCACCTCACGGACGGGTCTAGAAGCTGCTTGAGCATAAGAAGATGGAATAACCGGAGATGGAACACGCTCGACATTTTGATTAACTTGATTAATTAGGTCAATAGGATGTCTGTGTTAAGCCATTTAAACCTGCCAGATTGGATATTGATCTCTTTGCCTCTATTTAAACACTAGTTCTGGTTTTGAATAAGGCTCTACCAACTCTCTATCTCTTTGCAGTCCTTATTCAGCTAGTTCTGCAAAACATTAGCCGCTAAGATCAAGTTGTTAACACATAAACTAACTATCAAAAACCAAAAAATTAGTAAAGTAATAATTATACTATTCTCGAGCAACGGCGCCAAAAACATATTGCGTTCAAATGCACACACAAGTGTACATGATCATTCTAGTAATATAGTGACTTAGACAGTCAGATATCGTACCCACGAGGACTATACAACTAGCAATTCAACAAACTTTAGTTTTAGACAAGGAGGTATTAAGTGTATTTAAGTATCAAGATGATTTTGAAGTTTTAAATAAAATTGTAAATAAATAAGAAATAAAAATTTGTGACAATAGCAAAGCAAGCAACGGTTGTAAACAGTAATGATTAGAATTCCAGGATTGAGGCTCTTCTAACAATCTTACAATTCACTATTCTTATCGCAGTCTAGTTGGTTATTGGGTGATTGATTCGCAGGGTTTATACACGATCATGGTCTCCCAACCACTAATCTTCTACCTATATGAACTTTGCAACAATATCATTGAACGGATATGCAATAATCGATTTATATGTATATGGCTATCTTCGTGCAAGTGAACCAAACAAGGCTTCTAGGTATATCCCTATCCTAGTTACTAATTCAAATCCATTATTTTATAAAAGGATGAGGACCTTGCTCCTTAATCTCTTCATTCTATCCTATGATTCTCCTACTAGATTCACATCAAAATATAGATTTATTCTAATGGTGTCCACTCATCAAAATAGTAAGCACATGAAATTACGAACAACCCATATGATAATCCAACAATAAACTATGATACAGAATATCAAAGAGTAATCATGTTTTTAATCTATGCTCCAAAAAAGGGTGTTTAGCCACTCATGTTTGAATTCAACATCCAAATTAAATAATTAAACATTCCCAAAAATCGATCTTGAAAGAAAGAAGTTCAAAGAAATTTAAGAGCCCTAATAAAGAGATTTTGTTGCTTTTCTACCGCTGCTGTGCTTTCCAAAGTGATTGCAATTATGTTCAAGTGTTCCTTATATACTTGGACGAAATTAACCTGCACTAAAACCACCTCCGTGCGGTGCGTAACTTATTCGACGAGATATATGACACGACCAAAAACTTATTGCAGTCAAACGCTTACACAAGTGTATGTGATCATACACGGAATATAGTGACTTAGACAATCACTATGATCAAGTCGTAAACACTTAAACATACTATAAAAAATAGAAAACTTAGCAAATTTCTAATTATACTAGTCCACGATAATAACGCCAATAACTTATTACGTTCAAACACATACGCAAGTGTACGTGATCGTACAAGTAATATAGTGACTTAGACAGTCGGATATCATATCCATTAGAACTATGCAACTAGCAATTCAACTAACATTAGTTTTAGACAAGGAGGTATTAAGTGTTGTCAAGTCTCAAGATGATTTTGATGTTTTGAATAAAAATGTAAATAAATAAGAAATAACAATTTGCGATAATAGCAAAGCAAGCAACAATTGTAAACAGTAATGATAAGAATTCTAGGTTTGAGGCTCTTCTAAAAATCTTAAAATTTTCTATTCTTATCGCAGTTTAGTTGGTTATTGGGTTGTTGATTCACAAGGTTTACACACCATCATGTTCTCCTGATCTCTAATCTTCTACCTATATGAACTTTGTCACTACATCGTTGAGTAGGGATAAAATAATTCATTTAGATGTATATGACTATCTTCCTTTAATTGAACCAAACAAGTCTTTTAGGTATATCCCTGTCCTAGATACTAATTCAAATCCTCTATTTTATAAAAGGATGAGAACCTTGCTCCTTAATCTCTTCGTTCTATCCTACGATTCTCCTCCCAGATTCACATCAAAATATAGATTTATTCTAATGGTGTCCACTCATAAAAAATAGTAAGCACAAGAAATTAATAACAACCCAATTGATAATCCAACAGGAAACTACTATAAAGAATATCAAAGAGCAATTATGTTCTTGGCCTAAACCCCAGAACAAGGGTGTTTAGCCACTCATGTTTGAATTCAAAATCCAAAACAAATAACTAAACATACCCAAAAATCAATCTTTAAATAAAGAAGTTCAAAGAAATTTCAAGAATCCTAATTGAGAAATTTTGTTTCTTTTCCGCCACTGCTATGCTTTCCAAAGTGATTGAAATTGTGCTCAAGTGTTCCTTATATATTAACATAAAATTATCCTGCACCAGAACCACCTAATTTCTGCATAGCATATTGCATCGAGTAGATAGACATGTCACATTATATATCTCAATTAATAGGTAACGTACTGCATTGTGTATCGTGTCGAGGGAGTAACACAATGCGTCTAGTTCGCGTTTGCTTTCTGGAATTTCATTTTTGAAATTTGTCTAAGGCATTATCCTTTTCTTTTATACTTGCTCCAGTCATTCTCAACATGCTCTTTGACTGAATAACCTTCTATTCAAGCCATGTGATTAATTCTAAAGCATCGATCACTTGCCTCCCATCATGCATCAAACTTTGTCCAATTCCATTAACAATTCACGCTACATCACTATTCATGTCCGTTAGCTAAGAAATACAATTAAGGTTTAAATGCAATAAGAATAGCACATCTTATCTCTTAGAACAAGTTCAAATATGGGTTAATTTGAGTGATTGAACATATAAATACACCCAAGATCACCTTGTCACGAGGAGGTCCCGGTGGAGATCTTGGTTAGACAAGTTTGTAGATTGAGGACTAAATATGTAGCTTTAGTAAATGTCCTTTGGAGGAACTAAAAGGTGGAAGAAGCCACTTGGGAAGCAAAAGAAGATATGAAGCCTAAGTACCCAATCTTGTACCATCTGTTGGATGAAGGTGCTTAAGGTATGAATTTTGTTTCCCTTTGTTACTATCTTGGTTTATCATTTGATTCTTGTGTGATATTGCTATTCTTATATGAAAAGTGTCCTAGCTCATTATTTTGGGACAAATGATCCTAAGGAAGGGATAATGTAACACCCTCAAAATTTTGAGCATTTTATTTTTGACCCTCCAGTGTTCAAATCATTAATTTTTGACTTAAATGGTGTTTAGGCATGTGAATGGGGAATCACGAGAGAGTTTTGGAATTTTTGTATAGGTTTGGAGTGATTTCAAACCAAGGAGGTGGTGATCCTCCGTGATATCACTGTGTAATGGTGGTTGCACTCCACGAAAGTCAGCGTGTCACGAGGGATAGTCTCCGCTATTGTCAATGTGGAATGGAGGTTTTTCTCTGTGATAGGCAGCATTCCACGCTACTGTGTAAAATTCATGTAGTTTTTTTTTGTTTACTTAGGATGAGAGGTATTAGGGTCTTTTCACTTATGGATGGCCGTTTAACATATTGTAAGGTTATTCCTTCGAGTCTTAAGAGATTAAATCCCCAATTCCACTCTCAAACTCAAAACATTAAGAGAGCCTAAGGATTTTATCATATATTCATCTTTTGGGTTTCAAATTCTGAATTAATTTCCAGTTCTCGTGTGTCTAAGGCATGTATCTGTTTCCCTATACTTGTATTTTCTTAATGGCATGAAATGGATTTATTATTCACATGTTTTCTGATGTTGGGTTTGAACTATGGGTTATTGGTTTTGGATATAAATTATTTAAACATTTTCTCATAATTGCTATTGAACTATTATGCACCGAATTATAGGTTTGTAGACTCATGGGGTGAATGGGAATGGTGGATGGAATAGGGGTATAATGGACTCCCCAAATTTGTAAACTATGGCAATAGGGGTACAACGGAATTCTAATTAATTGGTATTGGAATGGAAATTGATGGTAACCTCAACCCACTTGCATAATTGATTTTGGAATGTGCTTTATCATTTGGTTTGGCTTATTTCTTGAAAAAAATGCATGTCATAAATGTCTAATTAGTTAAAGTGAATGATTTTCTTGAAAACCTTTTGGGGTATGAAGGAATCCCCCAAGTAATTTAAATAATGGAGTCTGGGGTATAAAGGATTCCCCAATATGTTGGCTTATGCCATGTTCTTACAATCTATAGTCAGTATGATGATACCACTTAACAATGACTTAATAATTAACACTCTGGATAGGTTGATGGGTTATGTGTTAAGTGTTTTAATTAGGCTTAATAGGGGTTGTATTATCTTACCGTGAAAGTGTGAGTTCTGAAGGACTGATGCTAGAAACTCATGTTTCCCAACATGAGGGTTGGTCTTGATAACTATAAGCTTATGGGGTATGAAGTAATCCCCCCATATGTATATATAATTGTATAATAGTTGGCAAACTGTACAAGGGAATCTGCGTCCTTCCATGATATCCCCTGTTCGTGCGGCTAACACGCACTGGGGCCCGACTAGGGGATTACTACTGGACCCATATAGCCTTTGGGTAGTTTATGATAGTCAAGCTATACAACCCAGGATTAAGTTTTAAAGTTAATGCTAAGCCATGTTCCTTCCCCCAACCTATTATATATATATATATATACACATACACACATATGGATATCCATGGATGTATACATGCGCATTGGTTTGACTTGGCTTTAGATTGATGGCATTATTTTTTCTGTATCCTTGAGTTATATGCTATCTCTCCAATCGCTAACCGTCTTCCGATGCTGTATCCCCATACAATGCAGGGACTAGCCATACTTCTACTCCTCCTTCATTGTGAATAGGTGATCGGGGATAGCTCTGAGTCGATCTGAAGTGATGAGTTCCAACCTTTGGAAGTTTAATGCCTAGAAATCTAGTTTCCAGGATACCACACGGTGCTCTGAACTACAAGTAGTCCTGAGCTAACCCTGGCTGCCTTTTCGAGATCTGAATCTCAAAGTAAGGAAATATAGATGAAAAATCATAATATATGCGGAAAACTGTCTGAATCTTCTGAGTATATTTGAATCATACTAAATCTCAAAAGTCTAATAAAACAAATACTGAAAATCTGAATACTAACTCAAAGGTCTAAATCTGAATCTAATAGTCCGACAAGCCCCTGTTAACTGATTCTAGAGAGTCATTGGGACAGGCCCCAGCTGACTCAATTGTCTAAAATGAGTAAAAACATATCTACTAGTAACTTGGAAATCTAAATAACTAAGACCTCGAACATTGAGAACTCACCAACTGTAGGGATGTAGATAAGATGCTCGAAGATCAATCACGATGCTGAGACTGAGAACCTGAACCTACATTATGAGACAATGTATCACATAGACATATATGTGGATCAGTACTTTGATGATGTACTGAGTATATGGGGGTGTATGCAATAAGTAAATAATATCATCACAATTTATAAAATCATGCAAGCTAAATGTAAATGACTCACGTAAGCTTGAGAAATCTGAAAACTGAGAGTAAAGCATGAATAGTAAAACATGTAATCTAAATCTTGTGAGTATTCACACTTAGTTCTGAAATCTGTAGTTCTGTTCTATTTCTCAAATCACATAGGCTAAGTGAAGTATGAAAACTTATTTTGTGTATCTAAAGGCTTCAAATCAAACAAAATTGTTTAAGAGTAGGGTACATCATTTTTGAAGTTCTTCTAACCGTCATGTACACCATGTAAGTATCCATGGTGTCCAATGACTAGCCCCCGTAAGGTTAGGGCTGTTCTACCCTTGCCATCAGAATAGAACAATCTCATCTCAGTGATCACAATCTCAGTCATCCACGTAGAAGTGGAAATAATCTAAATCCTACGTTGGCACGTAGTTCTGGGGTATGAAGCCGTAGTAACGTACCCATCTTATTTCTAAATACTTCTTCCAATCTCATACTCAAAATCTTAAGTATTCCACTTTAAAATTTACACAAAGGTTTACAGAAAGCCAACTACGCTTCACTTTTCTTTAAATCTAGTCTTCTAAAATAAAATGAATTCTTTATTTGAAATCTGAAAATAATCTAGTCATGTGGTGCTTATAGCACAAAAAATCTTGAAACAACAATCTTTAAATGAGGTTCAATGACCCAAGCATCAATCTCATGTTAAAACAACTCAAAATTCATACTTGGTAATGTAAACATTCATAAACCATCTTAAAATCAGGAAATTACTGCACAAGGCATAGAAATATGAATAAAGTCATGTAATTCAACTTCTAAATCATGTGAAATCACAAGATCTTGCAAATAATGATAATGGGTATAAACCATAACTTGAATCTCATGGAAAATCATATAAATTGCTGTAAATTTGTATTTAAAAATAAAGTTTTGGGAACAAGGATGAAAGATTTACCCATGTTCAAACCCCACATACCTTAATTTGATGACCTAGATGCTAGAACTTGAATCTTGGATCTCTATTGATGTTTTAGAGATGGATTCTTGGAGTTCTTGAATTGGGGATTCTTAATCTTGAATTATCTTGGAGGATTAATGGAGGAATTTTGAGTTTCTTGGAGAGGAAGTATGATGAACAAGGATTTTGCTTTAAGGAGAAAAATGAATAAAGCATAAAGTTCTTTGAAATTTGATAAATCTTCTATTTTTGGACGGAATGGGGGGTTGGATAATTTACCAAAATATCCCCTTTAAATTCTTAAACGAAACTGGAAAACATAATTTTTCTCGATCTGGGTGGCCACCGCGATGCGCCACAATCGCGGTTGCTCACTGGAAAAAGGAAGAGTGGGAATTGGTCTCCCTCCACGACACGCCACCATCGCGGAGCCCATAAGTTTGCTATTTCGACCACTGGCGCGACGCACCAGTATTGCGGAGTGACACAGAAAATTGCCAAACGAGAAATTGAGCCTCTCTGTGACGCACCAAAGTTGCGGAGTCTCATTGGAAATTGGAAATTATGATTTTACATTTTTATGCGACGTGCTAAGGACCCAAATCACGGTGTTTTACGACTGAAACTTAAAATAGCCATAACTTCTTACCCGGTTATCGGATTTATGCGAATCTTATATCATTGGAAAGCTAATTCAATTTCCTAGATCATAGAAAGTCCAAATCTAAAGAATTCTACACGAAATAAAAATCACTCATTCTAGAAGCTACTCCTTTTCATTCTCGTGAAGAGTTTAATCTAGGAAAAATCACGCGGTATAACAATATCTCCTCCTTGGGAACCTTCATCCTCGAATGTGGATAGTTAAGCTAAAATTTCTAAGGAATTTGAGAATATAAGATAGCATGCACAACTGAAGTGAACTGAGCAACTGAATCTAAATCATTTTAAGCTTCTGTGTAATCTAGGAGTTTATGAACTTACATGAGGACAACTATATAGCTGAACATATGAGTAGAAAAGAATTGAATCAAGGAAGAGTAGTACCTTCGGCTAGATCTGAGTTTGTCGAGAAGAGGTAAGGATAGTTGGGTCACATTTGTACTTCTGTTTCCCATGTAGTACCTCAAACGACTTATTCCTCCAAAGAACTTTGACCAAGGAAACTTCTTTGTTCCTTAGTCTACGGATCTGATGATCTAGAATCTCAACTGGAATCTCTTAGTAAGAAAGGTTGTTCTAAATATCTGAGATTTCTATTGGAACTACAACGGTAGAGTCACCGATACTCTTCTTAAACATATAGACGTGGAATATAGGATGAACGGCTGACAAGTCTGCGGGCAACTTAAGCTCATAAGCTACTTTCTTAACACGACTCAAAATTCTATAAGGGCTAACATACCGGGGACTAAGCTTCCCCGTCTTGCCAAATGTCTTCACCCCTTTCATGGGTGAAATCTTCAAATACATAAAATCACCAACATCAAATTCGAGGTCCCTTCTTCTCACATCTGCATATGAAATCTTCAAATACATAAAATCTTTCTCTTTCTTATCATTCTCAACATGAGCAACACTGCCCATAGACAACCTATTAAGGGCGTCTGCCACTACATTGGCATTGTCCGAATAATACAACACACTCATATCGTAGTCTTTCAATAACTCCAACCACCTTCTCTAATGGAGATTCAACTCCCTCTGTGTAAACACATACTGCAAACTTTTGTGGTCCGTGAGCACATCAACATGCACACCATACAGATAATGTCTCCATATTTTCAAAGCAAACACCACAACAGATAATTCGAGATCATGGGTTGGGTAATTCTTTTCATAAGGCTTCAACTGTCTAGAGGAATAGGCTATTACCTTACCTACATTCATCCACACATAACCCAAACCAACTCTAAAGGCATAACAATAAACAACAAAGCCGTCTATACCATCAGGTAATGCTAGAACTAGGGCTGAAGTGAGTCGAGTCTTAAACTCCTGAAAAACTCTTCTCGCGGGAATTTAACCATGGGAACTTAACTTTCTTTTCGGTCAATCTAGACATAGGAGATTTAATAGATGATAAACCTTCAATAAAATGGTGGTAATAACTGGCTAAACCCAAAAATCTCCTAATAAATATCGGAGAGATAGGTTTAGGCCAATTTCTTACAACTTCTATCTTTTGGGGATCAACTGTAATACCATCGGCCGAAATAATATGACCAAGGAAGGCTACTGATCTTTGCCAAAATTTACACTTGCTAAATTTGGAAAACAATTGATGATCTCTAAGAGTTTGCAATACAATTTTAAGATGATCTACATGGTCATCATCACTACAGGAGTACACAAAGTTATCATCTATGAATTTGACAAACATGTCTAGATACTATTTGAACACTCGATTCATGAGATCCATGAAAGATTCTGGGGAATTAGTTAGCCCGAAAGACATGACTAGAAACTCAAAATGACCATAACGGGTTCTGAAAGTGTCTTTGGGATATCACATTCCCTTACTTTAACCTAATGATAGCTGGATCTAAGGTCTATCTTTGAGAAATAACTTACACCTTGCAATTGGTCAAACAGGTCATCAATTATATGAAGAGGATAATTGTTCTTGACTGTAACTTTATTCAACTGACGATAGTCGATGAACATACGCAAAAAACCATCTTTATTTCACATGAATAGGACGGGAACGCCTTAAAATATAGTTTTCGAGATTCCACATGGTAATGAGGAATAGAAATAGGCTGAGTATCTGGGAGAAGGTCAATACCGAATTCTATTTCCCTATCGGGAGGTACCCTTGGGAGATTTTCTGGAAAAACATCAGGAAACTCATTGACCACTCAAACCGATGAAATTTTTAGAGTCTCAGACTTACTGTCTTTAACTTGAACTAGATGGTAAATGTAACCTTTGGATATCAATTTCCTAGCCTTAAGATAAGATATGAAATGACTCTTGGGAGACACTAAATTTCTTGACCACTCAAACACTGGCTCATCTGGGAACTGAAACTTCACCCCTCGGGTGCGACAATCTATAGATGCATAACAAGAATGAAGCCAATCCATACAAAGAATAAGATCAAAATCAACTATGTCTAACTCTATCAGGTCTGCTAACATGACTTTATGAAAAATAGTGATAGGATACTTTTTATAAATCTGTTTGGCAATAACTGACTCACCTACTAGAGTAGAAAACAAGAAAGGCTCAGGGATCTTTTCAAAACTTATCTCAAAATTCATAGCAACTAATGGGGTCACATAAGAGAAGCTCGACCCAGGGTCTAACAACACATAAACATCAAAATGAAATACACTAAGCATACCGGTCACTATATTGGGTGAATCCTCCTGCTCCTGGAAGGATTGCAAAGCATAAAACTGATTTTGGCACTGACCGCCACCGGTACTAAATGATGTACCCTGAGAAGAAGCTGGGTGACCTAAAGGATCTGGTTCACTATTAGCCCAAGTTTGAGGATGAACATTCTATTTCCCCTTAGTATGCGAGCACTTTTTGATTTCGTGACCCTCCTAGCCACAACCATAACAACCTTTCTAGCCCCAAAAATATTTACCACCATGATTCTTACTGCAATTAGAACATGGGAATTGATTAGGCTTATTACTCACACTATTTTGAGATCTATACATACAAGACTTACCCCACTGTTCTTGCCTATTTTTGGGTGTAGGAGCACAAGCTGAAGAAGGTGCAGGCATGGATGAATAATTTTGAAACTGTGAACGATTTTCTTTTCTAGACCTATTCTGACCATGATCAAACTGCCTTGTTCTAACCCTCTTATTCACCCTCTCTCTCTCTTCTTCATCTTTTATGCCTCAGTCTACTGAGCATGCATTAACAATCTAGGAAGGTCCATGTCCCTATTGAGCATAACAGTCCTACACTCCTTAACTATTGAGCATACCTCATCAATCTGAAGTTCTGTTCTATTTCTCAAATCACATAGGCTAAGTGAAGTCTGAAAACTTATTCTGTTTATCTAAATGCTTCAAATCAAACAAAATTATTTAAGAGTAGGAGACATCTTTTTAAAGGTTCTTCTAACCGGCATGTACACCATGTGAGCATCCATGGTGTCCCACGACTAGACCCCATAAGGTTAGGGTTGTTCTACCCTTGCCATCGGAATAGAATAATCTCATCTCAGAGATCACAATCTCAGTCATCCACGTAGAAGTGGGAATAATCTAAAACCTATGTTGGCACGTAGTTCAGGGGTATGAAACCGTAGTAACGTAGCCATCTCGGTGCAAAATAATACTCCCAATCTTATGCTCAAAATCTTAAGAAATCCACTCTAAAATTTACACAAAGGTTTACAGAAAGCCAATTATGCTTTACTTTTCTTTAAATCTCGTCTTCTGGAATAAAGTGGATTCTTTATTTGAAATTTGAAAATAATCTAGTCATGGGGTACTTATAGCACAAACAATCTTGAAACAACAATATTTAAATGAGGTCTAATAACCCAAGCATCAATCTCATGTTAAAACATCTCAAAATTCATTCTTGGTAATGTAAACATTCATAAATCATCTTAAAATATGGAAATTACTGCACAAGGCATAGAAATATGAATAAAGTCATGTAATTCAACTTCTAAATCATAGAAAATTTCAAGATCGTGCTAATAATGATAATGGGTATAAACTCTATCTTGGATCTCATGGAAAATAATACAAATTGCAGTAAAATTGTATTTAAAAATAATGTTTTGGGAACAAGGATGAAAGATTTACCCTTGTTCAAACTCCACATACCTTAATTTGATGATCTAGATGGTAGAACTTGAATCTTGGATCTCTATTGATGTTTTAGAGATGGCTTCTTGGAGTTCTTGAATTGGGGATTCTCAATCTTGAATTGTCTTGGAGGATTAATGGAGGAATTTTGAGTTTCTTAGAGAGGGATTATGATGAACTAGGGTTTTGCTTCGCGGAGAAAAATGAATAAATCATAAAGTGCTTTGAAATTTGACAAATCTTCTATTTTTGGATGGACTGAGGGGTTGGGTAATTTACCAAAATACTTCTTTTAAATTCTTAAACAGAACTAGAAAATGTACTTTTTCCTGATCTGGGAGGCCACCGTGACGCGCCACAATCGCGGTGGCTCACTGGAAAAAGGATGAGTGGGAATTAGGTTCCCTCCACGATGCACCACCATCACGGATCACCTAAGTTTGCCATTTTGACCACTAGCACGGCACGCCAGTAGCGTGAAGTGACACTGGAAATTACCAAACTAGAAATTGGGCCTCTTAGAGACGCGTCAAAATTGTGGAGTCTCACTAGAAATTGACAATTATGATTTTACATTTTTCCGTGACATGCTAAGGACCCAAATCACAATGTTTTATGACTGGAACTTAAAATAGCCATAACTTCTTACATGATTATCGGATTTAGTCGAATCTTATATCGTTGGAAAGATAATTCAATTTCCTATGTCTTAGAAAGTACAAATCTAATGAATTCCATACGAACTAAAAGTCACTTATTCTAGAAGATACTCCTTATTATTCCCGGGATGATTTTAAGCTAGGAAAATTGCGGGGTATTACAAGAAGACCCCATTCCATGCTTTGGGTTTCCTTATGTTTTGAATATATCTTTTGGAGTTGTTTTTTGCTATGGTCGGGGGCATGTCCCGACCAGACTATCTTTGATTTTGTTAGTCTTTGTTGGGCATTAATATGGACATGTGTATTGTGGTTGGTTATCGGTATAGGTTTGTTCTTGGTGGCTGTTGGATATTTATCTATCATAGATTTTTTAAGATTTCCTATCTTATTCTTTTATGTATTTCAGAATTCATCCATTGTTAGGCATATTTGGTTATGTTTGATTAGGCTAACGGGTTGGTCTCTGGTCCATGATGGACTTGATATGTTCATCATGGCTAGGCCCTGGTTAGGGTTATGGCATTATGCAAAATTTATAAAGAACTTTGTGACAAATAAACTGAGATTTGAGCCTATGGACAATTTGCACCATTGCAGTGCAATAGCCTCTAGATCTTTGGTTGACAAAAAGAAAGACCCAAGAGCATTCAAAATTCCATGCATTATTTGTTATTTCAATTTCTCAATTGCTTTATGTGATTTAGGTGCTAGTATTAATTTGATGTCACTAGAAGTTTACAAATAGTTAGGGTTGGGGGCACCCAAGCTGTCTTCAGTCAGATTTCTCATAGTGGATTGCACTATGAATAAGATGGTGGAAATATTGTTTGATATCTTAGTAAGAGTTCCTTCATTCGTATTTCCAGTTGATTTTGTTATTCTTAACTGTAAGGTTGACTGTGAGGTATCCATTATCTTAAAAAAGTCTTTTCTCATGATTGGACAGGTATTGGTTGGTATTGAAACTAGGCAGATGATGTTTTGGTTGAATAATGAATAAGTTACTTAAATGTATGCAATCCTTAAGTAAACCAAAGGACATGCACATGATATATGTGATAAATACAGTAGAAAAGGACGATTTTATAGATCTTATTGAGGAAAGACTTAGTGTTGAGGCTATTGCAGCAATCATTATGATTTTTGAGGGTGATGACATTAATGAGTATATGAGATGGTAAGTTTTCTTATTTGTATGGATTCATACACTCACTTATTAGTAGTGGTTCATACACTTAGGCGCCAAAGAACCTAGATCTTTACCTGAAGAATAGAGTGACCCCGCCATCCAATCCTACTATTCAGAAGACTTTTATTTTGGAGATCAAGGATTTTCCTTCTCATCTTTGTTATGCATTTTTCGATGCCAACAACACTTTATTGATTATCATTGTAGCTTATTTGTTAGAGTGGCATATTGAGGCCTTAGTTTATTTATTACATAGGTTCTACCGGGTAATTGAATGGTCCATTATAGACATGACTAGAATTCCACTCGGAATTTGTAGACACAAAATCCAACTCAAGACAGATTGTGTGCATATCATTGAGAAACAACATAGAATCAACCTGGTTATGTAAGAGGTATTAAAGAAGGAGATCATTAAGTGGTTAAATGCTCTTGCTGTTTATCCCATTTCTAACAGCAAGTGGGTTATCCTAATCCAATATATGCAAAAAAAGGGTGGAATTACTATGTTTCTAAATGGTAAAAATGTGCTAATTTCTACAAGGCTAATCGCTAGATAGAATGTTTCCATGGACTAAGGGAATCTTAATTCATGGATTGACAAGGATAATTTTTCTTGACTTTTATGGATCAGATGTTAGAACGTCTTGCTGTTAGAGGTCGGTCTTATATTATGTACGGTTATTCAGGGTACAATTAGATTTTTGTATCCCCGAAGATCAAGTGAAGACGACTTTCACTTGTCGATTAGGACATCTATATTTTGGGATGACATTTAGTCTATGTAATGACCAACAACTTTAATGCATTGCATAATGGCTATATTTGCTGACATGGTTGAGGAAAATTTTGAGGTGTTCATGTACAACTTCTCAGTTGTTGGTGATTTATTTAATGATTATTTGGCACATCTTGTCAATGTCTAAGGAGATGCAAGGTAATTAACTTGGTATTAAATTAGAAGATGTGTCACTTAACTGTTAATAAAGGTATAGTGTTTGGTCATAAGATTACAAAGAAAAAGGATTGAAGTCAACAAGGCAAACATCAAGGTGATTAAAAAATTTCCTTAATAATTTATGTAATGGGCATTCGTTGCTTTTGTGGGCATGCAAGTTTTTATGTAAGATTCATCATGGACTTCTGTAGGATTTCCTATCTTTTGGGTAAGCCATTGGAGAAAGAGGTGTAATGTGTGTTTGATGATGAATGTCTAAAAGTGCTTGAGTGCTTGGAAATATTTTTATTTCAACCCCCATTATTTTGTCTTCGAATTGGACTTTTCCATTTGAGGTTATGTGATATGCTAGTGTTGTGGTTCTAGGTGTAGTTATAGGTCAAAGTTAAGAGAATATCTTCTATCTCATCTACAATTCTAGCAAACCACTTAATCTTTCTTAGAAAAATTATAGTATTATTAAACAAGAGTCTCTTGCAATTGTGTTTGCACTCAAGAAATTTTTGTCTTATTTGCTAGGTACAAAAGTAATTGTTCCTACTAACCAGGAAACTCTTAGATAAATCATGGAAAAGAGAGATGCAAAGCCGAGGTTGATTAGATGAGTATTCCTGTTGTAGAAATTTGACTTTGAATTCAACAATAAAAAAGGGACTGAGAATCAGGTGGTCAACCATTTATCATGTGTTTAGGATGAGGAAATGCTAAAATTAAGGGATGAGCTTGAGATGGATGACACTTTTCCAGGCGAGCAAGTGTTGGCAACGTCACATGACTTAATCTCTTGGTTTGCAGATTTTGCCAATTATTTGGCAAGTGATGTAGTCCAAGAAGATATGTTGTTTGAGCAGTAAAAGAGGTTCATGCATGAGGTCAACAAGTTATTTTAGGATGATTCAAACTTGTTCTAGGTTTATGTAGATGATGTAATTCAGAGATGTGTTACTAAGGTTTAGATGATGAGTATCATAGTGGCCTAATACTCTCACCAGTTGGTGGTCATCATGGAGGTGCGGGACTATGCATAAGATCATGCAAAGTGGATATGATTGGACAACAATTCATAAAGATACTCATGACTATGCAAGGTCTTTTGATCAATGTCAAAATCAATAGAACACCTCATAATGACATGAACTTCTAATGACTACCATCCTTGAGCTCGAGTTGTTTGATGTTTTGGGTATTGACTTCTTCAGCACCTTTGTGACCTCACGTAGATGAAGTATATATTGGTGGTTGTCAACTATGTTTCAAAATGAGTGGAGGTAGTTGTTCTTCCAAACAACAAAGGTAAAAATATCACAACATTCCAAAAAATGAACATATTCTCGAGATTTTGGACACCTAGGGTTATACTTTACCGATAGAGGATCCTAGTTTTGTGGTCTCCTATTTAAGGTTGTTCTTGAGAAACACAGTTTAAAAAACAAGGTGGAAACGCCTTACCATCTACACGGGAGAAGATACACGTAATGGCATAGATAAATAATCCCAAGGAAAACTCTAACTATGGTACTTAATAAGAATACACAAAAGAATAAGTTGATCTTGGATAAAATAAAGAAAAATATTGCTAATGGAACAATGATATCATACCTGTAATAATAGCATCCAAAGACTCTACCTCTGGTCTACCAGGAATAACATATAATGACTTCGCCTGCCACTTGGCAGGGTGCCTGACCGATAAACTATCCTACCTACCTGAGGACATCGATAAGAACCCGGGGTACCATCCTAATGGCCCTTCATACCATCTCTAGCCAGGGAAGACACTGGCCTATTCGGCAAAACACTCTGGAATGCAAGTACAATTATCCTATGTTGGGGGCACTCCCTAGAAAAATGGCTAAAGGCCCTACACTCATAACACGCCCTAGGCATTGTACTGTATCCATAATAATATACTGAACCAAAATAGCCACCTCAGCTAAAAAACCCAGAATATGCATCTCTCAAAGATTGTCCACTATTTTGGCTTGGATGATTATTATAGCTAGGATTCCCCCTATTAGTACGATGTAGTGCAGCTTGAACGGGCCTATTAGACAGAACCTGATACAAAACCCTAAGAACCTCTGCCTCTAATTCCTAAGCCATTATGACTCCCACTAAAACTACTTAAGTAACACGATCTATTATCGCTTTCCCCTAGGCCTCATAATGCATCTCCTCCATGGTCTTAGCATAATTAGAGGAATTAATAAAATACCTTCTAGTGGCAACCAAACTCTGTGTAGCCGTGCAAAGGGGAAGCCTTTTTCCACAAACAAAACACCAAATCCACTTATACGCGATTGGGAAATTAGTTGTAGCATGCCTGGATAACACATGGAATTGAGCTTCATACTCTAAGACAGTCATAGAACCCTATTCCAATCGCAAGAAGTGATGTGTTGCACACTCTATAAGGATACAAGGAATATTCTTCTCCAAGAAAACCTCAGTAAACTAAGTCCATGTCAACATAGGAGATCCACCTATCCTGTAATCAAGATAACTTTTCCACTAGTGCCTAGCTTTAAGGACTAATGAAAAAGTAGTGTATTCAACACTGTGAGTCTCATAGGCCTACATTACAGACCTTATCCTTATAAGCAGTCACAAACTCAAATCCATTACCTCCCTGTACCTAAAAACACCTAGGCAGAGTCAATCTTATAAATCTGCCCAACATTTTCTACCCTTGATAGACATAGAAGCCTTGGAGACTATCGATTGAGAAACTACCAGTACTGGAGAGATCTCAACTCTATGGTCCGCAGCTACAGATTGCACCCCTGCCTCTGTACCAGTCTGATCTATTGACTGAGTACCATCAGACGGTGCACCACCACCCAAACCTAACAACTAAACTAAAGTATCTCTGAGAAGCAACGACTAAATAAACCCCTGTAAAGCTTGGGTTTCCCCCATCCAACCACTAAATAGGGTGGAGGAATCACTAGTTTGGGAGAAGGAATAAGATTGAGTGAAGAATCCCTATCTGGATCTCTACCAGGGTGATTACTCTCACCTATACGATTTAAATTGGTAGAGGACGATCATTTTTAATAGCTCAACTTATGTTGAGGTCGAATCCACAAGATGCAAAATTAGATTTCTAGTTCTATGGGTGTCAATAGTTACTAATAAGATACTTGTAATATGAACAAAGTGAAATGCATGATTAAAAATGAGGGGTGGTTGATTTGGAACATGGTTTGATCAAAGTCTATTTAAACTTAACAATCAATTGGCAATAATTGAGAATAAAAGTTCAATATAAGAGGGATCTTGGGATTATGTCTACCTAAGGGCAAGTTATGCATTGGTATATAATGATTTGATGTAAATTCTAGTCATTAATGACATGGTAGGCTAGGTTGAAGGTCCTTGAGTCTAGTTTGTCAACAAAACCTCAAGGATATTACTTATTGACCCATTTGAGTACCTAATGAGTATGTCAATCAAAACTACCCAATACCTCAATTGGTCATCCCTATTTTTAGGAAGATGCCCAAGACATAGCTACCCTCTACTCGCCCTTATTTCTAAGATAGTGAAAAGATAGCAAACTACATCCATTATTGTCCACTATTGCTTTGTTATCCATATCCCTCTTTCAAAGATGATATGGGTTCCAAAAGTTTACCCACATCCCTCTTTCAAGGATGATGTGAGCTTTCAAGAACATAGTGTTTTCACACACAAATCCATTTTGGGCATTTGGGGTTTTCACCCACAAATCCCAACTAATTCAACCAAACAATGGTGAAACCCATCATCAATAAACGAGAATCTATACAGATATATCACAACCCATACACAATTTCACCTTAGTTCAACATAATACAAAGACAAAAAAATTTAGCTACTCGTTCAGCAAAGAGGAAGAAATATAACATAAAGTTTGTTCAAGGCATCTATGATAATGGAAGACAAGAAAATTCTTCAAATTATACTTCAATTTCACAACCTCAACTTGAAAAATTCAAACACAAAAATTTCCCTAATTAGGAGGGTTACAAAATCTCCAACATTCAATTCTTCAAAGTGTAAGATGCCAAATAAGAAAGGTCTTTAGAATTATAAGGGATTTGGGGTCGGCTAGGCAAAATAACAGAATTTCTTCTAGGAATAAATCCGTCTAGCCACGATCGTTGTAGCTTGTTCGCAAATGCGACTACCACAATTGCACTAAGAATATCACAATCATAGACCTTTGAACAAACTTAACTGACCACTATCGCGTCCCTCAGACAACAACTGTGGTAGTTGAGACCAAATTTTTCTCCAGGTCTTCCAGCTGAACTTCTCTTTTTGATCTGTTTCAACTAAAATGCACGTTTTTTCACATCACCTGTATGCCTGCAAAATGTGGAAATTTGTTCATTCAACAATAAATTTGTCTCATTCATACATTTAAATCATAGTAGTGCACACGAATTTTGAATGCAAATGAGTGGTCAATTCACCACTCATCATAGGGGATGAAATTCTCACCTGCCACAACCTCTAGGTCGGCCACAAACTCCGATAGGATCCCTAGTTGTGGACTTAGGGTCCTCATCTCCGAAAGTAGTAGCTCACTTCCTAGACCTCTACAAAAGAGTGAAATCAAGTAAATCATAGAAATCAATTCAAGCTCTTAGCTTAAAATGGGTGAAGAATGTGATGATCTTCTAAGAATGTCTTATATCCCCTTGATGATAAGAAACAGATGTTAGTATTTAAATATGTGAGACATGACTTCTCACGAACCGATTCACAAGTCATGAGGGCACCTACTAAAACACACCAGTATGTAAGCCAACATCGTAACCCAGAGCTAAGACAATGGGTTGCTTTGGTAAAAATTCCCAATTGGGCCTAAATGCACCAACAAAATTATAATAAATAGTGTTCCACTAAAAGATGAAAATCAATCTATGGATACCAATCCCACGACTTGGTAATATTAGTATAAGATCATCTAAGTATGATGATAGGAATACAACTCAAATGCCTAAAATAGTCAATACTTCCATCTCGAATAAAAAAGACTGAACAAGGATAGAGGGAAATGAGCCACTCAAAACTCCAAGAGTTCACCCTATGTCCATAAGGTCAACACTTCATGATCTCAACTCAGTAGTGACAACTCATACTCGGGCCTGCTCTTAAAAGGTATAGAAATGTAGTATGAGTACCAAAACAATAGATACTCAATAGGCATCATCGACTGACTTAGCTAAATCATGATATAAAGATGATATAAAACAAGATAATATCTCTAAGTCAAGGTACAAAATTGAGCCTAAATCATCTTCATCATCACTATAAGTAATAAATAATAACACTAGTACGATATTATTATATATCATATCAATTCACGCCGATACAATCATATATAAGGAGTAATGATCTGGAAGTGTAAAGCAACACTAACACAATTACAACCGCGCAAATACTAAGTTGGCGCATAAACATCCATTAGAGCATAGAGTAAAAGAACTCACCATAACGTCCCAAACCACCGTGTAGTACACCCAACAGAACATAAAGTAAAGAACCCATCATGGACTCCTATACTACCAGAGAGTGCATCAAGGATCAAATCATCAATGTATATAGACATATAACCAACGTATCATTTTCCATAATTTTTAATATTTCCCATCTACGACCATTTGCCCACATTTATAATCATCAACCATTACCGCAATTAAATAACATATACCAAAGTACTCATACCCATAATCATCTTAATATATAGATATCTATCTTATCAATATACTCTACCTACTCATTATTAGCTAACCTATGATTATTAAATAACCACTAATACACTAGTCAACAAATGACCTCTAATTATTAGCCTAACTGATCTTTACATAATCCCTACTCATGAGATGGCAACTAACCATTATAATGAACTAAACAATATCCAATAGCTAGTTGATGTTCTCTACTAGACGATAGACACCATTTAACCAATGCTCAATTCTATTCATCATAACCGTACTAGTCTCCACCTAGCAAAAGACCACTAATCATTATTCAAACACTTATCTATCTAACCATTAATGACTTTTATTATTTAGCATCATTAATATACAAATCCTCAATTAACAGCTAATCGACATCATAACTTAGTCATTAATATCATTAATTATCACTACGCTAAACCTATCATCATCATTAGCCACGTATCAACCACAATTGTTAATTATCATTTTTTAACTAAACAAGGTTCTTTAGCTAGAACACTAAGCTTCTAGCCAATGAGTAATATAGGCACGTAATAGAGAACTAGTTACCAAAAATCTCATTTTAATAGTTGATATTCCATAATTAATCCATTTATTCAATGCTAACTATACCCACTAGATGAATCCTCAAATTCTACACAATATTCCGCTTACCAACTTGTCCTAATCCATTTTTGACATATACTACTTCTACTCAATATTTAACACTAGCAAGAACTACACCGCTTAACAAATGATTAGCATTAGAGAACTATAACCAACATTCTAAGGATAACATCATAACCTTAGTGTACATAAAAATGAAATTATATAAAGGCCCAACTACACATGCACATATATGTATATATATATATACATTCACCATACATAGCATCAATATATCCTCTGGACTTGTCGGGTATCATCATAATATCAATATATCCTTTGGACTTGCCGGGCATCATCATAATGTCAATATATCCTCCAGATTTGCTGGGTATCATCATAACCTCAATATATCCTTTGTGCTTGTCGGGTATCATCATAACGTCAATGTATCCTCCAAACATGTCGAGCATCATCATAACGTTTATATATCATTTGGACTTGCCGAGCATCATCTTAACTTCAATATATCCTACAGAATTTTCTGGCATCATCATAATATCAATATATCCTCCGAACTTGTCGGGCATCATCATAACGTCAATATATCCTTTGGACTTACCGACATCATCATAACATCAATATATCCTTTGGACTTACCGGGCATCATCGTAACATCAATATATATATATTCAATCAAATCAATAGTAAGTGCATGGCCCACAATTTCTAAAGTGAAGGAGAAGTATGGAAAAACATACTATAGTACCTTATTATTCATTGTCGTAATAATATATTAATAGGTTCATGGACATGTACATTTATATAGTAGGAACACTTAATGAGTTACCGGATTTAACTTACTAATTAGCATGGTCAATTTCAAAGCCATGCTTATACCTTATAGAGCCTCTTGTTATTAGCATGATTCTCAATACTAGCACAAGAGGATTTTTAGCACAAACATTAGTTTAGTCACTAGGCATGAACATAATATGAGTAATAACATAATCCAAGGCTCACATAGTAATTTAGTCAATGATTTAAGTGGTAGCATATTCATGGGATCCATTTATAAGACATTCCATTGCTATCTAAGTATTATCAATAATTTAGCAAACAATCATGAACATCATTTCCAAAACCAACATCATGGATAAACTATTTTCAGGGGTTAGCCATCATATTACTAAAAGCACATTCTAGGCATTTAACAAGTATCTAGGTCACTAAGGAAACTACATAATCCAAGCTTAAGGCGGGTGATGTTACGCTTCAAGTATCCCAAGTTTCTCTTCAAGTCTAACTTCTACCAGGGACTAAGCTATGTCATCTAGATCATGTCTTAGAGGTTTATCAATCCACACTAGTTCTATACTATAGTTCTTCCTCAAGAACTACCCTTCGTTCCACAAAAATGGCTAGGGCCAAGTTCACCACTATACACTAAAAAAGTCAACTTCGTCTTAGTATGAGTGACAAGGTCACTCCCGTCTAACTAGGAAAACTAGAACATTATTATGCTATTCATGAGATAACAAGTCCCACTTGCTAATATTCTAGACTATAGGTCAAGTATTCCACATTACATATTCAATAGTCTAAGTGGTTCAACTCATCCCAAAGATTACCATCTACCATTCCAACATCTGAAACTCCTCCCAATCTTAACAAGATATGATAATTATACTATAATAAAGCTTAATCTAACAAGAAATAAGCCTAACCTACCTCAAATCCGAATATAGCTCATGAACCAATAACTTTTGCTTTTCCTTTTTGCAAAGCTTCTTCAAGGAGCCAAGCTATCAAAGACACTATCTATACATCATTACGAGAACATTAATATCCATATTGCACCATTGTGCTTTGGGTCCAAGAATGATAGTAAAGATCCCCAAATGGTTCCCACATACAAAATATGAGTTTCCAAGACCAACCCAATGTTCAATTACCATTAGGTAGTTATATCCCTCAATAATCAAGTGAATATCAAGCTTATTTGGGATCAATTCATGCTCCCAATCTAATTAGGGTTTAGGTCAAATAATCAAGAATTCAATACTATAAATGAAGGATTTATACCTTAAATTTATTGTTAATCACGAATATGCAAGTTATTCAATCTCCTAATCAACATCCAAGACTTAATCTGTGGACTACACACTCTATTATAGTTTTTGGGACTCAAAGCAATTGGAAAAATGGCTAAATCTCGGCCAAAATGGCATTTAAATACCCCTTACCAAGGCCCTAGTTCTCGCAATCACCATCACTTAGGCCGTGATCATGATACTCCCTCCGCGATCGCGATGCCCTCTGCTATACCAAATGATAGCAGAAACTCAGAATATTTTCCAAATTTTCGCTAGTGCCTCATATGCATCCGAAATCCAATATAAGCAAATAAAATATGTAACCACATTGATTTCAATATTTCGAACACGTTGGCAAAGTTGCATTTTCCATCTGAGGTCATTTCGTCCAAATGTGGGTCTCATACTTAAATTTTGAATTTATCAACTTTCAAACCAATAGGTCAAAATGAGTTCGAGTGTACGGGACCCGAACCAAAGGTCTTTCTAATCTAAAATCGATATTCTGGAGCTACTGGAGCGGTCATAATAAACATTCGATATCATTTTACTACAGTTTTTGCTCAGCGATCATTTGAAATCAGTGAAGACTTCTAAATAGGTAAATGGATTTAAAACCCTAATGATCTGCTCAATAACCAAATAATCAGTTACAGCAAGTCATAAATGACTTAGGGAATCTACGAAAAAACTCTAATATAAAAACTAAGTAGAATCATGAGAAATGATTGGAATGGACAGTACAATATCTACTACTACGTAACTTTAGTCCCCGAAAGTTGAAGATGAAGAAAATACCTAAATCTCAAATAGGTGAGGATACAAGGCTCGCATCTCGCTCTCATTCTCCCAAGTGGCCTCCTCTATTTGGCGGTGCCTCCATTGAACCTTAACTACATGAATCTCTCTAGTACACAACTGCCTCACATCACAATCCAAGATAAGCATAGGTTGCTCTATAAAGGTCAACTGCTCAGCTAACTAGTGTGAGTCCCATCTCTGAACATGAGACAAATCAAGAATATACTTTTGCAACATGGAGACATGGAAAACTGGATGAACAACGACAAATTCTAGAGACAAGGCTAAATCATAGACCACCTCGCCAACTACGCGAAGAATCTAAAAAAGATGAATATATCAATGGCTGAGCTTACCCTTCCTTTCAAACCTCACCATACCCTTTCTGGGTGAAATACAAAGGAACACACGGTCACCAACTCTGAATCTCAAGGAACGGAGCCTACGGTTAGCATAGGCCTTTTGCCTACTCTGGGTTGCTCTTAACCTATTTTGGATCACCCTGACTCTATCCAATGAGACCTGATGAAAATCCATACCATAAGGTATCATCTCAGAAGTCTCAAACCATCTTATTAGAGAGCGACATTTCCTACCATACAAAGCCTCATAAAGCTCCATGTTAATGCTCGAATGATAACTGTTGCTGTATGCAAACTTTGCCAATGCTAAGTTTTGATCCCACTATCCTCCAAAATAACATAGGATTAAAGCATATCCTCAAACACATAAATAGTCCTCTTAGACTTACCATCTGTCTATAGATTAAAATTGGTACTCAAATCTACTCGAGTACCCAACTCCTCCTGGAATTCTCTCTAAAATAGCAAAATAAATACAAAACCATGGTTTGATATGATAGAAATGGTCACCCCATACAAATGAACTATCTCCCAAACATAAATATAGGCTAATCTTTAAGCACAGAAGGTCATCCAAATAGGAACGAAATGTGCCAACTTGGTCAAATGATCCACAATAACTGAAATACCATCAAGACCATAGGAAGTACGAGGTAAACCACTAATGAAATCCATAGTAATCCATTCACATTTCCACTTGGGAATAGGCAACCTATGACTCAATCCTTCAGGATGTTGGTATTCATCCTTAATCTGCTGACAACATAGGCAATGAGCCATAAAGTCTGCCATATCTCTCTTTATATCATCCCTCAGTAAAGCTGTTTCAAATATCTATGCATCTTGGTTGTACCAAGATGAATGGAATATCTAGAGCCGTGATCCTCATGAAGAATCGACTGAATCAAGTCATCAAGCCGTGGAACACAAACATGACCCTAAAATCTCAAAACACCCTTGGAATCAATGGTGTGCCTATCAGACTCACCACCTGATCACGGAGGAAACAAATCATGCTATCCTTATACTGACGATCATGAATCTACTTAAATATGGATGACCTTGCCTCTACACAAGCCAAAATCCTCGCAAGATCCAAAATATTAAGGCAAACTATCAAATTGGCAAAGGACTGAATGTCCCTTCCATAGGCCTTTGAGAAACTGATATGCATGCCAAGCTACCCATACTCACTGCCTTGTGAATCAAGTCATCAACTACCATATTTTCCTTAATCGAATGATACAAGATGGGAACATCATAGTCCTTTAGCATCTCCATCCATCTACATTGTCAAGCATTACTCTCTCACTGGGTCATAACATACTAAAAACTGTGATGATAAGTGAAAGTCTCATAATGCACCCCATACAAATAATAGATCTAAATCTTGAGCATGAAAACTACTGCCGCCAACTCTAATTCATGAGTTGGGTAGTTTCACTCATGCACTTTAAGCTATCTAGAATCATAAGCAATGACACGACCCTTCTCCATCAAAACAGAACCAAGACTAACACTCAAAGAGTCATAAAAACGGTGAATCCCTCACCTATAATAGGAAGAGCTAACATTAGAGCTGAAGTAAGACAATCGTTGATCTTTACAAATCCCAACTCATACTTCTCTAACCATAAAAAAGGAACTTCTTTTCAAGTCAATCTAGTCATAGGGGATGATATAGTGGCAAAGATCTTGACAAGGCACCTATAATAACTGGACAAACCAATGAAACTGTGAACCTCAGTCAGAGACGTAGGTCTATCCCAATCATGAATAACCGCAATCTTAGTCAGTTCTACCATAATACCAAATTTAGATTCCATATGTATAAGGAATGACACTGAATCAAGCCAAAACTCACACTTAGAGAACTTGGCAAAAAATATATGATCTCACAATGTCTGGAGTACGATCCTCAAATGCTAAGTATACTCCTTACTACTCCTCACTACTTCTCGAATACATTAGAATGTCATTCATGAACATAATAACAAAAGATTCTAGATAGGGTCTGAACACACGGTTTATCAAATCCATAAATGCATCTAGGGAATTAGTCAGCCCAAAAGACATCACCAAGAACTCATAATGACCATACTGGGTCCTAAAAGATGTCTTAGGATATCCTCGCCCTAAATTCTCAGTTGATGATAACCGTACCTCAAATTAATCTTAGAAAACATGATTGCACCGTGAAGCTGGATGAACAAATTATCGATGTGAGGTATAGGATAACAGTTCTTTACCGTTGCCTTTTAAGATGCCTATAATCATTAAACATACACATGGAGCCAATTTTCTTCTTTACAAATAATATAGGAGCTCCCCATAGGGATATACTTGGTCTAATGAAACCCTTACCAAGAAGATCCTAAAGCTGAGAATTTACCTTCTTAAGATCAGTAGGAGCCGTACAGTAGGGTGCTATAGATATAGGTTGGGTTCTAAGCTCAAGGTCAATAGCAATTTTTAAGTTTCCTATAATGTTTTGTGTTCTAGGTTAATTTACTGCTTGATTGCTTGTGACTGACTCTAAGGGACTTGGTCCCTAACAGTGTGGTGCAACACTCCGAGTTTCAAAAATTGGTATCAGAGCAGGTTCACTCTAAAAGTTTCACACTTAATGCCTTTTTGTTATCATGGCTACTCCACCTTATCTGGAAGTAGGGCAATCAATCACTAGACCACCTAGATTCAATGGGCAGTACTATGGATGGTGGAAACACAAAATGTATGACTTTAATATGGCTGAGGATGGTGAGTTGATTGACATAGATCTTTATGGTCCTTATGTTCCTATTAGAGGAGTCAAATAAGGAGGATTTAAAATAATGGTTGTCTATAGAAGGAGGGAGTTTAATGATGAAGATAGAAAGAAAGTTGAGAAAAACTACAATGCAATGAAATTGTTAGTTTGTGGCATAGGACCTAATGGATATAACAGGATTTCTGCTAATAAAATATCAAAGAGATCTGGGACTACTTGAGGACGGCTCATGTAACACCCCAAAATCTCATCCCGAAGCATCACACAGTGCTTAAGGATACAAGTATCCCCAAGCTACCTCTTTGAGCCTATTAGTACATATAATAACTTATTTCAAGATGAAATAAACAAAACATTGGTACTCTCATATCAAATGATAGGAAATATGAAGAAAATACTCTGTCTAAAAGACCACAATACTGGAAATCTCAACATACTAACAATCTGATAACTAGTCTGACAAAGCCTCTACTACTACACGTCTAGAGAGCCATTGGGACATACCCCTAACTAAATCAAACTGAACTGAAAGCATTAATATATCTACTAAAATACTAAAATGTCTGAAGATAGGTCCTCAAACTATGAGGACTCACCAGTGTGGAGATATAGACAAAGGTACTCGAAAATAATTGACGAGGCTGGGACTGAGCACCTGAACCTACATTATAAGACAATGTAGCACATAGACGTATATGTGGATCAACACTTGGCAATGTACTGAGTATATGGGGGTGTATGCATTTAAATAAACATTATCATTGCTCTTTATAACATCATGCATGCATATATGAATGACTCGCATGGCAAGAATAAATCTGAAATATAATTCTGATGAATCATGAATAGTGAAACATGAAATACAAATCTCGTGAGCCATTATACTTAACTTTAAAATCTCTAATTTCCTCTTATTCTCAGTACTTGACGGCTAAAGGAATCTTTAAACTATGCTTTCTAAAATCATCTTTTAATCTTGAGGGGAATGGAACTTATTCAAAACTCAAGGACTCAGAACTTTTAGGAACTTTCAACACTGGGGAACTCTAGAACTCTTTTAGACTTGGGACAGTTAGAATATAGGATTATAAACTTTGGACACTAGGGAGTTTTTGTTCTAATCGACATAAACCCTGTGAGATACATGGATTCCAATGTCTTAGCCTCCTAAGGAAGAAACCTCACATTGGGGAGAGACATCATACTCTTGCCAGGAAGAATAACCTCAACTCAGTGATCACTATCTCGACCTTAGGCCCATAAATCTCTGTCCTACGGTGGCACGTAGTTCTAAGGTATGAGACCTCAGAATCATACCCAACTCGGTGCTAAATACTACTCCAAAACTCAGATCATAACTCCTAGGAAATCCACCTCAAATAACTCAAGTGTCTATAGAGAAGATCAAAATGTATTACTATTTGTTTTAATAGAACATCATTGTGGATTCAAATTCTGTTAGGACCAAAAAGGTCAAATATTTCTCAATAAACTCAAAGTACACAAATCATAGGTGCTTATAGATTAGAAGTTCATAAAATTTCAATTCTCAAGTAGGGATCAGTTACCCATAGTTCAATCTCAAGTTAAGACTCATCAAAATGAAAACTAGAGATCATAAGGATTCATAAATCATATAGAAATCTGGAATTTCAGCATTATGCATTAAAATCTCACATACTCATGTATCTCAATTTCTAAAATATGGAAATTATCATAATCTTAAGAACAACAACAAAGGGTACAAACCCATACTTTAATTTGCATAAGAAAACAAGTGAAACCATATATTTTTGTAATTTAAAACAACTTCTGGGCACAAGGACGAAAGGAGTGTCCTTGTTCAAACCCCACATACCTTGAATTAGAAGCTTGGGAGGAAATCTCTCTTTTGGGACTCTATTCGTACTCTTGAATAAGGGTTCTTGAAGACCTTGACTTGGGAACCTTGAATCTTGACTCAATTTAGAAAATCTATGGTGGATTCTTGAGATTCTTGGAAGAGGTTTTGGATACTTAGGGTTTTTGTTGAGAGAAAACTTGAGAAAAACTTCATAGAATTCTTGTAAATGACTTTAATTAGGTGTTTATACAATTTAAGAGGCTTGGAAAAAGTCTAAAGTGCCCTTTTTAACTTCAGTACGAAGCTGGTAAAATTGAATTGGGAACCCGATGTTATAGGCCATCGCGACGTGCCACTATCGCAGTGGCTCACTGAAAATTGACAAATGGGAATCTGGGAGTCACCGCGACACAGATCCATCGCGTTGTCCCACTGGTTGGGACCTGGAACTTCAGTGCGACGCGTCACAATCGCGCTAGGCCACTAGAAATTGAATATTGGGAAATTGGGATCCTTCGCGACATGCCACAATTGTGGAGTTCCACTGGAATTTGACAATTGTCAAATAGACCCTCTCCGCGACACGCCAAGCACTAAAATGACTCTATTTTACGACTAAGACTTATATTAGACATAACTTCTTGCCCAGGCAGCGGATTTGAGAGAATCTTATATCGAAGGAAAGCTTATCAAATTTCTCATGTGATAAAAAATTGAAATTAGGGAAATTCTATATGGTTTAAACGATACTCACCTAGGAAGTCAATCCTTAACATTATCAAGGAGAAATTTAGCTTAGGAAAAATTTGGGGTATTACAATATCTCCCCCTTGGAAACATTTATCCACAAATATCGCTAGTTAAGCTTAGAGCACAGAGGAAATTGAGTACGTAAAGCTGGAAGAACTCGCTAAATTGACTCTATGTCTTTCTAAAATCTTAAATGCTTTAGAGAATGCATGAACTTAATAAGGGTAGAGGCATAGCTAAACTTTAGATTAAAAGTGCCGAATTAAGGAAGAATATTACCTTCATCTTGATCTGAACTCGCGGAAAAGAGGTGTGGGTACTTGGCTGGCATGTCTGCCTCAGCTTCCTAAGTAGCCCCCTCAACTGACTAGTTATGCCATAAGACCTTGACCAAGGGAACCTCTTTGTTCCTCAATCTGTAGATCAGGTAATCTAGAATCTCAACAAAAATCTCATCAAATGAAACACTAGTCTGAATATCAGCGTTCTCTGAAGGATCTACTACCACGGAATCATCAATGTGCTTCTTAAGAATGGAGACATGAAAGATAGCATGAACGGTTGACAACTCTGCGGGAAACTCAAATTCATAGGCTACTTTACCAACACGGCTCAAGACTCTATAGGGGCCAACATAACGGGGGCTAAGCTTCCCCTTTCTACCAAACCTCTTCACCTCTTTCATTGGTGAAATATTCAAGTACTCCAAATCACCCACCTCAAACCCAAGGTCTCTTCTCCTCACATCGGCATATGACTTTTAACGACTATGAGTTGTCTTCAACCTTTCTCTAATAAACTTTACCTTCTTTATAGCCTCAAATACTGCATTAGGACCAATCATAGAAGGCTCACCCGCTTCAAACAAACCTATGGGGGATCTACATCTTCTACCATACAAAGCCTCAAATGGTGCCATATAGATCCTAGCATGGTAACTATTATTATATGTAAACTCAATCAGTTGCAAATGCTCATCCCAACTACCTTTGAAATCAAGTGCACACTCCCTCAACATATCTTTTAGGGTCAGAATGGTCCTCTCAACCTGACCATCTATCTGTGGATGAAAATAAAAAATCAAATGAACTTGGGTGCCAAGACCCCTCTGGAAAGCTCTCCAAAACTGAGAAGTGAACAGAGTACCCCTATCTGAGATGATTGACAAGGGAACTCCATACAACCTGACCAACTCTCGTATATAAAATCTAGAATAATCCTCAATTGTATAAGATGTATGCACAGCTAGGAAATGCGCTGACTTAGTCAATCTGTCTACAACGACCCAAATAGAATCATGATGACGCCACGAAAGAGGTAAACCAGTCACAAAATCCATATTCACCCCTTCCTACTTCCAAGTGGGAATACCAAACTCTTGCATCACACTTCCAGGTCTTTGGTACTCTATCTTAACCTGCTGGGATATTGCAAACTTTGCTACAAACCCACCTATATCCTTCTTCATACCACTCCACCAATAGATTTTCCGCAATTCACTGTATATCTTGGTAGTGCCAGGATGAATAGAATATTTCATTCCATACGCTTCATCCATAATTCTCTGCCTTATATCACCCACACTAGGAATAAATAATCTACCCTACAATCTCAGCACACCATCTCCCTCTTGGGAGAAGACCTCTATATTTTGGTCCTTAACTGACCCCTTTAGTGTAACCAAACTATCATCTAAGTCTTGCTTCTCTTTCACTTTTGAAACTAAATATGATTTGGAAATACTTTGTACCAAAGTACTTCCCTTAGCAGAATCAACCAACGTAATGCCCAGGCTCTGATACCAAGTTTGTAATGCCTTGAAATCTCATCCTGAAGTGTCATACGGTGCTTAAGGCTACAAGTAGACCTAAGATAGCCCTTTCTTATTTTCCTCTTCATGAGTAACACTACCCATAGAAAACCTACTAAGGGCATCTGATACTAAATTTGCCTTTCCCGGGTGATACAACACACTCATATCATAGTCCTTTAACAAGTCTAACCACCTCCTCTGCCTAAGGTTCAACTCCCTCTGAGTAAACATAATGCGGGCTTTTGTGATCAGTAAACACGTCAACATAAACACCATAAATATAGTGTCTCCAGATTTTCAAAGCAAAGACCACAACAGCTAACTCAAGATTATGGGTTGGGTAATTCTTTTCACATGGCTTCAACTGTCTAGAGGCGTAGGCTATAACCTTACCTCTTTGCATCAACATACAACCCAAACTAACTCTAGAGACATCATAATATACCATAAAACCATCTGTACCATCAGACAAAGTCAACACAGGGGCTAAAGTAAGTCGTGTTTTCAACTCTTGAAAACTCTTCTCATAGGAATTGACCACTGAACCTTAACTTTTATTTGGGTAAACCGGATCATGGGAGACAGAATAGAAGAGAAATCTTCAAAAAAATGGTAGTAGTAGCTAGCTAGACCCAAGAAACTTCTAATGTCAGATGAAGATATGGGTCTAAGCCAATTTCTTACATCTTCTATCTTTGACTCTAACTAGGTGATTGAGGTAACCTTTGGATATTATCTTTCTAGCTTTAAGATAAGAGATAAAATGACTCTTGGGAGACACCAAACTCCCAAACAACTCAAAAACTAGTTCATCAGGGAACTGAAACTTGACCACGTAGGTAGGACAGTCTATAGATGCATAACAAGAATAAAGCCAATCCATAACCAGAATAAGGTCAAAATCCACCATGTCCTACTTTATCAAATCAATAAATATGAATCTATGAAGAACAGTAATAGGACAATCTCTATACACTTGTTTAGTAACAATCGACTCCTCTACTGGTGTGGAAACTAGGAAAGGCTTATGAATCTTCTCGAGACTCATTTTGAAATGCACAGCAACTAATAGGGTCACGTAAGAGAAAATTGAACCGGGGTCCAACAACACAAAAACATCAAAGCAAAATACACGGAGCATACCAGTAACAACATTAGGAGAATCCTCCTACTCCTGATGGGATGGTAAGGAATAGAATCTGTTCTGGCACTGACCGCCAGTAGTGGTAGATAAAGTGCCTTGAGTAGGGGCGGAACGAAATATAGAAGCTGGTGCACTAGTAGTCTGTGTCTGGGGTTGGGCATCTCTATTCCCCTGCCTAGCATATGGATAATCTCTAAGTCTGTGGACCATCTTGACATAATCGAAACAACCCCTCTGGTCTGCTAAACACTCACCGAGATGATCCCTACCACACTTAGCACATGGAGGATAACGGGTTCTGTTACTTATACTATTCTGGGATCGATATGTGGAAGACCTGTTCCCTTGCTCCTACTTACCTCTACGAGTGGAAGCACTAGCTGATGAAGGTGCTGGCATAGACGAACGAACCTGGAACTATGGGCGGTTCCCTACATGGGACCTAGCCTGACTATACTTATGATACTCAGATTTATCCCTCTTGTTACCCCTCACTCTATCTCTTTCCCTTATCTTGTCTGCCTCTATCTGTTGTACATGTATCATCAACTTAGACAGATCTATATCCTTATTTAGCATCGCAGTCCTACACTCTTTCAGTACCAAACTAGAAACACCTGTCACGAACTTGCTCATACTAGCTCGAGTGTCAGAAATCAAATCAGAAGCGTACTTGGCTAACTGGTTGAACTTCAAGTAGTACTCCTTAACAGTCATGGAGCCTTGCCTTAAGTTCATAAAATCCTTTATTTTTGCCTCCTTCATCTCTAATGGAAATAACTTAACCAAGAATGCATCTTGGAATACTTGCCAAGTAGTGGAGGCATCACCTTCCTTTTTACTCTTTTTCCATGCAACCACCCAGTCATATATTATGTCTTTCAGCCTATAAGATGGCAACTCAACACTTTCTTTCTCAGAAACATGCATCACCTATGTGATCTTTCTTACCTCCTCAAGGTAAAACTATGGGTCCTCACCTGCCTTCGACCCATAAAACTCTGGCGAATTCATCCGCATGAAATCACGAATCCTTGTGACAACTAAATCACTTCCTTGATGATTTGGAACTATGGCCTGGTTATTGGCCTGAACATTGGCGGTGACTGCTTGGGCTAACGCCTGAAAGGCCGCTTGAAACTCAGCATAAGACATAGTCTTGTTCAAGGGAACAATAGGATGGGGTTGCTCATTATCGTTTCTACGGCGTTCGCTCTTCGGGGAGGCATTTTCTGAAATAGGAGAGCACGAATTATTAGATGAGAGGGACAACTATAGGCATGGTAGAATCTGAAAGAAAGAAAAAACTTTTTCTTAGAACGTCTTGTAGCCTCTTGCTCATAGATGTGGCGCAGTACACACCGGTGATCAAGACTCCACTTAACGCGGATAGTCAGACTCCCTAGGACTCCTTAAACCTTAGTCCTTGATACCAAGTTTGTAACGTCCTCAAATCTCATCCCAAAGTGTCATACAGTGCTTAAGGCTATAAGTAGCCCCAAGTTAACCCTTTGACCCTATTACAACATATAATAACTTATTTCAATAGGAAATAAATAAAACACTGGTACTGTCATATCAAATGATAAGAAATACGAAGAAAATACTCGGTCCAAACAAACACAATACTAGAAATCTCAACATACTAACAATCTGATAACTAGTCTGACAAAGCCTCTACTACTCCATGACTAGAGAGCCATTGGGACAGGCCCCCAACTGACTCAAACTGAACTGAAAGCAATAATATATCTACTAAAATACTAAAATATCAGAAGATAGGTCCTCGAACCATGAGGACTCACCACTGTGGAGATGTAGACAAATGTACTCAAAAATCACTGATGAGGTTGAGACTGAGCACCTGAAATACATTATAAGACAATGTATCACATAGAAGTTTATGTGAATTAGCACTTGGGAATGTATAGAGTATATGGGGATGTATGCATTTAAATAAACATTATCATTACTCTTTAAAACATCATGCATGCATATATGAATGACTCACATGGCTTGAATAAATCTTAAATATAATTCTCAAGAATTGTGAATAGTGAAACATGAAATACAAATCTCGTTAGTCACTATACTTAACTTTAAAATCTCTACTCTCTTCTTATTATCAATTCTTCACGGTTAAAGGAATCTTTAAACTATGCTTTCTAAACTCATCTTTCATCTTGAGGAGAATTGAACTTCTTTGAAACTCAAGGACTCAGAACTTTTAGGAACTTTCAACACTTGGTAACTCTAGAACTCTTTTAAACTTAGGACACTTGGAACTCAGGATTAGATAACTTTTGACACTCGGGAGTTTCTTCTGACCGACATAAACCATGTGAGCTACATAGAGTCCAATGTCTTATCCTCTTGAGGAAGAAACCTCACATTGGGGAGAGGCATCATACTCTTTCCAGGAAGTATAACTTCAACTCAGTGATCACTATCTCGGCCTTGGTGCCATAAATCTCAGTCCTACAGTGGCATGTATTTCTGGGGTATGAGACCTCAGAATCATATCCAACTTGGTACTAAATACTGCTCCCATACTCAGCTCATAACTCTTAGGAAATCCACCTCAAATAACTCAAGGGTCTATATTGAAGACCAAAATGTATAACTATTTGTTTAATTATAACATCATTGTGGATTCCAACTCTATTAGAACCAAAAAGGTCAAATATTTCTCAATAATCTCAAAGTACTCAAATTATAGGTGCTTATAGTACAGAAGTTCATAAAATTGCAATTCTGAAGTAGGGATTAGTGGCCCATAGTTCAATCTCAAGTTAAGACTCATCAAAATACATACTAGAGATCATAAGGATTCATAAATCATATAGAAATTTGGAATTTCAGCATTATGAATTAAAATCTCACATACTCATGTATCTCAATTTCTAAAACATGGAATTTATCATAATCTCAAGAATAACAACAAAGGGTACAAACCCATACTTCAATTTTCATAAGAAAACATGTGAAACCATATATTCTTGTAATTTAAAACAACTTCTGGGCACAAAGACAAAAGGAGTTTCCTTTTTCAAATCTCGCATACCTTGAATTAGAAACTTTGGATGAACTCTCACTTTTGGGACTCTATTCGTACTCTTGAATGACGGTTCTTAGCCCTTGACTTAGGAACCTTGAATCTTAACTTAATTTAAAAAATCTATGGTGGATTCTTGAGATTATTGGAAGAGGTTTTGGATACTTAGGGTTTTTATTGAGAGAAAACTTGAGAAAAACATCATAGAATCCTTGTAAATGACTTTAATTTGGTGTTTGTACGGTTTAAGAGGTTTGGAAAAAGTCCAAAGTGCCCTTTTTAACTTCTGTACAAAGCTAGAAAAATTGCACTGGGAAACCAATTTTATGGGCCACCACAACGTACCACTATCATGGTGGCTCACTGGAAATTGACAAATGGGAATCTGGGAGTCACCGCGACGTGGAGCCATCGCATTGTCCCACTGGTTGGGACCTAGAAATTTCGTGCGACGCATCACAATCGGGATAGGCCACTGGAAATTGACTATTGGGAAATTGGGGTCCTCCGTTATGTGCCACTATCGCGGAGTTCCATTGGAATTTGAAAATTGTCAAATAGACCCTCTCCGCGACGCGCCAAGCACTAAAATGATGCTGTTTTACGATTATGACTTAAATTAGCCATAACTTCTTGCCCGGGCATTGGATTTTAGCAAATCTTATATCGACGGAAAGCTTATCAAATTTCTTATGTGATAAAAAATCAAAATTAGGTTAATTATATTTGGTTAAAACTATATTCACCTAGGAAGTCACTCTTTAACCTTCTCGAGGAGAAATTTAGCTTAGGAAAAATTTGGGGTATTACAACTCATGAAGGTACCACTAATTTGAAGGATTTAAAAGTGGACATTATAACTACTCAATATGAAAACTTCATCATGAAAGAAGGATAAATAATATGAGAAATGCATACAAGATTCACATCTATCACAAATAATCTTTACTACTTAGGAGAAATGATTCCATTGTAAAAGCAAGTGAGGGAGATTCTTGGTGTCCTTTTAAAGTCCTAGGAAAGCAAAGTGGATGCTATAACTGAGGCAAGAAACCTGAAGATCCTCATTATAGATAAACTTATTGGAAATATAATGACCTATGAGCTTAAGAAGGAGCAAGAGCTATAGAAAAATAAAGCAAAAAGAGAAAAAATTCCCTAACATTGAAGGTTTCAAAACATTATTCAGGTGAAGAGGAAAATGATATTGCCTATTTGGCAAACAAGATTGTTAGATTCACAAAGAAGACTGGTCAGTTCAAAAGAAGAAGGAGCATCAATAAAATGGGAAATAATATTGAGGTATGTCACAAATGTGGAATTCCTGAGTATTTAATTAAGGACTATCCAATGCAAAAATTAGATTGTTAGGAGTATCTCAAGACATAGGTGACAAGGGAAAGAACAGGGACAAGGTCATTGAAAGATCAAGTAAGGAGCCTATAACTGATCATGCTGTAAAACAAGCTCTGGAAGTATGGGAGATGTGTCCATGTTCGATATGGAAGATAGTCCAGTTATCTCTGACTCCTTGTTTGCTTTAATGGACAACATAGAAGATGATGGAGAAAATGAGCTAACTCTTTCAGATATTAAGAAAACCCAACCTAAGATATGAAACTACTTGATCCTAGACTAAAACATCTAAATCTAATATCTAAAGATACATACCACACTAACTAGGACTACTAGGGTCGTCAGATGCAAAGGGATACATATGTTATCTTGAGGAAAGAGGCCGTAAAGTAGCAGTAAAACTAGTCACAAGCCCCAAGAACCCAACCTAAGGAAAGTAGCCACCTAATCTAGGACAAAGGAATCCAAGACTAATATCTAAATATACAAAGAACATTAAACTAGGCCTTTTATGGCATCCATTAACTAAAATAAGAATTAAAGTCAAAATTCCACTTTAAGGCCCTAAAACCTGCTATAAGGATCATCAATACCTAAAAACGATATTCAATCCACAAGATCCACTAATAATTATAAAATTATAACATAAATACCTTATATAAGAAAAGTCTAAGAGTGGGTAAGTTTTAACTATAACAACTCTTTTTGTCATTATAGGTAAGTCTAACATCCAAAAATTCATCTTAAGATTTTCCCTGATCTGAGAGTTAAAATTTTTAGATAAGCTGGTCTTGGATGAAACCTAAGAGAGGTATGGTGTAGGGAAATGTGAGAATAGATTGGACAAATATAATAAACTTTAGCATATTCTTATGTTAGCTAACATAATATGGAATCATAGGATTTCTTGATATTGAACTCGATTAAGTAGAACTCTCGATATCAAATTTGACATAAAAGGGTTAGTCTTGAATGTCATAGTTTGAGGGTTCATTATAAAAAAGAAAAAAATTGAGAGAAATCCCAAGTTTCTGCCTTGCCAAACCTACTATTGTAGGTGGCAGGATGCTATGATGAACTTTTTGTAGTGGAAAAATTCCCTCTATAGCGATATTCGAAGTTGGGAATTCCTGTCACAGTGGATGGATTTCTCTACAACAATGTTTCTATGCTGAGATATACATGAATATACACAAAATAACCCCTAAATAGTTTATTATTTCTAAACTCATTTTTGGAAAGTTTTAAACAATATTAGGTGATTTTCACCAGTTTTCCACTAAATTTCTTCATAAAGGTAAGTTATCGCTCCCAATAACTAGATTTAAATTTCAATACCTTAGAATTACTAATTTATGAGTTTAGGAAGGATTTTGCTTAACTTAGTTGGTTTTTCTGGTGTAATAGGGTAAATTGGATGTAAAACTATTGGATTTTGGTAAAATGTTTATAATTTATTCTTACATAACTACAATTCACTAAGTTAACCATGAAATTTTGAAAAATTAAGGTAAAATTATGATAGAAAAACCCTAGAATAGGGGAATGATCGTAAACTAGCCTTGGAGTTTGGATTAGGTTATAATCCTTGATATTATAGGCCATTTATTTGATTATGTGTTATATGTCTATTTTTAGACCACAATCAATAAGAGGTTGTAAGAAAAGGAAAAATTCATGTTCACTAGAGAATTTTAGGCTTGGTTAAGATAGGTGATGGGTTAATATATTTGAAATCCAATTTATTTTATGTAAGCATGATAACTATTCCTTCATATTTCTTATACAATGTGTGATCAAGGAATCTAATGAATGTTTAATATACTAAGTGTTAGTCACATGCAATGAACTTAATTGATAGCTTTTTGGATGTTAACAGTATTGTTTTTGTTATTATTGTGGTTGCATTATTATGATATCTATCATTATTGTGGGGTGTACCAGTATATGGACATATTCATGGGATTAGTTGGTATAAAGTTGGCAAACACTTGATTTCTGAGATTAGGTACAAGGACAAGAGATCTTCCTCCGTAGGTCATGCCTAGTGGGTGACCACAAAATCCTTAGCATGAATGTACAAAGTACAAGTGAGTGTGACGGTTCCTTGAGTAAACTAGGATTATGTGTTTACTATTATATTGGTTCCTTGATTTTACCACGCTTAGGTGTTGAATTGTGATATTGGTCCCTTGAGTGAGCTGGATTAATGTGATTATATACTAAAGGTGATTTCTTTATCTAAATCATATTTAGTGATAATTTCCATGGTTTTTGTTCTTATGGATCATTGAGTGGTCCAAGCTAATTGTAAGTTATGGAATAACACTATGTTGTCTATTTACTTTTGTAATTTGGACATGGTTGATATAGTTGTTTGAGTCATGGTTGTTGACTTGTAGTCTTGTTGGTAGTTATATCTTTGACTTGGTTCATTGTTTATGTTGACTTATTATGATTTAACTCCATAATGTTGTTGAATAAAGTTAAGTGTTATGAATATAAGGTAAGATTACATGGTCGGTATTCATGGTTTCCTTGTTTAACTAAGTAGTGGTTATGTGTTCATAATTCTTATTTTGGGTTTTTTGATGACTCTACCAGTACACTATTGTTTCTTGTTTACTTATGTTACACGTGCTCTTCATTTTGTATAGTGTAGAGCATATTCTGGTGATTTTTTCAAGACCTCATGTGTGATTCAGATGGTTTTCAAACTCAAGGGTGAGCTACATCTTTTTGGTTTACATGGGTTCTTCTTTCAATTTTTTGTCCATTGTATTAGACTTAGACAAATTTTATTTATTTTGGGTTGAACCTTTTTTTTTTAGAATGTAGTCGTTTTGGTACAATGACTTTTAGATTCTAGAGGATTTGTTTAAGTTTTGTCTAATTTTCTATTAATTGTCATTTAGAATATTGGATACATTGTTTTATTTATTGAAAAATAGTCAGTGATGTTATTTTTGCTAAATTTTGGGTTGATGGTTTTGAATTAGTTGATTCTCCCACCAGGGAGTTAGTATAGGAGATTCTCATGATGGAGTTGGGTTGTGAAAAGTTTGTATTAGAGCTCTAGGTTCATTAAAATCATTGTACCAAAATAGATATGGTAGAGTCTTATGGAATGGTACAAAGACTTTTGTGCTTTTCTTTAAGAGGATATAGGACTTTAGAAAATTATCATCTCTTTCTTATTTTGTAATATGACTTGATTCTAATTGGTATCTGGTGATACAAGTATCTGACCTTCTTAATTCCTTTATTTAGGGATGATGAATACCATAGAGAGACCTAAAATTGTAGCCCCCATACCAGGAGATGCAACTATAAGACTAGTTGTTGAGTGATGAAGACACGAAAGGGGCAGAGAAAGGGGAAGAAGGAGATCCACACTTGGTAGGATTAGAGATCAAGGAGCAGCTAATCAGCCTCATCAGAGGTTAGTGACTCCTTCCCCATCCTTGGATCATTATGAGGAAATTGAGAAAATGAATAACGATATGGTAGAGTAGGAGGATGTGGTACTGGTTCGAGGTGTAACACTGCCTACTATGTCTTCTAAGATGATTCAGTAGGTTCTTGCTATGTCTTCTAAGATGATTCAGTAGGTTATTTCTTTTCTAAGTGGATTAGTCATACTAGAGATAATTCTTCTATGCCTACTTACCAGTTTACAAGTGTTCAGTTGACTACTATAGTTTTTTTAGGATGGATAAGGCCTTGATAATGAGATTTTCCCTTGCCTACTATTAGGTCCTATCATAACTGGGATAACACATGACATTATATCCAAGTTCTTAAAGATAAAGCATCATACTTTTGTTGTCTCAGAGATTGAGGATGCATTTGAGTTCATTGTTGATTGTTATGAAAGGTTGTATAATATATGTATTATTGAGAAGCATGGTGTTGAATTCTTATATTCCAACTACAAGGTGATACCAAGTAGTGGTAAAGGGTGTATGTGGATTAATAGTCATTAGCCTTGCCTCCATTTATATGGTCACAGTTTATACCATGTTTTTGGAAAAGTATGTACCTTGTACTCTTCGTGACCGCAAGAAGAATCTGTTTTTATCTCTTGAGCAGGGAAATATGTCAGTTACAACTTATGAGGCTAAATTACATACCTTGTCTTTTTATGTCACTAAGATATTAGGTATTGAATAAGAGAGAATTTTGTTTTTCATTAAAATTTTGAATACTAATTTAAGTATCGTCTATGCATTTGAACTTTGTAGGAAAGTCCTTCAACAATGTTGTTGATTATGTGAAGAAACTTGAATGGGTCAAATAAGTTGGTCAAGTTAATGTGTTAGCAAAGAAATCCCAAAATGCAGATAACTTTATTTGTTCTTATTTTATGGGTCATAGCCAACAGGCTTATCTATCTCACCCCATTCAGTCGGCTTTACCAGCTTCTAGAGGTGGTTATTTAGGGGGGTAATTTAACTGCCCTTAGTTACTAGAGGCCAAGGGGATTCTTGTTCTTTGACAAACAAGTATTTTCTTGAGTGACGTTATAATATTTGTGGTGTTGTTGAGCACTTCAAAAGATATTTTCCTTAGAGATAGGCAGGGGTACAGGGCCAGTAGTAGGCTAAGGTTGTGGTTCCTACTATTAGAGGTAGTAGAGGTAATGGAAATGGTAAGAGTTGTTAGCATAGTGGATAAGGTTATAATATGGGAGGTTGTGGTTGAAATTGAGGAAATGGTAATGAAGGAAAGGGTGGAGTGCAACCTACTAGGGATATTTCCATCTTGATATTAGAGCTTACAGTTATACCTTATTAAGTAAGACTGAGGTTGATGCATCTTATGTCGTTATTATAAGTACAATTCTCATTTATAATTGTATGGCTACTATTTTATTTGATACAAGTTTAGCTTATTCTTATGTATCTGTCACAACCCAAAAACTAAGGTTCATGATGGTACTTGTCATGGTAAGACTTGACAAGTAATCCTATTACCCAAAATAATATGAAAAGGGAACAACAACACCAAAACCGAAGGTAAGGCTTCTAGAGTTAAGACAAACTACACATTTACAATAATAGAAGAAAAATACATAACAAAGATACCATAAATATCCTAAAATCTATTGTCACGGTGTAAGAACCAACTAGGTACATCTCAAAGTCAAGATATACAACTGATATCTCAAAAGGACCATAACCTATATCTGAAATACAAAAGAAGACATTAATGAAATGAGAGGGGGTAGTAGATCCACTCTGAAAGCATAGACCGACCGCTACCTCAAAAATTCTCTAAACACTGCCCGAATTAGCTATTTTCTGGCACACTCGTACCTCGATCTACATTGAAATTGCACAGTAGTGGTGAGCACTGGTCCACTGGTACTTTGTAGTTTTCATAACCCGACTAAGGAAAGTAGAAAATAAAGTAAATAAAATACACACTATAGCCATGTAACCTGTAATAAAAATATATCCCATATGATAGCTCACACCATCTCCACTAATAGTTCAAAAATATACATTAATATCCAATATAAGTACAAAAAATAAGCACAAATAAATAGATATCAAATCAAGAACAAAATTGAAACTTATTCATAGTATATGAAATGCAATAGAAATGATGATGTGATGCACGAGGTTGTCGTACAACATCCGTATAAACCAATAAAGTTATGCTCTTGAGGTAGGACCTATGGAGGGTTCGTCAAACCATATACAGTCCAATAAAAAATTCCTATCCAGAATCTATAACTCCTCTCGAGCATATACATCGGCATAGGATTTTTGAAGATGTCACATATTCTATCAGAAAAGCCAGTATTTCCATATTGGTAGTAATGTTTCTTGAATATATATGATATGAGTATGTAATACTCACAACCAACCATGATGAGAATTTCCAAATTCAACTAGCATACCAACTACATGAGGAAAAAATCCACTCTATTAGCCAACCATCCATGATCGAAAATAATCCGCATGCCAATAGAATAAGATATATTATAATATGCCATTGATACCACATAACTCTCAACTTAGACAAGTTCTACAAAGAAGAATTCAACAAATTATTTAAATACCAAGACAACAACATCATGTAAGACCCCATACGTTCAAACATAGCAAAATATTTCACAAAACAACTACATAATAACAATATAGGCCTCCACACAATCATAAAACAACAATAAAGTCATTTCCATGATTAGATCCCATATCAATAACACACATTTATATCAGTATTAACTAATGATCCCAGTCAGATGAAAGTTATGTCATATTCCCTACTTCAACTAAAGAAAATTGTGCCTTAAAGACTTCAATACGGATCCCTCTCCTTACGAAATCAACTAAAACATAAAAAATTAGAATTTTTACGTTAAAAAAAGCCAATGATATCCAAATTTCCCATTTTTGGGTCAGTGTAAAAATGGACCCCCAAAGTAGGTTTCAAAAAAAAGGGTAAAACCAATATTTTAGTTCAAAAATAAACTATCCATGATTAAAGGAAGTCATATAATAAAACCCAAATGAAAACGGGTTAAAATTGTAGTTTAAATTTATGAATTTCTAATTTAGGCCTTACGGAACAAATATCCAAATTCCACTCTTGAAATTGAGATTTTACAATATTTAAACAACATATATCAAAGAAAAATAATTGTAGTAGGGATTTGGAGATTTCCCAAGCTTTAAATTGGAAAAAATCTCCTGAGAAAAAAAAACCAAGACCAAAGTATCAAAAGAGGTGAATAAATTGAGAACAGGTTGTGTATATTACCCAGTTATTGCCTAAGCGGACATTAGGCTGCTCTAGTGTCAATCACTTAAGAGACCAAGTGTCATTATAGTGATACCCGCCCCATCTGCATGCATTACTTAAGTGTACCTAATGCCGCTTAAGCAGAACTCGCTGAAGTGAGTTGGTCATCTCTTAAGCGATACTTAGTTGGTTAATCCAGGTCACTTAAGTGGCCAACCTCTGCTTAAGATACCCAAGTATCCACGTAACAGTTGGTATTCACATGGAATATAAAGAATGAAAATGAACTCTTCTACCATATCAAATTAGATCCTCCGCACTCAATGGAGATATGAAATTTTTGAATAAATATCATTTTCACAATATTAACCCTTAAGACCCAATTTTAAAACTTTTTGAATCCAAGGTCAAAATGACATACAAAAGCCAAAAAACAACAGTAACCATGTTACCATCCTAAAATCAATGTTTCAGATCTACTAACACATTCCATTTTATCATCCGACAAACACCATAACAAATGTTAACCGAAGTCAACTATAAGGCCTTTTTAACCACCAATAACTAAAAATCCACACAAATCATGCTAAAATATATTAGGAACCATGCCAATCAACCCCCACACCCCAAAAAATCTACAAAGTAACCACGACAAGAGGTAAAATAGTCAAGTTTCTCAAAAATGAATAATTTGCAAAAATTGCAAAAAAATAAAGTCATTATAGTATCTATTAAATTTGCATTGGGATTGGACTTGGTTTGTGATATACTTGACTCTTTTGTTTATGTTCCTACTCTAGAGACTCTATAGTATTGATCCATGTGTATCATTCATTTCTATTTTATTCATGGATTTCTAGATTCGGGTAGATTTGATAATCTTTGAAATACTTGACATTGATATTATTCTAGGTATATCTTGGTTTTCTTAGTATCATGTTGATTTTAATTTTATGCTAAGATAGTAACATTAAAGATTCCTGGAATAGATAAGTTAGAGTGCTAAGGTATATATAAGCCTTAGCTTGTGGAAGTTATGTCTGTTTATTTGGGATAAGAAGTTAACTCAAAGAGGGTGTTCAACTTTTCTAGCATATTTCATTGTTATTAGTGTAGAACTTCATCTATCGAGTTAGTTCCTATGGTGTTGGAGTTTCAGGAGGTGTTTCCCATTATTTAGCCTAATATGCCTCTAGATCGTGATATTGACTTTTATATTAATCTAACGCTGAAGACTTGCCCCATTTTTATTCCTTGCTATCAAATGGTTCTATCTTATTTAAGGAAACTCTAGAATCAATTGTAGAAGATACTTGAAAAGGGATTTATTAGCTCTGTTGCTTCTCTTTAGTGTGTTTTAGTGTTATTTGTTAAGAAGAAGGATGGTATCCTACTAATGTGTATCTCTTTGCCCGAATAGGTGATATTTTCATCCAATTACAAGGTGCTTTTATTTTCTCCAAGATAGAATTGATGTTAACTTATAACTAGTTAAAGATTCAACCTAAGGATATACCCAAGACAGTCTTCACGATTTGTTATGGGCATTATGAGATTTTAGTGATTTCATTCGAGTTGATTAATGCACTGTTAGATATCATGAGTTTGATGAACAGTATCCTTAATTCTATTATGGATTCTTTTTTATTATCTCTATTGATTATATTCTAGTTTACTCCAAGAGTACGAAGGAATATGTAGGTCATTTTTGCATTATATTGGGAATTTTGAAGGACAAGTAGTTATATGCTAAGTTCTCAAATATGAGTTTTGGTTGTCGTCGGTTTCCTTCTAAGGGATTATGGTTTCGGTAAAGGGAGAAATGGTAGATCCTTATACTATTGAGGTGGTTAAGAGTTGGGTTTGTCCTAACTCTATTGCCGAGGTTAAAAGTTTTGTGGATATTTCTAGTTGTTATCATAAGTTTGTTAAGAATTTTGCATTTATTACTATGCACTTGAAAAGGTTGAACTAGAAAGAGATGACATTTATTTGGCCAGATAAGTTTGAGGAGTGATTTTAAACGCTCAAGATAATCAAGGCTAAAACTTATTTTCCTTATTTCTCAATTGAAGATAAGGATTTTATAGTATTTTATAATTAATCACTCTCTAGTTTGGGTGTCGTGTTAATACAGGACAGGAATATTACTGCTTATGCTTCAAGGAAATTAAATCCTTATGGGAAAACTTCCCAAATCATGACATAGAATTGGCAGTGATGGTGTTTGCATTCAAGATTTTGAGATGCTATCTATATGGTGTCAAGTATGAGGTGTTTACAGTCTACTGGAGTTTACAACATGTGTTCATGCAAAGAGCATGAATTTGAGGTAGAAGAGGTGAATGAAATTTTTTAATGATGATTATGTGACCACCCAGTATCATCTAGGTAAGGCTAATGAGGTGGTAGATACATTGAGATAAAAAGTAGTAAGTATGGGTAGCTTAGACTATGTAAAAGTGTCATGGCGACCGCTTGCTAGGGAGTTTCAAACTCTAGAATCTCAATTCATGCAATTTTGTATGTTTGAAAAGGGTGGAGTGTTGGCAAGTGTTGAGGTAATTTGACATTCCTTAATCAAATCAAGACCAAATAGTTCAAATATGAGAAATTGAACAACATTCGGAATAAGGTAGTATATAATGATGTTTATGATGCCATTCAATGTGTGTTAATGCTGATAGTAAGGGAACGCGTGTTCTTAATCCAAGTTGGTGATTTGATACACTATTCACGAGGGTGAAACAAAAATGTACCTTGACTTAAGACATCTTTATTGGTGGCCCGCAATTAAAAGAGCTATGTTAGAGTATATTTCTAAACGCTACAATTGTCTACATGTGAAGTACGAGCATCGAAGGCATAAAGGTTTACTTCATAGGATGCCCATTACTGAGTCTAAATGGAAAATGATAGCTATGAACTTTGTGGTGGGTGTTCCTAAGACTTTAAGGCATCATAACTCAATGGGTCAGAGTAGAGAGACCGACTAAGTTAGCTCACTTCATCCTTGTTAGGGTGGATTATAGTTTGAAATAGTTAGACAGGATCTTTGTGAATGAGATATTAAGATTACATAGGGTGCCAATTTTCATCATTTATTATTGTGAGATGCGGCGCATGCAGAAATCCTAAAGTATTTACTATTTTTCAATCAAATCCAGCACAAGAGACTATGTCTCGTGTGCTACTGAGATCCTATACTGCTAACAGGACTTGGTATTATTTTTCTTCTTTTGTAGGAACTAACATTCAAGTATTGGGATTAAGAAATACAATATGTACATGGTGGACTGCTCAGGTGAAATAAAGGGAAAAGGTGTACTTTAGAGCACTACCAGGCATCATTCTATGAGAATTGTGGAAATGAAGGAATGCATTGAAACATGTAGGAAGAGGACTGAATATGCAAAGGTTGATCTTTAATATTACCAGGAACTTAAGGATGTTATTGAAAGTTACAAAGCCAAAGATGGATTTATCATATGTATGACCGGCAATTTTACATGAGTTTAAACAATTAAAGCTTAGAATTAAAGTCATTACAGTGTTATGGGAGTTTCCAAGGGAAGACTAGGTTAAGTACAACACTAATAGAGCATCGAAAGGGAATCCAAGAAAAAGTTCATGGGCATTCTATTTGAGAGATATACATAGGGATATATTACATGCAAAAGGAGAAATCCTACAAGATACTAATAATGTAGAAGCAGAGGCTATGGAAATACTACATGCAACTAACCATTGCAATCAATATGAGTTGGATATAATGATCATTCAGAAAAATTCTTCAGAAATGCAAAAAATATTAAATAAGGAATGAGAGAGTTCATGGAGTATAACAGATTAGGTCAATCTAATAAGCCAATTACTTTCAACCAAGCAAGTGCAAATTCAGCATATTGTAAGAGAAGGAATCAATTAGCTTACTATTTTGCAAACTTTGCATTGGAATAAAGGGAGTTCATATTTACATCATTCATATAGTTACCAAGTGCCGGAAGGAGAATAATTAATAGTGATAAACAATAATGTCCATATCTAAGGTTATCACCATCAAAGGGGTAAAAGGTTGGGATGGATAAAGAAAGGTTTTCCACATACATTATATGTACAACCTAAGAAGGTAATAAAAAAAGTGAAATTTCTAATTATCCTAACGACACTAGCCAACAATAAAGGAATCTTTACAGTTTAGAGGGGTTCAGAAGGTCAGATCTTATCTTTATGTGACTGAGATACTTGTTACTTTCCTAATACATGCGGTTCTGAGCATCCTAGAATCTCCATACCATCCATATTTGTAGCTTAAAGAAGGATAGGTCAAGAAACATAATTTACAAATCAGTCAACAAGGTCAATAAAGGATTCAACTTACGTGGAGGAAGGAACAAGCCTTTGTTGACTAGACCCTTTGATTCAGCACCAAAAACCACAACACATACCCATACACTTGAGAATTCAGATAAGATACCAAAAAGAAAAGGACAAAATCTAGACCAAGTTACAACTTTAAGTAGGAGAAATTAAATAGAAGGAAGATACTTACTTATGCAAGTTGGAAAATCTTCAGCCAAGTACACCAAAGGAACAGAGTTACCACAGCTGACACAAAAAGAATTGCTGATTTTCTAAGGGAAACAAGATGGAAAGAGGAAGAGAAGAATGAAGCTTAACACTAAGCTCAAATTTGGAAACCCTACTCAGTATATATGTTTCTTTTTTGGGTCAGGTTATCTTATGGACCGGTCCAATTTTTTTTATTCCATTTTTGTTTATTTTTCTTATTGGACTATTTAGGATGTGTTGGTCCATTATTATGTGGATTTTAATTTTGATTGATTAATAAAATTATAAATTAAACCATAAAAAAAGACGTTCAATTTTCCTCTATGTTTTGGGACATTCTATATCAGAATCCGACACTAAGCTTGACTTTAACTTTGCTTTCCATCCTCAGTCTAACTGGCTGTCAGAGAGGACTATCCAAGCATAATGACCCTTTAGGTAATTTTCTAAATTTAATTTTTCTAGTAAAGCTTCTCTATAGCTTCCCTAAGTCATTCATTACTTGTTGGAAATGATCGTTCAGTTATCAGGCAATTTGTTTGGTCTTTAGTACCAATTCTCTATTTTGAAGTCTTTGTTGGTTCCAACTAGCCACTGAAAAAAATATCAGTAATATAATCTCATGTGAAAATTCTTAATATTCTAAAAGCTCTAAAATATCAGTGTTAGGCTAGGTGGACCTTTGGTTCAGGTTTTGCAGCACCCGAGCTTATTTCGATCTATTGGTCAAAAAGTTAACAAAAAGAAATTTAGGTGAGGGACACACATTTGGTTGAAATGACTTTAGGTGGAAACATTTTTTGCACCATTGAATTTAGAATGTCAAATTTGGTGTAGTTACATAGTTTGTATGTGTATATATGATTCCGAATAAATTTCGAGGGCTTGGCAGAGACTTGAAAATTTTCCAAGTCTCACTTGTCTACTGTGCCGCTGCGATCGCGAGCCAAGGGTTGCAATCACCATCCCCTTGGTAGGGAACGAGTGAGATAATGGTATGTAGGTCATTATCACAACAAGTCTGTGCAGGCCCAAGATACTGCGATTGTGGAGCTTCAGGTTGCAATAGCAACTCCCAAGGGCCTAGACTAGGTATACATAGACCCCTTATGTCATGAAATTAGCCATTATCCACCAATTTATTTAGATATTAAATAATAGTAGTGATATTAAGTAGGATTGAATCTTTTGGGTAACTGTCAAGCTTGATTAACACTTGTTTGCGATTTTCTTCCAATTTGAGGTAAGAATTTACTCTTGGTGGATTTTATTAGATTATAGCTCAAAACTCCAAGAACTTGAGGTATTGATTTTATCCCTAATTTATCTTGGTTTTAACCTATTTTTAGGGAAATGATTCCTTAAGCATGTAAGAATGTGGGTTGGTTTCAAAAATGAGATTTTTATAGGAGGGACCCATATGGAGTTTTTGTGTGATTTTTAGACCCGATGCACAATGGTGCAATATAGGTATTGTTATTCTTGTATTGATGAGTACAATATATTTATGATAGCTTGTCATCTTGATGTTGCTTCTCGGAAGCAAAAAATAGTGGCTTACCAGATCTTGTGATCTTTCTTCGCCATCCAAGTAGCTACATTTATCCTTTGTTAGATTAAACTATTTCATGGTATTCTCATGATATTTTGTTAGATTTGGGATGGTTTTTAGTTGTTGGATTGATGAAATACAAGACTTAGGTTAGTGGGACCGTTTAGGCTATTTTAAAATCATAGAGTTGAAACACTTGACTTATTTCCTTATGCCTTAGGTGAATTAGGCTTCATATCTTATGTTTAGCCTGAGAATGCCTTAGATCAATAATGTTAGGTAAAAAATACTTTAGACACCCATTCTTAGGGTAAGATTGGATTTAGTTTCATACGTTAAAGGAGGTTGCCTTAGTTACATTTTTGCATAACTATTGTGTTAGTGAAGAACATTTACCTTAGGGCTAATTGTGGCTTTCTATACATCTAAGAGTGGATATATATACCATAGCCTTGTCTAGGATAAAAATATCCATATAATGTATTTTGGGGATTTAGAAGTTGACTATTTGACCCACCTTAAGTCAAGATTGATGAATAGTTCTCCTGAAACCCTTATATGCTTATTAAATGCCTATAAAATGCCCTTTTAAAGAAATATTGAGGAACCTTTGCACTTGATGGTTATGGTAATAATGACAATAGAAGTAATGTTCATAGACATATGGATTGGATTGTCACTTATGCTAGGATGAGATATCGGTCATGTTGCGATAAGCTATTGGTTATGCCATGTATAAGCTATCTATTATGCTAATGATAAATATTTGACAATGCTATTGAGAAATTATTGACTATTGTATTACTTATGATTATGATCATGATAAACAATTATGCTAGTAATCATGCTAGAAAACATTGTATTGATGATGTTAGAAATTATGTTATTAATTATGCTAGAAGTCATGCTTAGATATTTTAAGGGAAGTTATGATATAATTATGCTAGAATTCATGATACTTAACTATATTAGAACATATGCTATTAATTATGTCACTGACTATGATAATATGGCTACCGGTTCATGTCTAAATATTTATTATATATATATACCCAGTTCAATTCCAGAAAATGATGTCAATATTGATTATACCTAGTTAAATTTTGAAAGATGATGTTGATATTGATTATACCCGATTCAATTTCGAAAGATGATGACTTTGATTATACCTAATTCAATTTTGGAGGATGATTATGATGATGCTCTGATGCGCAACAAGGCCATAGGACGATTATGATGATGCATTGTATACCTAGCAAGGTCAAAGGATTATTATGATGATAACATTCATACCTGGAAAGGATGGAGGATTATTATGATGATAAATTGATACCCAGCAAGGCCGAAGAAGGATTATTTTGATGTACCAATGTGTACATCTACTAGTTCGAGTCCGTATATATATATATAATATATATATATATATGTATATAAAAGTTTGTTATAATGTTGATACTAGGGAAGTTGGTTATAAACCAAAAGTGATAAATGATTATAATGTGGTAAAGTTGATGATTACTGAAAAATAAGGATTAGTGTGGGATATTTTTTAAGTGACTAATCATGACTAGTTGATAAAGGAGGATTAGTTGGTAAAGGATGATTAGTTAATAAATGATGTTAGTTGATAAATGAGGATTATCTAATAAATAGTCATTAGCAAATAGGTAGTGAATAGTTGCTAAATGATGACTAGAGGATAAATGATGACACAACCTGAACCAAGACCTAGTTGTGTTGGGTGCCTTAAGTATAACCAGGACAAGAGACCACCCCCAATACCTAACCATAGCCTCCCTGCATCCTATGTAGGAAGAATTCCAAACATATAACAAGGTATAACAATAATAACATAAAGAGATTAAGTAAGTCTATAAACATGACCAAACAACTACAACAAAATGTCCAAATAAATTCAATCCCAACGCCAATGCCAACACTAAGGCTGACACCAATACCAACACCACCATACATATAGTAGCCACACAAAGCCTCTAACTAAAGACAAAGAACATCCGGTTGGGACATGCCCCCGACCATTGAAAAAATCAAAGTCCAAGAAACAAAAATAATTTATAGAAGTCCATAGCATTAAATGGAGTCTTTCAGAGTATGGAAACTTACCACTTCAGTCTTACTCTGATCTGCCCCCGAATCCAAATCACTGAGAAGGAGTAGTAGTATGGCCAGCTCCTCTATTGTATGGGGATGTAGCACCCGAAGAAGGTTAGTGTGATGAATACAGGCATGTACTCAGGAATAAGGATAAAATAATTCCATTATTCAAAACAAAAGTGAATAACCATATGCAATCACACATATATATACGTATATACGATGCAGGGAATGGGAATCGAGTTTAGAATGCATATAAAACCTTAACCTGGGTTGTGTATCTTGATATTCCTAAAACCATACAAGACCTATATGGGTCTAGCGTATACCTCTAAACGGTCCCCAGTATGGGTAGCTGCATGATCCAGAGATATCATAGAGGTAGGGGATTCCTGTGTACCCTTCGCCCTCCATGATACATATATAGAAGTAGAAATATAGGTGATTCACGTGTACCCCACAAATATATAGTCATAATGCCAACTCTCATGTTGGAAAACAAGTGTTTCTAGTGTCCACCCATCGGACTCACACCTTCACGCTTAGCTATCACAACCTGGCATTATTGCCAAACTAAAACCTTAAGCACATAATCAAACCACCGATTCCAGAATTTAATTACTAAGGAATTATGAAGTGGTATCATCATACCGACTTTAGAATGCAAGCAATGTCATTAGCCTACACTTAGGGGATTCCTATGTACCCCACATGATTTCTAATTAAACCAAATCCTTGACCATAAAGGCCTTTCAAAAATCATTTAAAAACCAACCAAAACAATTTAGGTACCATTACAATATTATGTAATACAAAGATTTCAAGAAAGTCAAACTATGTGACAAAAACATTCTCATTTGACATTTTAACAAACATATTTAGGACATATAGTTTCAAAAATCAAAACCAAGAATAAATTGACCATTCCCATGCAACCATATGTTAAAACAACAATTATAATATGAAAAACCATAAGAAAATATGGAAAAACATTATCCAACAATGAACAACCAAAACCCTAAACATCTATTTCAAACCCCAAACAAATCCATAATAATACCATGAAAACCATTCATTAAAACATGCTTTTAGTTAACCTAAAAATGAGAGAGGAGTAACATTCCTTAGACACCAAGGAAGAAGAAGAGACACAACCCTTGAAAGCCTTAATTGATCCCTTTGAAGAAACCCCTAGACTATTCTTGAACCAAGAGATTGAGAGAGATTTAAGAGTGTTTAGAGACTGTTTGATTAAGAATATTAGGTTAAGAGATCCTCCAAAGGTTTTTTATTTTGTGCGATAAAAAAGGGGTTAAGAGGGGAAATATCCAGAATACCCCCAACTTAAACTGTAAAAATTCCCATAGGTGGGTGTAATTGGATCCCTCAACTCGTACCCACATCATACGAGTAAAACCCTCCAATTGTATCCAAGAAAAAAGTTGAACTTTACATTCTATCCAATATACGACTTCCTTGCCTAAATAGTTTATCAAACATATGACTAATACCCCTAAGTCGTACCCTATGCACAACACCAAGGGTTAGACACTAGACAACATATAATTTTGACCCTACCTCTCGTCATATCAACATACGACTCGTATGGAGTCTTCTCATACCTTGGACATAAATTGGCCAATATCACACTTACCAATATATGACTAGGGTCCCTAGACCCGTACCCACACCATACAACTAGTATGGTTAGTCGTATGATTAACAAAAAGCTCAAAACTCAGGAAATCTCCAAGGCCAAAATCCTAAGGTGTTTCAATTCTCCCCAACTTTGATCATTCATCCTCGAATGATTGAACAAGGAAGTACAAGAATGATTTACACCCCAACATATCCACTATGACCATTAACTAAGTTAGTAAATAAAGATGCAATGAAATCAATCTTTCTTTTGACTAAGTTATAAAAAAAATGTTATGAAAAACACATACCTTCTACACGAATTTACAAAGCAGAAATAGGAACAAAAACTTGAACTTCGTATCATCTTCAGCTTCCCATGTAGCCTCTTCAACCTTGTGGTTCCTCCATAAATCCTTTACCAAGGCCAAATCCTTGGTCCATAACTAATGAACCTGCCAATCCAAGATCTTAACCAAGACCTTCTCATAAGATAAGAAGTCTAAAATACCAATGTCCTTAATAGGAAAGAATTAAAATGAATCACCCATACAATTTCTCAACATAAAAACATGGAACATCATGTGAATGGAGCACAAAATAGAAGACAACTCTAACTCATACGCAAAATTACTAACCCTACTCAAAACTAAGTACGAATCATCATTGAAACACCCTAAACCTTATCTCTTGTAAAAATTACTTGAGTTTGATTTTGGACAAGGTACGGTTTAGGCATACTACAATATTCTATGGCATGGATTGATGTACCCTCTCTCGTATGTTAGTCAATGTATTTAGGTTAGATTCTATCCAAGATACGACTAAGTATAATACTATTCATATGGTAGGATACGATATGTATGATGCCAAGTGTATGATAACCAAAGTGTTGTCTAGTTGAATCTGTTGAAGTTATAGTTTTAGGGTACCATTCGTACCCTAAGGTATGATCTAGACCTAGGTGGTCATATGATGTCCAGTATGGGGGAACAAGGTAGGGTATAGGGTAAGATTTAGGGTACCACTCATACCCTAAGGTATGGCTAAAGGGGGTGGTCGTACCCTCCTAGGAGTTGGTTTTTATCTTTTATGCTGAGGGTATTCCAGACATTTCCAACCCCAAATCCCTTATGTCCCCACATTATATATCATGTTTTTTCCTATCATAAAACTTATTGGAAGACTAAAATACTCCAAATATTCTCTCTAATCACTCTCTAGAAGATTGAGGTAAGGTTTACAACAAGTATTCTTCAAAGGGCTCATGAGTCAAGTTACCTTTCGTGAATCTTCTTGTATAAGGAATGTACTCCTCCCTCATTTTTATTTACACTTAAAGGCATGTTTTATTGTGTTTTAAATAGTGATTGTGAATAATAAATAGTGGTTATTCAATCCAATGTTTAGAATTTTGATGCATGTTGATGAGTATTGTTTACTCTTGGTTCAAACTATGTTTTCACGTGTTTTTGGTTATGGTTTTCACATGTGGGTGCTTGTTGGTTGTGTTTTAATAAATTGGTCATGGGTAACCCTAAAATTTATGGTTTATTCTTTGGTTTTGGTCTTGGTAAAGGTATACACTCAACATGTTTGATAAAATGCCTATGAGAATGTTTTTACTATATCATTGGACTTTCATTGAAACTATTGCATGGTATGATTTGGTAATCGAACCCTAAATTGGTTTGGATATTTTTGAATTGTATTAATTGGTTTAAATGGTTTTCAATGATAAGAATGGTTTGGAATGGTTAAATGGTAAGGCCTTAGTGGCTATAAAATAGTTTTATATGAAAACCTTGTGAGGTAAATAGGAATATCCCAAGGGAATGAAATAATGGAATTGGTTTGAATGATGAATAACTTGTGGGGTACATAGGAATCCCCCAAGAAAAAATTAATAATGAAAAACTTGTGGGGTATATGAGAATCCTCTAAGTATGTGTAATAGTGATGTACTTGCGGGGTACATGTGAATCCCCCAAATAAACTTAATAAAGTAACCTATGGGGTATATAGGAATACCCTAAGACTTACTAAGTACATTGCTTGCAAGCTATAGTCGATATGATGATACCTCTTAAAATAACCTTGATTAATAATAATAAAATTAGTGGCTTCTTTGTATGTAAATAGTTTTAATTGGGAATTAATGGCATAGTGTGATAGCTAATCTTGAAGGTGGGAGTCCAATGGATGAACACTGGAAAATCATGTTTGTCAACATGACGATTGGTCATGGTGACTATCTATGATTCTTATTGGTTCCATGGGAATCTCCTAAGTAAACTTTTACATATGATCATAGAGAGCCAAGGGTATTCGGGAATCCCCTACTCCTATGGTATATTCGGTTCGTTAGGCTACATGTACCGAGGCCTGTTAAGGGGGTTACACTAGACCAATATAGCCCGTGGATTGATTATGACGTCTAAGCTACACATACCCAGGTTAATAGTTTTTAAAGCAATCTAAATTTGATTCCCTTTCTCGATATGGATTATATATATATACCTATGTGTATGGTTGTGAATGCATATGATTGGTTCACTTGGTTTTAAAGGTTGGAATTACTTTATCCTTATCCTATGTGCATGCTAGCATTCACCTGCAAACTTTTCTTTGGGTGGTGGTATCCCCACATGATGCAAGAATTGGGCATACTACTCCTCATGCTCATTGATCGAATTCGGGGACAGTTGGTTTTGGATTGAAGTGGTGAGCTTCCATAGCTCTGAAGGTATCTATTTCATGTTATGGATATCTTTATATACATTTGTCTTTTCATATACTTGGTTATTGGATTAGGTCAGGGGCATGTCCCAACTATATATTCTTTGGTTTGGTTTAGAGGCTTTGTATGGAAAACTATGGACTTGGGTATGGAATGGTTATGATTTACAAATTTTATACATTGGGTTATTATTTTTTGTTTTGTTGGTTTCTTATTGGATGGAGTGACTTGGTTGGGTTGGTCTCGAATATAAACTTATCCCAAAGTCATCACATTAATGGATGTGTTATCTTGTTATATATTTGGAATTCATCCGACATAATGTATAGGTTGGTTGGTTGGATTGGGTATCGAGAGTGATCTGTATTCTAAATTGGACTTAAGATGCCCATTAGGACAAGACCCCAATTCAGGTTGTGTCAGGTCGGTATAAAAGCCTAGGTTTTGGTATCATAGGATCTCCACAAAGTTATGTCGAGTAGAGTCTTGCTTATGGGTGTGTTGCGCACCACACTTATAATCAGGAGGCTATGAGGAATTTAAGAATGATTCACTTTCTTGTTGTTCTATCTTTCGGGTATGGAGTCTAAGGTCTTAAACTCTTCCCTAAATCTTTTTTTGGTTCACCTTTCAGATCATGTCCTCTAAGCGATCTAAAGTTTTTTGAAACTCACCTGTCCCACTTAATGATGATAGTGATGGATCTCGTCCAACTCATGGGGAACAAACCCATTCAAGGGTTATAGTTTCTGATTTTCCCCGTAGAGTTCCACTGATCACCATTGAGCCTACTCTGAAAGGCAACACTCATGGCCAGTTACCTTAAGGAGATATTACCAATGTCGAGATTCAAAGTTATATTGATTTGCTGGCCCAGTTAGTGACATCACCGTCATGCTAATTTAGTTCTACTGGTGTGTAAAAGAATCAGGAGAAGTCGAGAAAGAGGCAGAGCAAGATTTCTCAAGGTTCAGATAGGGGGAGAGGTTATAAACTTTGTGGTAAAGGTAGTGGATAGTTTTTTAAGAAACAAAATTCGAGGAGTTTCCATGTGGTTGTCTGTGTCCCTTATCCTTAGTCTTATGGTAAGTATCATTTTCGGACTAGTAGAGTAACACCCTGATACTACCCCCTGGATGTCACACGGTGCTTAAGACTACAAAAGATCCCAAGCTAACCCATGAACTGACATATTGTCAAGAAACTGATTTAAATATGTATAAAATAACTCAGTTTACTGTGCAGAAACATAATCATGATGAAATCAGGGAAAAAAAATAATACTGATACAATTTTACATTCAGATAAAACTGAAAAGAGAAACTGAAATTACATGACTTACTCTGACTGACATCTATAAAGCCTCTACTATACCGACTATAGATAGTTGGTATGTGACTCCAACTACCACTAATACATACATATGAGTAATAAAGTAAAGTACATGAATCACATCTAACCGAAGTCCCCGAAGTAGGAGGACTCATCACTTACTGGCAGGAATCTGCAACTATCTGATCGTGATATATGGACTACAACTTAACTAGTACCTACATTATTAAAGAATGTAGCACATAGACGTATATGTGGATCAGTACTTTTGGAATGTACTGATTGATCTTGGGTGTATTTATACGCGTAAGAATCATAATTTACCCCTATTTTAGCTAAGTTTGGAGAACAAAGTGCCTAGTTTTTTATGTTTTTACACTACTTCTTAGTAATTGAGATAACCGATATGATTAGCATGATTTCAAATATTAATGAGGTAGATGGAGACATAATGGGAGTATGGAATGCGGATGGCATATGACACAAGAGAGAGTAGCAGTCTGGACAAAATGTGGTACCTAAAAACTATGTCCATGACTAATTTTTCATTTAGAGTTAGTCTAGGGACTTAGAAGGAAATTATGAGGGAAAAGTTATTAAAACTACTTGATACTGAAAAGTCACGTGCTATTATTGATTTTTTGGTATTATTCTTGCACTGAGAGTGGCGGCTTAGCACTAAGGGAGAAACACAACTTCTTCTTCTCCACCAAAATTGGGTTTACTTTTTGGTATGATGAATATTTCTATTGTGATTCCCTCTTTATTCATGAGTAGCTAAGTTTATTAGTTAGGGTTATGGAAGCCTTGTAACATACAATCTATTACTTTGGGTTTTTGAATTCATCATGTATTGATCTTCTTATATCATACGCTCTTCGTTTTTTTTTTTGAATTCTCGTGGTTGCAAACATAGAGGATATGCCTTAAAACTCAACTTGTTAGATAGAAAGGTTGAGATTCAAAAAAAAAAGTAGTGACAAGAAAATAGGATTTCCAAACCCTATTTCATATGTTAATGCCTTAACAGGATTAACTACTTGGATATTTCATATTGTTTTTGTAAACACTTTTGATTCGAGAGAACTAAAGTGAATTAGTCCTTGATGGTTGAGAAACACTTGGATTATGTTATTAAATTCAATATGTTTCTTTGTAAGCATGATGCATTTATGAATTCATAAAGAACATAGAAATTATTGAAAAACTACAAGGTATACCTAACCCTAGCTTGCTATTTCTCTGAATTTGAATACTACTACACATATTTCATCTTGTTAAACTGAAACCATTAATTTGTGAACTGAATCAAATCCCCCCCTTTTGTTTTATGGAAACAAATGATTAAAAGTAAACTAATCTTTATACAACTTAATTAACACCATATTCCCTGTGGAATTCGACCCCAACCTAGTTGGGTTATAAATATGGCAATGACCGCTTACGCTCTTGTAAGAGAGTTGTAATTTGGGAATATCAAATTTTGACGCCGTTGTCGGGGAATACATTTGTCTATTGAGTTTATGTGTGTTAATTGAATGTTAGTCAAGTTTCCTTATTTTACGTTTATTTATTATTTTTGTTCATTGGATCATTATTGTTTATGCCACAAACCATAAGTTCAGGAGAACCATTATTACCCTTCAATTATGAACCTCATCTCATTAAAAGAATGGCTAACCAACAGGAAGCTAAAAGATTAGCCTCTTTATCTAATGCACAATTAAATCAACAGAATGTAGATAACCTAGATCGGGTACCTAATCTAAATTAAGAGGACCTGGGAGATGATAAGTTAATTGACCCAGCTAATAGGAGGCGTGCAGCGGGAGTAGTTGCACCTGTAAATCGAAATCATCCATTCAGAGGAAGACTAGACCGCCAAGCTGTGCAGTTTGATATTGACAATGATGAGGACAATTTATATGGAGCTGGAGATATAGGGGCAATCATTCCACCACCACTATCTCCTGGAATGAAATTCAACATCACCAGTACTATGATCCATCTACTAAATTTGAAAGGACTCTTTGGTGGATTGCTTGGTGATGATCCAAATCTACATTTGGTGAATTTCATTAATATTTGTAAGTCGTTTGATAATCCTGGAGTGGGACAAAATACTAGTCATTTGAGATTGTTCCCACTATTTTTGTTTGGAGAGGCAACTATATGGTTGAATAAGCTGACTCCTAATTCTATAACAAACTGGAGGCAATTGAAAGGAGCTTTCCTAGAAAGGTTCTTTCTGCCCTCCAGAATGTTACAGTTAAGGGTTGAGATCAACAACTTTAGGCAATTAGCTAATGAAGCTTTGCCTGAGACTTGGACGAGGTTTAAAAATAAGTTGACTCAATTCCCAAACCATAAGATGACTGATGAACACTTGAAGGAAACATTCTACACAGCTTTGAACTCACTTACAAAGCCAATGGTGGATAATGCTGCAGGAGGATCTTTTATGGAGCTCACCTTTACTGAGGCTGCAAACATGTTAGAAAGAATGACTAAGACAATTAGAGCTTGGCATACCAGAGATTCTATGGTAGCAAGTAATACTGGGTCTAGTATAATATCAGTAGAGCAGCGTAGGAGAGACTTGGAGTGTGATTGGGATATGGCTCACATGAAAGACCAGATGGATTTTCTCATAAAACATTTGCTATCAGGGAATGTAGAAAAGATAAAATCTATGGGGTCCCACATTATGGGAGCTGAATCAAACACCGAGGAAGAGGCTAACTACTTGCATAACCAGGGGGGTTTCCGGACCGGTGGTCAAGGAAACCAAGGTTGGAACCATTAAGGAGATTGTAAGAATAAAAGTGATAGGAGTGGACTGTATGTACCTCCTGGAAGCCGTGATAATACTGCCACCAGTTCAGGAAAAATGTCCATGGAGGACATGATGGAGAAACTATTAAAGGGAGTTGAGGCAACCAATTCTGGGGTGACTACAATGAAGAGTGACATATCTTCCATGAGTCAACTAGTAAATTCACACTCAACTGGTATTAAACAACTAGAGAAGCAGATGAGCCAATTATCCGTAGTATTTAGCCAAAGATAGAATGGGACTCTACAAAGTGATATAGTTTAGAATTCGTGTATGGCTATTACCACTAGGAGTGGTAAGATGTTATCTACTCCAGGATTAGGAGCATCCTCTCATACTGATGCAGTCAAAATGTATAGGGAGATGGTTGATGAATCTTCAGTGGTGCCTATGGAGTTGGGAGGTTCAGAAAAAAAGAGTGCGGAAGTGAAACAACCACCTAAGCTAAAGCATGTTAGTGATGTGGAGCAAGTCATAATAAAGGAGGTAAAAGTTGCTCCAGTTGAAATCCCAACGCCACCACCCCCATTTCCACAATGATTAAAGAAGAAAGAAGATGAAGGAAAGTTTAATAAATTCATAGCTATGTTAAAGCAATTAACAATGAACGTGCCTTTAGTTGAAGCACTTGAGCAGATGCCGGGATATGCTAAATTTATGAAAGATCTTGTGACGAAGAAAAGAGTGGTAAGATATGAAATAGTGGATAATATCAATCATTGTAATGCTATTTCTACAAGGTCTCTAGTGTAGAAGAAGGAAGACCTAGGAGCATTCACAATCCCTTGTACGATTGGGTCTCTGTATTTTGCTAAGGCCTTATGTGATCTGGGGGCTAGCATCAATCTGATGCCGCTAGCTATTTATAAGAATTTGGGTTTAGAAGACCCCACACCTACAAACATATGACTTGTAATGGCTGATAGATCGGTGAAAAGGCCGATTGGGATTCTACATGATGTACTTGTAAAGGTGGCCGATTTTATATTTTCTACTAGCTTTGTAAATCTTGATTGTGAAGTGGACTTTGAAGTAGCCATAATTTTAAGATGGTAGTTCTTAGCAATTGGGAGAGTGTTAGTTGACCTATAGTTGAATGAGCTGAAATTTAGGCTCAACGGGAAAGAGGTTAGTTTTGAAGTGTGTAAATCCATGAAACAACAAAATAAGATGGGTGTTTTCTCAATCGTTGATGTATTCTATGAAGATGAGGTACAAATGGTATCATCGATGTATCTTGATGAAGCCTGAGTAGTCAAGATAATTGATTCATGCCGCGACGTTAAATCAGGCACTGCATGAGAGGCAACCCACGATTTTACTCTTATTTTATCATATTAAATAAAAATTAAAAAATAAAAGTCTAGCCACGATCGAAACTACGGTGCTTGGTGGGAGGCAACCTATCCTTCTAATCATTTTTTTTTTGTTTTTGATTAAGTGTAAGTGCATGAAGTAAGTACTAAGGAAGTAATTGGTACCAAATTTTATTTGGAATTAAGCCATATCAACGGTGGTAAGTTTAGGAGTAACGGGAACATTACAGGTAAGTTAGATTGGTCAATTGTTAAGGATCGAGTCATGATTAGTATTAGAGTTGTACCCCAAATTATGTTAATCGACCCTAAAAGTTTCATGGTGCGACTTATTTTTGTGATTTTCAATGAGATCTGTGGTGGTTGCGTAGGGATCAGGCCAATAGGACCTTTCTCACTGCCTCAATTAAGAGATATAGTGGGCGTCGACACTGCCTAAGTCATGTAATTCCTTTTTTCAGTGCCTAATCTTGATTAGGCAATGCATTATGCGCCGCTTATCACTTAGCATAAGCCCACTGTTTCACTTAGGGGACATATTAGGCGGCGCTCAATTCTCCTTGTGCTTTAAGTTAGGCGGAGCCTTTCCTAGTTTAGGTTATAGCTTGTGTGTCGTATAACCAAATGCATACCCTTACTGTTTCAAGTTAGAGACTGCCTATGCGGCGCCTAAGTGTACTTGTACGATACTTTAGATGAAGCACACTTATGGTAAGACGATGAGTTATATGATGATTAACATAAATCATACGTACATTGGTTCCCTTAGGCTCTAAGCTTTACAATGCAAACTTAAGCATTGGCTATCCATTCGGCAAAGCAAACTACTGTAACTTCAACTAAATCCCCAAATTCTCTCTTATTTAACCACAAAACTATTCCTTCACTGCACTGTTTGTCCCAAAAGCTTCTTCAAAACTTTCAAAACCCAAAAACATCCACACTCTTTCTTCAATCTTTCATCTTCAAGGTAAGTTTTCTTTTATTAATCCTTAAGTGTTGTAACTTTATGTTGAAGTTGTTAATTGGTTTATTGAGGATTATGGATTAAATTCTTGCCTTGGATATGTCAAAGAGAGGTTTTCATGTGATTCAATTGTTTATGACTAACGTAGTTTAGTTGTGTGGCCATTATTTCACAACTTACTTGATGGAACATGGTGTTGGTTAAATCATGTGAAAGTGATGGTGTTTTGTGTATATTGATATGTTGAAGCTCTAAGGCATAACTTTGTTCAAAAATTATTTCATTAAAGTAAAATTGGTGGAAATGAAGTGAGTGAATTGTATTGTGACTAATGTTGGTGCACCGTATCAAAGTGTTTGTCGACGAAGTTTGAGTACCTGACAATAACACTTAATTGGTTTATACTAACAAATTAATTATGGGGTTGTGACTTCACCACCTTCATCTTAATTTTAGTTAGTTTCATTATGTGTGGCTAATGTGGATGATGTAATGAATACAGGAAAAATGGCTCCGATGATGATCTCCATGCAGGTGACATGACACCTAATGTGGATGAGAAGTACTACTATCCAGGTTCTTTATCTTTTTATTTGCACTGGTGATAACTCTCAACTTACACTTCAATTTAGTGCAAGGTGGTTGTCATTAATATATTTACCCAACTTTGGAGTCAGGGTCAAATCCATAAGGAACAATATGAGTGGCGATTAAACTAGTTTGAAACTAAATCTACAAGTTAAATTCAAACAGATGATATGAAAAGATAAAATGGGGGTTTAGGTTTAACATTTGTTTTTTGACTCTTTACTTTCGGTGTTTGTAAATCAAGAGTTTATGAAATAACCAGAATTATGTTCACTAGGACTCCCGGTACATGACAGATGCTAAAAGTGGTTTAAGATTCTCACGGTGGGTAGGATAACAAGCTATCTTTATTGATGTTATTCTTAAATGTCTCTCGGCCTACTTAAGTGTATAATTCCCTAATCCTCTCAGACTTAGGGAATTTCTATTTACTGCCCAGATTTTACCTCAGGTTAACCAACCTTGTTACAGTGCTGATTATTAAACGAAGTATTTCCGAGTCCCTGTTGATAATTCACTTCCTACTATATTTGATTTCTTTCTCAAGAATATCAAAGAAGGTGTGTCTACTATTTGAAACCAACAAACGTTAATTAAAACTTCAGAATTATCATGAAATCCTACCACCTTTTTAATCTTTAATACTTAGCACCTCATCAAGACCTAACCCTAGATCCCATAACTCAGGTTAATGGAGTTTAACCACTCATGATGTAACGAACGAAACATATAATTTGAAAGATAAACTTACAGAGATTAATAATAACTAGTGAATCGTAGATTATATCACAAAGGAAAAATCCCAAAATACTGATAATAATCTCTTCAAAGTATTTACTTATTCATGCCAAGAAACTCGAGAGAGAAAATATCAAAATACGTCACTTAAAACTCAAGTGCCAACCCCCTTCTGCGGAGTAATAATAATGATAATAATTCTCTAGAAAACCCTAAAACAAAGCTTTAAATAGTTTACCCTAAATAAGGAATAAAAATCAAGGTTACAGCTTCTTTTAGAAGAGACGACGACTATTGGTGATGCCTTATCAGGATCCTGACGACTTATCAAAAATGTCGTCAGGTCTTCTTTAAATTTTCACTAGTCCTATCTTAGGTTGACGATAACTTCTAACGGCTTATCAGGACTATGATGACTTATCAAATATGTCATCACACTTTTGCTCCAATTCTCATGTCCTGCCTAAGTCTGACGGCATTCCTGATGACTTATCACCATTATGAAGGCCTATCACAAAATGTCGTCGATTCTACCAGTTGGAACTCATTCCCTGTTTAAAGATGATGATGAACTTGATAGCCTATCACTGAGATGATGACCTATCATGCATGACGTCAGTTGCACTTGTCTTTTAATTGCTTCAGATTTCAGCCTTTTTGCATCCATTATTGTTGGTTCTCTATCATATCAGCTTCTACTGCAAAATCAAACATAAAACAATCAAAAATGACAAAAGTTTCTCAAGACCTTGCAATTATTTAGAGTTTAAAACCTCAAATTTATTAGCATCTGCTGACACATCAACACCCTTAACTTAAAACAATTGCTTGTCCTCAAACAACTCAAACACAACTAGGAGAATACAAAGTACATTTGGCAGTCAATCATCTATATCATCTCAAACATCTTCACCATCTCCAATGTCAGTCAATTCAAGAAAAACTACGTATATTATTGAAGAACACCAATTCAACATATAGGAATCAAGATATGGCACCAACTCAGCAACACAACCATGCATGCATCAAGTTTACACTATCCAAACAAGTTAGTAACTAGCGATGTAACCAGTGTGCCCTAACTACAAAGAAATTCCCCTTTCCTCATATCAGACATCACATATAAAACCATTGGGACAATCACAAGATACTCACCCTCAGAATAAAGTTCCAATAAATGTATGCCAAATACCATAGGCTTGCCCTTATTTTCATTACCCAGATCATCAGACAGGTCAGCTAGGATCACTATAGGTCTTCTCTTTGGCTTGTAATGTAGGCTAGGAGCTGGTATGATACTTGATGATATTTAAAGTGACTAAGGCTCCTTGAAACTACACTAGATTTTTGCGGTTTCACTCATTAGCCTTTTTCTATTATTCTCTTTTCTTGATCACACTTATTCAGGATGGGTGCGGTCTTTTCCACAATTACGTATTCTTTTTCACAACTTTTCTTTTTCTTGCTCATTTCAACCACACCTCGCTTTTTATTATTTTCTTTTATTCTACCTTTCTTCATACTCATTCAGTATCACGCACCTCTATGATATCCACCCTCAACTTAGTCCATTTGCTAAAGTCAAGGTGCACAATGTCCAAGGAGGACCAGGGCCAAAATAGGTTCATTGTGATATAAACGGGAAGGTGACAGGTGTCATAAAAAGAAATAGGATAAGAAGGCTCAAAGCAGGGATCAAGAGATATTCTACATATAAGGAAGGTCATTTAGGCTAAAAGTGGGCTAATATCAAAACGGCATATAATCCTTTTCTAACCCTTATCCTTTAACCAAGGTAAGACTAACTGGGAAAGTTCTGGATTTCAACATACAACGGGAACTGAGTAAGATCTCAAACGCACTTGGCACATAAGTATATCACAAGCTACTACTCATTCAGTTCATCCAGCTGTTTAGCAATGATTATGCGTCCCTAAAAAAATGCCATACAAAGATGCACAGTGGTCACAATCAGATGCAATTCACACAGTTAAATACTCAGTCCATTGGAGAGGTGCTCAAAAATCACAAAAACATGTTAACTACCTAAGGTACTTGTATTTATCCTAGACAACTACAACATTTTACAACAAATCAAAATATGCCTAAACATGCCGGCTCTAATAGGAATAAGACTCCTGGGAAAAGAGGTACAACAATAAAAACCCTAAGAGGACATCAACACCCACAAGTAGCCCCACCCTCAACTTAAAATCATGCAAGGTCCCCAATGTGTCAAACTAAAATAGGAGAGTTAGAAGCATACCTGTGGCACCATTGGTGCAAAGATCTGATGTCAATCACATAATACGAATACAAACAACAAAATACCTTGGGTTGCCTCCCAAGCAACGCCTAATTTAGTGTCGCGACACGACTTGGTTATCTTAACTACTCAGAATTCATCAAGATACCTTACAAGTTCTTTATATCCACTTAGACGATTTAAATTTCAACCCCAACTTAGAGTCCATCTTCTTGCCTCGATCATAGGGGGCTGGTACAAAAATTAAGAAGTTGAGTAATGGATTGATCATGGTAAACCACTCGGCCTTAAAGTGAGGTGTGTTTTTATGTTGCTTATCAAGTGTAAAATAAAGAATATAAGATTTTGGTTCCTCATCTTCACACTCTTCCACTATTTTAGATGATTCCACAGACAAGATATCATCTAAACATAATGTGCAAAAATGCTTCGAGTGAGGACCAACTAATAGTACTTCAAAATTTACACTATCTACTACACACTCACTTTTATTCACCTTCTCAATGTCAGTCTCAAGATCAAGATGACAATCGAGTGGTTGTGAATCTTGAGTTTTCTCCTCAAATTGGTTAATTTTCTCCTCATATTATTTTTTATTTAACCACTGTAAACATAGTGGGAGTGGTAACTCCTTTATCTCTGCCCACAATTGTGATTGACTCTCTAAAATTCATTTCATCAATTTGTCCGTTTGAATCGTGATAGTACACAAATCTTTAGAATGATTACTTTGACCATAAGACAAACACCAAGTTATAGTAAGTAGGACAGTATCCACATCATATTGTGAATGTCCTATCCATGCGCTTCCAGGTAAATCTAGATAGAAAGCCTCAAAATATGGTCCCCCACAATAATAACAAAAATCGTCACAAGAATCGTTATCACTCAAAAAACTATCTATCCAGGCTGACATCTCAAGAAAGGTGTGAGAAAAATAAAAATAAAAAAAATAAAAAAAATAAAAAATAAACTAAACAAATATTTACAAGTTTGAATTCAAGCAAGTAAACTAAAATTCCAAACCAACTTAATACGCCAAACTGTTCCCCGGCAACGGCGCCATTTTTGATAATGCTCAACTTACACGTCAATTTAGTGCAAGGCGGTCGTCGTCAATATATTTACCCAACGTTGGAGTCGGGGTCGAATCCACAGGGAATAATGTGAGTGGTAATTAAACTAGTTTGAAACTAAAGCTACAAGTTAAATTCAAATAAATGATACGAAAGGATAAAATGGGGGTTTAGGTTTAACAAGTTGTTGTATGTCACTTTACTTTCGGTGTTTGTAAATCAAGAATTTATGACATAACCAGAATTATGTTCACTAGGGCTCCCGGTACATGACAGATGCTAAAAGTGGTTCAAGATTCTCATGGTGGGTAAGATAACCAACTATCTTTATTGATGTTATGCTTAAATGTCTCTCGGCCTACTTAAGCATTTAATTCCCTAATCCTCTCGGACGTAAGGAATTTGTATTTACTGCCCATATTTTACCTCAGGTTAACCAACCTTGTTACAACGGTAATTATTAAATGAAGTATTTCTGAGTCCCTGTTGATAATTCACTTCCTACTATATTTGATTTCTTTCTCAATCAAATTAAAGTAGGTGTCTCTACTGTTTGCAACCAATATACATTAATTAAAACTTTAGTATTATCAAGAAATCCTACCACTTTTTGAATCTTGAATACTTAGCACCTCATCAAGACCTAACCCTAGATCCCATAACTCAGGTTAATGGAGTTTAGCCACTCATTATGTAATGAACGAAACACATAATTGAATTCATGATTTAAAAGATAAACTTACAGAGATGAATAATAACTAGTGAGTCGAAGATTAGATCACAAAGGAAAAATCCCAAAATATTGATAATAATATCTTCAAAGTATTTGCTCTTTTAAGCTAAGAAACTCGAGAGAGAAAATATCAAAATACGTCTCTTAAAACTCAAGTGCTAAAAAATCCTATGGTGACATACTACACATAACAAGTACCCCAATACCTGAATATCCCTTAGGCTTGTGAGTATGTTGAGTCAAGGGAAGCCTCTTTTGCCTAAGTTGTAGGAACAATAACCCCTCGGTGATTGAGTTACTCAACAAGCATAGTTTTTTCATCAGTTACAAGAATGAGAATCAATACTGGCTTTGGCATATACCCACTTCTTCATGCTGAATTAGTGGACACCCGAGATGATTCATCCATAACACTTTTATATCTCTTTTATTCATCTTTCTTTGATATTTTCAGTGTATTTCTTATATTTCTTTGTTTTGTTGTTTTGTCTCTACGTCTTTTCTTCCTCTTTGTCATTTTTCACCAGTTTTATCTACCTATTTACCTATATATTTGAGTGGCCTATCCATGAGGTCCATAATATCTTCTTCCTCATCACGCACTACCAATGCTGGATCAAATGCACTTAGGAGTCATTGTTTCTTCAATTTAGCAATATTATCTTGTGCTTGTTTAAATTTAGTAGTAAACCTTGTGAAATATGGAATTGACAACTCTCTCAACTCGTTGTTCATCCACTCTTCCATACCATCCATCCACAAATGTAGATTTTTATATGACTTCATATCTTTTGCCACAATTCTGTCCACAAATGGCTTGAATTCCTTTGCCTAAATGCTCAGTTGTCGCTTGAATTTCTTTTGGGCTTTAAACATTTTTGTAAAATTCTCTTAGGTTAACCTATAATCTGAATATCTCGGTGGTATAGAAGTAGTGTTTGATCTATCTCCTATCGGAGGTACAGAACCAAACCTGTAGAAGTACCTTGTGGAACATAAGTGACAAAAGGAAATGGCATACTTGAAGGCACATTTGAAGCCTATGGAGTGGGTAAATTTTGTATCTCATATGCTGGAGGCTTGTGGACTCACATTTCTAATTTGGAGTCATTTTTGTCCACACAATATTTTGCCTTCTTGTAACCTGAATCTCATTATCCACTCCTCTAATTACAGGCACATTTGTTGCCTACATAGCTCTATAATCAAACATACAAATGGTAATACACTATCCATCTTGTTAGCATGAATAAATATCTCATCATCAATTATTTTTCAAAAGTCAACCTTTAACCACTCAATCAAGCTGGCCACCAACAATGCCCTTTAATTATACAGGTTAAAATCTCCTCAGTAGTCATAATCCTCAATCTAACTATGGCCTACCAAAATTTTCCCTAAAACTTAAGGACGACTTTGTAATCCGCTCTTTGCACTGAAGCAAAGATGGGTTACCATCATCTATGATAATCTGAGCCAACCATGGTCTTTGGATAGCCGCCATAGTCATCTGATGCTCCAAATCTAGTGTGATGATAGGTGCTACATACTTTGGGCCAAATAACATCCTTCTAATCATGTGATCATAGTTATCTACCATCACCCCTCTCACCGAAACCTATGTTTTATTCCTTATATCTGAGATTTTGGAACCCTTGGGAAAATTCTTTTCCAGTATTGCTAAGTAATTAGCAAGAAATTTACATACCAGATTTGGATAATATTAAGCAGGAGGCTTACTCAAACCTGCTAGCTCATATCCATTGAACCTTTTTCCTTGTCTGGGTAATCATGAAGATTTGTTGTGGCTATATGATATTATTCTGTGATGGGTGTCCTTATAGGTCTATTCTAAGTAAGCTGGAGCCCATCAAAGAAGTGCTTCTTTGCACCCTTGAACTTCCATCTGATGGATTTGCACACCTCCAGGTCCTTACTCGAGATTACATCTCATTTTTCCTTTTCCTACTCAATTACTGGATTAGGACTTGCTAGATTAGGACTTTCCCCTTGCACCCTTTCATCCATAGGGATATAACTCATGCTACTACTGCTATCACTGCTGGCTCCCATTCTTGATGATTTACCTCCTAATCAAACTAAGAGAGTGGTTTCTTTTTATTTTTGTTTTTCCGAGTGTAGTAGGCCACTCCTTTAGCATCCCTTTTTTGTTCACTTCTATCTCTTAAAGTGGTAGTGTCAAAAGAAAGTTGAGATCTCCCACCACCTCTCCTAGATTGAAGCTTTTGATTCATAATACCTAATTTTTAAAGAAAACACCTCACAATTATCAGTGACTAATTGGACGTCACAAAAAAATGCAAACTTCCTAAGAGTAACGGTCAGACTGACAGTCTATTGTACAACTAATGGCCAATAGACTTGTTCATTGCTCCTAATCATATTAATCAAAAATATCATGATGATCAAATTGATGGACCATTGGAGTTGTGACAGTCCATCTCAGTCTTCGTCACTGTAAATAACAACACGATGAAAATTTTATCTCGAAGACGCCCTTTATAAAGGTCAGTCACTAAAGCGATTATCCATCAGTTAGGACTTCAATGTACCAATTTTAGTTTTATGCTCTTTGGGTCATTTTGTCAAATACCTGGTAGGTCTATGCCTTATATTTGAAGGTTATTCTGAAACTTCACTTTGAATTCATTTTAAAACTATGATAGAACACACGTTACTCAGGCATCACCCCCAACAGGCCATACCTGTGTCTGACAAATATTTATATTCACACAATAATTTAACCACATAAAAATTTGTCCCTGAGACACGTTCGAACATACAAACTAAAAGAAGAATTTAGGATCATACCTTCTTCTTGCAATGCTTCGTCACACTTCTTAAAATTCTTAAAGTTTGAATAAAAATAACCTAAGGGCTTAAATAATAAGTGTATAAAGCTAGTAAATGATGAACATAAGAGATATGTCTTATCAGTTTAAATAGTAAAGAGAAGAAACTAAAGAGTATTATGAAATCATGAATATAATTTAAGGAGAGTGAATGTACAAGAGTTTCAACCATTTTAGGAGTTGAAAAGATAGAAACGTGCATGTATATGATTAACTTGATTCTTTAGAGACCTTATTGGATTGGTACAGATACCAAATTAGGCCAAAAAAGACCCCAGGTTATAGGCTTGGGCCAAACCAAGCATCAAAACAAAAGATCAAATTGATGGTTAAACAACGGTCCATCTTATAAGCGACGATCCGTCTGATTGACTATCGTATCTTACCAGAATCGATACCATGTTACCTCATATTAATATCCAAAGTGATGGTCCATCACATAAGTGATGACCCGTCAATCTTCCCATCAGCCCTTATCTATAATATTTGTCATTTTCCCCATTTATGATAATCTAATTAATGGCCCGTCATGCTCTTGGTGGTCTGACACTCTTGTCGTCGCGTCTTATCCAGATTATACCTTTATTGAGACATCTTTGTGACAGAATGATGACGGTCTATCGGTGTCTCCATCATATCTTTATAAATGTTTGAACTACTATTCTCAAAATCACAACTCCTGCATACCTAATAACAAAATTAATTATGCATAAACAAATCAAAAATAACTATCTAAATGATGTTACAACACATTGTGGGTTGCCTCCCACTAGTGCCTGATTTAAAGTCATGACACGACTCTTTTTTCTTGACTACTCAGACTTCATTAAGATAAATCATACTCAACTATTTCACCTCATCCATCTACCCAATGTACTTCTTGACTCATTGTCCATTAACTTTAAGCACACTCCCATCTTTATTCTCTAATTCAACTACCCCAGATGAAAAAACTTGAGTTATTTTGAAAGGTCCAAACCATTTCGACTTTAACTTACTTGGGAAAAGCTTGAATCATGAGTTAAAGAGCAACACCCAATCACCCGCCTAAAAATTCCACCTTTTAATTCTTCGGTTGTGATATCTCTTCATACTTTCCTTGTATAAATCAACTGTTTCATATGCATGGAGACAGAACTCATCCATCTCATTTAGCTAATCTAATCTAAAGTCAGTTGCCTCTTTCAAACCCAAGTTCAACCTCTTGAGTTCCCATACTGCTTTATATTCAAGTTCAACAGGAAGATGACAAGATTTACAAAAAATAAGTTGATAAGGAGACATTCCTATGGGAATTTTAAAGGTTGTCTGATACGCCCAAAGAGCATCATCAATTATACTTGACCAATAACTTCTTTTTATATTTACCATCTTCTCTAAGATAGACTTGATCTCCTTGTTTGATACCTCTACTTACCTACCAGTTTGCGAGTGATAAGGAGTTTCTACCTTGTGTTGTTTCATCCTATGTTTCAACAATGCATCTCAGAACAAATTGTTGCAGAAATGTGATCCTCCATCACTTATGATAGTTCTTAGAACACCAATATGTGTAAAGATATTCTTCATTAAGAATGCAACTACTTTTTTTCATTCATTATCTTCTAAGACAACAACTTCAACCCACTTGGACACATATTCAACAACAAATAAGATATATTCGTAACCATAAGAGCTTACAAAGAGTATCATGAAATCTATTCCCCAGACATGAAACAACTTTACCTCCAACATCTTAGTCATTGGCATCTCGTGTTGTCTGGTGATTGATCCTTCTCATTGACATTGATCATAATCCCTCACAAAATGATAAGAATCTTTATGAATCGACAGAAAATAGCAACCACTTTGTAAAATCTTCCTTGCAATATGGTCACCTGCATGTGTCCCCAACTGGGGGAAATGACAAGGCTTCAAAATACTCTACATCTCAACCTTTGGTATACATCTTCTGATGATGTTATTCGCACAACATCTAAATAAATAAGGCTCATCCCAAAAATACCTAGTAACATCATGTAGATACTTTTTGTTTTGATAAAATGATTGGTTTTCGAGGATAATGTCACTGATAACAAAATTAGAAAAATCTGCATGCCCTGGAACCAAAATCAAGAGTAGCAGCTAGAATCTTCTCATTCGGGAATGAATAATCAATTTCTAGCTTTTCCATTGTTGTTTAGCCATTTCCTATCCTAAAAATGGTTTGATACTTGATAATCACATCCTTTTCGATCGTTGAACTCAAAGTCAAACTCTTGATGTAACAACACCCATCTTATAAGTCTTTGCTTGGCATGTTTCTCTGCCATAATATATCTCAAAATTGCAAGGTCAGTGAGAACTACTACCTTAGTTCCCAATAGATATACCTAAGATTTCTCAAATGCGTACACCACATCTAATAGTTCTTGTTCTATAATAGTGTAGTTCTTTTGCCCTCCATTTAAAGCCTTACAAGCATAATAAATCAGGTGATATAGCTTTTCCTTCTTTTTCCCCAGAAAAGCTCCAAGTGCAACCCCACTTGCATCGCATATTACTTCAAATGGATTAGACCAACCCGGAGCAATGATGATAGGTGCAACAACCAAATTTTCTTTAAGGCATTAGAATGCCATATAGTAATAATCAAACATGAACTTTCTTTTTTTTTCATGCAACATGCCAAGTGGGTTTGAAATTTCTAAAAAATCTTTGATGAATCTTCGGTAGAATCTTGCAGGGCTAAGGAAACTACAAACTCCTTTAACTGAGATAGAAGTATGTAGTTTTTCAATAACTTCTATCTTAGCTCTATCGATCTCAATTACTTTTGATAAAATTTTATGTCCCAACACTATGCTCTCCTTCAACATGAAGTGGCACTTTTCCTAATTTTGGATGAGGTTGAATTTCTCACACCGCTATAGTGCCTTGCCTAGATTCACCAAGTACAAATCAAATGAATCGTCAACCATAGAAAAATCTTCAATGAATACTTAAAAAGTGTCCTCCACCATGTCCGAGAAGATCAACATCATACACCTTTGGAACATAGCCGGTGCATTACATAATCCAAATAATATTTTCTTAAATGTAAAGGTTCCATAGTGACAAGTGAAGGTTGTTTTCTTTTAGTCCTCAGGAGCCATTGATATGTTATTGTATCCTGAGTATCAATTAAGAAAACAATACCAACCCCTTTCTACCAACCAGTCAAGTATTTGGTCCATGAAGGGCATTGGAAAATGACCTTTAAATATTAAGGCATTAAATTTCCTATAATCCATACATACCCGCCAAACAGTCACTGTTCTGGGTGGAATTAACTTATTTCTCTAATTTTATACTACTATCATGCCTCCTTTCTTGGGTACACACTGGATAGGGATTACCAACTTATTATCAGAGATTGGGTAAACCACCCCAGCATCCAACCACTTTATTATCTCCTTCTTTATTACTTATTACATCAATGGACTCAACCTAGGTTGATACTCAATAGTAGGAATGCATTCCTCTTCCAACTAAATCTTATGCGTACAGATACAAGGTGGAATGTCTATAATGTTGATAATTGTACACCCAATGGCCCTTTTGTATCATTTTAAAGAAAAAATAAGATCCTCCACTTAGTGCTCTATCAAATCTGCTGCATTAATTACTGCAAAGTGTTTCCATCGCATAAAAACACATATCTCATATGACTTGGAAACTCCTTCAACTCCAGCAAAGGTGTCTTCTCAATGGACGGCTTAGCAGGTGGTGCTGGGTGATTATTCAAGTCTAAATCTAGCTTTTTGGGGTATATGAGTAAGACCCCATTCCCGTCAAGGAACATATGGTCTCATCATATTCTTCAATTCCCTCTCTATCAAAATTTATCAAAAATACCGCTAAAGTTTCCACACCAAACCTTTCCATAATTGGCACCTCCAGATCATCTTCATAAAATCATCAATGACAGAAATGACACCCATTTCTTTTTATTGCTTCATAGATTGGCACATATCAAAGCTGACTTCTTCATCATTGAGCCTAAATTTTAGCTCATTATACTCTAAATCAATTAATACTCTTCTAGTCACCAAAAATGGTCTACCCAAGATTATGTCTACTTCAAATTCCACTTCAAAATCAAGAATTACAAAATCTGCTGGAAATATGAATATAGCTATCTTCATAAGTACATCATATAGAATTCCCATTGGTCTCTTTACCGATCTATCTGTTATCAAAAGTCACATATTAGTAGGCAAAGAATCTCCTAAACCCAACTATTTAAAGATCATCAAAGGTATTAGGTTGGTGCTTTCTCCAAGATCACAAAGATCTTTCATAAATTTAAATCCTTCAATAGTACAAGGGACATCAAATGCTCCTGGATCTTTTTTTTTCTGCACTAATGATCAAGTAGCAATAGTGCTACAATGATGAAGGTTATCCAAAGGCTCATAGCTAACTGTCCTTTTATTCATCACGAAGTCCTTCATAAATTTAGTGTATCCCAACATTTGCTCTAATGCCTCAACTAAATCCACATTCACCATTTACTACATCATTATATCCATGAATAAGTTAACTTACCCACATCTACTTTTCTCTTCAGTGTATGTGGAAATGAAGGTGGTATCTTTGGTATTCATGCTGGAGTAGTCTCTACCTCCTTTGTTTTTCATTGGTCTACATCTAACCTACTTTTATTCTTATGATTTTTCTAACTCTTCACTTTTCTATTCAAAACTTTTTAGCTTCTCAGATGCCACAAGATATTCATCATGCACCTCATCTTTTATTACTACATCATCAAAATAAGAAGGTGCTCCCAGACATATACCAGGTAATACCTTACCACTCCTAGTGGTAATAGCCATACACGATCCATTATTTCTTGGGTTTTGAACTATATCAATTGTTAAGAGTCCCACCTGTTTGAGACTTCTGATATATCCTAATACTTAACTTTTACGGATGAAAGTTCCTTTAGTAGTTGATATTGTAATGACCTTTTCGGCCATTTTCCATATTTCTGCTTATTTTTTTTGTTATAGCTTCTCTATAGCTTCCCCAATTCATTTATGACTTACTGGAATTGACAGTTTGGTTACCGGGCACTTCGTCTGGATTTTAGAGCCATTTCCCTATTTTGAAGTCTTTATTGGTTCCAAATGGCCAAAGGGCAAAAACATAAGTTAAATGACCTTGATTGCAAATTTTGACTGTTCCAGTAGCTCCAGAATGTTGATTTTAGGCTAGTGGACCTTTGGTTCGGGTCTTGAGGCATCCAGGCTCATTATGACCTATTGGTTGGAAACTTAAAAAGAGTAAATATGGGTGTGGTACCCATATTTTTTTGCAACAACCTCGTATGGAAATTTTAACTGTGCCATTGGGTCTAGAATGTTGAATTTGGTTTGGTTACATAGTTCGTTTGCATATACTGGATTTAAAATAAATCACGAGGGCTTAGCGGAGACATGGAAAATTCCAAGTCTACTGTTGTTATCTAGTATGCCACAATCGCTATCCAAGGGTAGAAATCATGATAAACTTGGCATTCCTAAGGTTCCACAATCGAAATTCACTTATGTTGTCTCAATATACCACGATCGCAAATGTCGAGTCATGATCGTGGAACCCCAATACCTGCAACAGTTATAAATAGGCTATTTTAGCCAAATTTTGCTTATTCTTCACCAAATTTCTTGAGAGATTAAACCCTAAAGAGTGAAATTAAGTGGGATTTAGGCTTATGGGTCATTGTAAAGCTGTATCAACACTTGTTTCCATGATTATCATCTAATCTGAGGTAAGAATTCACCCTTTTCTTGGTAGATTTTGTTGATTTCTTGTTCAAAATCCCCAAAACCTTGAGGGCTTGATTTTAGCCCTAAATTAGGTTGGGTTTCACCCATTTATTTGGGTAATGATTCCTTGAGTATGTCAGAATATTGGGTTGGTTTTGGAAACCCAATTTCTATAAGTGAGACCTAGATGGGATTTTGATGTGATTTATGGACCCAATGCATAATAGTGTAATATGGGTATCATTATTCTCGTATCGATGAGTAGAATTTTTGTTTGATAGCTTGGTATAGTGCGAAAGTTTATTGTAAAGGAAAAATAGTGATTTAGCAAATCTTATGATCTTTCTTCAACGTCTGGGTAGGCTAGGTTTTACTCCTTATTAGATTGAGCTAATTCATAGTATGTTTATGATATTGTGTTAGATTTGAGATGGGTTTTAGGTTTTGGTGTGATAAATTGAATTACTTGGGATTAATTGGATCATTTATGCTATTTTGGATATCATTTTGGGCATGATTAGGCTAGTTATTCCTATATTAGGTGAAATTGACCTTGTATGCTCTTGTTAGGATGGAAATAACTTAGTTACTCAATTAAGAAGGATATTTCCTTGGTCACTTGAGTTTGGGATGAAACTTTCTCAAATTTCCTTACCTTAGGTGGAATTAGCTTAGTTGCTCTATATTAGGAAAATTTTCTATACTAAGACTAGTTGTGGCTTGTTCGACATCTAATCATGGATTCAGATACCTTAGCCTAGTCCATGGAATACATTGTTTGGTAAATAATTTTGAGAATATAGAAGTGGGCTCTTTCACCCACCTTAGTCCAAGACTTGTTATAGTTATTGAAGACCCTAGATACACTTTTGTACATTTAAGAACATGGTTATATCGGTTTTGACTATGCTATATTGAATGAGACCTTGACTACGATATTTCTAAGACCATAAATTATGTTATTGATGATGCAATGAACAAGCTATAAATTATGTCATGTATTAACCATTGGTCAAACTATTGATAAGCTATCTATTATGCTAATGATAAGTCATTGATTAGGCTATTTCTAAGTTATTGACTATGCTTAGATAATGAATATTGATTTTATTACTTACCATGTAATTGACTATATAGGAAAATACGTTATGGATTATGCTTCAGAGCACGCTTATATACTATATTGGCAATCATGCTATTGATTATGCTAGAGCTTATGAGTTTGATTATGATTATTGATAATGTTAATATATTATGTTAATGGTCATGCAATGATTATGATATTTTTCATTCAATCATTCTATCATTATTATATCTACTATATTTTAGGTTCGTTTCCTTAGCTTGACTTAGATATGTAATATTGCATTCTATCATTCTTATATCATGATTTAGCTCAGATCGGTCGTTGATACCTGATGAGTACCCTTTGCTTTTGTACTCATACTACACTTATGTACTTTTTTTATGCATATCTGAGTACTATTTTTTGCCGTTGATTCATGTTTGCGCGATGTTTCTATCCAAAGATAGGGTGAGCTCTTGGAGTCCAAGTCTCCCATTTCCTTCTATCTTTCTATATTACGTTATTAGTTTTGAGACAGATGTATTGACTATTCTAGATACTTGGGTTGTATTATTATACTGGATGCTCTTGTATTGGATCTACTAGGTCGTGGGATGGTATTCACGTAGTGAGTACCTTTAAACTATTTATATTTTCTTGTTTATTTATTATGTAAAATATCCTATTAGGCTCTTTTTGGGGCATTTTAACCAAGTTAACCCATTGTGTTTAACTCCGTGTCACGGTTTGGCTTATATATTGGAGGGATAGAGTAGGTGTCATCATAATGTGTAAATCAGGACATGACATTAGTGGTAGTCTAACCGCTAACGAGGATACCACATTAGCGCCAGCCTACCTATTTTAGCGATATGCCTGGCCAAGCAGGTACCACTTTAGAAGTACTTGACCGCTTCAGCGGTTAAGTGGCAACTTAAGCGGCACCTGTAAGCGATAAAATGCCTCATTAGCCCAATTTTCTCCCATTTTTCTCACAATTCTCAAGATTTAAAACCCTAGAGAGTGTGGGAAAATGGGAGAATCATAATTTGGAGATTTGAGGTGATTGTGAGCTCGTATTTACCATTTATTCGTCAAAATCATTATAAGTTTCCATTAAATCCATAGTTAATTTCCCAATTTATTCTCAAAATCTCTGGATTCTTGTTGAGTAGATTGAAATACCATTTTGGCTCAAAATTTAACAATTATTAAGGGTAAATATTTCTTGAGCATAGTGGGATGTGTTGAACAATTCGAAAGTGTGATTCCACAAACGACCCCCAAATGAGATTTTGGCTTGATTTTGGACCTAAAGCATAAAAATGTAATAGGTACCATTTTTCTCATATTGATGAGTAGATTATCATTTTGATAGCATGCATAGTGTAGAAGTTTCTTGGAAGGGAGAAATCATTGATTTAGCTGATTTCACTAGGCTTTCTTCGGTGTCCAGGTAGGCTAAGTTTACCTTGCTCTTATATTAAGATTAATTATTGTATGAGTGTGATATTATGCTAGTTTGGGATGGGATTTAGGTCTTGGAGGTACAATTAGCATGAATTGGATCTTTTAGTTAACTAAGGAACTAGAATTAGATATAATGAACTTAACTACACATTATTTAAGTAGAGTTACTATCTTACGACTAAATTGTGGATTATTTAATATCTATTAGGGAATTTAGATACTTTAGCCTTGTACGGGGAAGAATTTTCCTTAGAGTGGATTTCATGAATAAAAATAGGCCCCTCTGACCCACCCGACCAAGAATGATGTAAATTCCTTATAGGACCTATAGGCCTTGCGCCTTATTTAAATTTACATTATTGAGCCTGATGAGTTTTAGATTTATGATTTTTTATTATAGATTAAAACTTGGGAGATGATATTAGTTCTGGTTTGAGTTTGGAAGTTTATGATATTAAGACTGATTTGATTTAGGCATTATCTATGATATGAGTTTCATCTCAAGCCTAACAATGATGATATGAGTTTTGGTTTAAGTTTGAAAATAATGATATAAGTTTTGGTTCAAGTCCGCCATTGAGAGGTTATTTATGATAGTTATGGAACTGGTTCGAGTCTGGTGTTTACGGTATGGGAGATTCTACAGTTTAAATTTTGAGATATGATTAACTTATATAACTACGGTTATTAATACTCTTGAATGCACCCAGATAATACTCTTGAATTCACCCTCTGGTCTTATGGCGGCCTGCATTAGGTTATTTACTTTATTATACTTACTAACTTATGGGGGCCAGTTTTTTAGCGATAGCTATATTTCCTTTAATGTTATTATTTCAGTTATTTACTTACAGTATTGGAGTGTTATTCTGGGATTTCCCTCTTACCTTGACTTAGTTTATTTATCTCGCATTTTATCTTATTTATATTATGATTTAGCTCAATCGGTCGATGATGCCTACTAAGTACCCATTGCTTTTGTACTCATACAGACTTTTGCACCTTTTTGGTGTAGATCTGAGTGCTAGTTACGGCCATTGATGATGTGATAGTGCAAGACAGAGTTCGAAGAAAGGGCAAGCACTTAAAGTCAGAGTTGACCTTTTCTCCATGTTTTGTATTTTTCTTAGTCCTTCCATTTTTTAGACTAATGTATATTTCACTATGATAGTACTCGTATTCTTTTGGATTAGTAACTCTTGTACTGATACTACTAGGTTGTGGGATATTATTATTTCTCTTATTTATCTTCCATTTTATTATTATTTCTAATCTATTACTTGTAAGCCTTTTACTTAAATATTTTCGGCATTTATGCTATTTTCCCAGCAAATTAGTCCATTTCTTATAGCTTCGGGCTATGATTTGGCTTACCTACTATTATGATAAAGGAACTGCCATTATGATTGGGAAATTGGGTCATGACAAATTAGTATTAGACCAAGGTTCACTAGTATTATTGGTACAAGAGCAAGTAGCTAGTAGAGTCCCATAGATCAGAATAATGCTGTTTTTTCTTATCTTTGGGAGGCTATAGGACATTCATAGGAGATCTTTACTTTACTTATTTTGTGCTTAGTGTCTAAGTTGGATTATCAATATTCCTATGGTTTCACTCTTTTGTTAATGGCTGGGATGCATGCTATTGTTACACGAGATGAGGGCCCCAAGTCTTCCACTAGGGATTCTATTGAGGGTCATGGATGGCCTAGAGGTCGAGAATAGTTGAGAGATGAATCCACAGTCAGAGACAAGGATAGGATGCCTTCACTAGATCCTATTCCTACTCTCGCACTAGAGATCCCTCTACCCCAGCTAGTGGTAGGTCAGGGGCCAGCCAAATCTACATCAGGGTTTATTTCATCATCACTTCTCAGGGATGTATTGGTTTAGCTCTTGGGTTTAGTTGGTAGTGCATTATTTAATGATGTGTAATCCATGAACCAGAGTGGTATTAAGGTAGGAGTGTTCTTGTAGCTGTGACTGCCAAAGTTGAGTACCTTTTAGTGTTGGAGGTTACTCAGTCGGTAGTTTCCCAGCCTACTATATCTGTTGAAGAGCAAAAGATATTAGCTAGATTCTTGCAATTGACTTCGCCTAGGTTTTTTGGCGCATCAAGCTAAGATGCTTATGAGTTCATGGTTGTTTTTGTGGATAAGCTCCTTAATTTAGGCCTAGTTGAGACTCTTGGTGTGGACTACATGAATTTTTAGCTATATTTGAGAGCTTTGCATTGGTGGAGAAGTCATCTTGATTCCAGGCCAACTGGATCTCCCTCATTAACATAGACTCAGTTCTTTAAGGTTTTCTTGGAAAAGTATATGCCTTGTAACCTTTGAGACCGTTTAAAAGATTAGTTCTCGATATTGGAGTAGGGATCCATTACTATTGTAGATTTTAAGGCTCGATTTCATGAGTTTGATAGGTATGCTATATCTATCTTACCGGTCAATTATGAGCAAGTTTGGTGTTTTATTTGGGGATTGAGACTTCCTCTCCACATGTCTAAGTAGAGTTTGGTTGTTGTTGGTAGATCTTTTATTGAGGTTTATGATCAAGTTCATATTATGGAGGAGATGTATTTCGAGGCTCAAAGGCGTAGCGATAAAAGGCCACAATACTAGGTCAATTTCAATGGGAGCCAGAGTGGATCACAGTTTAGAGGCAGTTATTCTCAATGAAGCTACCCTCCGCATTAGCCTTCTTAGTATCAAGGTCAGCCTAGTATGCTTGGTTATGCCGCATTGTATATTATTGATAGAGGCCAGTATAACAATCGTGATCATCTTGGCTAGGGTAATGTTGAACCTTTGAGAGGTTTATCTTCTGGGAATTCTAGCTCAGGTGGTTAGTTTGGGTCAGACGATTCTTTTGTTTCAGTATAGAACATGGGGCGTAGTCCGATTGTAGGGCGTTCACATATTTATCAAGAGAGTGTCTTAGGAATGGAGGGGTTGTTCATGCAGCTCAGAGTGTTCTTCTAATTAGGGAAGTATCGCCCCCAGCTAGAGGTGGTATGCATGGACATTCGGGTGATCCCCAGGTGCTTGTGGAGGTCCTCAGACTGGTAGGATCAGAGATTGGTAAGGCATCCAACCAGGTGGTAGGCGTGGTTAGTTGTATGTCATACCTAGTAGAGCCAAGGTAGAGTATTCGGATGCTATTATTACATGTACAATTTTAATGTGCTGCCAGCTGGCTTTTGCTTTATTTAATCTAGGATCCACTTAATTTTATGTATATGGTTTTTATACCCCGCGGTTATAGTTAACTTGGGATTCTTTATCTATGTCATAATGTGTATCATCTCTCATGGGTGATTCTTTAATAGTGGATTTGGTTTATATATCATGTGTCCTGACTATTTGAGAATTTGATACTATCATGATCTGGGGCTACCCCCAGTCGCGACACGATACTTAAGGACACAAGTGACCCTAAGCTAACCTATGAATTGGTACCGGCTGCGAGCACTAAATAAAGTAATATTTAAATAACAAGTGCGAAAGATAAACTGATGAAATATGATTCAACATGGATTACTGAACTGAATATAACAAACATGTCTAGAAATAAAACAACTGATAACATCTGAATATAAATTGACTACTTGAACATCTAGTCTGAACATTTGAAAGCCTCTATCATGGGGAGTTGATGGGAAAAGTCCCCAACTAACTCCCACTCACTAACATAAAAGTAACTGGTATAAATGGCTGAAATAAAAATACCATCCTCGATGGATGAGGACTCACCATTACTAATGCGGGAGGAGCTCATCTATCTAATGATGCTCAGGAAACTATGTGTCCGAACCTATGTTATAAGACAACATAGCGCAAATAAAAGTTTGCGATCAGTACTTTGAATGTACTGGTACGTGAGGTAAGGACCACTTAAATACTTATGATATGTGAACATGAATGCATGAACATGTAAAACTAAGAATGAAATACCAAGTATAGTATGTACTGACATGATCTGAAAAACTAAACAACTGATATCTGAATAACTGAAATAATTTGTAAATTGACTGAATGAATACTGAAACCTGATTACTCGATGAAGCATACCTAAACTGAGATAGACTGAGTACTGACTGAAACTTTAGGAGCTATCATGTAACCGAAATGCCCCAATCAGAGCTAATCTGGGTCCAACCTCTAACCCTAGTATGAATGGTCAATACCTTGCTACGAGTAATAACACTGGCTATGTAGATCCACTAAACTGGTTTCCCAAAGGACTAAGGATTCACCCTCTACTAGCAGGTGCCCCTAAGAGAATGTCAACCCTTAACTGGTAGGAAGACCTCTCAAAACCTCTCCTGGCTTCATAGTTCTAGAATTCAGGGATTGCTACTAAATTCACACCCTCTACTGGTAAGTGAGACCCCATCCCTGGGTTCACTAGGTGCTAAATCTTACTTCCAACTGAACAGACGCTGGAATCAAGAACTAGTTCATACAATGATGACTGATATGCTCAAACATGGTGTTTTAAAAGTTGACAGTGCATGCATAACCTGAAGTAATCATAAATATGTAATCTGATAGTGCTTAACATGATCATATCAAACTAAGCATAAAAATAAAGTCATGAGTAGAGTGATCGTTACTTGAAAAGTCTGAAATGCAGGTAAACACGTGGACATCGAGTGTTCATAAACATTCAACACTGAATGATTACAAACTTCAATAACAACACTTAAAACAGTGACCTGAAGACATAATTCAAAGACCCAAAATATGAGAAATTTTAGTAACCTGATAAATTAAATAAATTTGAACATTGGGATTAGTTGATCTTATGAGGATAACAACTTCACATGACTTAATTTGTAACTTTATAATTTAATTATGAAATCAATTTAATAGGAAATAGGTAATTGGAATTAAAAATATGGAATAACCTAATTCACATAGAAACACATGTTGACATGGCTTGAATTCAAATTACTAAGAGAACATGGATTAAATTCATGATCTGCATGGATAATTTCACAATAGAAGATTAAAAATTAATACTTGAATGAAAAAAGGGATTTTAGGATTCAATGGGTGGAAGGAACCTATTTATGAATACCCAACATACCTCAATTAGATGACGTCTTGAAGAAGGCTTGAAAGTTGAACTTGAATCCTTGAATTCTTGGGAGAAAATGCATGAATTCCTTGTTCTTGGAAAAGGGGAAGGGTTTTACATGTGAAATTATTATGATAATGGGAAAGTAATTCCCTTTTTGATTTTATAAGTCATGTTATAGACGATTGTAGTTGAGGGGAAAGGACCATAACACCCCTGAGTCCTTTAAGTTAAGAAGTTCAAAAAATACACTGCCTTTGCGTTGCAGAGGTCATCACGGAGCATAGCCTCCGCAAAGCGGACCTTAACGCGGTGCATAGCCTCCACGATGTGGCCATATTATGGAGGCTCACAGCCTTTGTGGTCCAAACATGCCCTAAATCCCTTCCAAAAATCCTGGACCTCTTCCTGGATGCCCCTTTAACATCCCTAAACATGACACAACTCAAAATTTTATGTTTCATATTCGGGAATTCCAAAAAAAAATTCCTCGAGGTTTAGGGGTCTTGAAAATGGCTAAGTACCTTACACATAGTAAAATTTCATGCCTTGGACCCCTTAAAATGCCACTAATAGTTAAAACAAACTTAAAATCTTAAGAGGTACTTTAATATCTCCCCCTTGGATTCATTGATCCTCGAATGAAACTGGTTCAGCTGAGAATACTTAGGAAAACTGAGATTGTACACTAATTAGTTATGAGTTGAACTTGATTACATTAACTGAGTCTATAACAAGATACATGGACTGAGCTAAATTCAAGAATGCATGAAATGACATGACCAGAGGATGGTTATGCGCTGAAATAGAGAATGATATAGTCAATTTAAGAAAACTTTACCTCAAGCTGAGTTTGAGTTCGTGGGGACAAGACGGTGATACTTGGCTTGCATATCTGCTTCTGCTTCCTAAGTAGCTCCCTCAAAAGACTGATTCCATAACACCAACCAATGGAACTTTCTTATTCCTCAGCCTACGAATCAGACAATCAAGGATCTCAACTGGGACTTCCTCAAAAGAGGGACTATCTTTCACATCCACACTCCCTAAAGGACCAACAAATACAAAATAATTAATACACATTTTTAACAAGGAGACATGGAACATCGGATGCACTTATGCCAAATTTGCAGGCAACTCTAACTCATAAGCTACCTTCCCAAAATGGCTCAAAATTCTGTAGTTGCCAACATAATGGGACTAAGCATCCCCATCTTTCCAAATCTCTTTACCCCTTTCATGGGTGAAATTTTTAAGTAAACCAAGTCACCAACATCAAGCTCAAGATCTCTTCTCCTCACATCCACATAATATTTCTAATAACTTTGGGTTGTCTTCATCCTTTTGCAAATCAACTAAACTTTTTCCATCACCTCAAACACTGAATCTGGCCTTATTACGGAAGCCTCACCTAATTTAAACCAACCAATAGGAGATCTACATCTCCTCCCATATAGATCCTCAAACGGAGCCATCAGAATACTGTGTGATAACTTTTGTTGTTTGCAAACTCAATAAAATGTAAGTGGTCATTCTAGATGCCTTTAATGTCAATAACACAAGACCTCAACTTGTCCTCCAAGTTCTGAATAGTCCTCTATACCTGACCATCTGTCTGAGGATGAAAAGATATACAGAAATGAACTTAGGTACCAAGATCCTTTTGAACGCCTTTCAAAAGTGAAAGGTAAATTGAGTACCGATATCTGAAATGATGGTGAACGGAACCCCATGAAACTTGATCAACTCCCTAAGATAGAGCCTGGCATAATCCTTAACTGAATAAGAAGTATGAACTGAAAAGTGGGCTAACTTCTTCATATTATCTATAATAATATTTAATCATGTTGACGATGAGTACGAGGAAATCCTACCACAAAATCCATGTTCACCACCTCCCATTTCCAAGTGGGGCTGCTAAACTCTTGAAGTGTACCACTAGCACTCTGGTGTTCAACCTTAACCTACTGACAATTCAACACTTAGCCACAAATACTGCAATCTCTTTCTTCAAACCACTCTATCAATAGATTTCCCATAAATAACGGTACATATTAGTGGCTCCTGGGTGAATGGAATATCGCACATCATGTACCTCAACCAAAATTTGTTGTCTAAGACCATCACCATGTAGAACACATAGTCTGCCTTGAAAATGAAGCACACTATCTCCCCCTTGGAAGAAAACCTCCACCTTCTGATCCTTGACTACCTCCTTCAACTTGACTAAATAAGAAACTCTATATTTCTTTTGTTTTACTTTGGAAAACAATGAAGATTTTGAACCATTCTGAACCTCATATACTACCTTCGGCTGAATCAACCAACTAAACTCCTAACCTCACAAGTTGATGAATTTCTTGGACTAACTCATTCATATCACCCTCAATATGAGCCACACTAACAATCTACTAAGGGCATCCTCCACTACATTAACCTTGCTCGGATGATACAATATACTTATATCATAATATTTCAACAAATCAAGCCATTTTCTCTGAGGAAGATTTATATCTTTCTGCGTGAACACATAGTGTAAACTCTTGTGAGATGTGAACATGTCAACATGAAATCTTTAAGGCAAAGACAACTGCTTCCAATTCAAGATCATAGGTTAGATAATTCTTTTTATGGGGTTTAAGTTGTCTAGAGGAATAGGCTATGACCTTACCTCTATGCATTACCACATAACCCATACCAACTCTAAAGGAAACACAATACACTACAAACCTATCTGTGCCACGTGGAAAAGTCAAGACTAGAGCAAAAATAAGTCGAGTCTTCAACTCCTGAAAACTCTTCTCCTAGGAATATAACATCTGAAATTTGAATTTCTTCTTGATTAGTCTAGACATGCAGAAAGCAATAGAAGAAAACCCTTTAACAAACTGTCGGTAATAGCCATCTAAACCCAAGAAACTCCTGATGTCTAATTGAGAAATGGGTTTTGGTGAATTTCTTACTGCTTTGGTCTTTCGAGGATCAACTCGAATGCCATCATCGGACACGATTTGACTAAGGAAATCTACTGACCTTAACGAAAATTTGCACTTACTGAACTTAGTAAATATCTGATGATCTCTAAGGGTCTTCAATCCAACCCTCAAATAGTCGGCATAATTACTCTCATTATGGGAATAGACAAGGATGTCATCAATAAAGACTATGAAGAACATGTCCAAGTACTGCTTGAACACCCTAATCATCAAGTCAAAAAATGTTGTAGGAGAATTCGTTAGTTCTAAATACATAATAATAAATTTGAATTGACCATACAGATTCGCAATGTCACATTCTCTAACTTTAAGTTGATAATAGCCAGACCTAAGGTCTATCTTACAGAAATATCTTTCACCTTTAAGTTGTTCGAATAAGTCATCAATTCTAGGGAGAGGATACTTAATCTTGATTATGACTTTGTTTAACTGACGGTAGTCGATGTACATTATGAGAGAACCATCTTATTGCGCACGAAAAGAACTGTGGCACCCTATGGGAAAAATATAGGTTTAATGAAACCCTTATCTAAAAGATCTTTAAACTATTCTTTTAGTTCATTAAGATCAACTAGAGCTATTCTATATGGTGGAATAGAGATAGGTTGGGTATCTGGAAGGAGATTTATTCCAAAGTCAATTCCCTTTTCTGGAGGAACTCTGGTAAGACCTTCTAGGAATACATTTGGGAATTCTTTTACTACTGGAACTGACTAAAGACTCGGAGTTTTAGAATTTGAGTCCTTGACTTAAACAAGATGGTAAATAGACCCCTTGCATATAATATTTCCCTCCTTAAGATAGGAAACAAACTAAACCTTAAGAAGTTAAGTACTTCCCCTCCATTCAATAACTGGTTCATTAGGAAACTGGAACTGACAACTCTATTTCTATAGTCAACTGAGTATAACATGAGTTGAGCCAACCCATGCCGAGGATGACATCAAAATTAGTCATCACTAACTCTACAAGGTCAAGTGAATAAACTTTCTGAGACACTGTGATCGAGCAATTTTTGTATACCGTTCTGACTATAATACACTTACCCACTAGGGTAGACACTGAGAAAGGCTCTGCTAATATGTCAGGACTGACACCGAAGTCAATATCTATATAAGGGGTCACAAAGGAAAATGAAGCTCTGAGGACTAACGATGCATAAACATGAAGATAGTAAATTTGTAATGTACCTATCACCATATCTAGAGAACTCTCTTGATCATGCCTTGTCTGAAGAGCATACAACCTATTCTAGCGCTGCCCACTGGTCGCACTGGAAGTGGCACCCTGCTGAGTCGGGCGACCTGTTGGGGTTAATGAAAAGTTAGACTGACCCGGATACACGAACCAAAATTAGGCCTTATCGTATGGGCATCTCGAGCCCAACAAGGATCAGAGATCGCCCTATTAACCAAACCCAATCTATCAAATCAATCCACAAGTATCGAATCAACTCCAAACATATAGCAATGTAGAGAAAATAAGGCTAACAATCATCACTTAAGAAACGTCTAGTCAATCCATTAATGTCAATATACTAACAAACATACCCAAGTCAACAGTCATCCAGAAAACCTTTACAAATCCAGTGCCCATAATATGTCGGGAAAAGCCCTCGTTAATAGCCAAAAACTCAGTCTAATAAATGTCTATGACATAAGATAGGAAGATCCTAAAATGTATGCCTTCCGAAGGACAGAAACTCACCACTTCAAAGTCAATACACGAACCGCTTAAAAACTTGGTCACTGTAAAAGAAGAGAAGAAGAAGCTTCGTCCCTTGTGTCACATGGGGACACAGCGTCCGAAGACGATTAGTGGTTGGAGCGCTAGCATGTCATTCAAGGGTAAGGATAAAATAGTGTCATCATTCAAAACCAAATCAAACCATCAAATGCAGCCACGTATATATACATAGGCATATATACAGATATATAGATACATCAAGTATCTGGAAAGGAAACAAAACTTAGAATACATTACGAAACATCCAATCATGATACATAAAGTGGAGGACTCTAACTTTCCACTTACGTAGTTTAGAGAGTTTGATCTTCCTAATTTTATTGAGAAAGGGTACACTAACCTCAAGTCGCCTTATTAAGCAAGTGGACTCTAACCAAAAGCCATCATATCAATTAAGTGGGCTCTAACCACAAGCCATCTTATCAAGCAAGTGGACTCTAACCACAAGACATTTTATCAAACAAGTGGACTCTAACCACAAGACATCTTTTAAAGCAAGTGGACTCTAACCACAAATCGTCGCGTCCATTACTAATCGACATTAGGACTCTAATTCTATGTCCATGCATTCACATCCACTTAGTTCAACATTAAATGACTATAACCTACTTAAACAAGTCAAGACTTCATGGCTACAATTCTACACCATACATGACCACAAGGTCTTTATGAACCATTTATCAATCAATAACTTTAATAGGCCAATGCCTTAGTTTCAATCATCATTCAAGTCAAATTGTGGTCCTCAAGACCTTTACCAAACCATTCATTCTTCATTAGCATTCTTACACCAAGCTTTTGTTAAAAAACAATTCAATTTCATGTTTTGGGACTCAAATACCCTTTTAACCAATCAACCACCAAAATCATGACCCAACTTATCAAACACCTTTACCAAGACCAAAATCAATGTAAAAATTATCAAGCTTAGGGTTACTCATGACCCATTTGTTAAACCACCATCAACAAGTTCCTACATGTGTAAACCATCACACAAAACATTTATAGACATAAGTTTAAACATGAGTAAACATTACTCATCACTATGCATCAAAACCCTCATCATTTGGTTTCAAAACCCACTATTCAAGAATCAAAATCAATGTTTAAAATACATGATATTTGACAAATAACACAGAGGAAAGAGTCATATGCCTTATACAAGATGATTCATGGAAAGAACTTGACCCCTTTAGCCTCTAGAAGAATACCTCTTGAAACCCTAGCCTCCAATCTTGTTGAAGAAGTTTAGAGAGTGTTTTAGAATGTTTTGATCTTGTCCATCTGAAAATGAAGGGCCAAACAATGTTATAAGTCATGGGTCATATGGGTTTAGGGGTACGAAATGTCTAAAATGTCTTCAGCTTAAAAGCTAAAAATTCAACCCAGGAGGGTATGACTCACTTACTCAACTATACCTTTGGGTATGAATGGTACCCTTACTCATACCCTAGGCCTTACTATTGACACCTAAAGTTTCCAACATATGACTACACATGCGTAAATTGAACCCTAATGTATGATAACTACCCCACAACTCATACCCTAAGCAGAACACTCCTGATCAAACTCAAGACATTATACGACTTGCTATATTACGACTCGTACCTTTACATACGACTAGGGAGAGGCCAAACTGTACTTTGGATAGAATGTTATCAACCTAAACTGATCATTATATGATAGGGTGGGTACTAGTTATACCCTATCATATGAGAGGTATTCTTAACCGTACCCTACCCAGAATCTCAATCTTGGGAAAATATCTAAGGTTTTAAAGTCAAGGTGTTTCAATTCTCCTCCACTTGGATAATTCGTCCTCGAATAAAGGCTAGGGCAAGCAAAAGAATGAGTTAACATATCATTACACATAAAACCGACCTTTAATCAAGTTAGAAAACAAAGATATTCAACAAGGATAAGACACATGCCATGATCATTATAAATCATCCATTAATTCAATTGACTTTTGGACTCGAACCCATTATCAATCGAAACATTTGCTCAATTAAATGTTTAGGGACTTGAACCCATTGCCTATAAAAGACATGAATAAAGATAAGAAGTTTAAAACATACCTCATGCATGAGTTTCTAAAATGGGGAATAAATGTGGATACTTGGACTTCATGTCCTCTTCTACCTCCTAAGTGGCTACCTTGGAGTTTTTGTTCCTCCATAGAACCATTACCAAAGCCATCTCCTTCATTCACAACCAGCAAACTTGTCTATCTAAGATTCTCAAGGGACCTTCTCATAAGACAAAGAGTCTAAAATACCAACATCTTCCAAGGGAACAACCAACGAATGATCACCCATATATTTTCGCAACATAGACATAAGGAATACCGAATGGATGGATCACAAACTAGAGAGCAACTGCAACTTATAGGCAACATTACCAATCCTCTTCAAAATCAAATATGGACCAATATACCTGGGATTAAATTTCCCCTTCTTACCAAACCACAACACTCCCTTCATTAGAGATACCTTTAAGAATGCCCAATCACCAACATTAAACTCCAAATCTATATGTCTCACAGCCGCATAGGACTTTTGGAAAGTTTAAGCGGCTTTCAACCTATCACTAATCACCTTCACCTTCTCCAAGCCTTAGTGAACCAAATTAGGGCCAAGAAACTTACCCTCACCAACTTTATACCACCCGATAAGAGAACGATATCTCCTACCATATAACGGCTCAAAAGGAGCCATACCAATGCAAGAATGGTAACTATTGTTATAGCCTAATTAAATCAAAGAAAAATGATCGTACCAACTATCGTCATAATCAATCACACAACCAAGGAGCATATTTTCCAAAGTATGAATGGTACTCTCTGATTTTCCATCCGTTTACAGGTGGAAAGTAGTACTAAGGCACAGCTTAGTCCCTAAACCTTTCTGGAATGACCTCTAAAAGTGAGATGAAAATGGAGTACCACGATTTGAAATGATAGAAACTAAAGCACCATGCAACTTCACAATCTCCGCAAGATATAAATTAGCATAATCCTCCATCGAATAACTAGTCCTCACTTGTAAGAAGTGAGATAACTTGGTCAGTCTATCAATAATGACCAAAAAAGAATTACATTTATTCTAAGATCAGAGAAAACTAGTCACAAAAGCCATATTAATTATCTCCCACTTCCATTCAGGAAACTCAATCTCTTGGTACAAACCCCCAGGGTAAAGTGTTCAACTTTCACTTGTTGACACACTATACACTAAGCCAAAAAGCTAACCATATCTCATTTCATATTATTCCAATAATAGAACTCCCTAAGATTATGATACATCTTCATAGAACTAGTATGAATAGCATACTGAGATCTATAAGCCTCATCCATAATCCTTTCCCTAAATCCATCTACATTGGGAACGCATATCCTACCTTTTTACCTCAAGTACCATCACCACCAATCGCAAAATTGACAATGTTTTGCTGACCTAGACTACTCTTAATCTTCACCAAATTGGGATCCAACAATTGTTTTTCCTTTATCTCCACAACAAGAGATGATTGCGACACCTAATGCACAAATACACCACAATTCTCAGAGTCTATGATAAGAACTCCAAGATTACCCAAACAATGAATGTCCTCACCTCCTCATCAACATGAGCTAAACTCCCCATGGATAACCTGCTAAGATCATCAGCAACTATGTTAGCTTTATCTAGATGGTAATAGAGACTCATATCGTAGTCCTTTAGAAAGTCCAGTCATCTCCGTTGTCTGAGATTCAACTCCTTCTGAGTAAACACATACTGAAGGCTCTTTTAATAAAAAAAAATGTCAACATGAACCCTATAGTGATAGTGTCGCCAAATATTCAATGCAAATACCACGACTAAAAACTCTAAATTATAATTAGGGTAGTTCTTCTCATGAACTTTCAATTTCCTAGAAGCATAGGACACCACCCTACCATGCAACATCAATACACAACCAAGCCCAATGTGAGAAGCATCATAATATACCATAAACCCATTATTACTCTCAATGCAAGGTCAAAACTAGAGCAGAATTAAATTTATCTTTAAACTTCTTAAAACTATCCTAACGTGCATCCAACCAAAAGAACTTAACCTTTTCTGGGTCAACTTAGTCAATGGAACTGCTATCATAAAAAAATGTTACACAAATCTCCTATAGTAATCGGCTAGACCTAAGAAGCTCTGAATATCAGTTGAAGTCGCAGGTCTAGGCCACTTCTTAACCACCGCAACATTTTATGGATACACCATCATTCCTTCACTAGAGATAACATGACCAAGAAAATTCATAGTCTTCAATAAAAACTCACACTTAGGGTACTTGGCATACAAACGATGATTCTTCAAGGTTTTCCATACAACGGAGGTAGTCAACATAATCTGCCTTACTCTTAGAATAGACCAAGATGTTATCAATGAAGACGATGACAAAAAAGTCTAGGAACGGATGGAAGACCCTTTACATCAAGTCCATAAATTTTGCTGGAGCATTGGTCAACCCAAAATACATCGCTAGGAATTCCTAATGACCATACCAGGTCCTAAAGGCATTTTTAGGGATATCCACTTCCGTAATCTTAAGATGATGATAACCCAACCTAAGATCAATCTTAGAGAAACACTTTACACGTTGAATCTATCAAATAAGTAATTGATACTTGGACACGATAGTTATTCTTTATGGTCACTCTATTCAATTGACGATAGTCAATGCACATCAGAAGTGAACCATCCTTTTTGTGCATAAAAAACACCAGAGCCCACTAAGGAGACATACTAGGATAGATAAAACCTTTATATAAGAGATCCTTCAATTGGTCCTTAAGCTCCTTCAACTTTGGCAGATCCATTCTATAAGGAGGGATAAAAATTGATGAGTGTCTGGAACAAGATCAATTCTAAAATCTATTTCCCTATCAGGAGGAATACTAGGAAGGTCTTTGGGAAACCAATTAACCACGAGAATAGATTCTATAGAAGGACCTTCTGAGTTAGAATCCTTAACTCAGACCAAATGTTACAAGCACCTTTTAGAAATCAACTGTTGGGATCTAAGATATGAGATGAACATCCCCTTAGGAACTAAAGAACCCCCTTACCATACAATGATCGGCGCATTAGGGAATTTAAACATGACCTTACGGGTCCAACAATCTAAGGAAGAATAGCACGAGTGCAACCAATCATCCCTAGAATAACATTGAAATCGACCATGTCCAACTCTATCAATTCTGCCAAAGTTTTTATACCACTAACAGCTACCACACAACCCCTATAGACTCTTTTAACAACCATAAAGTCTCTTATTGGGGTAGAAATATAAAAAGTAGCCGACAGACACTCAGGACAAAAACTAAAATGCACAACAACAAATGGGGTCACATAAGAGAGGGATGACCCTGGATCAAGTAAAAAATACACATCATGGGAGAAAATTTTTAACATGCCCTTGACAACATCTGGAGATGCCTCAAACTCTTAGCGAGTAACAACTGCATATAATCAATTTCGGCCAGTGCCGGTAATAGAAACTAAAGCAGAAGTAGAAGAATCACCCTTTGATATAGGAACTGATGAAGTATCAATAGGGGTCATATTGGCTTATGAATCCACAATAGAAGGGCACTCTCACTGCATGTGTCTAATCTGACAATATTAAAAATATTTAATCCTCTCTTTCTCACATTGGCCACGATGATGCTAACTATAGAATCTACAAGAATGGTAGGATGGAGTTGATTGAGCCTTACTAGCCTGAAATTAGGCACCCTAAGCCTAGAACCCACCATTAAACTAATACTGAGGATTACCCAATAGCTTCATAGAAGGAGCACTAGATAAGGAGAAAGAATTGGAACTCCCCCACTTCTTTCTTGGCCACTTACCACCATCTCTACCACTTTGCTCAGAAGACCTAAATTTCTTCTCTAGACTTTCGCAAAACTCAACTTGTTTCTATTTGCTTCCTCCTATTATTGCATATATACCACCAACCTAGAGATATCCATATCCTTGATCAATAAGGCAACCTTTATCTCAAGGATCAACTCATGAGATAGCCCCGAAGCAAACTTACGCATCCTATCCCTCATGCTAAAAACCATCTCCAGAGTATACGGAGATAGTTGGTGAAACTTCAATGCATACTCCTTGACTGACATTCTCTCTTGCACCAAATTAAAACACTCCTACTCCTTTCTTTCCCTTAACTCTTAAGGAAAGAAGTAGTTTGGAAATACATTAGTGAAATCTTCCTATGATATGACTCATCAGCATTACCCCTATCCTAATCCCATTTATCGTACCATTGGTATGCCACATCCTTCAGCTGATAGGCTGCAAAATCTATCCCTTCCATATTAGTGGCATGCATAACTCTGAAAATATTTTCCATCTCATCTAGAAAAACCTTAAGGATCCTCTTCTACCATAACACTAGTAAAGTTTGAAGGACTCGACCTCATGAATTGTCTAACCCTTGTGGCCTCAGAATAAAGAGTAATAGATATACCACGTTCAGCCTGAGAAGCCACCAATGGAGCAATCATATGAATCAATTAACAAAACTCAATATTTGTCATATAGGCCTGAGGAACTAAAGGTGGACTAGAAGGAATCGATATAACTCTAGGACCATCAAGAACAATACCTCTAGATCAGGTTTGTACTGTATAAGTTGGATGAACTTCGTCCATATTATCCTCAGTACGGACAAAAGGGTTTGCTTGAACATCAGATCTTCTTGGAGGCATGATCTGAAAGGTAAGCAAACATATATTAGAGAAATCCAAGACCTTAAAATATATAGCTCAAAATAAGACAACAAGGTGAAATATTCTTAAATGTATCATAGTCTCTCTCTTATAGGTGTGGTGCACTACACATCTATAAAAGAAACTCTACATGACATGGCTTTATGGACACCCAACTGACCATAAACCTAGGCTCTAATATCAACTTGACATGACCCAAAGTTGGGCCTTGTCATATAGGAATCTCGTGCCTAACAAGGATCAGAGATCACCTCATTAACCTAACCCAATCCATCAAATCAATCAATAAGTGTTGGATGAACTCTAAGCATATAGCAAGGTAGCAAAAACAAGGCTAACAATCATCACTTAAGCAGCTTCTAATCAATCCATTAATGTCAACATACTAAATAACATACCTAAGTCTAAAGTCATCCATAAAACCTCTACAAATCTATGCCCATAATATGTTGGGACAAGCCCCTGATAATAGCCAAAAACCAAGTCTAGTACATATCTATCACATAGGATAGAAAGACCTTAAAATGTACGCCTTCCAAAGTGTAGAAGCTCACCACTTCAATGTCAATGCACGAACAACTTGAAAACCTGGTCAATGTAAAGAAAGAGAAGAAGAAGATACGACCCTTGTGTCTCATGGGGACACAACGTCTGAATACAGTCAGCGGTTGGAGCACTAGCATGTAACTTAAGGGTAAGGATAAAATAGTGTCATAATTCAAAACAAAATAAAATCATCACATGCAACCACATTTATATATGTAGATATATAGATATATTGAGTGTCGGGAAAGAAACAAGAGTTAGCATGCATTATGAAACATCCAATCATGATACATAAAGTGGAGGACTTTTACTTTCCACTTATGTAGTATGGGGAGTTTGACCTTCCCGATTATATTGCGCAAGAGGACTCTAACCTCAAGTCGCCTTATTAAGCAAGTGGACTCTAACCAAAAGCCATCATATCAATAAAGTTGGCTCTAACCATAAGCCATCTTATCAAGCTAGTTGAATCTAACTACAAGTTATTTTATCAAACAAGTGGACTCTAACCACAAGATATTTTTCAAAGCAAGTGGACTCTAACCACAATCCGCCACGTCCATAACTAGTCGACATTAGGACTCTAACCCTTTGTCCATGCATTCACACCCACTTAGTTCAACATTCAATTACTCTAACCTACTTAGACAATTCAAGCCTTCAAAGCTACAATTCAACACCATACATGTCCACAAGGTCTTTACGAACCATTTATCAATCAATCATACTAATAGGCCAATGCTTTAGTTTCAATCACCATTTAAGTCAAATTATGGTCCTCGAGACCTTTACCAAACTATTCATTCTTCATTAGTATTCTTACACCAAGGTTTAGTTCAAACATATTTCAATTTCATGTTCTTGGGAATCAAACCCCTTTTTAACTAGTCAACCACCAATTTTACGAATTAACTCATTACATGGCCAACAAGGCCTTTACAAAGTCATTTACCAAACACCCTTACTCATTAAGTCATTGCCTTAGTTCAAAACACTATTAATATACAATTAGTTATTTCTCTTAGATATTTTCAAAAACACCTTGAGGGATACATTTACCATGACCAAAATTAATGTAAAAATTATCAAGCTTAGGGTTAATCTTGAACCACTTATTAAACCACCATCAACTAGTACCCACATATGCAAACCATCATTGAAAAAATTTATAGGCATAAGTTTAAACAAGAGTAAACATTACTTATCACTATGCATCAAAATCCTCAATATTTGGTTTCAAAACCCACTATTCAAGAATCAAAATCAATGTTTAAAATACATGATATTTGAGAAATAACAACAAGGGAATAATCACATGCCTTATACAAGATGATTCACGGAAAGAACTGGACCCATTTAGCCTTTAGAAGAACACCTCTTGAAACCTTAGCCTCCAATCTTGTTAAAGAAGTTTAAAGAGTGTTTTGGAATGTTTTGATCTTGTCCAAGTAAAGAATAAATGTCCAAACAATGTTATAAGTCATGGTTCATAGGGGTTTAGGGGAAGGAAATGTGTAAAATCTCCTTAGCTTAAAATCTAAAAATTGAACCCAAGGGGGTACGACATACCTTACTCAACCGTACCCTAGGGTACAAGTGGTACCCTTATTCGTACCCTAGGCCTCACCATGGACCCATAAATTATTCAACATATGACTAAAAATGCATAACTCATACCCCTAGGGTATAAGAAGTACCCTACAACTCATACCCTAGGTAGAACACTCCAGATCAAACACAAGACATCATACGACTTGCCATTTTTTGACTCTTACCTTAACATATGACTAGAGAGAGGCTAAATAGTATCTTGGACAGAACCTAAACTGATCATCAAATGAGAGAGTGGGTACTAAATATACCATAGCATAGGATAGGTATGGTTAACCGTACCTTACCCAGAATCTTAAACTTAGGAAAATCTCTAAGGGTTCAAAGTCAAGGTGTTTCACCCATCTGATGAACATCCTTACTCTTTTGTCCAACTATCAGGCAACCCCTGATCCTATGGCCTGGCTTATCATATACAAAACACTCATCACTGCCTGCTCTTCACTCACCTTGATAATTCTTTCCACATATCGAATTGGTATGACCACTGTTTACACTACCTTAGGACTTGGAGCCTAAAACTCTATCTCGACTATCATATTTAAACTTAGACACTGGCAGACTGGTTAAAGATAGAGATGGAGCTTAGGATTTCTAGAAAAACTGAGAACAATTACCGTCTTCTAACTTTGACTGTGAGAACCTAAAGCTACTTATACTTAACCTCTTATTCTCTCTTTCTCTCTCATTAAGCTTCTCCTCCTGAATCTACTGAGCATAAAACATAAGTCTAGAAAGATTCATATCCTTAATCAACAAGGCAGTCCTACACTCTTTGACCATACGATCAGATCCATTAGACACAAACTTACTCATCCTGGACCAGGAGTCAGCTATAATAGTTGGAGCATAAATCACCGACTAAGTGAACTTAAGTGAGTACTCCCTTACCCTAATGCTACCCTAATTCATGTTAATAAACTCTTGAACCTTGGTTTCCCTCATCTCTTGTAAGAATAACCTATCTAATAAGGTTGTAGCAAACTCTTCCTACGTAAGAGGTCCTACATCAACATCCCTATCCTCCTTTCATAACTTGAACTAGGTGTGAGCTATACCTTATAACTGATACGTATCTAAGTCATCTCTTACTAGAAGTGACACCCATTAAATCTATCACTTTTTGCACAGCATCCAAAAATACTTGTGAATCCTCCTCAAACTTAGATCCCAAAAACAAAAGGGAATTCATCCGAGTGAATTCCCAAATTTTAGTTGCATCTATATTCAACATTGGATTGGCTAGACCAACAACTTGCTGATTAGTTTGACCAGCTACAGAATGTTCTAAGGCCATGAAAGAATCCCTGAACTCAGTGTAAGAGCCATAGTTGTTAAGGGGATCTTTCTAAATAGGTGGTGGTGTAGGCTGATCCCCGTTCCTTCTTTCATTGTTTTTTCTAGGAGGCATTGTCTATAAACGAAATGAAGAGTAAGTTATAAAGAAAAGAATTCACTAGAGCTCATGCTCTTTCGCACTACATGAACATTGTAAGAAGGGAAACTTTTATAAGAATGTCTCGTAGCCTATTAACCATAAATGTGGCACATTTCACACCCATGCACAATACTCTACTCAACGTGGATTTCAAAATCCCTAGGACACTCTAAAACCTTAGGCTCTAATACCAAGATTGATCAGGACCCAGGGCTACCCCTAGTCACGACACGGTGCTTAAGGCTAAAAGTGACCCAAGCTAACCCATGAACTGGCACCTACTGTGAGAACTGAATAAAGTAATACTAAAATAACAAGAGCAAAAGATAAACTGATAAAACACAATCAATATTGATTACTGAACTAAATATAATGAACATATCTAAAAATAAAACAACTGATAACATTTGAAAGATAAACTGACTACATGAATATATCTAGTCTGAATGTCTTAAAGCCTCTATTATGAGAAGCTGATAGGAAAAGACTCCAACTAACTTTGATTGACTAACATAAAAGTAACTATTGTAAATAAATGAAATAAAAATATCATCCTTGATGGATGAGGACTCACCACACTAATCCAGAGAAGGAGCTGATCTGTGTAAGGAGGCTAAGAAAACTATGCGTTTGAATATATGTTATAAGAAAACATAACATAGAGAAAAGTATGTGATAATTACTTTGAATTCATTGGTACGTGAGGTAAAAACAACTAAAATACATATGAAATTTAACCATGAATGCATGAACCTGTAAAACTGAGAATGCAAGACCAAGTATAGCATGTACTGACATGATCTGAGAAACTGAACAACTGATATCTAAATAACTAAAATAACCTGTAAACTAATTGAATGAATACTAAAATCTTACTTGTTCAAGCATAGTTGAACTTACATAGATTAAGTACTGACTAAAACTATGAGAGTTATCATGTAACCAACATGCCTCAATATGTGCTAATCAGGGTCCAATTTTTAACCCTAGTTGTAAGGGTGTCAATTACATGCCATGAATACTAGCACTGGCTAAGTGGATTGATCTTAGGGGTTTTTATGAACTTTAGTAGTGTTATCCTAGCTTATTCAGCCTTATTTTGCCAAATTATTATGTGTTTAATGTGTTAATGATGATATAATTGAGCATCTAAGGGTTTAAGCATGTGATTATAATGTTTATGGTGTCTTTCAAACAAGTTCATACTTTATTTTGTCATTTAGAGTTCAAATGTGAAAACTAGTGTTACTAGCTTGAGCTAGGTGTTTGTCTAATTTATCTTGATGGATTCTAATGTTTTAAATGAGTTCATAAGGGTATGATGGTGTAAATATGCGTGTAAAAAGGTTTTAATAATGTTAAGGGTAAATTTAATCAATCCAAGTGTCAAAACAATAAGTTAAAGATCAATGCGGGCAAGCCTAGTCTTAGCTTGAGTTTCTAGTCCACCGTTCTTGATATTGTGTTGTTTTGATCTATAATCCATGGTGTATGATGATGTAGGAAGATTGGTAAGTTTATTATGGTGATATATCAATAATATATAAGATATAAATTAAAGGTAAATAACACCAAAAGGCTTTGGATTGAAGACAAAGGCACAAGACAAGGTTTGGATATCAAAATTCAATTTCTAGTGAGGGGTCACGATAGCCCCATGGAACGAGCCCTATTTGACTTATTAAATAATTGTTATGGAAACCCCAATTTACTTGACTATGTAGTTCACCACGACCCTTGCTCAAGTTGACTACACATTGCGGCGCAACCTCTATTTCACACACGGCCAAAAGCCTTCTACTATAAATAGGACCTGTTGAACACATTGTAATCACCTTGGACGTCTTGGACAATTGGATAGGGGATGTGAAACAATTTAATTAGGGTTTATTTCTCTTTAATTTAGATTTTTAAAGGATTTTATCATGTGTTCATTGAATTGAATTGTAATTATGTCCATTAATGGATAAACACTCCCTTTCGGGGTTAAGGCTAAGAACATGACTACATTTGATTTAATTTGAGTTTGTTTGGATTACTTGTAATCTTTCTATTTGTTTATCCTTGTTTTAACTATATTAAGGATTTGTGACCCTTAGACTACATATATTATCAAACTTGTGATCTTGAGAGGGGGAATAGAAAGATAAAATATGGGGATAAATAGAGTGATCTTGTCTGGTTAAAATATAGGATGATATCTTAATACATCTAAATGAATTATTACATCCCCACTCAACGATGTAGTTGTAATGTCCAGTTAGGTAGAAGGTTAGAAGTCGGGAGACCATGACCATACGATAAACCCTATGAATCAACAACTAAGATAAGTAATCTAATGAATGATGTTCAATAGCATAGTATGATTGTTCATAGTGATTTAACCTCTGGGTTTTCATCCATTGACTGTCCAAAGTCTTTACTTTCCCGTATTAGTTTACTTTACTTTTAGTTTATAAACTCTCAAACTTTTTTTATTATGATTGCACTGATTAATTTTAATAGTCAAACTTGAATTGAATAGTCGATAAAATAAGTCTCCGAGGGATAGATATTCGGATTTATTTAAGGCCACTTTATTACTTGGTGAGACTATGTACACTTACGTGGGCGCTTGGGCGCAATAAGTTTTTGGCGTCGTTGCTGGGGACTTGTAAATTGACAACTATTTTTATTTTAGTATTACATTTTAGATTTCCTTAGTGCTTTACACTTCGTCTTGGTATTGAACTTGCAGGAAATAGGTTTATAGGGTAATAAGCTGACAAGGGATAGGGAATTGGTTAAACCAAGATCGGAACCTAAGAAACACTTCCATTAATGAAGGAGAGAAGAAATCCTTATCCCCCATACCCAATAATTTCAAGATGAACAAAATAATCCTACTCTTATGGTTGACGAACAACCAGCCCGCAGGATAGTTCATGAAATGGAAATCCCACTTCCGCCAAATTTGACCTCTGCTTTTTAGAATAATACTGTTAGAGGTAACATTGAGCTGAAATAGAACATAGTGCAACTTTCGATTAGCAGTGAACAGTTTATGGGACTTTCAAATTAAGATCCACTAGTCCATCTACAGAACTTTCTGGAGATCAGTGATACATTTATTCCTATAGGTGTGTCAACTGATTATGTTAGGCTGACATTATTCCCCTTTTCACTAATAAGAGAAGTAAAAAGGTGGTTGAACGCTGAGCCGGAAGGTTCAACCAAAACTTGGGATGACTTAACTCAGAAATTCCTCATCCAATTCTTTCCATCTGGAAGGACTACAAAATTGTGCAATGAGATTGTGTGCTTTAAATAGAAGCCAGATGAGAATTTATATCATGCATGGGCGAGGTTTAAAGCTCTTCTTCGGGACTGTGCACATCATCAGCAGTCTAATGAGGTACTAGCTCATACTTTTGTTGAGGCACTTGATCACAACACAAAAATTTTACTAGATTCAGTTGTAGGTAGTAAAGCGTTGGAATTGACATATGACAAGCTTTATATCTTGTTGAACTAAATTGCACAAGGAAATCCTGAGTGGCATTCTAACTCAAGAAATACAACACAAAAAGGTTGCAGGTGTGTTGGAGGTAGACTAATTTACTGCTATATCTACCCATATTGCTGCACTTCAAAATCAATTAAATACTCAGTTAAGCAATATGAAAATGGAGGTTACATAGCCTACAACAATAGTCAATGCAATTCAGCAACAAGCACTTTCTGCGTGTTTGTGACAATAGTGATCATTCTGCAGATATGTATGCTGCCAATCCTGAGTCAGTGATGTTTATAGGGAATGTTCAAAGGCCAAATTATGGGAACACCTACTATCTAAAGTGGCAGACTCTGCCACCAAATCAATCATGTAACACCTAATAATTATAGTTTCAGCAATAATAGGTACAAAGAAATCAAGCCACTAGCAATATGTAAGAGATGTTGAAACAATTTTAGCTACTCAAGCATACTTAGCAGTGGATATAAAGAGCCAGTAAGTGGATACAAAGAGCTTGGAGTTGCAGATAGGTCAGATAGCAGCAACGCAGAATACCAGACCTTAAGGTGATAAGCCAAGTGATTTTGAAAATCCTAAATAAGTAATGGAAATCACTTTGAGTAGTGGTAAACAACTTAATGAATAAACTCCAAAGAAAACAAAGGAGGTACATTTAGATTTGATTCCCCCACAGGTATCTAAAAAAGTTGCTGAAAATTTAAGAAAGTCTTAGTACACAAAAACAAAATTTATTGAACAGGTGACGGAGAGACCACCACCACCTTTATCGCAGAGGCATAGAAAAGCAAAGGAGGTTGTATGCTTCAACAAGTTTTTTGACATGTTCAGAGAGAAGCACATTAACATACCTTTTTTAGATATTTTGTAGGGAAAGCCCAAATATGCTAAGTACTTGAAGGATGTGGTAACCAACAAAGTTAATCTCTAGGATGTTGAAACATTAGCACTCATGGAAGAATGTAGATCTGTGGTAACGCAAAAGATGCCTCAAAAGCTCCAAGATCTAGGGAGATTCACCCTCCTTATTCAAATTGGCAACAGTAAAATGGTCCATACACTGAGTGATTTAGGGGAGAGTATCAACTTGATGCCCCTATCATGGTTCAACACCTTGGGTTTGGGGAAGCCAAGACCGAGCTCTATAATACTCCAATTGGCAAACGAAACCCTATCTTATCCTGAAGGAATCATAAAGGATGTTCTCATCAAGGGTGGTAAGTTTATTATTCCTGCTGACTTTATTTTTTTGGATTTTAATGTAGATGAAAGAGTACCAGTCATCTTAGGGTGTCCATTCTTAGTGATGGAAGGAGAGCTGATAGATGTGAGAGAGGGCACGCTCACAATGACGCTGGATAAGGAAGAGGGAGTTTTCAAAGTGTACAAATTCCTCAACACACTATCCCAATACAATGACCTATGCATTATTACTATGATTGAAAAGGATAAATGAGGGGTGATGGATTCTATTCCATAAAAGACCTTTTTAAACTTTCTCATTGAGCAGCACAAGCCACAACCTCCACAGCCCAACATGATGGAGATTGATGATCCTGAAAAGGCTATTATTGAGAAGTTTTTGACCTTGAGATTTCACACTCAAGAGGTACGAAATGAATAATAATATGGCATCCGAGTGTGAGGAAGAGGTTGAAGGAAACTGGAAGAATAAAAAATTAGGTCGTACCGCAACACTAAATTAGGCGTTGCTTAGGATTCAACCCAAGTTAAGGTAGGTTTTATTTTTAGTATTTAAGTTTTTACTTCAATAGCTTTTGTTTTTGTTGAGTCATAGGTTGATGGGAAGTCTAAGTACCGGAAAACCTGAGCTAAGGAGCATGGAGAAGACCAAGTATGGGGTCCTCGAACCCTCTTGATATATAAAAGATGCTACTATTCATTACACTTTGAGGACTAAGTATATTTTTAAGTGTGGGCAAGGAAATTCCCATACTTAGGGTAATTTTAAAAAAAATTGTGTTAGGAAAAGGTGGAATATTCTTGTTTGTGCTAGATTTGACTGCATGATACATGTTTTTTGGTTGTAAAAAGCTTGTTGATTGTGTGAATTGCTATTTTGGAGACTCTGTGGCTCATGATTATGACTCTTATACTTGTTGGCTTAATTAGAACTCATGTTATTGTTTGGTTGAGTGTCTATGATGATCCTACTTGAGTTGACCCTATGTCATGTGTGTGTGAGGTGTTTGCATACTTCTTGTTATATTTGATGCTAGTACTTGCCTGGTGTGAGTGCAAAATGAAATAAAGAATATGGGTTTAAGAGATGATATAGGAGTTTCTTTGATAGCCATGATTATACCCTCTTTTACCTACCCATTGTGCATAATTCTTGTTTACCCTATTGAGCCTGTAGCTACTTTTATTGGTAGCCTTATATGTAGCCTAATCCCTTTTTTAATTAACCCTAATTTGATCCAAAGATCCTAAGTGCTTTAGTGTAAATTAATTGAGTTAAGGAGTTGGAAATTCAAGAAGAAAAAGGTGAAATTTAAGCCCTAGTAATACCTATTGGTGTTCAAGAAAATGATATGTGTTGTGGTTAGGAGTTGAGTAATGAAAAGAATAAAAATTTGTTCAAAATGAATAAGTTGGGCATAGACAATACTCTCACCATAGTGTATGTGAATGAGCTTAATAAGATGGGGTAAAACAAAAGATGTGGAAGAACAAAAGTGGTGAAATAGAGTTGTTATATGTGAGTTTATTGTATAATGTGATGTATTAAAGTGCTTAGGGAAGATAGTCACTATTACTGTCTAGAATAGTTCCTACTCATCCCTCATCCTACATTACAACCCATAAAGACCTATTTGATCTTAAGCCTTAAAATACTAATATTAATGGAGTGCTAAACTTAGGGAATGCCTATGGTTCATTTTGTGTAACTTGTGAATTCCTTGTGAGAGTGAGCATAATTTAATTCATGTACCCATTTTGTTATAAATTGCTTTTGTGTGAGTAATTATGGAAAACTCTCTTATTGTGAGGGAACATGTTTAATGATTGTAAGGTGATCATATAATGTATTTTATTGAGAAATATGCATGAGTTTTCCAACTAGGTGAGTCAATTCTTAAGGCTAGGATGTTTTAGAGTAGTATTCTTGAACTGTCAATTGTGTATAAAACATGCTTAGCGTAGAAACATGCATTTTGTGCAGTCATTGTAGTACTAGCGTGAGTATCTTCCTAGTATTAGAATTAAGGGTCACCTCAGCGTATGATGCTTAGAGTAAGGAATTGTTCGAGAATGAACAAGGGTTTAAGTGTGCGGTGGTGATCTGAGGTGGTTCTATGCACTTTAGTGATGGTATCCTTTCTTATTTAGCCTTTTTTGAGGACTTCTTATATATTTAATGTGTTAATGATGATATAATTGAGCATCTAAGTGTTTAAGAATGTGATTATAATTTTTATGGTTTCTTTCAAACAAGTTTGTACTTAATTTGGTCACTTAGAGTTCAAATGTGAAAACTAGTGTTACTAGCTTGAGCTAAGTATTTGTCTTGTATATCTTGATGGATTCTAATGTGTTAAATGAGTTCATAAGGGTTTTATGGTGTAAATATTTTTGTTAAAATGTGTTCATAATGTTCAAGGGTCAATATAATCAATCCAAGAGTCAAAATAATAAGTTAAAGATCAATGTGGGCAAGTCTAGTCTTAGATTGAGTTTCTAGTCCACCATTCTTCGTATTTTGTTTTTTTGAGATCTAATCCATGGTTTATGATGATGTAGTAATATTTGTGAGTTGATTATGGTTATATATGAAAAATATGTGTAAATGACACCAAAAGGCTTAGGATTGAAGACAAGGTTTGGACATTAAAATACAATTTCCAGTGAGGGGTCATCGTATCCTTGTGGTGCGATGCCTATTTGATTAAGAAAGCATTGTGCTGTAAACTCCAATTTACTATAATAACTAGTTCTCCAAGACCCTTGATCAAGCTAACTACCCATTGTGGCTCAGTCCCTATTTCACACATGGACAAAAGCTTTCTACTATAAATAGGACTTGTTGAACACATTGTAATCACCTTGAACATCTTGGAGCTTTGGAGAAGGGCTTATCAATTCATTAATTAGAGTTTATTTCAATTTACCTTATATTTATTACGAATTTTATCATGTATTCATTGAATTGGATTACAATTATCTCCATTAGTGGCTAAACTCTCCCTTTCTGGGGTTAAGGCCAAGAACATGTTTACTTTTCCTTTGAATTGAGTTTTTTGGATTACTTATCATCTTCTCTTGTTTGTTTATCCTTTTTTTAAACTATTTTAAGTATTTTCTACCCTTAGAATACATATATTGTCAACCTTGTATTCTCGGGATGGGGAATAGGAAATAGAACATGGGGATAAATGGAGTGAGGCTCTTGTTTTTTTATGAAACAAGTAATTAGAATTAGCTACTAGGATAGGGATTTACCTAGAAAACTTGCCTAGTTCATATGTGGGATGATATCCTAATGCATCTCAATGAATTATTACATCCCCGCTCAATGATGTAGTTGTAATGTCCAGTTTGGTTGAAGGTTAGAGGTCGGGAGACCATGATCAAATGATAAAACCTACGAATCAACAACCAAGATAAACAATCAAATGAATGACATTCAATAGAGTAGTATGATTGTTTGTAGTGCTTTAACCCCAAGTTATCGTCCATTGATTGTCCAAACTCTTTACTTTCCTGCGTTATTTAACGTTACTTTCTGTTTATAAACTCTCAAACTCTTTTTATCATGATTGCACTGATTAATCTTGATAGTTAAACTTGGATTGAATAGTTGTTAAAACAAGTCTCTGAGGGATCAATGTTCGGCTTTATTTAAGGCCATTGTATTACTTGGTGAGACCACTTACACTTGCATGTGCACTTGGATGCAACATGGATCAACTAAATTGGTGTCCTAAAGTACTAAGGAGTCACCTTTTACTGGAAGGTGCAACTAAAAGAATGTCAACCCTTAACTAGAAGGAAGACCTCTCAAAATATACACTGCCTACGTAGTTCTGGAACTCAGGGATTGCTACTAAAGTCACACCCTCTACTGGTAGGTGAGCCCCCATCCCTGGGTTTACTCGGTGCTAAATCCTACCCCCAACTGAACTGACACTGGAATCATGAACTACTGTATGCACTGATGATAGATATGCTCAAACCTGGTATTCTAAAAATTCATAGTTCATGCATAATTTGGAGTAATCATAAACATTTGATTTAATAGTGCTCAACATGATCCTATTAAACTGAGTATAACAACAAAATCATGAGTTGACTGACTCATTACTTAAAAAGTCTGAAACATAAGTAAGCACATAAGTATTGGGTGTTAATTACCCGCAACACTGAATAATTACAAACTTCAATAACCTGAAGTCATTATTCAAAGACCCAAAACATGAGGTATTCTAATAACATGATAAATTAAATGAATTTGCATATGGAGATGAGTTAAACTTGGGAAGATAACAAATTTACATGACTTAATTCATAACTTAATAATTTAATGATGAAATCAATTGAATAGGACATGGGTAATTGAAATTTAAAACATGGAATAACCTAATTCATATGGAAACACATGTTGACATGGCTTGAATTCAAATTACTAAGAGAACATATATTAAATTCATGATTTTCATGGATAATTTCACAAAATAAGATTAAAAATTCATACTTGAACAAAAAGAGGATTTTGGGTCTCAATGGGTTCAAGGACCCCATTGATGAATACCCTTTATACCTTAATTAGATGAACTCTTGAAGAAGGCTTGAAAGTTGAACTTGAGTCCTGGAATTCTTGGGAGAAAAGTCTTGAATTCCTTGTTCTTGGGAAGGGGAAAGGGTTTTACATGAGTAATTCTGATGATAATAGGCTAATATTGCCTTTTTGGGTGCTATAAGTCGTGTTTTGGATGATTGGTGCAGACTGGAAGGATCAAAATACCCTTGACTCCTTTAATTTAAGAAGCTAGGAAAATACATTGCCTTTGCACTGCGGAGGTCATTGCGGAGCATAGCCTCCGCGATGCAGACCTCATCGTGGTGCATATCCTCTACGGTGCAGCCCTATCGCAGAGGGTCACTGCCTCTTTGGTCAAAACATGCCCTAAATCCCTTCCAAAAAACTCAAAAATATTCTTGGATTCCCCTTTAACATCCTTAAGTATAATTCAACTCAAAAATATACGTTTTAGATTCTGGAAGGCCAAAAATAAATTTCTCAATATTTTGGGGTCTTGAAAATGGCTAAGTCCCTTACACTTATAAAAATTCCATGCCTTGGACCCCTTAACATGCCACAAATATTTGAAAAAAAATTAAAATCTTATGGTGATTTATAGATACTCAGGACTTAGGCTATTCTTATTGTGTAAGACATGGTGCATTTTGATATGATTTTTGGCATGGACTGGTTTGTAATACCCCAACAAATCCAAACCAACATTAGAGCCATGTACCAAGATCATTCATAGTACATCATAGTTATTTTATAGTTTTATGAGTAGGTTATATGTATATTAAGGTTTCAAATAACTCCCAGCGATCAGAAGAATCAAAACATTCCTTACCGATTGAATTCTTGAGAAGGATATTGTATAGTCAACTTCAAACAATAATATCTCTCATTATACTTGGAATTTTAAATCTGATGACCTATCAACAAATATATAATTGAATTATCTTTTCAATGATACCAATTTTATCTAAATCGGATATCGGAGGAAAGAGTTATTCCTATTTTACTCCAGCATGTCAGGCTGGAAATAGTGTGACGACATTCATGGTAGTTTCCCACATTTATGATGTACTATCACGAAGTTCGTCATCCTTAGGAAGAAACCATCTCCTAAGTGACGACATTCGTGGTATCTTACCATATTTGTGACGCCCTATAACGAAGGTCGTCAGCCTTAGGAAGAAACCAGCTCCTAACTGACGACATTCGTGGTAGCTTACAACATTTGTGATGCCCTATCACGAAGGTCGTCAGCCTTAGGTAGAAACCAGCTCCTAAGTGATGAAATTCATGATAACTTACCAGATTTGTGACGCCTTGTCATAAATGTTGTCAGGCTTAGGCAGAAACCATCAATTCCAGCTCCTGTGTGACGACATTTTTGCAGCTTGTCATATTTTTTGACGTCTTGTCACAAATGTCGTCAGCTATGATTTTCAGCAACTGCGAATTTAGTTCATAAGCGTATTTTTGTCTTTTCCTTCACTTTCCATGACTTATAACACTAAAGAGGCATAATTTTTCCCATTTTTCTTCAGTTAAGCATCTTAAAGAAAAAACCTCTCTTACACTCTCAACCACAAGATTAGGATTTTCTCTCAAGATCATCTCCTCAAGAGAAAACCTAAGGAATTCTTCAAGAACTTTCAGAAACATTAGATCATTTTCAAGATTCAATCACTAAGGTATGCGTAGTGTTCATCTATGGATCCAATCCGTTCATAGAGCTTAAGAACCATGTTTTAAAATACTATTTTGTGAACTTTTTGTGGCGATATGAATATGTACATGTTGATGATTGTTGTTTAAGTTTTAGGATGATATCTAGAGGTGTTTTCATGGAATATATATGCTTATTAGTTGAAAACTATGAACCTTAGATGGTGTAAAATGGTACAAGTTATGAAACACACCTATGCCTCAAACAATGCATGCAAGGTGTTCGATAAAATGCTTAGGATGCTAGAAATTCATGTTTATATGGTTCCATGATGTCTAACTGACAAGTCCATGTTAGCTTTATACTTTAATATGAATTCCATACTTTTCATGTGTTGCTCTTGTTGTGGTATGAAGCATTTATGATAATGGAGATATACAATATGCACATGAAATATAGCTATGCACGCCCTACCATGCTTAATATATTGAGGAACTACATGATGTATAATACCCTCCACTTATGATAATGTGAATTATGGACTCCAATCTTATGATAAAGTCAGTCATGTTGTGTCAGTTTCCTTCCATCGAGTCCTGGGGGTATTGGTACCCAAAAACTATAGTTGTGTGCATAGAGCCATGTCATGTTTCACGATATACAAAATCAAGCCATGATTCAGTAAAATTCAGTCAGTCATGTGACTCAAAAAACCTCATGGTCTCAGTCAGTTATCAAATATCAGTAGTATTCCGTCAGTCAATGGAATTCAGTAAGTTCTACTTACGTACAGTCAGTTAAATCATGTTCAGTCTCTTCAGATGGGAGTAGGATTTAGCACCGAGTGAACCCAAGGATGGGAACTCACCTGTATATGAGGGTGTGATTCTTAGCAGTCATCCTTGCATTCCAGAACTATGTAGCTAGCATAGGTTGAGACATCGCAGCCTGTTATATGAGGGTAGATAAGGTGGATTAACCTATTATATGAGGGTTCCCACCGTTCTCACTAGAGTTACCTGTTATATGTGGGTTTCTCACATGTTGTCCTTACCAGTGGTGCGGTATTGACACCTTTCCAGTCAGGGCAGAGATTGGACCCCATCTTAGCCATAATGGAACATATGGGGCATATCAGTTAAACAACTACCTCCCACAGTTTCAGACTCGGTCTCAGTAAAAGAACTCAGATAGGTCTTCAGATATCAGTACACCAGGATTGTCAGATACAGTCAAATTCTGTTATAGTGCAGAACTCAGATAGTTCCATCAGATTTAAGACTGTTAGATACAGTCACCCATGTTATTAGAACTACAGTTTCATCTATGTCAGTTATCAATAAACCATGTATTAGCGTACAGATCTAGCTATCCCGTACCCACAATCTTAGTTACAATGTATGTATGTTTACACTCTCACATTCATATCAGTCAGTCAGTTAGCATTGTTCATGCATGTAAACCCTTTTACATTAGCCTGCCTCACTCGTATACTCAGTACTCTAGTTGTACTGACGCATTTGTGCTATGGTGCTTTCTTTTATGTTAAACCATAGGTTAAGAGACACGAGCTCCAGATCAGCAGTAGCATCCAGCCACAGAGTTGCAGTGAGTCCTCATGCATTAGAGGGCGATATCATTTTATTTCATTTATTATTTCAACTCAGTTTTTCTAGACGGAGTTTGTTGGAGACATGTTCCTTCAACTCCTTATTCAGACAGTATTAGAGGATTTTAGATTTAGTATTCAGACTGACGTTCAGATTTGATTCAGTTTTTAGCTATTTTGGGTATCTTTCACCCATATGGATATTATGTTTTGATAGATTCTTTATTCAGATGAACCTTATGGCCTGCATGTTCATGTTTTCCGCATTAATACATTATATATGCAGTGTACAGGTACAGATATCTGTCATAGGTTATCTTGTAGTCCCTCGGGGTCATGACCACCGTGTACCATTTCGATTCAAAAAATTGGGGTGTTACAAACTTGGTATCAGAGCCTAATATTCAATAGAGGCCTAGGAAGTCTCAAAGCCGCTTCTAGTAGAGTCTTGTGCATGGGTGTGTTGCGTGCCACATTTATGTACAGGAGGCTATATGATGTTTTAGGAATATTTTCCCTTTTTTTAATATTCATGTCGTGCTTGTAAACATAATTTCAAGTTAGTCTCTCAGTCTAATCCTCTCTTCTCTTATTTCAGAAACATGCCTCCAAATAAAAGAAATCAGCCATCTCCTTAGCCCAAAGATCCTTTAGGTGAACATGTTTCTTATGTGGAGTTCAGGACCGTATTTACCACTCTTGCTCAGTCTATATCGGCCCAAAATGAACGACCAGTAGTCGTTCCGGCCAACCCAGTGGCTAATTCAGCAGAAGCTAGGATTCGGGACTTCACCCGAATGAACCCTAGGTCCTTCTTTGGGTCTAAGCCAGACGAGGATCCTCAGGAATTTGTTGACCAAGTCTAGAAGGTCATTGATATCATAGGAGTCACTTCTTCTCAGAGTGTCGAGTTAGTCGTATACCAATTACAGGATGTCGCTCAAACTTAGTACAAGCAGTGGTTAGCAGAAAGGTTAGAAGATGCAGGTCCTGTTGAGTGGGAAGAATTTGTCACAGCTTTCTTAGACAGATTTTTCCCTAAGAGCTGAGAGAGGCCAAAGTTATTGAGTTCATCAATCTCAGGAAGGGAAATATGACTGTTAGAGAGTATTCTATTAGATTTACTCCGCTATCTAGATATGCCTCTCATGTGGTTGCAGACAATAAGGCTAAGATGAGCAAGTTCGTGTTAGGGGTGAATGATAGCGTGGTAAATGAGTATAGGTCTGCGATGCTAAATAGTGATATAAATTTAGCCAGGCTCATGACCCACGCTCAACAGATATAGGAGCAGAAGGTTAAGACTAGGGAGAGGCAGAACAAGAGAGCAAGAGTAGGAGGTTTCAATTTTTCTTAGCCCAAATCAGAGGGAGAAAATCATTCGCAGTTTTGTCCTAAATTAGTAGTTCCAGGCCCTTCCTCCTCTAGTGCCCCAGTGCTGAAGTTCAGGGACTGCAACAGAGATAGGGCACAAGGCTCTAAATCTCAGAGCAGTGTTAGCAGTGCCCGCACTTATCCTCAGTGTCATACCTGAGGTAAGCACTATCAGGGTATGTGTAGAATGGGTCAAGGCATTTTTTTTGGTTGTGTCAAGCCAGGACATGGAGTTAGGGACTATCCTCAGCCAAGTCCTCAGGGTCAACAGAATTAATCTACAGCTCAGTCCGGTCGCCCGAACCTGCAAGGTGTAACTTCCAGTGCTACTAGTGGGCAACGCCCAAACAGACTCTATGCTCTTCAGACCCGACAGGATCAGGAAAATTCTCCTGATGTCATTACTGGTACGTTATAGATTTTCCATGTTCGTGTTTATGCTTTGCTAGACCCAGCTGCATCCTTGTCTTTTGTCACTTTATACATAGCTGGCAATTTTGGAATCAGTCCCAAAATTTTAGCAATTCCCTTTTAAGTCTCTACCCCAGTGGGTAAAACCATCATAGCTCGGCGGGTATACAGGAATTGCCCGATTATGATATTTCAGAAATCCACGTCAGCAGTTTTAGTTGAGTTAGAGATAACTAATTTTGATGTCATTTTTGGCATGGATTGGCTTCATTTCTGCTATGCCATAGTCGATTGTAGAAATAGGACAGTTCAGTTTTAGTTCCCGAATGAGCCCATCCAAGAGTGGAAGGGTAGCACTTCATCTTTTAGGGGTCAGCTTGTTTCCTACCTTCAGGTAATGAAAATGATTTCTAAGGGGTGTGTATATTATCTCATGCTTGTTAAGGATTCCAATTCTGAATCTCCCAGTCTTGAATCAGTCCCGGTGGTTAATGAATATTCAGATATCTTTCCCAAAGATTTTCCAGGCATTTCTCCCGAAAGGGAAATAGACTTCAGCATAGACCTTCTCCCAGATACTTAGCTTATTTCTATTCTGCCATACAAAATGGCACCAGTAGAACTCAAGGAACTAAAAGATCAGTTGAAGGATCTCTTAGATAAGGGATTCATCAGGCCCAATATATCCCCATGGGGTGCGCGAGTCTTATTCGTGTGCAAGAAAGATGATTCTCTCAGAATGTGTATTGTTTACCATCAGTTCAACAAAGTCACGATCAAGAATAGGTATCCGCTGCCTAGGATAGATGACTTGTTTGACCAACTTTAGGGTGCCAGTTATTTCTCCAAGATAGACCTTAGATCAGGCTATCATCACCTCAGAGTTAGAGAATGTGACATTCCGAAGACAGTTTTTCGAACTCGGTATGGTCACTTTGAATTTCTAGTCATGTCCTTTGGTCTTACCAATTCCCCTGAAGCTTTCATAGACTTGATGAATCGGGTGTTAAAGAAGTACTTGGACACATTCATCATAGTCTTCATAGATGATATTCTGGTCTATTCTTGCACAGAGCGTGATCATTCAGACCATCTCATAATTGTTCTTCAGACTCTCAGGGAACACCAGTTTTCTGCCAAGTTCAGTAAATGTGAATTTTGGCTAAGATCAGTAGCATTCCTTGGCCACATTATTTCCGGTGATGGCATTAGAGTAGATCCTCAGAAAATCGAAGCGGTAAGAAACTGGCCTCGCCCTGTCTATCCATTAGATATTAGGAGTTTCTTGGGTTTGGCTGGCTATTACCGATGGTTTATCGAGGGATTTTCTTCTATTGCATCTCCTATGTCAAGATTGACTTAGAGAAGGTCAAGTTTCAGTGGTCAGAACCTTGCAAGAAGAGTTTTCAGGAATTGAAGACTCGACTCACCTCAACTCCAGTTTTAGAACTTCCCAATGGTTCCGATGGATTCGTAGTATATTGTTATGCATCCAGAGTAGGTTTAGGTTGTGTCCTCATACATCATGGTAGAGTTATAGCTTATGCTTTCAAACAGTTAAAGACCCATGATAATAATTATCCTACTTATGACCTTGAGTTAGCATCAGTTGTCTTTGCCTTAAAGATTTGGAGGCATTATCTATACAGTGTTCATGTAGACGTCTTCACAGATCATAAGAGCCTTTCGTATGTCTTCTCTAAGAAAGATCAAAATCTTCATCAGAGAAGGTGGTTAGAGATCTTGAATGATTATGACATGAGTGTCCTTTATCATCCTGGCAAGGACAATGTAGTGGCCGACGCACTCAGTAGACTCTCCATGGGTAGTGTTTCCCATGTTGAGGATATTAAGAAGAAATTAGCTCAGGCGATTCATCAACTTCCTAGACTACGTGTTCGCTTAGTCGACTCTTCAGAGGGTGGTGTATGTGTTTAAAGTAATTCAGAGTCATCTCTAGTTTCTGAGGTGAAAGAGAAGCAAGACAGGGATCCTAGCCTTGTCAAGCTAAAAGTATCAGTTCAGAGTCAGAAAGTAGAGGTTTTCTCCCAAGACGGAGATGGTGTTCTTCATTGTCAGGGTCTTCTGTGTGTTCCTGGTATAGATGACTTGAGGCAGCGAATTCTTATAGAAGCGCATGGTGCGCGATACTCTATTCATCCAGGGTCCACTAAGATGTACCATGACTTGCGGGAGATCTATTGGTGGAGTGAGATAAAGAGGGACGTTGCAGAGTTTGTGGCTAAGTGCTCTACATGTCAGCAGGTTAAGATAGAGCATCAAGAACCTAGTGGTTCCATGCAGGAGTTCACTATTCCTACTTGGAAGTGGGAAGAAGTGAACATGGACTTCGTGATGGGTTTGCCTAGAACACATCATCAGCATGATTCAGTTTGGGTAATTGTAGATAGAATGACCAAGTTAGCTCATTTCTTTCCAGTTCATACCTCTTACTCAGTCACGGATTATGCCAAACTCTATATCAGAGAGTTGGTCAGATTACACGGTGTTCCACTATCTATCATCTCAGACTGAGGTACCCAGTTCACCTCTCAGTTTTGGTAAGCGTTACAAAAGAGTCTTGGTACCCAAGTTCATCTCAGTACAACGTTTCATCATCAGACAGATGGTCAAGCAAAAAGGACCATTCAGACTCTAGAAGATATGCTAAGGGCATGTGCAATTGATTTCAAGGGAATCTGTGATGACCGCTTGTCTTTGATTGAGTTTGCATACAACAACATCTATTACTCCAGTATTTAGATGGCTCTATTCGAAGATCTCTATGGTAGGAGATGTATGTATCCGATTGGTTGGTTCAAAGTTATTGAGACCACAGTCATAGGGCCCGACTTAGTACTTGATTCCTTAGAGAAAGTTCAGTTGATCAGAGAAAGACTTCGGGTTGCTCAGAGCCGATAGAAGTCTTATGAGGATGTTCGTAGAAAGGATCTAGAATTTGAGGTCGATGACTATGTCTATCTCAAGATATCTCCAATGAAGGAAGTGAAGAGATTCAGCAAGAAGGGAAATCTCAATCCCCGATATATCAATCCCTTCTGGATTCTCTGTCACTTTGGCAAGGTAGCCTATGAGCTCTAATTGCCTTCAGATCTAGCCTCAGTTCATCCAGTCTTCCATGTCTCTTTGCTCAAGAAGTGCATAGGTAACCCAGCAGTTGTAATCCCTATTCAAAGTGTTGACATTCAGAATAGCCTCACTTATGAATAGATTCCAGTAGAAATCCTCATCTATCAGACTCGTAGGCTGAGGAACAAAGAAGCCCCTCTAGTCAAGGTTCTTTGGCGGAATCAGTCCATGGAGGGAGCTACATGGAAAGCAAAAGCAGACATGCGAACCAATTACCCTCATCTTTTCTCAAATAATTCAAACTTAGTTCGAGGTAACCATTTTCCTTAAGCTTATTCAGTTACATGTTCAAAATTCTAGTATAAAATTAGTATCAAGTATCAGTGAATAGCTTATCATGCATTCATGAGTTCAGCTTATCATTCATGCATCAGATATGCATGTAAAGCTGGGCTATATTCAGTTTAGAATTCAATTTAGATCTAAAATCATGTGCCAGTTGAGCATGATCAGGGTATGCTTCATTTTATCTTTTTTCCCCTCTCAAACAGTCATTATTCGAGGACGAATGTTTCCAAGGGGGAGATATTGTAATACCCCAAAAAATTCAAACCAATATTAGAGCCATGTACCAAGCTCATGCATAGTAAATCATGGTTCTTTTATAGTTTTATGAGTAAGTTATATGTATATTAAGGCTTCAAATAACTCCCAGCTATCAGACGAATCAAAACATTCCTTACCGATTGAATTCTTGAGAAGTATATTGGTATAGTAAACTTCAAATGATCATATCTCTCAATATAATTACAATTTTTTATCTCGTAACCTATCAACAGATAGATAATTGAATTATCTTTCCAACGATTCCAATTTCGCCTAAATCTGATATCGTAGCAAAGAGTTATTCCTATTTTACTCCAGCATGTCAGGCTGGAAACAGTGTGACGACATTCGTGGTAGCTTACCACATTTGTGACACCCTATCACGAAGGTCGTCAGCCTTAGGTAGAAACTATCTCCTAAGTGACGAAATTTTTGGTAGCTTACCACAGTTATGATGCCCTATCACGAAGGTCGTAAGCCTTAGGCAGAAACCAGCTCCTAAGTCACGACATTCGTGACAGCTTACCACATTTGTGACGCCTTGTCATAAATGTCGTCAGTCTTAGGCAGAAACCATCAATTCCAGCTCCTGTGTGACGACATTTTTGATGGCTTGTCACATATTTTGACACCTTGTCACAAATGTCGTCAGCTATGATTTTCAGCAACTGGGAATTTATTTCATAAGGGTATTTTGGTCTTTTCCTTCACCTTCCACGACTTATAACCCTAAAAAGGCATAATTTTTTCCATTTTTCTTCAGTTAAGTATATTAAAAAAAACCTCTCTTACACTCTCAACCACAAGATTAGGGTTTTCTCTCAAGATCATCTCCTCAAGAGCAAGCCTAAGGAATTCTTCAGGAACTTTTAGAAACATTAGATCTCTTTCAAGATTCAATCACTAAGGTATGTGTAGTGTTCATCTACTGATCCAATCCGTTCATAGAGCTCAAGAACCATGTTTTAAAATACTATTTTGTGAACTTTTTATGGTGATATGAGCATGTACATGTTGATGATTGTTGTTTAAGTTTCAAGATGATATCTAGAGGTGTTTTCATGGAATATATATGTTTGTTAGTTGAAAACTATGAGCCTTAGATGGTGTAAAATGGTACAAGTTATGAAACACACCTATTCCTTAAAGAATGCATGCAATGTGTCCGATAAAATGCTTAGGATGCTAAAAATTCATGTTTATATGGTTCCATGATGTCTAAATGACAAGTCCATGTTAGCTATATACTTTAATATGAATTCCATGATTTTCATGTGATGATATTGTTATGGTATGAAGCATGTATGATAAGGGATATATACAATGTGCATGAAATATAGCTATGCACTCCCTACCATGTTTAATATGTTGAGAAACTACATGATGTATAATATCCTCTACTTATGATAATGTGAATTGTGGACAACAATCTTACGATAAAGTCTTTCATGTTGTGTCAGTTTCCTTCCATCGAGTCCTAGGGGTATTCGTACCTGAAAACTATAGTTGTGTGCCTAGAGCCATGTCATGTTTCACGATATACAAAATCAAGCCATGATTCAGTAGAATTCAGTCAGTTATGTGACTCAGGAAACCCCATGGTCTCAGTCAGTTATCAAATATCAGTAGTATTCCCTCAGTCAATGAAATTTAGTAATTTCTACTTACGTATAGTCAATTAAATCATGTTCAGTCTCTTCAGATGGGAGTAGGATTTAGCACCGAGTGAACTCAAGGATGGGAACTCACCTGTATATGAGGGTGTGATTCTTAGCAGTCATCCTTGCATTCTAGAACTATGTAGCTAGCATAGGTTGAGACATCACAACCTATTATATGAGGGTAGATGAGGTGGATTAACCTGTTATATGAGGGTTCCTACCGTTTTCACTAGAGTTACATATTATATGAGGGTTTCTCACATGTTGTCCTTACCAGTGGCGCGGTATTGACACTCTTCCAGTCAGGGCAGAGATTGGACCCCATCTTAGCCATAATGGAACATATGGGGCATGTCGGTTAAATAACTACCTCCCACAGTTTAAGACTCAGTCTCTGTAAAAGAACTCAGATAGGTCTTAAGATATCAGTATACCAGGACTGTCAGATACAGTCAAATTTAGTTATAGTGCGGAACTCAAATAGGTCCATCAGATTTAAGACTGTCAGATACAGTCTCCCATGATATCAGAACTACAATTTAATCCATGTCAGTTATCAGTAAACCATGTACTAGCGTATAGATCTAGATATCACGTACCCACGATCTTAGTTACTATGTATGTATGTTTACACTCTCACATTTATATCAGTCAGTCAGTTAGCATTGTTTATGCATGTAAACCCCTTTATATTAGCCTGCCTCACTCGTATACTCAGTAATCTTGTTGTACTAACACATTTGGTCTATGGTGTTTTCTTTCATGTTACACCATAGGTTCAGAGACACGAGCTCCAGATCAGCAGTAGCATCCAGCCGCAGAGTTGCAGTGAGTCCTCATCCATTCGAGAACTATATCATTTTATTTCATTTATTATTTTAGATTAGGTTTTCTAAAAGGAGTTAGTTGAAGACATGTCACTTAAAATCCTTATTCAGACAATACTTAGAGGCTTTCAGATTCAGTATTCAGACTTACGTTCAGATTTGATTTAGTTTTAAGCTGTTTTGGGTATCTTTCACACATATGGATATTATGTTGTGACAGATTCTTTATTCAGTTTAACCTTATGGCCTACATGTTTATGTTTTTTGCATTAATACATTATATATGCAGTGTACAGGTACAGATATTAGTCATGGGTTAGCTTGTGGTCCCTCAGGGTCATGAGCACCGTGTAGCATTTCGATTCAGAAAATCAGGGCGTTACAAACATGGTATCAGAGCCTAAGGTTCAATAGAGTCCTAGGAAATCTGAAACCCGCATCTAGTAGTGTCTTGTACATGGATGTATTTCACGCCACATTTATGTACAGGAGGCTATATGATGTTTTAGGAACAGTTTCCCTTCTTTCAGTATCCATGTCGTGCTAGTAAACATAATTTCAAGTTAGTCTCTCAGTCTAATCTGCTCTTCCCTTATTTCAGAAACATGCCTCCAAAGAGAAGAAATCAGCCAGCTCCTCAGCCGAAAGATCCTTTGGGCAAACATGTGTCTCATGCGGATATCAGGACCGCATTTACCACTCTTGCTCAGTAAGTAGCTGCCCAAAATGAACGACTAGAAGTCATTTCGGCCAACCCAGTGGCTAATTCAGCAGCAGCTAGGATTCGGGACTTCACCAGAATGAACCCTCCATTCTTATTTGGGTCTAAGCCAGACGAGGATCCTTAGGAATTCGTTGACCAAGTCCAGAAGGTCATTGATATCATGGGAGTCACTTCTTCTCATAGTGCCCAATTAGCCATATACAAATTGTAAGATGTCGCTCACACTTGGTACAAGCAGTGGTTAGCAGAAAGGTTAGAGGATGCAGGTCCTGTTGAGTGGGAAGAATTTGTAACGGCTTTCTTAGATAAAAATTTTCCCCAAGAGCTGAGAGAGGCCAAAGTTCTTGAGTTCATCAATCTCGGGAAAGGAAGAATGACAGTTAGAGAGTATTCTATTAGATTTACTCAGCTATCCAGATATGCCCCTCATGTGGTTGCAGACAACAAGGCTAAGATGAGAAAGTTCGTGTCAGGGGTGAATGATAGCATGGTAAATAAGTATAGGTCTACGATGCTGAACAGTGATATGATTTTAGCCAGGCTGATGGACCATGCTCAATAGATAGAGGAACAGAAGGTTAAGACTAGGGAGAGGCAGAACAAGAGAGCAAGAGCAGGCAGTTTCAGTTTTGCTCAGCCCAAATCAGAGGGAGGAAATCATTCGCAGTTTCATCCTAAGTTAGCAGTTCTAGGGCCTTCCTCCGCTAGTGCCCTAGTGCCAAATTTCAAGGACGACAATAGAGACAGGGCACCAGGCTCTAAATCTCAAAGTAGTATTAGCAGTGTCCGCACTTATCCTTAGTGTCAGACCTGCGGTAAGCACCATCAGGGTGTGTGTAGAACGGGTCAAGGCATTTTTTTTGGTTGTGGCAAGCCAAGACACAGAGTTAGGGACTGTCCTCATCCAGGTCCTCAGGGTCAGCAGAATCAATCCACAGCTCATTCCGGTCACCCGATCCTACAGGGTTCCACTTCCAGTGCTACTAGTGGGCAATGCCCAAAAAGACTCTATGCTCTTCAGACCCAACAGAATCAGGAAAATTCTCCTGATGTCGTTACTGGTATGTTATAGATTTTCCATGTTCGTGTTTATGCTTTGCTAGACCCAGGTGCATCCTTGTCTTTTATCACTCCATACATAGCTGGAAATTTTAGAATCAGTCCCGAAATTTTAGGAAAGCCCTTTTCAGTCTCTACCCCAGTGGGTAAAACCATCATAGCTCAGTAGGTATGCAAAAACTGCCCGGTTATGATATTTCAGTAATCCACGTCAGCAAATTTAGTCGAGTTATAGATGACTGATTTTGATGTAATTCTCGGTATGGATTGGCTTCATTATTGCTATGCCATAGTCGACCACAGAAATAGGATAATTCAGTTTTAGTTCCCGAATGAGCCCGTCCTAGAGTAGAAGGGTAGCACTTCGTCTTTCAGGGGTCAGCTTGTTTCCCACCTTCGGGCAAGGAAAATAATTTCTAAGGGATGTGTGTATCATCTCATGCTTGTTAAGGATTCCAGTTCTAAATCTCCCAGTCTCGAATTAGTCCCAGTGGTTAATGAATATTAAGATGTCTTTCCCAAAGATCTTCCAGGAATTCCTCCCGAAAGGGAAATATACTTCGGCATAGACCTTCTCCCAGATACTCAGCCTATTTCTATTCCGCCATATAGAATGGCACCATCAAAACTCAAGGAACTGAAAGATCAGTTGAAGGATCTATTAGATAAGGTATTCATCAGGCCCAGTGTATCCCCATGGGGTGCGCCAATCTTATTCGTGCGCCAGAAAGATGGTTCTCTCAGAATGTGTATTGATTACCATCAGCTCAACAAAGTCACGATCAAGAACAGGTATCCGCTACCTAGGATAGACGACTTGTTTCACCAACTTCAGGGTGCCAGATATTTCTCAAAGATAGACCTCAGATCAGGATATCATCATCTCAGAGTTAGAGAATATGACATTCCGAAGATAGTTTTTCGTACTCGGTATGGTCACTTTGAATTTCTAGTCATGTCCTTTGGTCTTACCAATGCCCCTGCAGATTTTATGGACTTGATGAACCAGGTGTTCAAGAAGTACTTGGACACATTCGTCATAGTCTTCATAGATGATATTCTGGTCTATTCTCGTACAGAGCGTGATCATTCAGACCATCTCATAATTGTTCTTCAGACTCTCAGGGATCACAAGTTGTTTTCCAAGTTCAGTAAGTATGAATTTTGGCTAAGATCAGTAGCATTCCTTGGCCACATTATTTTCGGTGATGGAATTAAAGTAGATCCTCAGAAAACAAAAGCGGTAAGAAACTGGCCTCACCCTGTCTATCCATCAGATATCAGGAGTTTCTTGGGTTTGGCTGGCTATTACCGATGGTTTTTCGAGGTATTTTCTTCTATTGCATATCCTATGTCTAGATTGACTCAGAATAAGGTAAAGTTTCAGTGGTTAGAACCTTTCAAGAAGAGTTTTCAGGAGTTGAAGACTCGACTCACCTCAGCTCCAGTTTTAGAATTTCCCGATGGTTCTAATGGATTCGTAGTATATTGTGATGCATCCAGAGTAGTTTTACGTTGTGTCCTCATCCTTCATGGTAGAGTCATAGCGTACGCCTCCAGACAGTTAAAGCCACATGATAAGAATTATCCTACTCATAACCTTGAGTTAGAAACAGTTGCCTTTGCCTTAAAGATTTGGAGGCATTATCTATACGGTGTTTATGTAGATGTCTTCACAGATCATAAGATGCTTCAGTATGTCTTCTCCCAAAAAGATCTTAATCTTCGTCAGAGAAGGTGGTTAGAGCTCTTGAAGGATTATGACATGAGTGTCCTTTATCAACCTGGAAAGGATAATGTAGTGGCCGACGTACTCAGTAGACTCTCCATGGGTAGTGTTTCCCATGTTGAGGATAGTAAGAAGAAATTAGCTTAAGATATTCATCATCTTTCCAGACTAGGTGTTCACTTAGTCGACTCTTCAGATGGTGGTGTGTGTGTTCAGAGTAGTTCAAAGTCATCTCTAGTTTTCTAGATGAAAGAGAAGCAAGATAGGGAACCTAGACTTGTCAAGATAAAAGTGTCAGTTCAGAGTCAGGAAGTAGAGGTTTTCTCCCAAGGGGGAGATGGTGTTCTTCGTTGTCAGGGTCGTCTGTGTGTTCTCGGTGTAGATGACTTGAGGCAAAAAATTCTTGTAGAAGTGCATGGTGCGCGATACTCTATTCATACAGGGTCCACTATGATTTACCGCGACTTGCAGGAGATCTATTGGTGGAGTGGGATAAAGAGGGATGTTGTAGAGTTTGTGGCTAAGTTCTCTACATGTCATCAGGTTAATACAGAGCATCAGAAACCTAGTGGTTCCATGCAGGAGTTCACTATTCCTACTTGGAAATGGGAAGAAGTGAACATGGACTTCGTGATAGGTTTTCCTAGAACACGTCATCAGCATGATTCAGTTTGGGTCATTGTATATAGAATGACCAAGTCAGCTTATTTCTTTCAAGTTCGTACCTCTTACTCTGCTGAGGATTATGCCAAACTCTATATCAGGGAGTTGGTCAGATTACATGGTGTGCCGCTATCTATCATCTCAGACTGAGATGCCCAGTTCACCTCTCAGTTCTGGAAAGCGTTACAAAAGGGTCTTGGTACCCAAGTTTATCTCAGTACAGTGTTTCATCCTCAGACAGATGGTCAAGCAGAAAGGACCATTCAGACTATAGAAGATATGCTAAGGGCGTGTACAATTGATTTCAAGTGAAGCTGGGATGACCACTTGCCTTTGATTGAGTTTGCATACAACAACAGCTATCACTCCAGTATTCAGATGGATCCATTCGAAGCTCTCTATGGTAGGAGATGTAGGTCTCTGATCGGTTGGTTCGAAGTTAGTGAGACTGCAGTCATAGGCCCCGACTTAGTATTTGATTCCTTAAAGAAAGTTTAGTTGATCAGAGAAAGACTCCGGGCTGCTCAGAGCCGACAGAAGTCATATGCAGATGTCCGTACAAAGGATCTCGAATTCGAGGTGGATGACTATGTCTATCTCAAGATCTCTCCCATGAAGGGAGTGAAGAGATTCAGCAAGAAGGGAAATCTTAGTCCCCGATATGTCGGTCCCATAAGGATTCTCAGTGGCTTCGGCAAGGTAGCCTATGAGCTCTAATTGCCTTCAGAACTAGCCTCAGTTCATCCAGTCTTCCATATCTCTTTGCTCAAGAAGTGTATAGGTGACCCAGCAATTGTAGTCCCTATTTAGAGCATTGACATTCAGAATAGCCTCTCTTATGAAGAGATTCCAGTAGAAATCCTCGGCTATCAGACTCGTAGGCTGAGGAAAAAAGAAGTCCCTCTAGTCAAGGTTCTTTGGCGGAATCAGTCCATGGAGGAAGCTACTTGGAAAGAAGAAGTAGACATGCGAACCAAGTACCCTCATGTTTTCTCAACTAATTCAGACTTAGCAAGAGGTAACCGTTTTCCTTAATCTTATTCAGTTTCATGTTCAAAATTCCAGTATAAAATTGGTATCAAGTATTATTGAATAGCTTATCATGCATTCATGAGTTCAGCTTATCATTCATGCATCACATATGCATGTTATGTTGGGCTATATTTAGTTTAGAATTCAATTCAGTCCTAAAATCATGTGCCAGTTGAGCATGATCAGGTTATGCATCATTTTATCTTTTCTCCCCTCTCAAGCAGTCATCATTTGAGGATGAATGTTTCCAAGGGGGAGATATTATAATACCTCAAGAAATCCAAACCAATATTAGAGCCATGTACCAAGCTCATGCATAGTACATCATGGTTCTTTTATAGTTTTATGAGTAGGTTATATGTATATTACGTCTTCAAATAACTCCCAGCTATCAGACGAATCAAAACATTCCTTACCGATTGAATTCTTGAGAAGTATATTGGTATAGTCAACTTCAAATGATCATATCTCTCATTATACTTTGAAATTTTGATCTCATAAACTATCAAAAAATAGATAATTGAATAATCTTTCCAACTATACCAATTTTTCCTAAATCCAACATCGTAGCAAAGAGTTATTCCTATTTTACTCCAGCATGTCAGACTGGAAATAGTGTGACGACATTCATGGTAGCTTACAATATTTGTGACCCCCTATCACGAAGGTTGTCAGCCTTAGGTAGTAACCATCTCCTAAGTGACGAAATTTGTGGTAGCTTACCACAGTTATGACGCCCTATCATGAAGGTCGTCAGCCTTTGGCAAAAACCAGCTCCTAAGTCACGATATTCGTGATAGCTTACCGCATTTGTGACGCCTGGTCATAAATGTCGTCAAGAATAGGCAGAAACCATCAATTCCAGCTCCTTTTTGACGACATTTTTGACGTCTTGTCATATTTTTTGACGCCTTGTCATAAATGTCGTCAGCTATGATTTTCAGCAACTGGGAATTTCTTTCATAAAGGTATTTTGGTATTTTCCTTCACCTTCCAGGACTTATAACCCTAAAGAGGCATAATTTTTCCCATTTTTCTTCAGTTAAGCATCTTAATAAGAAAACCTCTCTTACACTCTCAACCACAAGATTAGGGTTTTCTCTCAAGATCATTTCCGCAAGAGCAAGCCTAAGGAATTCTTCAAGAACTTTCAGAAACATTAGATATCTTTCTAGATTCAATTACTAAGGTACGTGTAGTGTTTATCTATGGATCCAATCCGTTCATAGAGCTCAAGAACCATGTTTTAAAATACTATTTTGTGAACTTTTTATGGTGAAATGAGCATGTACATGTTGATGATTGTTATTTAAGTTTCAAGATGATATCTAAAGGTGTTTTCATGGAATATATATGCTTGTTAGTTGAAAACTATGAACCTTAGATGGTGTAAAATGGTACAACTTATGAAACACACTTATGCCTTAAAGAATGCATGCAATGTGTTCGATAAAATGCTTAGGATGCTAGAAATTCCTATTTATATGGTTCCATGATGTCTAAATGACAAGTCCACGTTAGCTATATACTTTAATATGAATTCCATGCTTTTTATGTGTTTCTATTGTTGTGGTATAAAGCATGTATGATAAGGGAGATATACAATGTGCACATGAAATATAGCTATGCACTCCCTACCATGCTTAATATATTGAGGAACTACATGATGTATAATATCCTCTACTTATGATAAAGTGAATTGGGGACTCCAATCTTATGATCAAGTCAGTCATGTTGTGTCAGTTTCCTTCCATCGAGTCCTAGGGGTATTCGTACCCAAAAACTATAGTTGTGTGCCTAGAGCCATATCATGTTTCACGTTATACAAAATCAAGCCATGATTCTGTAGAATTCAGTCAGTCATGTGACTCAGGAAACCTCATGGTCTCAGTCAGTTATCAAATATCAGTAGTATTCCATCAGTCAATGGAATTTAGTAAGTTCCACTTACGTACAATTAGTTAAATCATGTTCAGTCTCATTAGATGGGAGTAGGATTTAGCACCGAGTGAACCCAAGGATGGGAACTCTCCTGTATATGAGGGTGTGATTCTTAGTAGTCATACTTGTATTCTAGAACTATGTAGTTAGCATAGGTTGAGACATTGCAGACTTTTATATGAGTGTAGATAAGGTGGCTTAACCTGTTATATGAGGGTTCCCACCGTTCTCACTAGAGTGGAAGGGTAGCACTTCGCCTTTCAGGAGTCAGCTTGTTTCCTACCTTTGGGCAAGGAAAATGATTTCTAAGGGGTGTGTGTATCATCTCATGCTTGTTAAGGATTCCAGTTCCAAATCTCCTAGTCTCAAATTAGTCCCAGTGGTTAATGAATATTCAGATGTCTTTCTGAAGATCTTCCATGCATTCCTCCCGAAAGGGAAATAGACTTTGGCATAGACCTTCTCCCAGATACTCGGCCTATTTCTATTCCATAATATAAAATAGTACCATCAGAACTCAAGGAACTTAAAGATCAGTTGAAGGATCTCTTAGATAAGGGATTCATCAGGCCCAGTGTATCCCCATGGGGTGCACCAGTATTATTCGTATGTAAGAAAGATGGTTCTCTCAGAATATGTATTGATTACCATCAGCTCAACAAAGTTACGGTCAAGAACAGGTATCCGCTGCCTAGGATAGATGACTTGTTTGACCAACTTCAGAGTGCCAGTTATTCTCCAAGCTAGACCTCAGATCAGGCTATCATCAACTCAAAGTTATAGAATGTGACATTCCGAAGACAGGTTTTCGTACTCGGTATGGTCACTTTGAATTTCTAGTCATGTCGTTTTATCTTACCTATGCCCCTGCAGCTTTTATGAAGTTTTCTTCTTTTTTCACTCTTTTATTTTTTTTTGAAAGTTTTTTTGTGTATGATTTTTCCAGTTACACTGTTTTTAAGTGTTTTTTTTGTTTGTTTTTTTTTCCTTTTTTTTTTCTTTTCGTCGTTTTTTTTTTTTTTTTTTTTTTTGTTTTTTTTCATTCATTTTTTTGATTAGTTTCGTTTTCCGTTCTTCTTTTTCTTTTTTTTGTTGTTTTTGTTTTCTGGTGTTTTTTTTCCGGTCTTTTGTTCTTTTTTTTGGGTTTGAGTTTTTTGATTTTTTTGATGTTTTTTTTCTTGGGTTTGGCTTGATATTACCGATGGTTTATCGAGGGATTTTCTTCTATTGTATCTCCTATGTCCAAATTAAGTCAGAAGAAGGTCAAGTTTCAGTGGTCAGAACCTTGCGAGAAGAGTTTTTAGGAGTTGAAGACTCGACTCACCTCAGCTCCAGTTTTATCACTTCCCGATGGTTCCGTTGGATTTGTAGTATATTGTGATGCATCTAGAGTAGGTTTAGGTTGTTTCCTCATCCATCATTGTAGATTCATAGCCTACGCCTCCAGACAGTTAAAGCTTGATGATAAGAACTATCCTACTCATGACCTTGAGTTAGCAACAGTTGCTTTGCCTTACATTTTGGAGGTAATATCTATACGGTGTTCATGTAGACGTCTTCACAGATCATAAGATCCTTCAGTATGTCTTCTCCCAGAAAGATATAAATCTTTGTTAGAGAACTAGAGATCTTGAAAGATTATGACATGAGTGTCTTTTATCATCCTGGCAAGGACAATGTAGTGGCTGACACACGCAGTAGACTCTCCATGGGTAGTGTTTCCCATGTTGAGGATAGTAAGAAGAAATTAGCTCAGGATATTCATCAGCTTGCCAGACTAGGTGTTCGCTTAGTCAACTTTTCAAATAGTGGTGTATGTGTTCAGAGTAGTTCAGAGTCATCTCTAGTTTCCGAGGTGAAAGAGAAGCAAGACAGGGATCCTAGCCTTGTTAAGCTAAAAGTGTCAGTTCAGATTCAGGAAGTAGAGGTTTTCTCCCGGGGGGAGATGGTGTTCTTCGTTGTTAGGGTCGTCTGTGTGTTCCCGGTGTAGATGACTTGAGGCAGAAAATTCTTGTAGAAGCGCATGATGCGCGATACTCTATTCATACATGGTCCACTAAGATGTACCGCGACTTGAGGGAGATCTATTGGTAGAGTTGGATGAAGAGGGACGTTTTAGAGTTTGTGGCTAAGTGCTCTACATGTCAACAGGTTAAGATAGAGCATCAGAAACCTAGTGGTTCCATGCAGGAGTTCACTATTCCTACTTGGAAGTGGGAAGAAGTGAACTTGGACTTCGTGATGGGTTTGCCTAGAACACGTCATCAGCATGATTCAGTGTGGGTCATTGTAGATAAAATGACCAAGTCAGCTTATTTCTTTCCAGTTCATACCTCTTACTCAGCTAAGGATTATGCCAAACTTTATATCAGGGAGTTGGTCAGATTACACGGTGTTCCGCTATCTATCATCTCAGACTGAGGTACCCAGTTCACCTCTCAGTTCTGGAAAGCATTCCAAAAGTGTCTTGGTACCCAAGTTCATCTCAGTATAGCGTTTCATCCTCAGATAGATGGTCAAGAAGGAAGGACAATTCAGACTCTAGAAGATATGCTAAGGGTATGTGCAATAGATTTCAAGGGAAGCTGGGATGACCACTTGCCTTTGATAGAGTTTGCATATAACAACCGCTATCACTCCAGTATTCATATGGCTCCATTCGAAGCTCTCTATGGTAGGAGATGTAGGTCTCTGATCGGTTGGTTCGAAGCTAGTAAGACCGCAGTCATAGAGCCCGACATAGTATTTGATGCCTTAGAGAAAGTTTAGTTGATCAAAGAAAGACTCTGGGCTGCTCAAAGCCGACAAAAGTCATATGCAGATATTCGTAGAAAGGTTCTCGAATTTGAGGTTGATGACTATGTCTATCTCAAGATCTCTCCTATGAAGGGAGTGAAGAGATTCAGCAAGAAGGGAAATCTCAGTCCCCGATATGTCGGTCCCTTCAGGATTCTCAGTTGCTTTGGCAAGGTAGCCTATGAGATCTAATTGCCTTTAGATCTAGCCTCATTTCATCCAGTCTTCCATGTCTCTTTTCTCAAGAAGTGCATAGGTGGCCCAGCAGTTGTAGTCCCTATTCAGAGCGTTGATATTCAGAATAGCCTCTCCTATGAAGAGATTCCACTAGAAATCCTCGACTATCATACTCGTAGGCTGAGGAACCAAAAAGTCCCTCTAGTCAAGGTTCTTTGGCGGAATCACTACATGGAGGGAGCTACTTGGAAAGCAGAAGTAGACATGCGAACCAAGTACCCTGATCTTTTCTCAACTAATTAAGACTTAGCTCAAGGTAACCATTTTCTTTAACCTTATTCAGTTACATGTTCAAAATTCTTGTATAAAATTGGTATCAAGTATCAGTGAATAGCTTATCATGCATTCATGAGTTCAGCTTATCATTCATGCATTAGATATGCATGTTAAGTTGGGTTATATTCACTTTAGAAATCAATTCAGTCCTAAAATCATGTACCAGTTGAGCATGATCAGGGTATGCATCGTTTTATCTTTTCTCCCCTCTCAAGCAGTCATCATTCGAGGACGAGTATTCCAAGGGGGAGATATTGTAATACCCTAAATAATCCAAACCAATATTAGAGATATGTACCAAGCTTATGCATTGAAAATCATGGTTTTTTTATAGTTTTATGAGTAGGTTATATGTATATTAAGGCTTCAAATAACTCCTATCTATCAGACGAATCAAAACATTCCTTACCGATTGAATTCTTGAGAACTATATTGGTATAGTCACATTAAAATGATCATATCTCTCATTATACTTGAAATATTTGATCTCATAACCTACCAATAGATAGATAATTGAATTATCTTTCCAACGATACCAATTTTGCCTAAATTTGATATCGTAGCAAAGAGTTATTCCTATTTTACTCCAGCATGTCAGGATGGAAACAGTGTGACGACATTCGTGGTAGATTACCACATTTGTGACGCCCTATCACGAAGGTCGTCAGCTTTAGGCTGAAACCATCTCCTAAGTGATGAAATTTATGGTAGCTTACCACAGTTATGGCGCCCGATAACGAAGGTCGTCAGCCTTAGGCAGAAACCAGCTCCTAAGTCACGACATTCGTGACTGCTTACCACATTTGTGACGCCTTCTCATAAATGTCGCCAGGCTTAGGTAGAAACCATCAATTCCAGCTCCTGTGTGATGACATTTTTGACGTCTTGTCACATTTTTTGACACCTTGTCACATTTTTTGACGCCTTGTCACAAATGTCATCAGCTATGATTTTCAGCAACTGAAAATTTATTTCATAAGGGTATTTTGGTATTTTCCTTCACCTTCCACGACTTATAACCCTAAAGAGGCATAATTTTTCCCATTTTTCTTCAGTTAAGCATCTTAAAAAAAAACTCTCTTACACTCTCAACCACAAGATTAGGGTTTTCCCTCAAGGTTATCTCCACAAGAGATAGCCTAAGGAATTCTTCAAGAACTTTCAGAAACATTAGATCTCTTTCAAGATTCAATCACTAAGATATGCGTAGTGTTCATCTATGGATCCAATTCATTCATAGAGCTCAAGAACAATATTATAAAATACTATTTTGTGAACTTTTTGTGGTGATATGAGCATGTACATGTTGATGATTGTTGTTTAAGTTTTAAGATGATATCTAGAGGTGTTTTCATGGAATATATATGCTTGTTAGTTGAAAACTATGTACCTTAGATGGTGTAAAATGGTACAAGTTATGACACACACCTATGCCTTAAAGAATGCATTCAAGGTGTTCGATAAAATGCTTAGGATGATAGAAATTCATGTTTATATGGTTCCATGATGTCTAAATGACAAGTCCATGTTAGCTATATACTTTAATATGAATTCCATGCTTTTCACGTGTTGCTATTATTATTTTATGAAGCATGTATGATAAGGGAGATATACAATATGCACATGAAATATAGCTATGCACTCCCTACCATGCTTAATATATTGAGGAACTACATGATGTATAATATCCTCTACTTATGATAAAGTGAATTGGGGACTCCAATCTTATGATCAAGTCAGTCATGGTGTGTCAGTTTCCTTCCATCGAGTCCTAGGGGTATTCGTACCCAAAAACTATAGTTGTGTGCCTAGAGCCATGTTATGTTTCACGATATACAAAATCAAGCCATGATTCAGTAGAATTCACTCAGTCATGTGACTCAGTAAACTCATGGTCTCAGTCAGTTATCAGATATCAGTAGTATTCCATCAGTCAATGGAATTAAGTAAGTTCCACTTACGTACAGTCAGTTAAATTATGTTCAGTCTCTTCAGATAGGAGTAGAAGTTAGCACCGAGTGAACCCAAGAATGGGATCTCACCTGTATATGAGGGTATGATTCTTAGAAGTCATCCTTTCATTCTAGAACTATTTAGCTAGAATAGGTTGAGACATCGCAGCCTGTTATATGTGGGTAGATGAGGTGGCTTAACCTGCTATATGTGGTTTCCCACCATTCTCACTAGAGTTACCTGTTATATGAGGGTTGCTCACATGTTTTCCTTACCAGTGGCACGATATTGAAACCCTTCTAGTCAGGGTAGAGATTGGACCCCATCTTAGCTATAATGGCATATATGGGGCATATTGGTTAAACAATTACCTCCCACAGTTTCAGAATCAGTCTTAGTAAAAGAACTCAAATAGGTCTTCAGATATTAGTATACTAGGACAGTTCGATACAATCAAATTCAGTTATAGTACGGAACTCAGATAGTTCCATTTGATTTAAGACTGGCAAATACAGTCGCTCATGTTATCAGAACTACAATTTCAGCCGTGTCAGTTATCAGTAAACCATGTATTTCCGTACAGATCTAGCTATCATGTATCCATGATCTTAGTTACTATGTATGTATGTTTACACTCTCACATTCATATCAGTCAGTCAGTTAGCATTGTTCATGCATGTAAACCCTTTTGCATTAGCCTGCCTCACTCGTATACTCAGTACTCCAATTGTACTGACGCATTTGTGCTATGGTTCTTTCTTTCATGTTACACCATAGGTTCAGAGACAGAAACTCCAGATCAGCAGTAGTATCCAGCCGCAGAGTTACAGTGAGTCCTCATCCATTCGAGGGCGATATCATTTTATTTCATTTATTATTTCAGCTCACTTTTGCTAGACGGAGTTAGTTGGAGACATGTTCCTTCAACTACTTATTCATACAGTACTTAGAGGCTTTGAGATTCAGTATTCAGACTTACATTCAGATTTGATTCAGTTTTCAGCTATTTTAGGTATTTTTCACCCATATGGATATTATGTTTTGATAGATTCTTTATTCAGTTGGACCTTATGGACTACATGTTCATGTTTTCCGCATTAATATGTTATCTATGCAGTGTACAAGTATAGATATCAGTCATGGGTTAGCTTATGATCCCTCGGGGTCATGAGCACCGTGTAGCATTCCAATTCAGAAAATTGAGGCGCTACATGGTTATCCCTTTATCTTGCGGTCTTGGATTATTTGGACAAGACTGTTACCTTAGCTATGCATGGCAAACCCCCAATTATATGGCAGTGATCCTTAGTTATAAGACAATGGGGATTATTTCTTATATCGGGCTAGGAGACTTATATCGAGGGGTTGCGAGTCTTATATTACTTTTATTGATGATGTTAGTTTGAAGAGTCCCTTGCTTGACTCTGAATCTATAGTCCATGAGATTTTTTGATATTTTTCCTACAGATCTACTATTCTTCCTCCTAAACACGATATTGAGTCTATTATTAATCTCGGGTTGGGCATCCAACCTATTTCTATATCACCTTATCATATGTGTTTTGCTGAGCTTAAGGAACTAAATTATCAATTTCAGGATCTTCTAGGTAAGGGTTTGATTAGACCGAGTGTGTCTCCTTGCGGTGCATTATATTTATTCGTAAAAAAGAAGTATGGTTACTTGTGTATGTATATTGATAACAAAAATCTTAATAAGGTAATGGTGAAGAATAGGTATATTATGCCTTACATTAATGATTTATTTGACCAACTTTAGAGAGAAGCAGTGTTTTCTATGATTGACGTAAGGTCCATTTACCATCAATTGAGGATTCGACTGAGGATATCCCAAATATAGCTTACAGGAAACGTTATGGTCATTATGAGTTCCTAGTGATGTCTTTTGGGTTGAACAATGCACCAACAATGTTTATGAATTTTTTGAACTGCGTGTTAAGGCCGTACTTGGATCCCTTCATGATTGTGTTCATCGATGACATACTTGTGTATTCGAGGAGTAAAGAGAAGCATATGCAATATTTAAAGATTGTGCTCATGACTTTGACAACTCATAGGCTTTTGTAATGACCCTCTCGGTCATTTTCTACAATTCTAATCATTTTTACCATTTAGAACTTTCCCATAGATGCACTAAGTCATTTATGACTTGCTGGAGCAGACAGTTAGGTTACCCGGTAGTTTGTTTGGTTTTTAAAGCCAATTCTCTATTTTGAAGTCTTTGTTGTTAGAATTGGATAGAGGGAAAAAATTTTAGTCAAATGACTTTGTATTGTAAATTTGAGAGTTCCTACAGCTCCGGAACATCAATTTTCAGCTAGGTGAATCTTTGATTCAGGTCCCAAAACCTTCAGACTCATTCCAGGCTATTGGCTAGAAATTATGAAAAATGGCAATTAAGTGTGTGACCCACTTTCCACCAAAATGACCTCAGATGGAAATTTTGACCATGACATTGAGTCTGTAACATCAAATTTGATAGGGTAGCATACTTTGTTTACATATATGGGATTCCGAAGAAATCCCAAATGGCCGGTGGAGACTGGGAAAAAATCTCTGTCTTCAGCTGGTGCATCCACTAAAGTAGCCCTTTGGGCGCTTTAGTGGAGGTTGCATTATCAGCTATTTGGGTGCTTTAGCAGCCTAGCGTGCCCCAGTAGCCACTTTAGTGGCAAACTGATTGCTAACGTGCAAGTTGCTTTAGCAACGGCTTGTCCCCTTTAGCAGCATGCAAGGTATTAATAGGTACCGCGTTGGCGGCACCTGGTCAATTTAATAGTGTATGCTAAAGAGGCCCAGTGCCCACTTTAGTGGCATCGGGGAGCATTAAATGCCCCAATTAGTTTGATTTTCTACTATTTTCACACTAGTAAAAGAGTGAGAAACCCTAGAATGTGTGGAAACTTGGGAGAAAAAATAATAGGAGACTCTGGGGTGTTCGTATTCTTGAATTACTTATTTCTTCTATAAATTCTTGCAAGGTATCATGCAGAAGCTTCTTAGAAAAGGAAATCAATGATTTAGTGGATTTCATCTGGCTTTCTTCGGCGTTCAAGTAGGTTAGGTTTACCTATCTCTTAGATTGGGATAATTTATAGTATATTTATGATAATATGGTAGATATGGATTGGGAATTATGTGTTGGAGGTATAGTTAGTTTTATTTGGATTATTTGGCTTGTTAAGGAATCGTAAACTAGGCATAATTGATTTTGTTACTCATGCTTTAGGTAGATATGTTATATTAAGTGTAAAAGTAGCTTATTTAACATTTAGTAGTAAAATTAGGTACCTTAGTCTAGATTAGGGTATAATTTTTTATAATGGATTTTGGGGATTAGAAGTGATCCCCTTCGGGCCACCTTAGGCCAAAACTCTTAGTAGCTCCATGTAGACCTTATAGGCATGTTATACCCTTAAAAATTGTATATTTAGGAGCATTATGAGGTTGGATACATGATATTTATGCTAGATTGGTACTTCGGAGTTGATATTTAGTTACTTTAAGTCCGATGATTTATGATTTTAGTTTTGGTTTAAGTCCGTCAATTGATGATATGAGTTTTAATTCAAGGTCGGCAAATGATGATGATATGAGTTTTTGTATGTGTTTGACATTTAGAGGTTATTTACGATATGCTTATGGTATATAAGGATTCTCAATTACAATTTGAGATACAGTTACTTAGAATGATTTTTTGTTATTTGTTCTATTGATTGAACCCTCTAGGCTTATGAGGTCCTGTGTTGGGTTATTTACTTTTCTGCACTTACTATCTTAGGGATAGTTTTATAGTATTAGTTATGATTTATTTCATATTATATTTGTTTTGGTTATGTATTTACAGTATTTGGGACATTATATCAGGTTTTCCCTTTTACCTTAGCTTATTTATCTTGCATTTGTATTGTACTTATACTATGATTTAGATTAGTCAACCGATGATGCCTATTGAGTACTCGTGGCTTTAATACTCATACTAGACTTCCGTCTGTTTTTAGTGTAGATCTGAGTCTAGTGGTTGTTGTTCACCCTGTAATCATGCAAATTTGAGTTTGAAGATAGGGAGAGCTCTTTGAGTAGAGTTTCCTTTTTCATATTTCAAGACTTAAATATATTTGACTTAGTCGTACTTTGTATTCTTTTTTGTTAGAGGATTTGTGCCGACATTACAAGGTCATGGATTATTTTTTCTTTTATATTATCTTCCATCTTATTACTATTGCTTCATGATTTGTTACTGTTACTCTTTTACTTGAATTTTTTTTTAGCATTTATGTCATTTTCCACCAAATTAGCCCATTGCTTATAGCTCTAGTCTATAGTTTGGTTTGCTAACTGGCGAGATAAAGTAGGTGCCATCATGACTCACAAATTGGGTTGTGACAAATTGGTATTAGAGATAGGTTCACTGGTATTATTGGTACAAGAGAGTGTGTCTAGTAGACTCCCACAGATTGGAATATTAACATCAATTTCTTATCTTTGGGTGGCTATAGGATATTCTTAGGAGATCTTTAATTCTTTCAATCAGTTCATGCTAAGAGTCTAAGTTGGTTTACAAAGATTTCTTTAGTTTTACTCTTTCTCAAATGGCTAGGACATGTGTTACTGCTACACGGGATAAGCACCTTAAGTCCATGACTAGGCATATTGTCATAATTTGAGGATTACCTAGAGCTTAAGAATAGCCAAGATATGCAGTCCCATTTTGAGACAAGGATAGAGGTCCTTTACAAGACCCTATTCCTACTCTCGAGCCAAACATTTCTCAACCCTAGACAATGGTAGGCCAAGGACCTGCCAAGGATACCCCAGGGTTTATGACTTATTCACTGCTCAGGGATTCATTAGCTTAGCTCTAGAGATTGGTTGGTGGTGCATCATCTGATGGTGCAAAGTCTACGAATCAGAGTGGTATTAAGGCGGGGACGTAACCTTTAGCTATGACTCCTAACGTTATGGTCCCTCTTGCATCGGTGGTTGATCATCCAGTAGTTCCTTAGCCAGTATTTGTCCATCCAGCTATGTATGTTGAGGAGAAGAAAATGTTGGGTAGATTCTTGATATTGGTTTCACCTTGGTTTTTAGGTACATCAGGTGAGAATGTTTATAAGTTCTTAGTTTCGTGCAAAGATAGGCTCCGTAATTTAGGCCTAGTTAAGCCTCATTGTTTGGATTACATTAATTTTTAATATATATGGACTAAACTAATTTTTAGTTGGATTTGGATGATCGACATTGGTGCAGAGGTCATCTTGATACCAGGCCAACTAGATCTCCCCTTTTAGCATGGATTTATCACTCTGAATGGAGGTGTATACCTTTTATCCTTAGAGATTGTTTCATGGGTCATTTCTCAAGGATGGAGAAGGGCTCCGTGACTATTTTGGAGTATGAGGCTCTATTTCATAAGTAGGCTAGGCATGCTACATCTATCTTACCAATCGAGTATGAATAGGTTTGGTGTTTTATTTAGGGATTAAGACTCCCTGTTTACATAGATACATAGAGTTTAGGTTGTGGTTGGGAGATCTTTTTTTTAGGTTTATAATCATGTAATGATTATGGAAGAGATGCACAGCGAGGCCCAAGGGGAAAGAAATAAGAGGCTGGAATATTAAGGTAGTTTCATTGAGAGCCATTGTGGCTCAAATTTAGAGTTAGTGGTTCTCAAGGTAGGTATCCCTTGTATTAGACTTATCATCTTTAGTGTTAGTCTAGTAGTCCTGTTCATGTCATACTTCAGATCATCGATGGAGGCCAGTCTAGTTATAGTGATCATCTTTACTAGAGTAGTGGTCAACCTCAGAGGGGTTCATCTTCTTAGTATTCTGGCAGTGGTTTTTATTCCAGGTTGGATGGATCTGGTTCTTGTACAGCTCTAGGGGTGTGTTATGGTTGTGGGGCCTTCGACCATTTCTCAAGAGTGCCCTAGTCATGGAGCAATGGTTTCTTCAGCTTAGAGTATTCCACCTCTTAGGACAGTATATTTCACCGCTATAGGTGGTATGCATAGTTGTTGAGGTGGTCCTCAGGGTACTCATAGAGATCCTCGAGCAGGTATTGTAGGAGATCAGTCATAAACCTATCTAGCTAATGGACATGTTTAGTTTTATGTTGTGCCTTCTAGACCCAATGTAGGGTCTTCAAATGTTGTTATTACAGGTACAATTTTAGTGTTCCATCAACTAAATTTTGCTTTATGTGATCTGGGATCCACATATTCTTATGTATTTGTTTTATGCCCTATAGTTAGAGTTATTTGGGGATTCTATATCTATGTCATTATGCGTATTTAATCCCATGGGTGATTCTTTAGTAGTGTATCGGGTTTATAGACTATTTTTAGTGATTATTTAAGAGTTTGATATTGAGGTTGATATTATTGTGTAAGATATGGTGGATTTCTAGGTGATTCTAGGCATGGACTGGTTATCTCCCAATTATGAAATCTTGGATTACCAAGACTATTACCTTAGCCATGCCCGACATACCCTCAGTTTTATGGTAGGGATATATTATCCACAAGTTGATTAGGATTATTTCTTATATTCAGTCTAGGAGAATTATTTTGAGGGGTTGAAAGTCTTATCTTGCTTATATTCAAGATGTTATTATGGAGAGTCCCACACTTAACTTTGTTCCTATAGTACGATAGTTTCCTAATGTTTTCCCTATAGATATACTTGGTCTTCCTCCAAAGAGTGATATTGAGTTTGTTATTTATCTTGAGATGTGCACCCGACCTATTTTTATGGAGATTTACCATATAACTCTCGTCTATCTTAAGAAGCTGAATTCTCAGCTTCAGGATCTTTTGGGTAGGGATTTCATTAGACTGAGTGTGTCACCTTGGGGTGCTTCTATCTTATTTGTGAATAAGAATGATGGTTCCTTGAATATTTGTATTGACTACAAAAAGCTTAATAAGGTGAAGATGAACAATTGGAATCCTATGCCTTGCCTTGATAATTTATTCGACCAGCTTTAGGGAACAATGGTGTTCTTTATGATTAAATTGAGGTTTGGTTACCATCAGTTGAGGATTCGAGCTAAGGACATCACAGAGACAGTTTTCAAAACTCATTATGGTTATTATGAGATCCTGGTGATGTCTTTTGGGTTGTCCAATGCCATAGAGCATTTATGGATTTGATGAACCGCGCGTTAAGTGCTTATCTAGATTTCTTCATTATTATGTTTATTGATGATATCCTTGTGTATTAGAGGAGTAAAGAAGAGCACATACAACATTTGAGGATTGTGCTCCAGACCTTGAAAGATCATAGGTATTTTGCCAAATTCTATTAAGTGTGAATTCTTGCTCGAGTTAGTGACATTCCTAGGACATGTGATGTCTAAGGGTGGGATTATGAAGGACCTGACCAAGATTGAGGCTATTTGTTATTGGTCTAGGCCTACATCTCCGTCTAAGGTTTGTAGATTCATTGGTTTGGCTAGTTATTATAGGCGGTTCCTTGAAGGTTTTTTTAATATTACAGCGCCGATGACTAGATTAGTTGATGACTAGATTGACTCAAAAGGGGGTTTTTTCCAGTGGTCTGAGGAGTGTGAGTCATGTTTTTGAAAGCTCAATGGATTTCTCACTTCAGCTCTTACATTGGCTCTTCCTATTGAGGGTGAGAAATTCACCATATATTGTGATGTTTCTGGTGTTGGTTTTGTTTATGTGTTGATGCAGTAGGATTGAGTCATTACTTATATGATGAGGCAGTTGAAGGTGCACGAGCGCAACTACTCACTCTTGATTTGGAGTTTGCAGTGATAGTTTTCGAGCTTAAGATTTTGAGGCATTATTATTGTGGCGTGCATTGTGAGATCTGCACAGATCATTGTAGTCTTCAGTATCTTATAACATAGAGAGGGATTGATTCTAGGTAGCATAGATGGATGGAGTTTCTTAAGGATCATGATATCTCTATTTTATACCATCTGGGTAAGGCAGACGTGGTAGCGGATGCCTAGAGCCATAAGATGGTGAGTATGGGTAGTTTGGCTTCTATCTCAGTTTCTCACAGGCCGTTGGCGTAAGACATAATGTCCTTAGCCAACTTGATAGTACAACTTGACATTTTACCATAGGAGCATTCTTGATAGTGTTGAGGTGAGGTCTACCATATTTAAGCTAATTTAGAGTCACCAGTTTGAGGATATGAGGCTTGGTATTAGCCATGATCAGGTGTTGAGTAGTGATTCCAAGAGGGCAACCATAGATTCTGAGGGTATTTTGACATTTGATGGTCATATTTGTGTTACGAGGGTTGGAGACTTGATTTAATTTTTTTGCATAAGGCTCACAGCTTCATATATTCGATTCACCCTGGTACAGCTAAGATGTATAGGGATTTGAGGCAGCATTATTTGTGGAGTGGTCTGAATAGTGATGTGGCAGACTTTATATCTTATTGCCTATATTGTCAGTGGGTGAAAGATAAGCATCAGAGACCTAGTGGCTTGATTCAAAGATTTCCCATTCTTGAGTAAAACTGGGAGCGAATCACCATAGATTTCGTTAGTAGATTGACTTGCACTTCTCTTAGTTTTGATAGTATTTGGGTCATTGTACATCGGTTGACAAAATAGGAATATTTCATTTCCATTCAGATTTCCTTCAGTGCCAAAGGTTAGATCGTATCTATGTTTAGGAGATGGTATGTCTGGATGGAGTGCCTATATCTATCATTTCATATTGGGATTTAGTGTTCACTTCTATCTTTTGGAGGATTTTTTGGAGTTGGGTACTCAAGGGATCTTATCATAGCCTTCTACCATCAAATTGATGGGAAGTTGGAATGGACTATTCAAATCCTTGAGGATACACTCCGAGCCTATGTTATGGATTTTAGAGGTCATTGGGAGCAACACTTGGATTTGGCAGGGTACTCGTATAATATAGATATCAATAGAGTATGGAGATTTCACCATAGAGACCTCCAAGATTTGACTTTGTGGTACTGACTTGCTTCAGGTGTTGTTTGATAGGTTCTAATTGATTCAAGAAAGGTTGAGGGCATCTCAGAGTAGGAAGAAGTCTTATGCAGATGGTAGACTTCGTGCTTTAGATTTGGAGTTGGTGATTGGGTATTCCTCCATCACCCAAAAATGGTGTGCTGAAGTTTGGGAGGAAAGTCAAGATCAGCCCCAGATATATTAGACCTTTTGAGATCTTCGCAAAGTTGGAGAGATGGCATATGAATTAGCCTTACCCCTAGATTTTGTTGTTGTTCATTAGGTCTTCTATGTTTCTATATTAAGGTGGTATATTCCTGATGAGTCTCATGTGCTTTAGTGGGACTCAGTTCAGTTAGATGAGCGGTAGACCTTCGTGGAGGATCCTGAGCTCATATTAGCCAGGGATGTCAGGCGGTTACGCTCTGCCTTAAGTTATATCCTAACCCACTACTTTCTTGGATGAAATTTCTTTTGGTAGTGTATATTAAAATGACCGTACAGGTTATTTTCTACATTTCTGCTTATTTTTGCCATTTAGAGTTATCCTATAGCTGAAAGTTTGTTTACCAGGTAGTTCATTTTGTTAAAGTCTTCATTGGTAAGATTTTTCAAATGGGTGAAAACTTCAGTCAAATAACCTTGTATACCAAATTTGATAGTTCCAATAGCTCTGAAACGTTAATTTTAAGCTAGGTGGACCTTTGGTTAGGGTCCCAAATCTTTTGAACTAATTCTAGGCTATTGTCTTGAAATTATGAAAATGGCACTTGGTGTGGGACTCACTCTTTGTTAAAACAACTTGGTATTGAAATTTTGACCACGCCATTGAGTCGAAACATCGAGTTTGATAAGGTAGCATAGTTCGCTTACATGTACCAAATTATGAACAAATACCGAAGGGTCTGTGTTGACTTGGAAAAATTCCATGTCTTCAGCTGGTGCATCAGCTAAAATGGCCCATTTGAATTCTGTAGTGGAAGCTGCTTTAGCAGTCAGTTGGGTGCTTTAGCAACTTGGTGTGACCAATGAGCCTCTTTAGCGACAAGATGACTACAAAAGCACAAGTCGTTTTAGCGTCGGACAGTCTGCTTTAGCAGCATGCCATATATTAATAGGTATTGCTTTAGAGGTATCTGGGTGCTGTAGTGTTGACCACTAAAATGTCCTAGTGCCCACTTTAGTGGCACCTGGGATCCATAAATGCCCCAATAGTCTGATTTCTCCCATTTTTCATGCAAGTTCGAGAGTGAGAAATCCTAAAACATGTGGAAACATGGGAGAAACATTAATAGGTGATTTTGGGCCATTCATAAGCTTGAATTACTTATTGTTTCTTTGAATTCTAGTGTGGCATTGTGCTGAAGCTTCTCAAAAAAGGAAATTGACGATTTAGCATATTTCACTAGGCTTTCTTCGACATCCAGATAGGCTAGGTTTACCTCTCCCATAGATTGAGCTAATTTGTAGTATGATAATATACTAGATATTGTTTGGGAATTTTGTCTTGGAGGTATATTAGTATTATTTGGATTTTTCGGCTTGTTAAGGAACCATAAATTAGGTGTAATAAACTTTGTAACTCATGTTTTAGGTAGAATTGCTATCTTTAGGCTATAAGTGGCTTATTTAATATCTAAAATATAGTAAATTAGATACCTTAGTCTAGTCCGAGGTAGAATTTACCTTAGAATGGATTCTAGGGATTAGAAGTGTGCCCCTCTGACCGACCTTAGGCCAAGACTATCATTAGCTCCTTGTAGAAATTATAGGCATCTTATAGTCTTACAAAATTTTATATTTAGGATCTTGAAGAGGTTGGGTACATGATATTTTTGCAAGATTGTTACTTGGGAGTTGATATTTCATTTTAATTCAAGTCCAGTGATTTATGATATTGAGTTACGGTTCAAGTCTGGCAATTGATGATATAAGTTTCGATTCAAGTCCTGCAAGTGATGATTATATGAGGTTTGATTCGAGTCTGGCATTGATAGTTTATTTAAGATATCTTTATGGTATTGAACGATTCGTGGTTATGATTTTGTGATATGGTTACATAGTATGATTTTCAGTTATTTTTTCTCTTAATTACATATTTTGGGCTTATGGGGTGGCTATATTGTGTTATTTACTTTTACGTATTGTGGTGATTCCCAAACTACACCTCCAATCTGAAGATGATGTAGTCTCTAACAAATATAGTTACCCAACAAAGGTTGGGGTCGAATCTCAAGGGAATACGTGAAATCGTGGCTCTCAGTTATTGCAATAAAAAGGCAGAACTGGAAAAGTAAATGAGGGTTTTATGTAGCAATATCTAACAAGTGGCGAATATTAACTTCGGTTGTAATTATTCGTAGGTGAACACTAGGATTTTGTTCCCCCTGGCTTCTCAACTTCATAGGTATATCGTGCTTTATTGAACAAACTCTATACCTTGCATGTAGAATCAATAAGTTATGTCCCATCAATAATATTTTGGACGAGCTGACAGATTTTACCCTTTACCTTTTAAGTCTCAGGATGTCTCTTTACTAACCCTTATCTTGAACCCAATTGACTATTACCTTTTGAGTCTCTAGTAATTAGATGAAAGCTAACCATCTTACTAAGATAATACCTAGTAGCGTGGATCTACAACTAAACTACAAATTACTATTGTAATTATCTTTTCCTAGTCACTACTTCTCTTTTGGAGTATGTAGCAATAATCTAGTTGGGATCCTAACATTTACAACCTATAAGGTAACTATTAAAGTGAAGATAATACAATGCATGCATGGGCATAAGTTCAGAACAACAATAGCACTTCTCCTACTTCGTCAATCCGCTAGGGTTTCCATATTCCTAGCTAAGGTTTTTAGCCGCTCATGCTTGTGAAGTAATCAAAAACATTCATGATTAAAAGCATAAGATGAAATCACAAGTAAAAACCCAAAACCATAACTGAATTAATCAACCAAAATCAATACAAGAGAATTCCAAGACCAAAATCGAATCTCATAATCAAACTATGTTTGTAAGTATCAAGAGTGTGTAACTTTTACTAAAAAACAATAAGGTGTATTTATCTTACATGAGGAAACCCTAAAAATAAAACCCAAACGAAAAAGGACAAAAAAGGGTCGGTGACCACATTTGATGTCCACATGTGGACATGGCCTTGGGCGTATATGGCACGTGTGGCCTGAGGCTGCGCACATTTGGCTACCACATGTGCTTAGACCAAACAATCCTGCAGCTCTGCTCTCAGGATTTTGGACTTCTTACACATGTTTTTCCATATGCAGTCCACATGTACTTCATGAGGTCTGCATGTTGACATAGGTAGGTGTCGGAAGTTATTTTTCAGCTCTTTCACTCTCTAGATTCTCTAGATCTTCAATTCCAGCACTTACCTTAGTCTCATACAAACCTCATGTGCTATATGTGGTCACAATGTAGACATAGGTAAGTGCCAGACCTTTCAACACTTGCAACCAAAATAGAAATCTTTAACTTTCATCACATGCATTGGTCACGTACAATCTGAAAAGTGTCACAAATATCCAAGATTTCTCACATAAGTAGCCAAAACACCATATTTTCACCTTTTTCATGAACTTAGCATCCAAAACCTTGTTTCCTGCAAAACATACCCAAATCGCATCATATCTAACAAAACAACCTAAGAAAATTTGCATATTTTCATTGTTTTAAGGATCAAAAGTGCTATATTTCTATAGCACATCAACACCCTCAACTTAGAATGAGTGCATGTCCTCAGGCAGCGAACTACAAAAAACAAAACACGACGCTTACCTAGGAGATACTAAGCTATTCAAGGTAGTCAATCTACACTTTATTCTAAAAATTCAATACCACCTCCTATCTCATGTTTCAAAACCAATTGTGTATAAACATGAGGTATAAAAATGTGAGAAAATGGGATCAAGGTATGACATTACATTAGCAATAGACAACCATGCATATGTAAAAGTTACACTACCCAAACACATAAGAAACTAGCAATATGTCTCATGTGCCCTCGCAACAATGATGTCTCACTCACTCATATGAAATAATTCTTGACAATGCAGGGAAAGTCAAGATATACTCACACTCAGGAGAGAATTTCCAATCAATGTGCATCAAATACCATAGGCTTTCCCTTATTTTCATTACCTTAGCATACAGAATTGTCAATTTAGGATCACTATCAGACTTTTCTCAGCTTGTAATGAATGCTTGGGGGACTGGTATGGTACATATGGATATTAAGTGACTAAGCCTCCTTGGTACTACACAAACTTTGGGGTCTTACTTATCTGCCAACTTTTTTTTATTCTGCCCTTATTTCTCCCTTTTTATTCTTTATTGCACATTCAAGTTAGGTGTAGTCTTTTATTCTTTCTTTTTCACTATTTGACAATTTAGTTTTTTTTTTCTTTTTCTTTTTTTTCTTTTTCTTTTGCTACCACAACCAGCCCTACTAACTTTTTCTCTCATCTTACCTTTCTAGATACCACTTTACATCACACACTCCTATGATAGCAACCACTAACTTAGGCAATTTGCATGAGTTGAGGTGCACAATGTCCAAGGAGGACTAGGGACAAAATAGGTTATTGCAACACAAATAGGAAGGTGAATGGTGAAATAAGAAAAATAGGCTATAAGGCTTAAAACATGGATCAAGGGATACTATTTCACAATGGGAAGGTCATTTAGGCTAAAAGTGGACTAAAATCAAAAATGGCCTATGATACATTCCAAACTAACTATCCTTCAACCTAGGCAAGACTAACCAGGCAAGTTCTGAATTCAACACACAAAGAGAACTAAGTAGCATCTCACACACACATGGCATAGAGTCAACATTATAGACTACTACTTATTCGGTTCATACAACTGTTAGCAAGTGATTATCATATCCCTAATCCTAATTCTATAACCCGATCCACAATGTTCACACATATATACATTTACGCAGTTCTAAAACATAAGTTTGGAAGGGTTTCATTTTTTCTCTAAAATCAGTCAAAAACATGACAACTACCCTAAATAAATAAAAATCTCTTAATTACACAAAAAGACAACATAATACGAAACAAAACAAAATAAGACCAAAATTTACCTAGGCATGTTGGTTCTACAACCATATCACACCCAACACGAAAAGAAGAATAGCAACAAAAACCCACAACGGCTATGGTATACCTCATGGGAAGCCTTCTTTGTACCCTCCTCAAACTGGGGTACATTTGATTATTGTATGTAAGTGGTGATGCCCACCTCGTACTGAAGTACCGCTGATAACTCCTCCTGCTCTGCAGTCTTGGATGAATCCTGGGACCCTTCCTCAAACAGGGGCTCCTGAGATACTCTATGTGTATTTGGCTTTGAATATCCCGTATCCTCATCATCATGATAACTCAATGGAGGAGAATGTGAAGGTGATCTCCGTGCTGATTTCATCCTTAGTCGGGCTGTACGTGTTTGTGCAACGTTGATGTAACGACCCAAAATCACCTCCCGGGACGTCACACAGTTCTTAGGGATACAAGTACCCCTAAGCTAACCATTTGAGCCTATCACTTCTCATAATAACTTATTCAAGAAGAAATATACAAAACACTGGCACTGTTATATCAAATGAAAGGAAATACAAAGGTAATACTCGGTCTAAACGACCATAATACTGGAAATCTCAACACAACCACAGTTTGATAACTAGTCTGACAATGCCTCTACTACTCCATGAACTCGAGAGCCGTTGGGACAGGTCCCCAACTGACTCAAACTGAATTAAAAGTAATAACATAAACACTCGAATACTGAAATGTCTTAAGATAGGTCCTCGAACCATGAGGACTCACCACTGTAGAAATGAAGATGAAGGTACTCGGGAATCACTGACGAGGCTGGGACTGAGCACCTGAACCTACATTATAAGACAATATATCACATAGACGTATATGTAGATCAGCACTTGGGAATATACTGAGAATATGGGGGTGTATGCATTTACATAAAATAATATCAATACTCTTTAATCAAATCATGTATGCAAATAGGAATGACTCACATGGCTTGGATAAGTCTAAAATGTAAAGCTCATAAATCATGTAGAATGAAACATGTAACACAAATCTCGTGAGTCGTTATACTTTGTCTTTAAAATTTGTTCTCTCCTCTTATTCTCATTACTCATAGGATGAAGGAAGATTTAAACAATACTTTCAACTCATGCACATATCTCATGGAGAGTAAAACTTCTTTATTGCTCAAGAACTTATAACTCTTTTGAACTCAAACACTTTGAACTCGAAATAATATGACTTTGGCTTAAAAATTGATGATCAACTCTTATTAGTAGAGAAAACTACTTCCTTCTTTGGAAAATACTCAAAAGCAATTCGTTCTCTATAGAAAATATCTCACCTCAAAGCTTTAGGGAAAATATTCTATCTCAAAGAAAAATACTTTAGTTTAGGGAGGTTCTCTTAACGAACATAAACCATGCGAGCTACATGGAGTCCAACGTTTTGTCCTTCTAAGAAAGAAACCTCACATTGGGGAAAGGCATCATACTCTTTCCAAGGAGTATAACCTCAACTCAGTGATCACTTATCTCAGCCTCGGGCCCAATCATCTCGTCCTCAGGCCTAAAATCTCAAACCTACGGTGGCATATAGTTCTGGGGTAAGAAATTATGGTAACTTACCCAACTCGATGCTAAATACTACTCCCTTTAGTTTATCTCGCTCATCTCATGGAAATCCACTTTTAAAATAATCTCATTATTTATAAGACCGAACAATCAAATTTGTAATCTCATGTGGTAGAGTGGATTTCAAAACTCTATGACCATTAGGTCAAAACATTTCTCAATAATCTCAAATACTTAAATCATGGGTGCTTATAGCACAATAGTTCACAAAATTGCAAGTCTCAAGTAGGGCTTAATGACCCATAATTCAATCTCAAGTTAAAACTCGTCATAATGCATAATAGATAGCATATAGATTCATAATTCATGTAGAAATCTGGAAGTTACAACAATTTGTCTCAAAATATCATTAGACTCATATACTTTAATTTCTTAAGAAAATATCCAAAATCATGCTATTTGACTTTCAATTCATGGGAAACATCAGGCATTGCAATCAATAACAATGGGTGAAAAACCCTAATCAATATCATGTAAAATCTCATAGATTGCAGAAAATTATAGTTTAAATAAGCCTTTGGGCACAAGGATGAAAGGATTACACTTATTTAAAACCCCACATACCTTCGATTATGAAATTGGATGAACAAGCTTGCTTCAAACTCTTTTTCTTACTCTTGAGAGAGGGTTTTTGCAACCCTTGAACTTGGGAAACTTAAATCTCAACTCAATTTGTAGAATCTATGGTGAGTTCTTGGATTTCATGGAGAAGGGTTTTAGATTTGATCTTGAGGGAGAAACCCTAGCTTTCTTGTGTTTCGAATGATGAATGAAGTCATTTGCTTAGTTTGGAATATATCTGGTTGATAAAAGAGTGGAAAATACCAAAAAGTCCCTTTTAAAAATTACTTAAAATACTGAACGGGGGCTGCGACGGTCGAAGCGATGGTCCATCGCTAGCTTGACGGTCCATCGCATGTCGGTCAAAAAAGAGCAAACTACCTCGATGTGATAGTCTCAGCCATGGTCCATCGCAAACTCGGCGGTCCATCGGATCGTCTGTCGCACGTTGGCCAAGATGATACCACACTGCCTCAGCGATGACGGTCTCAGCGATGGTACGTCACAAACTCGATGGTCTGTCCGATCATCCATCACACGTGGTCCAAAAAAAAGAGATACTGCCTTGGTTGTGACGGTGCGGGCGATGGTCCGTTGCACACTCGACGGTTCATCAACCTCTCCATCGCACCTGGACGGTTTCGATAACTCTTGGTAAAAGGGCCACAACTTCCCACCTCGATGCCGGATTTGGACGAAATTGGTATCGTTGGAAAGATAATTAAATTCTCTACAATATAGGAAGTCATTTTTAGGAAAATTCAACAAGATTAAAACACAAATAATTTGGGAAGTCTCTTCTCAAACTTTTAGGATCAGAATTACACTTCACTTTACACGCTCAAGGCTCAAACTACAAGGGAACTTTGCGGGGTCTTACAATATCTCCCCCTTGGAAACATTAGTCCTCGAATGTCATTAGTTAGACTAGGAATATAGGAAAATAGAGTACACATAGCTGAAGCAATTTGCTAAACGGGCTCAAAATTTTTCTAAACTCCTGAGTACCTCGAAAATTGCAAGAATAGATATATATAGCTGAACTTTAGATTAGATGGGCTGAATTAAGGAAGAATAATACCTTCGGATCGATCTAAACTTGCGGAAAAGAGGTGTAGGTACTTGGCTCGCATGTCTGCTTCTGCCTCCCAAGTAGCGCCCTCAACTGAATGGTTTCGCCACAATACTTTGACCAAGGGATCCTCTTTGTTCCTCAGTCTACGGATCTAAAAATCTAGGATCTCAATGGGAATCTCATTGAATGAAAGACTGTTCTAAATATCAGCACTCTCTTAAGGATCTACCACAACGGAATCACCAATATGCTTCTTAAGCATGGAGACATGAAAAATAGGATGAACAACTGACAACTCTGCAGGAAACTTAACCTTATAGGCTACTTTACCAACACGACTCAAGACTCAATACGGGCCAACATAATGGGGACTAAGCTTTCCCTTTTTACCAAACCTCTTCACCCCTTTCATGGGTGAAATCTTCAAGTACACCAAATCACCTACAAAAACTCAAGATCTCTTCTCCTCACATTGGTATATGACTTTTGATGACTCTGAGATATCTTCAATCTCTCCCTAATCAACTTAACTTTCTCCATAGCTTCAAATACTGCATCAGGCCTAATCACGGCATGTTCACCCACTTTAAACCAACCTATGGTTGATCTACATCTTCAACCATACAAGGCCTCAAATAGTGCCATCTCAATGCTAGCATGGTAACTATTGTTATATGAAAACTCTATCAACGGAAAATGCACATCCCAACTACCTTTGAAATCAAGAGCACACGCCCTCAACATATCTTCTAGGGTATAAATGGTCCTCTCAACCTGACCATCTATCTGTGGATGAAAAGCGGAACTCAAAAGAACTTGGGTACCAAGACCCTGCTAGAACGCCCTCTAAAACTGAGAAGTAAATTGAGTACCCCATCCGAAATGATAGACGAGGGAACTCCGTACAGCCTGACTAACTCCCGGATATACAATCTAGCATAATCCTCAGTTGTATAAGATATATGCATGGGAAAGACATGTGCGGACTTAGTCAGCCTGTGTACAACAACCCAAATAGAATTATGATGACAACGCAAAAGAGGTAACCTGGTCATGAAGTCCATATTCACCAACTCCCACTTCCAAGTGGGTATACCAAACTCTTGCATCACACCACCAGGTCTTTGGTTCTCTACCTTAACCTGTTGGTATGTTGCACACTTTACTACAAACTCAGCTATATCGTTCTTCATTCCATTCCACTACTAGATTTACAGCAAATCGTAGTACATCTTGGTAGTGCTAGGATGAATAGAATACCGTGCGCCATGAGCTTTAGCCATAATCCTCTGCCTCAGATCATCAACACACAGAATGCAAAATCTACCCTGCAATCACAACACGTCATCTCCTCCTTGGGAGAATACCTCTAACTTTTTGTCCTTAACTGTCTCCTTCAGTCTAACAAAACTAGGATCTTTATCTTGCTTCTCCTTCACTTCCGAACTAAAGAGGATTCAGAACTACTTCGCACCAAAGTACTTCCCTCAGCTGAATCAAGCAACCTAGCAACAAATTTATCCATACAATGCACATCACGAGCTAACTCTTTCTTATCTTCCTCTACATAAGCAACACTACCCATAGACAATCTGCTAAGGGCATCCGCCACTACATTAGCCTTGCCCGGGTGATACAACACACTCATATCATAGTCTTTTAACAACTCAAACCACCTCCTCTTCCTAAGATTCAACTCCTTCTTAGTAAAAACATACTACAGGCTCTTATGATCAGTAAACACATCAACATGAACACCATAAAGATAGTGTCTCTAGATTTTCAAAGCAAAGACCACAACAGCTAACTCAAGATCATGGGTTGGGTAATTCTTCTCATGCGACTTTAACTGTCTAGAGGCATAGGCTATAACCTTACCTCTTTGTATCCATACACAACCAAACCAAATCTAGAGGAATCACAATACACCACAAAACCATCTGTACAATCAGGCAAAGTCAACACAAGGGCTGAAGTAAGTCGAGTCTTCAACTCCTAAAAACTCTTCTCACAGGAATCTGACCACTAGAACTTAACTTTCTTTTGGGTCAACCGGGTCATGAGAGATGCAATAGAAGAGAAACCTTCACCAAAATGGTGGTAGTATCCAACTAGACCCAAGACACTTCTAATGTCAGACAGAGAGATAACTTTAAGCTAATTTCTCACAGCTTCTATCTTTTAGGGATCAACTCTAATACTTTTTACTGAAACCATATGACCTAGAAAGGCTACAGACCTTAGCCAAAAATCATACTTACTAAATTTGGTGAACAACTGATGACCTCTAAGAGTTTGCAAGGCAATTCTAAGGTGATCTATATGGTCATTCTCAGTACGGGAGTAAACAAGGATATCATCTACGAACACTATGACAAACATATCAAGATATTTCTTAAACACTCGATTCATGAGGTCCATAAAATCAGTTGGGGCATTGGTTAGCCTAAAAGACATGACTTGAAACTCAAAGTGACCATAGCAGGTTCAGAAAGTTGTCTTTGAAGTATCACATTCCCTCACTTTAAATTGATGATAACTGGATCTAAGGTCTATCTTGGAGAAATAACTTGCACCTTGCAACTAATCAAATAGGTCATCAATTCTCGGAAGAGGATACTTATTTTTAACTGTGACCTTGTTAAGCTGATGATAGTTAATACACATACACAAAGAACTATCTTTCTTCCGCACGAATAAAATAAGTGCACCCCAAGGAGAAATATTGGGCCTTATGAAACCTTTGTCTAAAAGAAATTTGAGTTTCTCTTTCAACTTCTTAAGCTCAGCAGGTGCCATACGGTATAGCAGAATAGAAATGGGATGAGTGTCGGTAAAAAGGTCAATCCCAAATTCTATCTCTCTATCGGGAAGTACCCCTGGGAGATCTTCTGGAACAACATCAGGAAACTCTTTAACAATATTGACTGACTGAATAGATAGAGCCTTGAACTTAGTGTCTTTGACTCTAACCAGGTGATAGAGGCAATCTTTGGATATTAGCTTTCTGTCTTTGAGATAGGAAATAAAATGACTCTTGGGAGATACCAAACTCCCGAACCACTCAAAAACTGGCTCATCAGGGAACTGAAACTTGACCACACGGGTATGACAGTCTATAGATGCATAACAAGAATGAAGCAAATCCATACCCAGAATAAGGTCAAAATCCACCATGTCTAACTCTATCAAATCAGCAAGTATAACTCTATGAAGAATAGTAACAGGATAATATCTATACACTTGTTTAGCAATAACTAACTCCTCTACTGTTGTGGAGACTAGGAAAGGCTCAAGAATCTTTTTGGGACTCATTTTGAAATTCGCAGCCACAAGTGGGGTCACATAGGAGAGACTTGACCCGGGGTCCAAAAACACATAAACATCGAAACAAAAGATGTGGAGCATACCAGTAACAACATCAGGAGAGTCCTCCTGCTCCTTATGGGATGGTAAGGCATAGAATTTGTTCTAGTGCTGACCGCCAGCAGTGATAGATGAAGTGCCCTGAACAAGGGTGGGATGAGGGACAGGAGCTGGTGTACTAGTAGTCTGTGCCTGAGGTCGGGCATCTTTGGTTCCCTACCTAGCATGCGGATAATCTCTAAGTCTGTGGACCTGTTTTCCACAACCAAAACAACCCCTTAAATTTGTGAAACACTCACCGGGATGATCCCTACCACACTTAGCACAAGGAGTATAACGGGGCTTGTTACCAACACTGTTCTGCGACCTAGACATAAAAGACCTGTTCTCTTGCTCCTGCCTGCCTCTAGGTGCGGGAGTACTAGCTAATAAAGGCACTAGAATAGATGGACGTCTCTAAAACTGAAGGTGGTCTAACTATACTCATCTGCTCAGATCTAGCCCTCTTATTACCCCTCACTCTGTCTCTCTCTGTAATCTTATCCACCTCTATCTGCTATGCATGCGTCATCAACCTAGACAGATTCATATCCCTAAGCAACATCATAGTCCTATACTCTTTCAGTACCAAACCAAAAACACCTGTCACAAACTTGCTCATACTAGCTTGGGTATCAGAAATCAAATCAGGAGCATACTTGGCCAACTGGTTGAACTTCAAGAAGCACTTCTTAATAGCCATGGAGCCTTGCCTCAAGTTCATAAACTCCTCAATCTTTGCTTCTCTCATCCCAAGAAGAAATAACTTTTCCAAGAATGCATCTTGGAACACCTGCCAAGTCATAGGAGCAGCATCCTCACCTCTACCATTCCTCCATGATACAACCCAATCATAAGCTATGTCTTTCAACCTATAAAATACCAACTCAAAACATTCTTCCTTAGAAACATGCATCGCCTGTGTGATCTTTCTCACCTCCTCAAGGTACAACTGGGGGTCCTCACCTACCTTGGACCCATAAAACTCTGGAGGATTCATCCGCATGAAATCACGGATCGTAGAAGAAGTTGCATCACCTCCCTGCTGATTTGTAACTGTGGCCTGGTTATTTGCCCAAACATTAGCGATGACTGCTTGGGCTAACACCTGAAAGGCCTCCTAAAACTCAACATGAGACACAATCTCATTCAAAGGATTAACAGGTGAGGGTTGCTCATCATCATTCCCGCGGGCATACACTCTTTAGAAAGGCATTTTCTGAAATAGGAGAACACGAATTATAAGATGAGAGGGACAACTATAGGCACGATAGAATCTGAAAGAAAGAAATAAATTTTTCCTAAAACGTCTTCTAGCCTCTTGCTCATAGATGTGGAATGCTACACACCGATGATCAAGACTCTACTCAACGAGGCTTGTCAAATTCCCAAGGACTTATTTAAAACCTCAGGCTCTGATTCCAAGTTTATAACGACCCAAAATCACCTCCCAGGATGTCACACGGTGCTTAGGGCTACAAGTAGCCCCAAGCAAACCCTTTGAGCCTATCACTTCTCATAAAAACTTATTCAAGAAGAAATATACAAAACACTAGCACTATCATATCAAATGAAAGGAAATATAAAGGTAATACTCGGTCTAAACGACCATAATACTAGAAATCTCAACACAACCACAGCCTGATAACTAGTCTGATAAAGCCTCTACTACTCCATAAACTCGAGAGCCATTGGGATAGGTCCCCAACTGACTAAAACTGAACTGAAAGTAAAAACATAAACACTGGAATACTGAAATGTCTGAAGATAGGTCCTCAAAACATGAGGACTCACCACTGTAGAAATACAAACAAAAGTACTCGGGAATCACTGACGAGGCTGGCACTGAGCACCTGAACCTACATTATAAGACAATGTAGCACAAAGACGTATATTTGGATGAGAACTTGGAAATGTACTGAGTATAGGGGGTGTATGCATTTACATAAAACAATATCAATGCTCTTTAATCAAATCATGCATGCAAATAGGAATGACTCACATGGCTTGAATAAGTCTAAAATGTAAGGCTCATAAATAATGTAGAATGAAGCATGCAAGACGAATCTCGTGAGTCATTATACTTTGTCTTTAAAATATGTACTCTCCTCTTATTCTTATTACTCATAAGATGAAGGAAGCTTTAAACAATACTTTAAACTCATGCACATATCTCATGGAGAGTAAAACTTCTTTATTGTTCAAGAACTTATAACTATTTTGAACTAAAACACTTGGAACTCGGAATCATATGACTTTGGTTTAAAACTGATGATCAACTCTTATTAGTAGAGAAAAATACTTCTTTCTTTGGAAAAATACTCAAAATCAATTCGTTCACTTTACAAAATATCTCATCTCAAAGCTTTAGGGAAAATATTCTATCTCAATGGAAAATACTTTAGTTTAGGGAGGTTCTCTTAACCGACATAAACCATGCGATCTACACGGAGTCCAATGTCTTCTCCTCCTAAGGAAGAAACCTCATGTTGGGGAGAGGCGTAATACTCTTGCTAAGGAGTATAACCTAAACTTAGTGATTACTTATCTTGGCCTCAGGCCCAATCATCGTGGCCTCGGGCCTAAAATCTCAAACCTACTCTGGCACGTAGTTCTAGGGTAAGAAACCATGGTAACTTACCCAAATTGGTGCAAAATACTACTTTCTTTAGTTTATCTCGCTCATGTCATGGAAATCTACTTTCTAAATAACCTCATAGTTCATAAGAACCCAACAATCAAATCTGTAATCTCATGTGGTGGAGTGTATTTCAAATCTCTTTGACCATTAGGTCAAAACATTTCTCAATAATCTCAAAATACTCAAATCATGGGTGCTTATAGCACAATAGTACATAAAATTCCAAGTCTCAAGTAGGGCTTAATGACCCATAATTCAATCCCAAGTTAAAACTCATCAAATGCATAATAGATAGCATATACATTCATAATTCATGTAGAAATATGGGAGTTACAACAATTTGTCTCAAAATATCATCAGACTAATATACTTCAATTTGTTAAGAAAACATGCAAAATTATGCTATTTGACTTTCAATTCATGGGAAACATCAGGATATTGCAATCGATAATAATGGGTGAAAAACCCTAATTCAATATCATGTAATATCTCATAGATTACAGAAAATTATAGTTTAAATAAGCCTTTGGGAACAAGGCTGAAAGGATTACCCTAGATCAAAACCCCACATACCTTAGATTGTGAAATTGGATGAACAAAATGGCTTTAAACTCTTTTTCTTACTCTTGATGGAGGGTTATTGCAACCCTTGAACTTGGGGAACTTAAATCTCAACTCAATTTGTAGAATCTATGGTTTAGATTTCTTGGAGAAGGGTTTTAGATTTAATCTTGAGGAAGAAACCCTAGCTCTCTTGTATTTTGGATGATGAATGAAGTCATTTGCTTAGTTTGGAATATATCTGGTTGATAAAAGAGTGGAAAATATAAAAAATTCCCTTTTAAAAATGACTTAAAATACTGAACGGGGGCTGCGATGGTCAAAGCGACGATCCGTCGCTAGCCTAACGGTCCGTCGGATCGCTCATCGCACGTCGGTCAGAAAAAAAACACTGCCTCGATATGACGTTCTTAGCGATGGTACGTTGCAAACTAGATGGTTCATCGAATTGTCCATCGCACGTTGGCGAGGATGAGGCCACACTACCTCAGTGGCGATGGTCTCAGTGATGGTATGTCGCAAAATCGATGGTCCATCAGATTATTCGTCGCGCGTGGGCCAAAAAAAGGAATTACTTCCTTGGTTGTAATGCTCCAGGCGATGGTCCATCGCACACTCGACGGTAAGTCAACTTGTCCGTCGCACCTGGGAGGTTCCGACAACTCTTAGTAAAACGGCCATAACTTCCCACCCCGATGCCAGATTTGGATGATATTGGTATCGTTGGAAAGATAATTTAGTTCTCTATACTATAGAAAGTTATTTTTAGGAAAATTAAACAATATTAAACATTAATCACTTGGGAAGTCTCTTTGTAATCTTTTAGGGCTGAAATTACACTTCACTTGACACGTTCAAGGCTCAAACTACAAGGAAACTTTGCGGGGTCTTACACTTGAGAATCTAAACAACCTCAGTTCTAGACCTAGGTTCATTAAGACTTGGTCTTCTGCCCCACTGTGATTGGTTGGGTAGAGGCTATCCCGTAGCACGCAATATAATAGTCTTGACACATTAGTGCACCTTTTCTTTAGTAACTTTGTGTGTCACTTTCTTTACAGCATCTCTAAGTTGTGCAACCAGGTACTCATCTACCAAACCACTGGGATCAGGGGACTCATCCCGTCTCCTCACTGTATCTGACTTCTTCTTCTTTGCAACTTTTGGTTCTATGTGTACCTAAAAAACTAGCCGTTAGTTTTCAACAAAAATAAGTGATTGTAAAAAGTTTAAGAAAACTCAAAATTAAAAATGTTTGAATTTTTCCTTAATTTTCACACCCCTATAACGTATTTGAAGTCCCAACAATTCCAATGTGCACACATATATCAAGAATCATGAATTTCAAAGCAAACTAACATTCTCAACCTTATGTATTACTCTACTTGTTAAAGTTCAACTTCTAGTTGCGGCCTAACTTTAGAATTTAATTCAAAACACAGCCCTATATTAAGATTTTAGGCTACTTTAAGGATCCTACATACAAACATGGTATATTCTATATATTTTTCATGGGAATACTCATATCAACTTGTTTATTCGATAAATAGATCAATACATAACCATAAGGAGTCGAGAAAGTTACCTATTTTATGATAATCCAAAAATGAACCATAAAGAAAATCGAGTAAAACCCAAGGTGGAACTTGTTTTTAGTGAGTTGGGAAAAGTTGGTACCTCAAACAAGTTTCAATTTAGCCTTTCTTTCAATTTAACCTTTCTTTAAGTGCAGGATTATTTTGTGATTTAAGAGGGAAGTTTGAATTTAAAAAGAAAAGTAGGATTTTGAGGATTTGAATGAGTTAGAATAAGGTTATATGTGTTTAAATATTGATGGGGGCTACTTTAGGACTTAAACAGGTATTAGTGCACCCAAAATTTTAATTAAAATTTGGTCCCACAAGTTGGAAATTTTCTGCACCCACATGCGCCTGCCATATGCATCCAGTCATGGGGCGAATGTTCCACATGCGGTCTGCATATGCAGGGTACATATAGGCCAAAAATTTTGGTCCGCTTTCCTACATTTTGGACTTGGCATTTTTATATTTTTCCAGATACTTATGGTCCCATAACGTAAGTTTACGGTCCCAAGAGTATGATTATATTCCAAATTCTACAACTTCTATTATCAGACTAAGAAATTTCATCTTTTCAATTTAATGCTCAACTTACCTGGCCCTTATGGGACTTGTGACCCTGATGGGTTGGTCACACAGTCCCCTACTGAAAAATTTATGCATGTAGAAATTTTACTGTATTCTGGGTAAGTCCATGAGTTAAAAACCTACAAAACAAAAACAACAAAAAGTGAACACTAAAATAGTACGTTGTCTCCCACCCAAAACTTGATTTAACATTGTGGTACGATGTGGTTGTGTAGGTTACTCAGACTTCACTAACAAGCCCATGGGTTGCCTCCCATACAATGCTTGATTTATCATTGCATCATAATGTGGGTACCTTAATTACTTAGAATTTATCAAGATACCCATACGAGTACCCTCCAGGGTCATCAATACAATCTACCATGGATACCACCCTCATGTCGGTTGGTTGCTTCATTTATTTTTAGATGTTGAATATGGTCTCCTCACCATTGACTCTAAACTTTAGCTCTCTCTTTTCCATGTCAACATCACTCTACCTGTGGCTATAAATGGTTTCCCTAATATGATGGGCATCTTAATGTCAGACACATAGCCCAGAATGATAATGTTAGCCAAAAAGAGGAAGTTATCAACTCTCACAATCACATCAAATGAAATGCCCATAAGTTTCTTCACTGTACAGTCAACCATTAACAACTGTATTACAATCAGTTCAGGAGGGCTCAAGCCTAATTTCTTGAATATAGCTAGCGGTATCAAATTTATGTTGGCTCTTAAGTCACATAAGGCTCTGGCGAATCGGGATGACCAAATAGTGCATGATCTAATGAATCCTCTGGGATCACACTTTTTCTAGGCCAGAGACCTAGTAGTGACTGCGCTACACTGGTGCAAGCCATCAACATCCTCAATAGTAGCTCCTTTCTTCTTTGTAACTAATTGTTTCATAAACCTGACATATCTAATTATCTTCTCCAATGCTTCAATAAGAGGAATATTCAAGCTTAACTCTTTTAGCATCTCAATGAATCACTTGAATTTTCTTCCTCTCCTTTTTGCTTTAGTCGCTGAGGAAAAAGTGGGGGTAGTCTTGGAATTTGTCTTATTTCCTACTCAGCAACCGAACCCTTACCTCTTTTTTACCAACTGTATTATTAGCACCTATTGCTTTTTCTGTCTCTACAACAAGTGTCTTATCAATAAAAGCCTCATCGCACCTTGATGCTTCTGCAGCAGGTAATGGAGGATCCATAGTAGTAATACCACTCCGTGTGGTAATGTCAAGAATATGACCGTCAATTTTAAAATTTTGTACAATGTTTCTCATAAGGGTACCTAGCTGCCTATGGTTCAGTGTTGTTGACATCTACCCAAAATTATGCCTCCAACTGCTTAATAGCAGTGGAATAAGATTTGACCATCTGGGTCAACCCTGAAATTTCAGTCTTAATATTCTTAAGGTTGATTTCCTAATTTTCTTGACCCTTAACCAGCTTAGTCAGCATCTCTTCTATTCTTGATTCTGCATCTCTTTTGCCAGGTTGAATATACTGATCTCCTTTCTCTTGGTAGTTATTCTTTTTCCTCCAGTCACTATCTCTCTTCCTACTACGGTCGCTGTATATGTTGTAGTAGTTCTGAACTTGGTTTTATTTCCCTTGGGCTTAAAAATCTAACAACTAAGGATCCAAATAGTTTATTTTTTTGTCTAATTTTGACTCATAATATACGAAAGTTGACCCCTGTGCTACTACTGTGTTGACCTTGTCAGAACTCACTGGTGCAAACTTCTTTACCAGTAACCCTAGATTAGGTCTTTGATGTGCAATCTCTTGCTCTACTAAATCATCAACTAATTTTTGGTCGTAGGAGGCTCCAGTATCATATGTGCCCGATCCACTCTTAGCTTCACAAGTTTCCCACCCTCGATTAGTGTGTGATATCTAATCTATCATCTCTGAAAATACCTCCTAGTGTAGTATTATGAATTCTCCTCCAAAGATGGTGTCTTTTATGGCTCTAGAACTGATGGTTAAGGCTCTATAAAATATCTCTAATAAGCTTATTCCTGACATTAGATGGTTAGTCATCATACTCAACTTTTTCTTGAACATAAACCATGCCTCATACATAGATTCTCATTGCATCTATCTGAAATTATAGATCTCATCCTTAAGCTACAATATCCTGGATGGAGGAAAGAACCTGTTCAATAATTTCCTGTGCAACTTATTCCGTGTAGTGATACATCCTCTCGGCAGTTCCCTTTGCCATAAATATATTTCTCCTATAAGTGAGAAGGGGAACAACCTCCGTCTAAGCACATCCTGATTCTCCCCTAGAATGGTATATGGACTGTATATCTCGATGAAATTTGCAAGGTTCATATTTGAATTATCTATAGGCAAACCCACAAATACACCCTTCAGATTTAAGAATTGGATCATTGTGCTCGTTATATCAAACTTAAGGACAGGGGGTAAAATAGGAGGAATAATGGCTCCAATCTCTGCAGTCTCAACGTATCTTAGATCTTCTTCATCATCTATATATGGCTGCACATACTGATATGCCGGGATCACTTGAACACAGCCACCTTTAGCTCTATTTTGATTTTCACTAAGTCCTGATCGATGATCTGCTTCTCGTCTCTGCTCAGCTAGCTCTGCCTCCCTAGCTATTCGCTGAGCTTCTTCTATTCTCATCCTCTTGTTAGTAGTTTGTGCTAAAATCACACCCTTCTGGTGATCACCAATATCATGAACACCTTAGGGAAGAGGGGGAGGCACATCATCATGAACCCCTTCAAGAGTATCATCTTTTTTCTATTCCATCATCCTACTAGGTATTTGTAGGATCCTCTCTATATTTGAATTCACTAGGAGTTAGGGATTTCCTCTACTCTATGTGTTAGTCATACACCAGCGTATACCCAAATAATAACCAAAACAAAAAGAAAAACTTAAAATTGCAACAACTTCAATTCACAAATCAACATCGTACTCCCCAGCAACTGCGCCAAAATTTGATGATGCCCAAACTACACATCCACTCTGAAGATGATGTGGTTGCTGCCAAATATAGTAACCCAAAAAATATTAGGTTCGAATCCCAAGGGAATACATGGAATTATGGCTTTCAGTTATTGTAATCACTGGATAGCACTGGAAAAGTAAATAGGGGTTTTAAGTAGCAATATTGAACAAGTGGAGAATATAAACTTTGGTTGTAATTAGTCGTAAATGAACACTAGGATTGTGTTCCCCCTGCCTTTTTAACTCCATAGGATTATCGTTCTCTATTGAACCAACCTGATACCTTGCATGCATAATTGAAAATATGTAGCCTTAAAAATCTTTTGGATGAGCTGACAAATTTCACTCTTTACCTTTTGAGTCTCTGGATGTCTCTTTACTAACCCTTATCTTGATCCTAGTTAACTATTACCTTTTGTGTCTCTATTTACTAGATGAAAGCTAACCATCCTACTTAGATAATACATAGTAGTGTGGATCGATAGCTAAAGTTCGAATTACTATTGTAATTATCTTTTTCTAGTCACTACTCTTGTTTTGGAGTTTTTAGAAATAATCTAGGCGGGATACTCACATTTGGAACTGCTAAGAAAAAATTAAAGTAAGATATTACATTGAATGCATATGTATCGGTTCAGAACAACAATAGCACTTCTCGTACTTCGTCAATTTGTTAGGGTTTTTATAACCCTAGCTAAGGGTTTTTAGCCGTTCATGCTTGTTAAGTAACTAACAGCATTCATGATTGAAAGAACAAGATGAAATCATAATAATCACAAGTAAAAACCTAAAACCATAACTGAATTAATCAACCAAAATTAATACATGAGAATTCCAAGAAAAAAATCAAATCTCAAAATCAAAATATGTTTGTAAATATCAATAGTGCATAACTTCTACTAAAAACACATATGGGGTATTTATAGTGCATGAGGAAACCCTAAAACCAAAGCATAAATGAAAAAGGACAAAATAGGGTCGGTGACCACTTGTGGTGTCCATATATGGCCTGGCCTTGGGCGCATGTGACACAGGCAGCCTGAGGTTGGGTGCATGTGGCTATCATATGTGCTCAGACCAAAAAATTTACAGCTCTGCTCTCGGGATTTTGGACTTCTGACACATGCTTTGACCACATGTGATCCACATGTACTATATGCGGTCCGCGTGTTGACATAGGAAGGTGTCGGATGTTCTTTTTCAGCTCTTTCACTCTCTGGACTCTAGATCTTTAATTCAAGCACTTACCTTAGTCTCATACACACCACATGTGCTACATGTGGTCCATATGTAGACATAGGTAAGTGTAAGTCCTTTCAATATTTGTAACCAAGCTTCAAATCTTCAACTTTCATCACATGCATTGGTCACGTACAATCCAGAAAGTGTCACAAATACCCAAGATTGCTCACATAAGTAGCCAAAAACACCATATTTTCACATTTTTCACAAACATAGCATACAAAACCTAGATTCCTGCAAAACATACCCAAAACGCATCATAGCTAGCAAAACAACCTAAGAAATTTGCATATTTTCATAGTTTTAAGAATTGAAAGTACTATATTTCTATAGTACATCACACTTACTAGCTTATGGGGCCAGTTTTGTAGTATTAGGTATGCTTTATTTCATATTATATTTGTTTCGATTATGTATTTACAGTATTTGGAGTATTATTTAAGGTTCTCCCTTTTACCTTAACTTAGCTTATTTATCTTGCATTTTTATTATAATTATACTATGATTTAGTCTAGTCGGCCGATTATACCTACTAAGTACCTTGGCTTTGCTATTCATACTACACTTTTGTACTTTTTTTATGTTGATTCGAGTAATATTGCCTATTGTTGACATTGCGATCATGCTGATTTGAGTTCAAGGATAAGGTGAACTCTAGGAGCTAGAGTTTCCCTTTTCACCTTCTTCTATTTAAGTTTTGTCTTCCCATATTACAAGATAGATGTATATTTGACTTGATTTCACTTTTTATTCTTTTATATTAGAGACTCTGTATCGATATTACAAGGTTATGGGATTATTATTTCTCTTATTTTAGATTATATCTTATTACTATTATTAAATGATTTATTATTGAAAGTCTTTTACTTGAAAAAAAATCTAGCATTTATGCCATTTTTCATCAAATTAGCCCATTGATTATAGATCTAGGCTATGCTTCGTCTTACCTACTGAAGGGATAAAGTAGGTGCCCGCGTTGGGATATTTACTTTATTCTACTTACTGGCTTATGGGGCTAGTTTTGTAGTGATACCTATGTTTTCTTTAATGTTATTATTCTGATTATTCATTTATAGATTGGAGTGTTATTCCATGTTTTCCTACCGTATTACCATGACTTAGTTTATTTATCTCACATTATATCTTATTTATATTATTATTTAGCTCAGTCGGCTGATTATGCCTACTGAGTACTCGTGGATTTGGTACTCATACTATATTTATATACCTTTTGGTGCATATATGAGTACTAGTTGTCATTGTTGACATTGTGATCATGCGAGCCAGAGTGTGGAGACAAGGTAAGCTCTCGGAGCTGGAGTTGACCTTTTCTCCATCTTCTATATTTTGCTTAGTCTTTCCATTTTTGAGACTGATGTATTTTTGATAATGATTATACTCATATTTGTTTGGATTAGTTGCTCTTGTACTAAAAATACTAGGTAGAGGGATATTTTTATTTATCTTATTTATTTTTTATTTTATTATTATTTCATGATTTATTAGTTGTAAGGCTTTTACTTGCATATTTTTTATATTTATACAATTTTCCCACCAAATTAGCACACTGGTTATACCTCTGGGCTACAGTTTGGATTACCTACTAGTGGGATAAAGTAGGTACCATCATGACTCGAAAATTGGGTCATGACAAGTGTAGTCAATTAAAGAGGAACATGTTAAATCACTGTCACACTAACAATTAAGGAGCAAAATTTGATGTAGCCAAAAATATATTCCAATTTAAATTTACACTTTGAAACAACCCCATTACAATATAAAACATGTATATGATGTGGTAAGACAATCCCCCACAATAAGTAAACATGACAACAAAGATGTAAAATGGTAGTTCTATGCATTTGTGTCAGCAAAGCATTATCAATAGTAAAGAGACTTCACATGCTACTTGAACGTTTCTCTTTATCAAACTTCTCTTTGATAAAAAATCAATTATCATCATTCAAAGGTACAAATAAAATGTTGTTTTCCTTGTAACATTTTGTTCTGTGTGTTGTGGAGTGTCATTTGTTCAAAAATTAGACACAAACCTACAACATACGTAATTTTAAATTTGAATGTCTGACTTAATAAATTATTATGTGCTACTATTCACAATTAGAACTCATTGACACCATGTATCACTGTAAAGTTTTAGTTGATCTCTTCGTGCATGAAGAGCTTCTCATCTAGATCGCCAGTTGGACTATCTAGAGAATCTCTAAAATGGGACCCATTAGATGAACAGACAAACACAAATATTTATATTGTTGGATGGAAATAGTATCTGGACCAAATCAAATGTGACACTATTTTGAATAAGCACACGACTTAATAGACAATAGGTTAAACAATTTTAATTAAGACGATTTAACTCAAGACTACTCCATCATTCTTTACAGATGGAATACCTAGTCAACTATTTCATAGCCCTCTAACAAGAAAAGAATTGGACCGCACTACTTGTGTTCATTCATTAAGCTTAAGTTCTGAAAATGAGCATCCAAGGCTACCTTTCCTTGGGTACGAGCATAATCCAAAGACAAAACCCTCTCATTGTTAAACATATCCTACTTCTTCCCATAGAATGCCAACACAAATATATCAAACCAAGTTATTTTAAACTAATAACTATGCCGAAGCTTAAGCTATATTTTTTATAAGTAAAAACCATATACAATTTATGAAGATGGACGAAGATATAGTTCAACACCACAAATATTTACACTGGTATAGTATATGTTGCTTTTCATTATTAATACAATATGTACTTCACACTGCAAAAATCTACAACCATCAGGAAAATGGTGTTGTAAGAGAAAATAAACCTTATAAAAGGAGATGATATATGAAAGAGACACTATGTTGATGAAAACTGCAGAAAACTTGTCTAAGAACTTCATGAATAATTCCATAAGTGTATCAAAGAAGATCAATTTAGAGACGGGATATTGGAGAAGATATTTTGTTATTATAAAAAAGGAAGAATGAATCCTTTGTTTCTATACATAACATTATATATAGACATACTCACACAAAATTATAACTTCACTAACTAATTTCCAGTTATAGACTATAACTTACACAAAATGATAACTTCACTAACTGCGTTCCAGTTATAGACTATAACAAACTACCTTGAGAGTTGTGCATTCTTTGCCAATTGTACATTCTACCTGCAATTGATCACATTGACTAACTAACTAACCATCATCTATTAAGTGTAATCTCAACACTCCCCCTCAAGATAATACATTGAATACTCTCAGCTTTCTCATTAAATATGAGTGTTGTACTTTACTCTATGCTCTAATATTTTTCCTCTATAGAGCTTCTTGAGACTATCTACTATTTCTTTGACTTGCATATGACTAGTGAGTCCCAAGTTTGATCAAGTATCCTATCATAGACCTTCTAGTATTTGGACAAGCTTCCTAATCTAAATTACACCAACATGCAAGCTCTTGACAAGGTGATGAACTCATAAGGATCTCTTGTCCTAGTGCTAACTTTAAACACTTCACTCTGATAGTTGAATCTCGATGTGATTGTTTTGTCCTTTGCATGGATTGACTTAAGGTTTGTACACTATAGCTTATATTTGGTTGAGTTATGGTCACATACAAGAGTTCTCCCATCAACCTTTATATGCACCTATGTCTATCAATATAGGCATCACTTGTTCTCCTATTACTTCAGTAAATTTTGCAATAGTGAGTCTGATATTAGTTTCTAAAGGTGTTTCTGCAGGTTTTACTCCACCAATACCTAACTCTAAAATTATATCTAACACATAATTTATTTGATTTAACAATATTCCAATCTTGGATCTCAATACTTCAATTCCTAAGAAAAATTTCAATTCTCCTTAGTCATTTACTTTGAACTGTTGATGTAGTGCATCCTTTACAGAGTTTATCATCTTGTTACAGCTTTCAGTGATTAGTAAATCATTTATATAAACTAAATTAATTACTATAGATACTCCTTCCTTCTTAGTAAATTGAGAATAGTGACAATTGCTTTGAGTAAAACCATCTTATATCAGTGCTTCAGTCAATTTAATGTTCCACTGCCTGGATTCTAGTTTAAGTCCATATAAAGATTTAAATAGCTTGCACACTTTTGTATCCCCCTATATTCTTAAACCTTTCAGAATTTTCATGTATACTTCTTCACATAAGTCACCTTGAAGAGGTTTCAACCTTGTGATGCTACAAAAGTAATAACTGACCTGACTGTAACCATCTTAGCTACAGGTGGCCTTATGTTAATCCATAACTTGCATTTGACTATAACCTTTGTCTACCAATATATCCTTGAATCTATCCATTTCTCCATTTACTTGAAATTCAACTTTGTAAACCCATTTTGAGCCTATTATATTCTTCTCTGTAGGTAGGTCAATCATTTCCCAAGTCTCGTAATATTCAAGTGCTTTGATCTATACCTTCATGAACTTAACCTATCTACAATCCTTTATAGCCTCATTTAAATCTTTGAGGTTCTACAAATAATGAGAAATTGGCTAGATAACACTAATATGTAGAATAGGTGTTAGCAGAAGATAAATAGTCAGATAATGGATATAGAACATTAATGCATTGTGTTTTTGGCTTGCCAACTTAGTCTTTTATCCAAAGGGATTGTTTAGAGGTCCTAGTTTATCTTCTCCTGGTACCAACTCTAGGATTAAGATCATTATAACTGGTAGTACTAATAAGAGGAGCAAGATTTAATGATGTTTGACTTTAGGAATCATATCAGAATTGCATGCATCATCTGATGGTAATGAAGACAAAGTGTGAAGTTAATTTATACTAGTAGCACTAAGAAAAACTGTATAACCTTAAGGCATGATGAAAGTGTATGTAGTGACTCTGTTGAACTAAAAGGAAAAATATTTTCTCTAAAAACAACATCTTTACTGACAAATATATCATTAGTAATTAAGTCAACCAATATGTAACCTTTTTATAGATCTAAAAAACAAGTAGCATAACAGATCTTGCTCTTGGTCCAAACTTGTCTCCTTTCAAAAAATTTGTAGCATAACAAAGTCAACTTAAGACTTTTAAGTGAGTGATTTAAGGTTTCTTATGAAAAGCTAGCTCCTATGGTGCATGTCTAGATAGTGTGGCTGAAGGCAATGTATTCATCAAATAACTATAGCCTTGACACATAATCCCTAATATCTAAGAGGTACCATAGCCTAAAACCTCATGGCTCTAGCAATATTTAAAATCTTCCTATGCTTTCTCTCAAAATACAATTTTATTGTGGAGTATAAGGTACTTATTTGATGGTCAATTTCAAAAGAAAAACAACTCTTTACACGTAGAATTGACAAACTCTAAGCCATTATTAGACCTCAAAACCTTGACCATCATGCCAAACTGATTTTGTTTCATGGCTAAAAACTGTCAAAGAACAACAATCACCTCAGACTTTAATTACAACATGTAAATCCAAGTATATCTAGAATTATCATCCCCAATAACCAAGAAATAGAATTTCTTATCATTAGTTGGGACCTTATATGGACCCCAGAGATCCATAAGTGCAAGATAAAAAATGAAAATTTTCTCTAGTTTCACTAAGTGGAAACTGTAGCCTAGTCTGTTTTGCCAAGGGAAAATATGGCAATCCTTTTATAAAGTACTGCTAGAACACTTATTTGACTATAGAATCTTTTTTATGATTGTGGATGATGGATTTCCCAATATCGTATGATATAAACTGTAATCGGCATCACTGTTGGTCATACATGTTGGCTTCAGCTTATTTACTACCATAGATCCTGTTGAATATCCATCAATTACATACAAGAAACCTTGTTATTTACCAATCCCCTTCACCTTGCCATTTTAGATGTATGTAGAGGTTGTGAAACATATAGACACTTGGGAAAAAGGTGGAAAATCAAGACATTTCTTTAGTCACTTTATACACTAATAAAAGGTTAAAGCTAAACTCTAGAACAAACAACACACCCTTTACTATTTCATTCACAAATAAGCTTGCACTTCATGCATAAGTAATTTTAGTTTTCTCCCCTATAGGTAAATGCACTTTATCTCTTCTAGAAGTATCTAGACTAATACTATCCTTCAATAATTTTTTATTTCTAGTAACATGACGTGTGTCTCAAGAATCAATGATCCATTTATTTATAGAAGGAAAATGAGACATCACGCAAGTTACAATACCTACCATATTGTTATGATATTCTCTTGAATCCTTATTCAGCAAACCTAATATCTGTATGTAATAGTCATAAAAAAAAAGTTGTTTCTGATTTAAATCAAGTATTTCACCTAGATTGCAACACCCTTAAAATTTTGAGCATTTTATTTTTGGCCCTCTCATGTTTAAAACATCACTTTTTTTACTTAAATGGTGTTTAGTCATATGAATGGGGTATCTTGAGAGAGTTTTGGAATTATCGAATGGGGTTTGGGGTGATTTCAGACTACAGAGGTAGTGAGCCTCTACGATATCCCTGTTTCATAGAACCTGGACTCCATGATATATAGTATTTCATAGAGGCTGGACTCCACAGTAGGCAGTATTTTATGTAGGCTGGACTCCGTGATAGTTAGCGTGGCATGGAGGTTAGCCTCCGCAAAAGGCAGTATGCCACGTTGTGGGGTAAAAATCATGTAGTCCTTATTTTATTTCACTTGGGGTAAGGTTCTTTTGGGTATTTTCACCTGTGTATGACCCTTAAACATAATGTAACCTTATTCGTTTCAATTTTAAGAGATTAAAATCCCCAATTCCACTCTCAAACTCATAACCCCAAGAGAGCCGAAGGATTTTATCGTACATTCATATTTTGGGTTTCAAGTTCAGAATTACTTTCCAATTCTTATGTGTCTAAGGCATGTATGTCTTTCTCTATACTGGTATTTTCTTAATGGCATGAAATTGGTTTATTATTCACATGGTTTTAATGTTGGGTTTGAACTATGGGTTGAGTGTTTTTGATATAAATTGTTTGAATGTTTTCTTATGATTACTACTGAACTATTATGCATTGAATGGTTGGTTTGTAGACTCATTGGGGTACATGGGAATGGTGGATGGAATAGGGGTACAGTGGACTCCCTAAATTTGTAAACTATGGTAATAGGAGTACAACAAAATCCCCAAATAAATAGTTTTTGTATGGAAATTGCTAGTAATATCAACCCACTTCCATAATTGATTTTGGAATATAAAATATCATTTAGTCTGGCTTATTCTCTTTGAAACTAATGCATGACATAAATGGATAATTGGATAATAATGATAATGATCTTGAAAACCTTGTGGGTTACGAAGGAATCCCCCAAGTGATTCTTGTAATAGATTCTGTGGGCTATGAAGAAATCCCTATAGTGTTGGATAATGACATTGCTTGCAAGCTATAGTCGGTATAATGGTACCACTTAACAATGCCTTAATAATTGACTCGGGGGATTAGTGGATGGGTTATGTGTTAAATGTTTTAATTGGGCTTAATGGGGGTTGTGTTAGTTAGACGTAAAGTATGAGTCCCGAAGGACTGATACTGGAAACTCATGTTTATTGACATAAGGGTTGGTCTTGATGACCATGTGCTTGTGGGGTACAAATAAATCCCCCACGTAAATATATAATTATATTATAGTTAGTGAAGGGTACAAAGGAATCCCTGGCCTTTCATGATATTCCTGATATATGCGGTTAACACGCACCGGTGTCCGACCAAGGGGTTACAGCCTGACCCATATAGTCCATGGGTGATTTTAGAATTGTTAAGCTACATAACCCAGGCAAAAGTTTTAAATTTCATGCTAAGCCATGTTCCTTACCCTAGCATCTTATATATATTTATACATATGGATATAAATTAATGTGTGCATGTGCATTGGTTTTACTTGGTTTTGGATGGATGGCAATATTTTATCCTGTATCCTTTAGTTACAAGCTAGCAATCCAACCGCTAACCGTCTTCAGATATTGTATCCCCACATGATATAAGGACTGGCCATACTTCTACTCCCTCTGCATAGTGACTAAGTAATCAAGAGATAGCTCCTAAGTCAAACTTAAGTGGTAAGGTTCCATTCTTCAAAATACCTTATTTCATGCTTTGGGTTTCCTTATATTTTGACTCTTTCTTTTGGATTTTTTTTTAGCTATGGTCAGGGGTATGTCCCAACTAGACTATCTTTGGTTTTGTTAGAGGCTTTGACGTACATTACTATGGACATGGATATTATGGTTTGTTGTTGAAATTGTTTATTATTTAGTAGTTGTTGGATATTAAACTATCATAGATTCTTTGAGCTTTCCTATCTTATTCTATTATATGTTCAAAATCCATTTGCTGCTAGGTGTATTTGGTTCTATTGGATTAGGCTAAGGGGGTGGTTTTTGATCCACAGCAGACTTAAGATACCCTTCATGGCTAAGCTCTGGTTTGGGTTGTGAAAAACTAGCATCAGAGCCTATGTTCATGGTCAATTAGGTATCTACAAAGCCATGTCAAGAAGATTCTCTTTTAAGGGTGTGTAATGTGCCACACTTATAAGAGAGGGGCTACGAGACATTTAAGAATATTTTCTTATTGTCTTATTTTTGGGCTATAGACTCTAAGGCTTTGAATTCCTCTAACTCCTATTTGTTTACCTTTCAGATAATGCCTCCCAAATAATCTAAAGCTCATGGAAACTTATATGTCCCACCTTAGAAAAATGTGGATGGATCTCATCCAACTTTTAGGGTATAGACTTGGTCAAGGGTCTATGCTTATTGATTTCCCCCATAGAGTTCCCTCTATCTCAACTAATTCTTCACTAGCTGGTGACACTCATACTAAGTTACCTCAGGGAAATATTACTAATATTGAGTTTTATCAATCTATACATCTATTGACCAAGTTGGTGGCATCATAGTCACTCCAACCAAGTTTTTCTGGTATTGTTGTAAGTTTATCTAGGTCCACTAGAGTTGGCCAATTTATGAGGTTGAGCCCTCCAACTTTCTCTGGTACTAAGGTTAAGAAAGATCCTCAATCTTTTATAGATTAGATAGAGAAAATATTTTACGTTATGCATGTTGCTGATATAGAGGGTGTGGAGTTCTCTGCTTATGAATTTAAGGATGTAGACCTCTAATGGTATGAAGAGCGGGAGCAGCGGAGGGGTGATAATGCTGAATCTTCTTTGTGGGAATACTTTTCTAGTGCTTTTCTTAATCATTTTTTTCCTTAGGAGTTGAGGGAGGCAAATGCTAAAGAGATCATGAATTTAAAGCAAGGCAAGATGACTTTGAAGGAGTATGCCTTGAAATTCAATCAGTTGTCCTATTATGCTCTAGAGTTAGTGTCTAGCATGAGGGCTAGAATGATAAAATTTGCTTCTAGGTTATCCTGTTATTTGATTTTAGAGAGCAATTCCACCTTGTTAAACAAGGATATGGATATCTCTTGACTTATGGTGTATATGCAATAAGTTAAAGAGGAAAGAAAAAAGAAAGAATATATGGGAAAGAGGCAGAGTAAGAAGTTTTGGTATTCAGATCAGGGTTGAAGTCAGCAGTAGAGTAGTAGATATGGTGGGAAATGGTATAAGATGAAGAGGAGAAACTCTAGTTTTTATTTGAAGGCTTGTGCACCTTTTCCAAAGTAGTTCGGAGTCCATCAATTTTAGAGTGGTGATGGTCCTAGGGCACAGGGTGCCCAATCTTAGTATAGTGGACCCTATCGGCTCCATCATATCCTCCTTATAGATTTTGTGGTAAGTTGCATCATGAAATCTATGATGAGAGGAGGATTTGGTGATTTAACTGTGGTCAATTGGGACATATATTTAGAAATTATCCCATGGGAAAGGTTTTTTTGGGGCTAACAAAGTTCCAGTTGCCACATCATCATCTCCTATACCAAAGGGTGTCACTTTTAGTACCGACACTTTTTGAAATCACCTATATGTCCTCGCTACCCATCAGGAGTTTGAGGCATCTCTTGATGTCGTCACTGGTATGTTAAAATTATTATCTTATGATGTATACTATTTACTTGATCCAGGGTCTACCTTTTCTTATGTGACCCCATTTATGGTTCTGTATTTTGGTTTTGGTCTAGAGTGTATTTCGGATCCCTTTATAATTTCTACCTCGGCAGGTATCTCGGTGGTTTCTATAAGAGTCTATAAGGGTTTTGTTGTATCTATTAGTGGTAGGGGAACTTTGGTGGATTTTATTGAATAAGATATGCTAGATTTTGATACCATCTTGGGGATGTATTGGTTGCATTCGTGCTATGCCTCTTTAGATTGTTAGACCCGTAGGGTGATTTTCAAATCTCCTAATGATTTAGTTATCGTGTGGGGACGGAGTTCCCTTATACCTAAGAAAAGTTTCATATCATATCTTAGAGCCCAAAAAATAATTTCCAATGGGTGTCTTTATCATTTGATCTGTATTAAAGATTTTAACTCGAAGGGTCCTTCTTTACAAATCATTCTTGTGGTTAATGAATTTCCTTAGGTGTTTCCTGATGATCTCCTGGTGTTTCTCCTAATAAGGAAATTGATTTTGGGATTGATCTTCTTATGGACACCCATGCTATATCTATCCCTCCCTATTGAATGACTCTAGTTGAGTTGAAGAAACTTAAGGAGCAGTTGAAAGATCTTCTTGACAAAGGTTTTATCTGCCCTAGTGTGTCTCCGTGGGGTGCACCTATTTTTTCTTTATGCATAAGAAGAATGGTTCCCTTCGAATGTGTATAGATTACCATCAGTTGAATAAGGTAATGGTGAAGAATAAGTACCATCTTTCTAGGATTTATGACTTGTTTGACCAACTTCAGGGTGCTAAATATTTCTCTAAGATTGATCTTCAATCGGGTTATCATCAGCTAAAGATTAGAGAGGAGGATATCCCTAAGACTGCCTTTCATACCCGATATGGACATTTTGAGTTCTTGGTCATGTCTTTTGGGTTGACAAATTCCTTGACAAAATTTATTGACCTGATATTAGTCATTGCATATATAGATAATATTTTGGTGTATTCCAAGAGTGAGGCAGATTATGTCGATCACCTTCATTTAGTATTGCAAAACCTTCAGCATCAGCAGTTGTATGCAAAGTTTCCTAAGTGTGAGTTCTTGTTGAATGCGGTATTTTTTTTGGGTCATGTTGTTTCTAGTAAAGGGATCATGGTAGATCCACAGAAGGTAGAGGAAGTGAAGAAGTGGCCTACACCTACGACTCCAATCGATATTTAGAGTTTTTTGTATTTTTCTGGGTATTATAGGAGGTTTGGGGAGAGCTTCACACCGATTGTTGCTCTGTTGATGAAGTTAACCCAGATAAAGGTGAAGTTTCTATGGTCGGATGTTTATGAGGGATGTTTTGAGAAGCTGAAAGATAAATTGACTTTTACTCCGGTCTTGATCCTGCCCGAGGGTACTGATGGCTTTGTGGTTTATTGTGATGTGTCTCATATGGCACTTGGTTTTTTGTTATTACAGCATGGCAAGGAGGTAGCATATGCTTCTAGGCAGTTAAAAGTTCATGAGAGGAATTATCCAACTCATGATTTGGAGTTGTTGTCTGTGGTGTTTGCATTAAAAATTTGGCGACACTTTCTATATGGGGTCCATTTGACATTTATTCTGATCATAAGATCCTGCAATATGTATTCAACAAGAAGGAGTTGAATCTCAGGCAAAGGATATGGCTTAATTTACTTAAAGGCTACTACATGAGTCTTCACTATCTCTTATGTAAAGCTAACGTGGTTGTTGATGCTCTTAGCGGGTTATATATGGGTATCTTATCTTACATGGATAAACAGAAGTGAGATTTGGTGAAGGTTGTTCACCGTTTGGCTAATCTTAGAGTTTGCCTCTTAGATTTAGAGGATGGTGATGTGTTTGTGAAAGAGGTGGTGAAGTCATCTCTTGGTGCTGAGGTAAAGAAAAAGAAGGTGTTAGATCTTATCTTGATGAAAATCAAGGATGATGTGGGTAAGCAGAAGGTGATGGATTTTGATATTGGAGGTGATGGTACCTTGAGGTACCAAGGGAGGTTGTGTGTTCCTGATGTGGATGGGCTGCGAGAAAGAATTTTGGCCAAAGCTCATGAGTTGCAGTATATGATTCATCCTACTTCGACAAAGATGTACCATGACTTGAAAGAAATTTATTGGTGGAATAATATGAAGCAAGACGTGGCCAATTTTGTTGCTAAGTAAATGGTGTGTCAAAAAGTAAAGGTGGAGCAGTTAAGGCTCGATGGGCTGTCCTAATAGATTGAGTTGCCCATGTGGAAATGGGAAGTGATTAATATGGATTTTGTTGCCGGTCTTTCACGGTTTTGTAGTCAGTTTGATTCATTTTTGGTCATCATGGATAGGATGACTATGTCCACTCACTTCTTAGCTATGAGGAGTAATAATTCGGTTGATGATTATGCTAAGCTTTCCATTCAGGAGATAGTGAAGTTGCATGGTGATCCAGTTTCTATCATTTTTTATCATGGTACTTAGTTTTCATCATATTTTTGGAGATCGTTCCAACAAGGTTTGGGTATTAAGGTGAACCTTAACACAGTTTTTCACCCTCAGATGGATGGACAAGCGGAAAGGACTATTCATAATTTAGAAGATATGCTAAGGTCTTGCATGATTGACTTTGAATGTTGCTAGGTTGATCGTTTTCCTCTTATTGAGTTTGCATATAACAACAACTATCACTCTAGCATTGGTATGGCTCCGTTTGAGGCGTTGTATGGTAAAAGTTGTAGATCTCCTTTTGGGTGGTTCAAAATTGGTGAGACATAGTTGTTCGATCCTGATTTAGTTCATCAAGCTATGGAAATGGTGAAGGTTATTCAGGATAGGCTTAAGACTGCCCAAAGTCGCCAAAAGTCCTATGCAAATGTGAGGCAAAAGAGATTAGAATTTGATTCGAGTGATTAGGTATTCTTAAAGGTGTCTCCCATGAAGGGAGTGGTGAAATTTTGAAAGAAGGGGATGATCAGTCCCCATTGTGTTGGCACTGATTTGATTTTGAAGAAAGTGGAGAATGTTGCCTACGAGCTAGAATTGCCTGTAGGTTTGGGTTCTATTCATCTTGTGTTTCATGCGTCTATGTTGAAGAAATGTATGGGTGATCCTTCCTAGGTGGTGCTTATTAAGAGTGTTGTTATTTTGGATTCCCTGTCATACGAGGAGGTCCCAGTGGAAATCTTAGATAGACAAATTCGTAGATTAAGGACTAAAGATGTAGCTTTAGTAAAGGTCCTTTAGAGGAACCAAAAGGTAGAAGAAGCCACTTGAGAAGATAAAGAAGATATGAAGGCTAAGTACCCATTCTTGTTCCATGTGTCAAACGAAGGTGCTTAAGGTATGAATTTCATTTTCCCCTTAGCTACTATCTGGGTTTATCATTTGATTCTGGTGTAATATTTCTATTCTCGTGCGAACAGTATCCTAGCTTATCATTCAGGGACGAATGATCCTAAGGGGGAGATAATGCAATACCCTCAAAATTTTGAGCATTTTATTTATGGCCCTCCCTTGTTTGAAACATCTATTTTTGACTTAAATGGAGTTTAGAATGTGATGGGTGTTCCGAGAGAGTTTCAGAGTTTTTGGATGGGTTTTGGGGTAATTTTGGACCACAAAGGTAGTGAGAATCTACGATATCCACATGTTACAGAGGATGTACTCCACGATAGGCAGTGTGTCGTGGAGGCTGCAATCTGCGATAGGCAGTATGGCATGGAGGTTAGCCTCCGTGATAGGCAGCATGCCACGCTGTTGTGTAAAATTCATGTAGTCTTGTTTTATTTCACTTGGGGTGAGGGGCTTTTGGGTATTTTCATCGATGCACGATCCTTAAACATAATATAAGCCTATTCCTTTCAAATTTAAGATATTAATATCCCCAATTCCAGTTTCTAACTCAAAACCCTAAGAGAGCCTAAGGATTTGGTCGTACAATCATCTTTCGGGTTTTAATTTCTGAATTACTTTCAAATTCTAATATATCTCTTTCCCCATACTTGTATTTTCTTAATGACATGAAATTGGTTTATTATTCACATGGTTTTGAGGTTGGGTTTGAACTATGGGTTGAGGGTTTTGGATATAAATTTTTTAAATTTTTTCTCATGATTACTATTGAACTATTATGCATTGAATGGTTGGTTTGTACACTCATTGGGGTGCATGGTAATGGTGGATGGAATAGGGGTACAATGGTGTAATACCCCGCATGTTTCTAAGCTAGGAAGTGAATAAGTATTCCTACATATGAAATCTCCTATCCTGTGATTCATACTTGAGTACATGACTTACAATGAATATCCTACTGATAGGATAGCTTATGATGCGTTAAGCATTTTCATATGAGTCACTTAAGGTAATACAAGCTAAGAGTTTTTAAATCCATCAAGTTTTAGTGTTCGATTTTGCAAGGGTCATCTTTGAACGAGTATAACTCGATGTTAATGTGGTATTTTGGATGATTTAGACCCACCAAATTGTGGAGAATCGAATTAGCTTTCTAACGATACCAATTTCGCCTTAATCCAATACCAGAGCGAAAAGTTATGCCCATTTTCGTGAGAGACAGTAAGGATAGGCGATTGGTTAGGCACCGCCCAACCCAAGCATAGGCGATTGGTTAGGCGCCGCACAACCTAGCTTAGGCAATCACTTGGGTGCCGCCTAAGTCAGTTCCAGGAGCCAAAAACACTCCGTTTTGAGTTATTTTAAGGGTAATTAAGTCTTTTAACACTCCTTACACGTCCCTAAACTTAACCCTACAAAATATGTAGCTTCTAAACATATTACAACCCTATTATCACCTCAAAGCTCATCATCCAAGAGCACTAAAAGAGAAAAACAACTAGGGTTGCATAACTAAGCTTGAATATCCGATTTCAAGGAAATTCGTCCGTCAATCATCAAGAATCTTCATTCTAAGGTATGCGTGAGTTGATTCATGGACTCCTTTAGTCCATGAAGCTCAAGAACCATCTTCTAAATTATGTATTATGATGTTTATGTTTTTGGTGGTTGATGTTCATGTGGTTGGAGTTTGATGATGTCTAAGATGGGGTATTTGTATGTTTTATGTGAGGGTATGGTGGTATTTAACGTATAAACATGTGAAATTGGTGGTTGAATGTTTGAAATCTTGATAAATCCACCTATGCCTAAGATGTGTATGTAAGGTGTTTGTGAAAATACCTAAGGGAATAGAAATCATGCTTTTATGACATAATAAGTCCTAAGTGACTATTCCATGTTCTAAGTTTATGTTCAACGTGATTCCCATGCTATTGTCTTGAATTGAAGAAGTTGTATGAGATGCTCATGATATTGTTGTGATATGGAATGACCATGTTATTGAAGCCATGCAAGTATATAGATGTTGTGTGCATTCCCGATCATGTGATAGTTTGTTGAAAATCATTCTTATTATGAAATCCTTACTTATGATATTGTGAATTGTGGACTCAAATCTTATGATAAAGTCAGTCATGTGTGTCAGTTTCCTTCCATCGAGTCCTGGGGGTACTTGTACCCAAAAACTATAGATGTGTGCCTAGAGCTAGTGTCATGTTTCAAGACATCCTCAGTCAAGCTATGCTCCATAGATTGCAGTTAGTCATGTGACTCAGGAAAGACTCAGAAATCTCATGAAAACTCAGTACTCAGTAATATTGACAATCGCATGACTTAGCTAGATATTAGATGTTAGTAGTTCAGTTATTTAGTAAATTCAGCGCAGTTAATCTTTTCAGAGTCTTTCAGTTGGGAGTAGGGACTAGCACCGAGCGAGTGCAGGGATGGCGGTTTTCCCGTTATAAAGGCAGAGTCGTTAGCAGCAATCCCTGTACTCCAGAACTGCGTAGCTAGCTCAGGACAGGAGTCACCCATCAGATTAAGGCTAAACTTGATTATTATATTGCCTTAGGCTTGATTTCTTTTTCAGGGTCACCCGTTAGAGAGGCTTGACCATAGCAGAGATCTCTACCCGTGGCATGGTATTGACACCCTTCCAGTCAGGGCAAAGATTGGACCCTACCAGTACAGTAGTGGGGCATGTCCGTTAGGTTACTACCTCCCACAGTCACAGTACAGTTACAATTTTAGTATCAGTCTTCAGAGTAGAAATCAGGAATCAGGACTGTCAGATACAGTCATCGATCTAAGTAAGGAACTCAGATAGTTCCATTGATTCATGGACCATCCCATCAGATAGGCTTGGTCCCATATTCAGATGTTGATTATTATATCTAGAGGTCACCCGACAGATAGGCTTGATCTCAATCTCATATTCAGTCGAGTATTCTCATTATCAGTTTCAGAGATCACTCGTCAGCTAGGACTGATCTCAGACTTAGATGTTTAGATACAGTTTGGAACTCAGATAGTTTTCCTCAGAATTAGGACTGTTAGATACAGTCATCCATGTCATCAGTCATTCAGTATCTCAGTATCACGAAACTCACGTTGTCAGAGTTCAAACTCAAGTAGTCAGTATCTCCACGAGTTCTGTAGCAGTTACGTATGTATGTATGTATATATGTATTCTCACATTCATATTAGTCAGCATGTTCATGCGTACAAACCCCATGCATTCATCCTACCCCCACGTATACTCAGTACTTTAGTTGTACTGATGCATTCGCGCTATGGTGCTTTCTTTTTATGTTACACCATAGGTTCTTAGGTGCAGATTCCAGGTCAGCAGTAGAAGTTCAGTAAGAAGTGAGTCCTCATCTGTCAAGGACATGATCGTTACATTTATTATTCCAGTATTTCAGTTTATTCTCAGTTTAGGGAGTTAGTTGGAGACATGTTCCTTCAACTCCTTATTCAGACAGTTTAGAGGCTTTCAGACGATTATAGAGTTTTCAAATTTAAACTTTAGTATTTACAGTTTTGTTTTGGTACTGTGATACCACCTTATTTCAGATATCTTATTATTCAAGATTGAACCTTACGTCCTCTTTGTTCATGTTTCCACATTTTATATGAATATTATCCAGTTACAGGTACAGATATCAGTCATGGGTTAGCTTGTGGTCCTTCGGGGTCATGAGCACCGTGTAGCATTTCGGTTCAGAAAAACCGGGGTGTTACAAATGGAATCCCCAAATTTGTAAACTATGGTACTAAGGGTAATACGGAATCCCGAAATAATTGGTTTTGTTATGGAAATTGATAATAACTTCAACCTACTTGCATAATTGATTTTGGAATGTAAATTATAATTTGGTTTGGCTTATTCTCTTCGAAACTAATGCACGGCATAAATACTAATTAGATAATAATGATAATGATCTTGAAAACCTTGTAGGGTACAAAGGAATCCCCTAAGTTATTTGTGTAATGGAGTATGTGGGCTACAAAGGAATCCACAAAGTGTTGGCAAATGACATTACTGCAAGCTATAGTCGGTATGTCAATACCACTTAACAATTCCTTAATAATTGACTCCCGGGATTGGTGGATGGGTTATGTGTTAATAGTTTTATTTTGGATTAATGTGGGTTGTGTTAGCTAGCCTTGAAGGTGTGAGTCCCAAAGGAATGGTACTAGAAACTCAAGTTTTCCGACGTGAGGGTTGGTCTTGATGACCATATGCTTGTGGGGTGCGAGGGATCCCCCAAGTGTATATATAATTGTATCATGGTTAGAGATGGGTACAAGGAAATCCCCGGCCTTCCGTGATATCCCTGGTTCATGCAAAAAATATGCACTCGAGCCCTACCTGTGGTTACAGCTGGACCCATATAGCCAGTGGATGGTTTTAGAATGGTCAAGCTACGCAATCCAGGCTAAAGTTTTAAACTTCATGCTAAGCCTTGTTCCCTCCCCCAGCATCTTATATTTATATATACATATAAATGTATATGTATATGTGTGTATGTGTATGTATGTATGTATATATATAGATATACATATACACATATATATATATTTATATATATACACATATGGATATGCATGGATGTGTACATATGCATTAGTTTGACTTGGTTTTGGATGGATGGAAATATTTTATCCTATATCCTTGAGTTACATGCTATCACTCTAACAGATAACCATCTTCGGACTTTGTATCACCACTCGAATACAGGGACTAGCCATACTTTTACTCTTCTTGCATATTGACTAGGTGATTGGGGTATAGCACATGAGTCAGACTAAAGTGGTAAGCTTCAATTTTTTGAAAGACCCATTTCATGCTTTGGGTTTTCTTATGTTTTGAATCTTTCTTTTGTATTTGTTTTTGTCTACGGTCGAGGGTATGTCTCATCCATACTATCTTTGATTTTGTTAATGGCTTTGACGGACATTATTGTGGACATGGGTATTGTGGTTGGTTGTCGGTATTGGTTATTGGTTGGTGGTTGTTGGATATTGAACTATCATATATTCTTTGATATTTCCTATCTTATTTTATTATATGTTTGGAATCCATAAGTTTCTAGGTATATTTGGTTATGTTTGATTAGGCTAAGGGGGTTGTCTCCGGTCCACGGCGGACTTGAGATAACCGTCATGGCCAAGCCCTGGTTTGGGTCTTGATATAGATGATGAAGATCCTCCATTAATCCTATTTGAGGATACTCTAGTATTATTTACTGTCGGTGATTTGTCCTTTCTCCATTTATCAGAAGGGTATGCATTTCATCTTCATCCATCAAAATTATCAAAACCAAATCCTCTACTTCCCAAAACTTCCTACTTTGAAAACTAGGTGGATATCCAATTTGTAGCAGTTCTCCTTTGTGTGATATTTCATACAACAAAAATCGCAATGTTGTTGCCTTCCTCTAAATCCTTTACCTCTTCCTACCTATGAACTCATAAAACTTGTGTGAATAGCCATGGTCTTAACTTTATCATCTTCTTTAGAATCTAAATTTTCAGCTGCAACTTGATGGCTTTACTCTTGGGTAATCATAGCATATGTCTATTCTAAAGTCGGAGAAACTTATTGCATGAGTATTTATCTACAAGCTTGATCATAGGATTCATTGAGACCACTAAGAAAATGAAGAAGTCTTTGATGGCTTAAGTGATCAACATAATATTTCAACCTCTCACAGTCACAATTAGGTGAAGGAACCAATACATCATACTCATGACACAATTCCTTTAACTTTGAGAAATAGGTAGAAACAGAGTTAGTACCTTGTGTCAACGGTAATTTCTTGATACAATCGCCACATCCTTACATGATTGACTTCGTCAAAAATTTCCTTTATATCTTCCAACACAAGGTGTTAATTTGATGCATAAACAACCCTACTTAACAGATCTTCTGAAATCCTATTCATTATCTATGAAAATACCAGTGCATTATAAGTTTCCCACTAATCATGCAATTCGGGTTTGACTACTCCATCGTGTGGATGACATTCGCAAACCCTAACTTCATTTTACCTAATAGTGAAAAGGACATTGATCAAATCTATAAACCATAGTTTTCTAAACCAATAAGCTTTACTAAAAGAAGAAAAAAATCCGGCATATCAGTCGATCCAAGAAATAGAGGATAATTAGCAACAATTTTAGTTGTCTCCATTTTTGTAGGGGCTAGGGAGCTTCAAAGTAATTACTTCTCTGTTTAAATTAAAATAATCAATTTGTGTGGATCACTCGAGATCTAATGTTCTGATATCGTATCGAAATCTAGACTAAGAGTATCATGAATATTTCCATAAGTTCATAGATGGATATCAATCTAGAGAGAAATATTGGAGAAGATATTTGTTATTACATGAATGGAAGAATGAATCCTCTGCTTCTTTACATAGCTATACACACATAATAATACTAAACGTTTACTCCACTAACTGCATTCCAGCTATGGACTATAATTAACTACCTTGACAGCTATAAATTCCTTGTCAACTATGCATTCTACATGCAATTGATCACATAAACTAACTAACTAACCATCATTGGTTAAGCCTAATATCAACAAGGCACTATTATATAAAGGTAGGATTAAGGATTAAAATATTATTATTAAATAATAAATAAGTTAAAATGAGAAAAAAATAGAAGTTAATGACGCAATCCTACCAAATCGGTGGGTACATAAAATGACAATTTTCGTTGTAACTTTATAATATGATAGAATTAAATTTAAGTACTAACTAAAATGAAAATGCTATATAAACTATTGATATAATAAAATACCATGGATAACAACTATCCAATAACACTATAAGAAGTAAAAAACCATAATTAGTTTGAAATTTGATTGTACAAAAATTATTGCTCTTTTTTAATTTTAATTAATAAAAAGAATCTCTGTGGTTTTATAGTGAAGAAAGTATTTTAAAATTATAACTAACATATTTAATAAATTACCAAAGTTTCAACCTATACTCCATAACTTAAACCCTATTTAGAATTTGGTATCAACAATCAAGTCCTATAATCAGACTTTACATGTACTGTTTTCCAATTCCAAATTTGACAAGTAAGTTTGTAGCTATTATGCATAAAGTCCTTATAATTAATGGGATTTTCATAATTATAATTGAAAATTTTAAATGTTTTAAGATAATTAAATAATAATTTGAGGAAAATAGTTAAAGACGATTGTCTATTGCAAAGTCTTGTAAAGAAATTTGTTGAGAAAGCTTGACAAGGAATGGTTTTCTATTGACAGTTTGAGGTTTCCATCTCAAGAAAATAGATCAATAAACAATATAAATATTTCCTGATTAGGTATTTACCATAACTAAATGTCATCCAAATTCATTTTCAAATACGTTGATCACCCTTAAAAATAAAATTATGAAATATAGACTCTTTCATTAAAGTAGCGGCCTTACCAATAGTTCAAACTCAATGGCAAGAATGTTTAGGATATTTGTAGGATTTAAGTGATGAAAACAATCTCTTACAAAAATGTAAGGTAAGGTTGTATACGACCAAACTACCTAGATCATGCGGCACCTACTCTAATCCACCTAGATAGGAGAACTCTTAACACCCATTTAGATATATATGCAGAAGTCAATAGGAAATAGTAGAATTACCTAATTTATTTTAACCAATTTACAATATTTAAATAAAACTAAAAACTTTCGAAAAGAACTATTCTAAACAAGTACAAGAGCCGCTAAAAGAAAACACCAACTATAGACATGACCCAGCATACACCATAGAAATAATAACAAAAGTTGTTGGAGATCTTTACCATATCAAACATGAAAAATATATTGATCCTTCAAGAAAAATATACCCTAAAAAGGGTATAGAAAGAGTAGTATCAATACTACTAACAACACATAGTGGTAAGCATCATCAGCTAACCCAAATTAAATAAAATAAACATCACACAAACATACAAAAATAAACATAAAACTTTGAGGGTTTACTTGGTCAAGATCTTTTGTTAAGGTAATTCCTAAACACCTTTGGTTTTTACTAGCCTTACATTGTTAACAACTTACCTTACCATAAACCTACTCACCGTCTATCCAGTACGTTATCAAGTCAGACCATATTCCATAAAGATAAGAGAGCTCAACAGTACTCAACCCCCAAGGTTTCTTACCCTTAATAATTCATCATTTAAGACCCTTAATAATATGTTAACTTGTACCACGAATCCAGTTAATCATTAACACTCCAGTAACTTTGCATTCATTTAAGGATTTGTGTATTTAATAATAAGACATTAACACCCCTCCTTCTTGGTTTTAGCTATAATAAATAATAGATCACTGACCAAACTCATACAACAAGAACAATAGATCACTGACCATACTCATACCACAAGCACAACTATGAACAGCTACCTGGTAGCCTCACCTTAGGTTTATGACATTTAACCTTATTCAATAATACTAAGAATTCAGTCAATCCAAGTCAACATAGATAACAATAACTACCAATAAGACTCCAAGTCAACAACCAGGACTCACACAACTATATTAACAATGTCACAATTACACAATTAAATAGACAATATTAAGGTATGACAATCTTAGATTGAAACTTGGACCACTCATGGATCCATTCCAACAATAATTATGGCTATAATCTTCAATCTTGTTTTATATCAAGCAACTAATTATAAACTCAGCTAACATATAAACCCAATCCTCTCTAGGAAAATATAACATACATATATATATAATTAGTAAACAAGTTAGCCACTTCACTTAAGGAACTATAATCTTGCCATTAGTTTTCCACATATTCTAAGAGTCTTATGGTCGATCATTATCCATGACTTGTAAGGTATGAGCTCTTGTCTATGTACCAAACCCCACACATCAAGTGTCTGCAAACTTTATACCAACCAATCCCCTAAAGATATCCGAATACTAGTACATCCCATAATAATAATAATAATACCAGTAATCATACAATTTCTATAAAGATGTTGAATTATCGATACAACCTCACAAGATCACCGGCATCTCAATAATCACAACCACAATGATAAAAATAATAACACTTATAAAACTAACAAGTTATTCATACAAATTCATTCCATTTAATTAACACATAGGATATCAAATAATCATTCACTTTTCTTGAATATGCATCGTAATAAGTGATACAAAGGAACAATTATCATACACACACAAAATAAGTTGGGTTTCTATACTTAAAACCATCACATACATTTTTATCCTATGATTTATTCCCTAACACACTCCAACCTTTCATTCTACATTGATACCCTTCTAATTTCCCATTCCTCTAGCTACTGCTATAGATTCTTCAGAATCCACCAACACTAACCACTTTTACATTAGGAAATAAGTAGGTTTACCTTAAATTTTTGGTACAACATCATTTTAATCATAAAAGGATGAGAAAAAAATAATTAAGCATATTAGTTACTTGATAATTTTGATATCACGAAATAACAATAATTTCCCACCTGAAATAAAAACAGTGCGCGTGAAATACCATAGGCTTGCATTTATTTTCTACACATTGGTTTTTTAGATAGTTGGACTGAGATCACTATAGGAAATTCATCGGCTTGTAATATAAGCTTTGTGATGGGTATAGTAGATATGGGTAAAGTGACTTAACCCTCCTTGATACTACACTTATTTTTGGCTCCACTTTTGACCTCACTTATTTAATTCTCCCTTATTCTTTGTTGTTTATTTCAAATTTTGGGTGTGGTTTTGCTTTACAGTCTCTCTATTTTTTTATTTTTCTCTCTTGATTTTAAAGCTTTATTCATCACAAAAATTTCTATTTCCTTTTATTTCTCTATTGTTTTTTATTTTCTTCTTACCACACTCAAATCTATTTTCTTTTATTAACTTTTTCTTCATACTCATATCGAACTGTACACCCCTATGATAGCCACCCTTTACTTAGCCAATTTTCTTGAGTTGAGGTGCATAATGTCCGAGGGGGAACCAGGGCCAAAATAGGTTCATTGTAATCAAACAGAGAAGGTGAATGGGTTAATGAATAAAAATGGTTATTGAAGGCTCAAATTTGGGATCAAGAGATACTTATTTCACTTGGTCGGGCATTTAGGCTAAAAGTGGACTTATTCAAGAACGGTCTATTATCCTTTCCCAATCAATTATACTACAACCTAAGCAAGACTAATCGGGCAAATTCTGAATTGCACATACAACGTGAACTAGGTAAACAACCTCATACCCACATAGCACAGGATTACACCTTCAATTACTACCTATCTGATTCATGCATTACTAAGATAACTTTAATACTTATGCCATACCAAGATCCAACTTTGTTCATAATTCTTACAAAATCACAAGGCATAGTAAAAAAAATTCAGGAGGGGTATCCATTAAACATCAAAAGTCATTTAATCAAAAATTAGTTTTCTTGACTGCACAAAGATTCCTTATTTTCTCCTAATTAAACAATACAATAGATAACACAATACAAATAACATCCTAAACATGTCAGCTCTCCTATGATAGCACACCTCAAAGAAAAGAAATACAGTAATAAAAACCACTGAGTAGTGGTATACCCCCACCTCCAACAATGAGAGGATGCATTGTCCTCAAAGAATGATTATGAAAATAATAATAACAAGGGAGTGAATACATACCTGAGGCACTCTAGGTATCATATATAGAGTCGCCCGCAACTGAAGTGAAAGGTGGCACATCTGGATTAGAGCCAAGTGGTGGTGGCAAGAGACTGTTGAGGCCCCCAACTCCCGTTGTTTATGCTCAGTCTAGTTGACATGGTACTCTATATATTACTCCTTATATGCCTTCTTCAGATACCTGTTAAGTTTATTAGAACGCTTACTCTACTTCACTGGGCTTCGTTCCCTTTTTCCCCTAGTAGTAGGGGGCTCATAATTCTCAAGAAAATCAAACACCAATATTGGTTCTATATGAATTAGTTGTAGGATGTATGTAATAATGAGGGTATTAATAGAGTGTGGTTCTTTTCTAAATCTCAAACATCTATCCTTAATATAGACACCTCTTCCCTCATACTAGATAAATCTAGAATGTTGGCCTTGCAGAGTCTCTCACCCATCTGAATCTTAAAATTATAAATCTTTCCATGTAGATCTCGCATAAACCACTCCATTTCAATTATCACTCGGGCCTCTACCCTTACCTTATAGGTCTCAATCAAAGTCTACACCCATGGACTAATCTAGGTCAACAACTTAGGCAACTAGGTATCAGTGTGAGTCTACCGCTCAACCAGCTTAGTTTATCTATCAGATAATCACTACAATAACTCATTCGACACTATAATCATGCCAGAAGAAAGTGGATATATGAGAATGATGGAAGTGGATGGTGAAACTATAGTGTCTGCTACCCATTTACAACCCTGAGGGTTATACTCTCAGTAGGTTGACTCGCATACTATCTTTTGCCACCTGTTATTGGAGTGTCTACTTGCTCAGTTGTATACATAGGCCCCTCAAATAAGGTCGATCTTGATTACTTGTGCCTTCCTCTGAGAAATTGGGCTGGTATCCTCTCGAATCAACCCCACATCCTTATCATGGGTGACATCAATTGTATAATCAACACTGATAATGCCACTATACCTGCTGCATCATAAAGCTTCTTAATCAAGCTTCGAAATGGGATACTAGTGACCTCTCTAAATTCCATCTCGTGAATCTCATTATGCATGTACCAAGAAAATTTAATATCATACCCTACCATAATGCTGGATATAAGAACTTCTTCATTAATAGTGAAGGAATTATCTATTTTAATGGTTCCTAACCAATTTCACAATATGGACCAACTAAACTTTCCCATAAATTTTGAGGATGGCATTTTAATATCTACTCTCCCTGTAACCCAAGGGGAATCAACCCCATGTTCAGTAATATAGATGGCAACCCAGTTTAATAACTCTCACATCTACTTAGGATCCTTCAACTTGGTCTTATTTTTCACTTTCTCTATCCGATAGTTAAACTCGACTATACTTACCAGCATCTCATATCTGGGCCTAAACAAGAACCTATGAATAGTCTACTCAAATATATCAACTTCTGTATCTCAAACTAAAGTATGGCCAATAGAGGTTGGTCTTGAGCTTGTTTCGCCTAATGTGTGATCAAATCAACTAAAGTAGCCTATGAGGCATAGAACTCATGGACCAATACAAGACTATAGCTCTCATAAGGTTCCCCATCTAGCCCAACCTATATCTATCAGACAATGCCTTTATCTCTAGAATCTTAGCTAAATCAATTTTACAAATATGAGGTTCCTCAGTAATGTTAATCTTAAGACTATCCCTCTTAGTAAGCTCGACATCCCTATCATATATTTCTTTTATATACTAAAGCACAATCTCTTATTTTCTTGGGATAAAGGCAGCATGAAAGTGAGTGTGGAATCCTGTACCTTAGCCACAGATATAGATGTTGCAACATTATCGTTCTCACCCTCACTAGATTTGAAGGACTCTTCTCCTTCTTTATTCTGGAGAGCATCAGTATTTTTCTTGCTACTACCCGACTCAGATTATTTCACTCCCTCTTCAAAATAGAGAGTGATGGTTTTTTCCTTGCAATCTCTAGACTCAAATAATTCCTTTAATTTTATAGACTGAGAGAGGTAGGTGTATATGCAGTAGGAGCTGTTAGACCTGTGTCCAAGTCTGTGGTGTATCCTTATCTATAATATCCTTCTATGCCTATCACCTTACATGGTGAGGTACAAATGGTACACTATCTATCTCATAATCATTCATAGACCCACATCTCTATAGAGACTCATCTCAAAGTCTAGATTTTAGGTCTTGAGCTTTAGCCTCTATTTGGAGGTGGTAGAAGCATCGCCTCACTTCTGAGTGCCTTTGGATGGCATGGTAACTATGTAGGGATGGATTAGTACACAAAACAAATGACTGGTGAATCAATCAAGTAAAATTTCACAAAAATAGTGTTGCAGGTTTTTGAGTCCTATGAGTCTAGTCAATGAGTCATGGATTGGGTTCGTAACTCATGGAACCAATTTATGGACTTTAGGGTTGAAGTTCACAAGTCCAATCTACGAGTCTATAATGACCTAATTTTTGGTAATTTTTTTGAAATATTTATTTTTATGTGGTTTGACCATTTACCCCTTCTGGTGGTTGCTTTGTGGTATTTCTAGTGTATGGGGATGACTGGCGTAGTTCCTAATGAATTTTTGTGATATTTATGCTAGATTGTAATTTTTTGAGGTTATAAAGACTTTATAGTGGACTTCAGTTAGCATTTATTGATCCGTGCATTGAATGGAAAAATAGACTATGACAGCAGATTCGAAACGTGGATTTTATATTGGTAACATGGTTGGTGTGGTTTTACAGCTTTGATATCTCATTTCAACTCTTTGTTCAACAAGTTGTGAAATTGAGTTTTGGGGGTCAACTTTGTGAAAATGACAGTTTTTTGAAAATCTAATATTGTCATTATGTCCTGAGCACCGAATTCGGACTAGTAGCATAGTTTGTTTGCGTTCTCAGTATTCAGGATAAATTTTGAGGGGTCCAACAGAAACTTGGAATTCAGCTGGTGCACTAATTAAATGACACTTTGGTCGCTTAAGAAACTTGGCTTGACAGCCAAAGTGTCATCTAAGCGACACCAAGATCGATTAAATGATTATCGCTTAAGCGACATCCTGATCGCTTATGCGACATGGTGGGCATCACATAAGAAACACCTAGTCACTTAAGAGATGTCCTATTAAGCAACTTATTCAGTGCTTAAGCGATACCTGGGTGGATTATATCTCCCATTTTCATAATTTTCTCACCATTTTCAAGACTTGGAGCTTGGGGTTTTGAGTTTTTGGGCAATTTCTTCAATTTTTAGCTTGGGTAAGTGCCAAAACACATATTTTAATTGTTTTTCTTCGATTTTTGTCATTTAAATACTTTTAAAACTTGAATTCAAAATTGAATTTTGGGACTAAATTATCAATTTCTTAATTTAAAATACTAATTCCATGTTATTTGTACTTGGGTTTTCTTCTGCGAGTTTCATTAATCATGGGTAATATATTTTTGCACTAAAATTTCAATTTTACCCTTCTTTTTTGAAGACCCATTTTGGGGGTCCATTTTGACCCTAACCCCAAAAAGGGCAATATGAGTATCAGTGGCTTCCTTTTAATGCGTAGATTTCAAATTTGTATGTTTTAGTTGACTTCAGGTCCGTTCATGAGGATAAAGCTCCATGGTAGAGTATTTTGGATGGTTTTTGACATTTGAGGTAGGTTATGGCTTAAGTTTCTTTAGACTGGGTTGGGTAGTTAACATTAAAATAAAATCTTGTTATGGGTGTAGGAACCAATCATGGAAATGGATATATTATTGTGTTGTGCTCGTATGAGGGCCTATGTTATTTTTATTTAGTTGTTTAGAGACATTATCCACTATTTGTGACCATGTGGGGTCTTATATGATTTTGTTGGCCTTTATGTATGTATATTTAGTAGTATCTTTCTGATAAAAAGCCTAAATTAGAATTTATGTGGTATCAATGGTATATCTTTGTGTATATTACTCTATTGGCATATGGATTACATAGAATTCATGAATGGTTTGCATATTGAGTCAATCTTGGCTCACATGCTTGGTATATTCTTTGGTTATTAGAATTTCTCATTTTGGTTGGTTGTGAGCATCGTATCCTCATATTATATGCACTTGTGAAACATTGGTACCACTATGGGATGTTTCATAGAGGACTCATAGATAATAGTATTGGTTATTAGATTGTATATAGGATGTGAACCTCTCATGGGTCCTACCTAGAAACACAGCTCGGTAGGTGTATATGGAGGTTGTGTGACAACATCGAGCATAACATTATCATCATCTTCCTTTTCATTTCACTTCATATATATTATGCTCATTCTATATTGTATAATTGTCCTTGATGTGATATCTGTCTATTTGTACTTCTTTCTTATCTTTATCTTTGGTATATGTGTATATTTATGCATTTTTTCACATTTATGTATGTTATATGTTAGTATATGTAGAACTGTTAGTAGAGATTATGTGGGCTACCATTTGGGATATTTTCTGATTGTAGATGAAGTTCCCATAGTGTGTATTTTATATGCTTTATTTTCTACTTTTCTCAGTCGTCTTATGATACCTATTGAGTACAAGTGGATCGTACTCACCTCTACTATATTTTTTTGGTGCAGATCCAAGTATAAGTGCATTGCACGATAGATGATTCAGGCAGTATCTAGAGTATATTTGAGCTAGAAGTTGATCTATGATTTCAGAGTTGACCTACTACTTCTTCTTATCTAGTTCATGTCTTATTAAGTATTCTAATACAGATTTTGATCCTTTTGGACTATCATTGTATTGGCATTCGAGATATATTTAGTAGTTTTTACACTCTGACACTAGATTTTGGGGTATTGTAAGGTAACTTTAGTTATGTATTTCTACTTTTACTAAATATGTCTGGTTTGACTCTGTAGTAGGAGTCTTGCCTTAGGTTTGGTATTGATTTCTATTTCATATTAATTTGGGTGATAGGCTACTTGTCAAATCTTGACGCGACAATTGTCATCATGACTCTTGGTTTTGGGGTCATAACAGAATTGTAGATAGGGTTCACAATTTATGGACCTTACTAATGAAAGTTAAAATAAGAACCAGAGGTGCAGGAGTCTCAAGTGTGATTTCTACCAGTCTAATCCATGAATCGTGAACCAAGTTCATGAATTATGGGTTGGACTAGTAGGTTCAAATTGATTCTCCAACATATTTGCACCACTTTATTTATGATCAAACATCATCACAAACCTCACAAAAGGAAACTATGAAGGGTGAATTATCCCCTCACAACCATACCTTTATGAAAAAAAAGGTGAATTAACTATAAACTAATATGAAATTAAATTAGCATACCTGAAAAGGGAAAAGGATCAGAAGTGATCAACACATGAATATCACCTAAGTTCAAAGGGTTTTATGATATTAGGAGAGATACATGGAAGTAGAATTAAGTTATAGTGTATGGTACATTAGGGATTGTAAGTTGAAATTGAGGAGGATGGAGTTAGGATGGTAGGATTTTGGACTTGGGTGATGGAAAAAGTTAGGCTTCGATCGGGTATTAGAGGATTTGGTTTTGGAGTTTCATTTTAGGAAGGGGTGTATTTATATTGGGACTTTATTTGGTTTAAAATTAGTACTAATGGGTTGGGTCAATCACATAAAAAGAAATAGCAAAAATCATATCTAATCCCCATGAATTGAACCTATGGGTCATAGATATGGTACACGACACATGGGTTTTACTTATAGGTTATTTATTGGGACCTGAGGGGTCTTATATTCCTACAAGTTCAATATACGGGTCATGGACATAGTCTACGACTCGTGCATTATACTCGTAGACCATAACTTGCAAGCCATAAATTGTATGATTCCCACGAATTGGGTCTACCGGTAGTAGACATGGTTCATGACTTGTGGACTCAAATAGTGGGACATGCAGTAGGAACATGATATGTGAGATAATGCTAACACATTTGAGTCTTTTAACTAAGAATAATTGTGAAGTCTTAAGTAACTTTTGTCATTTTTGATTGGTTTATATTTGATTTTGCAGTAGAAGCTAAGATGCTACAGAACCAACAAGAATCGAAGCAAATGAGCTTAAATCTAATGTAAATAAAGGTGAAGTGTGGCTGACAACATTTGTGATAAGTCATCAGCCCTATGATAAGCTATTAGCTTCATCATCAGCAGTAGACAGAGAATTGGCCTAAGTTGAAAGTTGTGACGATATTTTGTGATAGGACATCAAGGAGCTGATAAGTTGTCAAGATTGTCGTCAGCCTAAGGCAGAACATGGGAGCTGAGGAAAACCCTTGACGATATTTGTGATAGTTCATCAAGAAGCTGATAGGGCATCACCATTTGTCGTCAGCGTTAGGCAAAGAGTGCCAAAAGCATAAAGGAAGCTGACGATATTTGTGATAAGTCGTCAGTCTCCTGATAGGCTATCACAAAAGGCGTAACCTAATCCGAGGAATTTTTGAATTTTATTATTTTGTTTCCATAATTAGGGTGAACTATTTAAAGCCTTGTTTAGGGTTTTTTGAAGGGTTCCGAACCTGAGTTTTGAGACACATATTTTTGTTATTTTCTCTCTCTAGTTTTTTGGCTTGAAAAAAGAAATTACTTTGAAGAGATTTTAATCATTACTTTGGGATTTCTACTTTGATCTAATCTGAGAAACACTCGTTGCTATTCATCTTGATGTAAGTTCATCTTTCAAATTATGAGTTCAACTTGTTGTATCGATTATTACATTATGCGTGGCTAAATCCCTTTAACCCGAATTTTGGGATCTATGGGTTAGGTCTTGGTAAGTTGCTAAGTGTTTAAGATTCTAAAGGTAATAGGACTCCTTGCTAATTTCGAGGTTTTAATTATTGTATATTGCTTACAAACGATAGATAGCACCTGCTTTGATTTGCTTGAGATAAGAAATCAACTCTAGTAGGAACTGAATTTTTGACAGGGATTTGGAAGCTACCAACCTTCCGTTTAATAATTGATGTTGTAACAAGGTTAATTAGCCTGAGGTGAAGTCTAGTCAGTGAATATAAATTCCCTAAGTCCAAGAAGATTAGGTAATTAAATGCTTAAGTAGGTCGAGAGATATTTAGGGATAACTTCGATAAAGACAATCTATTTTTCCTACCTATCGTGAGAATTTTGAATCACTATTAGCATCTGTCAAGTACCAAAACCCATAGTGAACATAATTTTGGTTTTCCATAAACTCTTGATTACAAACAGTGAAACTAAAGTGACCAACAATTATTTGCTCATCATCAAAAAACCCCATCTTATCTTTTTGTATCATTTGTTTGAATTTAACTTGTAGCTTTAGTTTCAAACTAGTTTAATCGCCACTCACATTGTTCCCTGTGGATTCGACCCCGACTCCAAAGTTGAGTAAATATATTGGCGATGACCGCCTTGCACTAAATTGACGTGTAAGTTGAGCCTTATCAAAAATGGCGCCGTTGCCGGGGAACAATTTGGCGTATTGAGTTGGTTTGGAATTTTAGCCTACTTGCTGGAATTCAAACTTGTAAATATTTGTTTTTTGTTTACTTTTATTTCTTGTGTTAGGTAGATTTTTATTTTAGTTTACTTACTACTATGGCATCATGAAATGAACATGATCTTGGTGGTTGGACATCTTATCTTGATGATCTATGTCCATATTGTGATGGACCTCACTTTCGTAAGATTGTAGATATGCTCCTCGGAGAGAGATGTGTACCCATCTATATCTTATCGGGAGTATGATTGTTCTATATGTGGTGGTCAAGATGTACGTTGGAGTGATTTTCTAAATTCCCCCTCCTCCTATTGTGCTAACCCAAATTCTAGTTCTTCTTATGATTTTGATAGGTCTTTTGGTCAAGAAAAGGAAGAATGAAGCACCAAAAAGAGTGGCATTAAAGCTATGCTTCAACTAATGTTGGTTCTTATGGAAACAACGACTGATATCAAATATAATATACATTAGGGCATTTAACAAGGAAAGAGAAAGGATAGGAAAGATGAATATCGAGGTCAATCATCTAAGGCACTCTTCTACATTATGTTAAGATGATATCTTGCCTGTGGAATCATTTAGACTAATCGAAGAGTACGAATATGAGGAGCAAGAATTCTCTACTTATGATGAGCTTGATGTTGATCAACCCTTGGAGATTTCCCAACCAACGGAACCAACCATGAGGGAGGATGCCAAGATTGGGGAAATGGTGCTAGAGGCAAAAAAAGAAATCAAGCACAATCCTTATGAAGACTCTAGTCCATTTCGGGGTAAAGATACTAATAGGGATGCTACTTTGGAAGTAAGATTTAGTCCTCATTCGAACCATTATTAAACATTATGCCTGATGTATGTGATGAAAGTCGAATCACCCAAGCAAATGATGAATTTTTAAAATGAGGAGGACAATTTTTACATTTTGGAGTTTATCTTTCCAAAAGGGTATACCACAACCCCAATCATAAAAGCCAAGAATCCTAAAGATCGATGTCCATTTAGTGGCTTTTTAAGATCCGCACTGCTTCCCAATGAGCCAACACGAAAGTTTGATGCAAAATTGGGCAAGCGGTTCAAGTCTTCAAAGTGGAGTGATAGAAAATTTTTATCATGCCCTTACCTTTGCCCAACGGACCTAAAAGGAGTTAAGATCAAAAGATGGGCCGATAATTCAAATCGTCTAAGGGGAGGGATAAAGGATGACTGAATGATGTCGTGCCGCGACACTAAATTAGGCACTTCTTGGGAGGCAACCCAAGGTATTTTGTTGTTTGTATTCGTATTATGTGATTGACATCAGATATTTGTACCCATGGTGCCACAGGTATGTTTCTGACTCTCTTTTTTTGGTTTGACGCATTGGGGACAATGTGTGATTATAAGTTGAGGGTGGGACTACTTATGGGTTTTGATGTCCTCTTGGGGTTTTTGTTGTCGTGACTCTTTTCCCCGGAGTCTTGTTCCTAGTAGAGACGGCATGTTTAGGTGTATTATGATTTGTTGTAAAATGTTGTAGTTGACTAGAAGAAATACAAGTACCTTAGGCAGTTAACAAGTTTTTGTGATTTTAAGCACCTCTCCAATAGACTGAGTATTTAACTGTGTGAATTGCATCTGATTGTGACCACTGTGCATCTTTGCAAGGCATTAGTTTTAGTGACGTAGTAATCATTGCTAAATAATTGCATGAACTGAATGAGTAGTAGCTTGTGATATACTTGTGTGCCAAGTGCGAGTGAGATCTTACTCAGTTCCCATTGTATGTTGAAATCCAGAACTTGCCCAGTTAGTCTTACTTTGGTTGAAGGATAGGGGTTAGGAAAGGATTATAGGCCATTTTTATATTATTTCATGTTTAGCCTAAATAACCTTCCCTGTACATAGAATATACCTTGATCCCTGCTTTGAGCCTGATTAACCTATTTCTTTTTATGACACCTGTCACTTTTCCAGTTTATAACATAAAGAACCTGTTTTGGCCCTGGTCCTCCTTGGACACTGTGCACCTTGACTTAGGCAAATGGCCTAAATTGAGGGTGGCTATCATAGGAGTGCGTGATGTAAAATGAGTAGAAAGAAAGGTAGAGTAAAAGAAAAGAATAAAAAGTTGAGTGTCGTAGAAAAGAGCAAGAAAAAGAAAAGTTATGAAAACAAAAGTAATTGAGAAAAGACTGCACCCATCCTAAATAATTGTGATCAAGAAAAGAGAAAAGCGGAAAAGGATAATGAGTGAAACCCCAAAAAACTAGTGTAGTGTCAAGGAGGCTTAGTCACTTTAAATACCACCGAGTATCATACACGCCCCAAGCCTACATTACAAGCCTAAGAGAAGTCCTATAGTGATCCTAGCTTACCTATCTGAAGATATGGGTAATGAAAATAAGGGAAAGCCTATTGTACTTAGCATACACTAATTGGAACTTTGTTCTGAGAGTGAGTGTTTTGATTGTCCCCATGGTTACATAAATAATTCCTAATATGAGATAAGGGGGATTTCTTAGCTGTGAGGGAACACTGGTTACATTGCTAGTTACTAACTTGTTCGGGTAGTTTAATACTGGTCTATGAATGGTTGTTATAGCTGAATTGATGCCATATCTTGATTCATGTGTGTTGCATTGGTGTTCTTCATTGTACTGAAATTGACTGACTTTGGAGATGGTGAAAGTGTTCTGAGATGATATGGATGATTGACTGCCAAATGTACTTTGTATTCTCTTAGTTGTGCTGAGTTACTTGAGGACAAGCAATTATTTTAAGTTGAGGGTGTTGATGTGTGAGCTAATGCTAACACATTTGAGGCTTTTAACTAAGAATAATAATTAAGTCTTAAGCAACTTTTGTCGTTTTTGATTGCTTTATGTTTGATTTTGCAATAGAAGCTAAGATTCTAGAGAACAAACAAGAATGGAAGCAAATGAGCTGAAATCTAAAGTAAATAAAGGAGAAGTATGGCTGACGACATTTGTGATAAGTCGTCATCCCTGTGATAATTTATTAGCTTCACGTCAGCAGTAGACAGACACTAGGCCTAAGTTGAAATCGGTGACGACATTTTGTGATAGGAAGTCAAGGAGATGATAAGTCATCAAGATTGTCGTCAGCCTAAGGCAGAACATGAGATCTGAGGAAAAGACTTGACGACATTTGTGATAGCTCGTCAAGGAGCTTATAAGGCATCATCGATTGTCGTCAGCGTTAGGCAGTGAGTACCAAAAGCATAAAGAAAGCTGACGACAATTGTGATAAGTCGTCAGACTTCTGATAGGCTATCACAAATGGCGTCACCTAATCCGAGGAATCTTTGAATTTTATTATTTTGTTTCCATAATTAGGGTGAACTATTTAAAGCCTTGTTTAGGATTTTCTGAAGGGTTCTGAACCTGAGTTTTGAGACAAATATTTTTGTTATTTTCTCTCTCTAGTTTCATGGCTTGAAAAAAGCAATTACTTTGAAGATATTTTAATCATTACTTTGGGATTTATACTTTGATCTAATCTGAGAAACACTCATTTCTATTCATCTTGTTGTAAGTTCATCTTTCAAATTATGAATTCAACTTATTGTATCGATTATTACATTATGGGTGGTTAAATCCCTTTAACCCAAATTATGGGATCTATGGGTTAGGTCTTGGTAAGTTGCTAAGTGTTCAAGATTCTAAAGGTAATAGGACTCCTTGCTAATTCCAAGGTTTTAGTTATTGTCTATTGGTTGCAAACGATAGATAGCACCTGTTTTGATTTACTTGAGATAAGAAATCAACTATTGTAGGAAGTGAATTATTGACAGGGACTTGGAAGCTACCAACCTTCCGTTTAATAATTGACGTTGTAACAAGGTTAATTAACCTGAGGTGAAGTCTGGTCAGTAAATATAAACTCCCTAAGTCTGAGAGGATTAGGTAATTATATGCTTAAGTAGGTCGAGAGACATTTAGGCATAACTTCGATAAAGACAATCTGTTGTTCCTACTTATCGTGAGAATCTTGAATCACTATTAGCATCTATCAAGTACCAAAACCCATAGAGAACATAATTCTGGTTTACCATAAACTCTTGATTACAAACACTAAAACTAAAGTGACCAACAATTATTTTTTGATCATCAACCCCCCCCCCCATTTTATCTTTTTGTATCATTTGTTTGAATTTAACTTATAGCTTTAGTTTCAAACTAGTTTAATCTCCACTCACATTGTTCCCTGTGAATTCGACCTCAACTCTAAAGTTGGGTAAATATATTGACAACGACCGCATTACACTAAATTGACGTGTAAGTTGAGTGTTATCAAAAATGGCACCATTGCCGGGGAACAATTTGGTGTATTGAGTTGGTTTAGAATTTTACCCTACTTTCTTGAATTCAAACTTGTAAATATTTGTTTTTTCTTTACTTTTATTTCTTGTGTTAGGTAGATTTTTATTTTAGTTTACTTACTACTATGGCATCATGAAATGAACATGATCTTGGTGGTTGGACATCTTATCTTGATGATCTATGTCCATAGTATGATGGACCTCACTTTTGGCAAGACTATAGATATGCTCCCCGGAGAGAGAGGTGTACACCATATCCATCCTATCGAGAGTATGATTGTTTTGTATGTGGTGGTCAAGATGGACATTGGAGTGATTGCCCAAATGTCCCCTCCCCCCATTGTGCTAACCCAAACTCTATTTCGTTTTATGATTTTGATAGGTCTTTTGGTCAACAAAAGAAAGAACGAAGCACCAGAAAGAGTGGCATTGAAGATATGCTTCAACTAATGTTGGATCGTATGTGATATACGTCAAGACATTAGAGCATCTAACAAGGAAAGAGAAAGGATAGGAGAGATGGATATCGAGGTCAATAATCTAAGGCACTCGTCTACATTATGTTTAGAAGATATCTTGTATGTAGATCATTTAGACTAATCAAAGAGTTTGAATATGAGGAGAAAGAATCCTCTACTGATGATGAGCTTGATATTGATGAACCCTTGGAGATTTTCCAACCAACCGAACCAACCATGAGGTATGATGCCAAGATTGGGGAAATGGTGCTCGAGGCAATAGAAGAAATCAATCACAATCCTTGTGAAGACTCTAGTATATTTTGGGGTAAAGTTACAAATAGGGATGCTACTTCGGAAGTAAGAGTTAGTCCTCATTCAAACTACTATTCAACATTGTGCCTGGTGGATGTGATGAAAGTCGAATCACCAAAGCAAATGATGAATTTTGAAAATGAGGAGAAATTTTTTTACATTTTGAAGTTTATCTATCCAAAAGGGTATACCACAACCCCAATAGTAAAAGCCAAGAAACCTAAATATTGATGTCCATTTAGTGACTGTTTAAGATCCGTACTGATTCCCAATGAGCCCACACGAAAGTTTGATGTAAAATTAGGCAAGCAGTTCAAGTCTTCAAAGTGGCGTGATAGAACATTCCTTATCATGACCTCACCTTTGCCCAACGGACCTAAAAGGAGTAAAGATCGAAAGATGGGCCGATAATTCAAATCATCTAAGGGGAGGGATAAAGGATGACTGAATGATGTCGTGCTGCGACACTAAATTAGGCACTTCTTGGGAGGAAACCCAAGGTATTTTGTTGTTTGTATTTGTATTATGTGATTGACATCAGATATTTGCACCCATGGTGCCGCAGGTATATTTCTGACTCTCTTTTTTTGGTTTGATGCATTGGGGACAATGTGTGATTATAAGTTGAGGGTGGGACTATTTGTGGGTTTTGATGTCCTCTTGGGGTTTTTATTATCGTGCCTCTTTACCCAGGAGTCTTGTTCCTAGTAGAGCCGGCATGTTCAGGTGTATTGTGATTTGTTGTAAAATATTGTAGTTGACTAGGAGAAATACAAGTACCTTAGGCAGTTAACATGTTTTTGTGATTTTTGAGCACCTCTCCAATGGACTGAGTATTTAACTGTGTGAATTGTATCTGATTGTGACCATTGTGCATCGTTGTAAGGCATTAGTTTTAGTGACGCAGTAAACATGGCTAAACAGCTGCATAAACGGAATAAGTAGTAGTTTGTGATATACTTGTGTGCCAAGTGCAAGTGAGATCTTACTCAGTTCCCGTTGTATGTTGAAATCCAGAACTTGCCCGGTTATTCTTACCTTGGTTGAAGGATAAGGGTTAGGAAAGGATCATAGGACATTTTGATAGTAGCTCACTTTTAGCCTAAATAACATTCCCTGTATGTAGAATATCCCTTGATCCCTGCTTTGAGCCTGATTAGCCTATTTCTTTTTATGAAACCTATCACTTTTCCAGTTTATATCATAAAGAACCTGTTTTGGCCCTGGTCCTCCTTGGACACTGTGCACCTTAACTTAGGAAAATGGCCTAAGTTGAGTGTGGCTGTCATAGGGGTACATGATGTAAAATGAGTAGGAAGAAAGGTAGAGTAAAAGAAATGAATAAAAAGTTGAGTGTGGTAGAAAAAATCAAGAAAAAGAAAAGTTGTGAAAAAAAAAGTAATTAAAAAAAGACTGCACCCATCCTAAATAATAGTGTTCAAGAAAACAGAAGAGCAGAAAAGGCTAATGACTGAAACCCCAAAAAGCTAGTGTAGTGTCAAGGAGGCTTAGTCACTTTAAATACCATCGAGTATCATACCAGCCCCTAGCCTACATTACAAGCCTAAGAGAAGTCCTATAGTGATCCTAGCTGACCTATTTGAAAATCTGGGTAATGAAAATAAGGGCAAGCCTATGGTACTTGGCTACACTGATTGGAACTTCGTGCTGAGAGTGAGTGTTTTGATTGTCCCCATGGTTACATATATAATTCTAGATATGAGATGAGGGGGATTTCTTTACTGTGAGGGCATACTGGTTACATTGCTAGTTACTAACTTGTTCGGGTAGTGTAATACTGGTCTATGCATGGTTGTTATAGCTGAATTGATGCCATATATTGATTCATGTGTGTTGCATTGGTTTTCTTCATTGTACTTAAATTGACAGACTTCGGAGATGGTGAAAGAGTATTGAGATGATATTGATGATTGACTCCCAAATGTGCTTTGTATTCTTTTAGTTGTGCTGAGTTGCTTGAGGACAAGCAATTGTTTTAAGTTGAGGGTGTTGATGTGTGAGATAATGCTAACACATTGGAGGCTTTGAACTAAGAAAAATTGTGAAGACTTAATCTACTTTTGTCGTTTTTAGATTGCTTTATGTTTGATTTTTCAGTAGAAGCAAAGATGCTAGAGAACCAACAAAAATGGAAGCAAATGAGCTGAAATCTAAAGTAAATATAGGCGAAGTGTGGCTGACGACATTTGTGATAAGTCGTCAGCCCTATGATAAGCTAGGAGCTTCATCGTCAGCAGTAGATATAGAATTGGCCTAAATTGAAAGTTGTGATGACATTTTGTGATAGGACGTCAAGATGCTGAAAAGTCGTCAAGATTGCTGTCAGCCTAAGGCAGAACATGAGAGCTGAGGAAAAGCTTTGACAACATTAGTGATAGGTCATCAAGGAGCTGATAGGGTATCACCGTTTGTCGTCAGCGTTAAGCAGTGAGTACCAAAAACATAAAGGAGATGACGACATTTTTGATAAGTCGTCAGTCTCCTGATTGGCAAAAATGGTGTCACCTAATTCGAGGAATTTCTGAATTTTGTTATTTTGTTTCCATAATTAGGGTTAACTATTTAAAGCCTTGTTTAGGGTTTTCTGAAGGGTTCCGAACCTGAGTTTTGAGACACATATTTTTGTTATTTTCTCTCTCTAGTTTCTTGGCTTGAAAAAAGCAATTACTTTGAAGAGATTTTAAACATTACTTTGGGATTTCTACTTTGATCTAATCTGAGAAACACTCGTTGCTACTCATCTTTCTGTAAGTTCATCTTTTAAATTATGAATTCAACTTGTTGTATCGATTATTACATTATGCATGGATAAATCCCTTTAACCCAAATTATGGGATCTATGGGTTAGGTCTTGGTAAGTTGCTAAGTGTTCAAGATTCTAAAGGTAATAGGACTCCTTGCTAATTCGAAGGTTTTAATTATTGTCTATTGGTTGCAAACGATAGATAGCACCTGCTTTGATTTGCTTGAGATAAGAAATCAACTATAGTAGGAAGTGAATTATTGACAGGAACTTGGAAGCTACCAACCTTTCGTTTAATAATTGACGTTGTAACAAGGTTAATTAACCTGAGGTGAAGTCTGGTCAGTGAATATAAATTTCCTAAGTCCGAGAGGATTAGGTAATTAAATGCTTAAGTAGGTTGAGAGACATTTAGGCATAACTTCGATAAAGACAATCTGTTGTTCCTACCTATCGTGAGAATCTTGAATCACTATTAGCATCTGTCAAGTACCAAAACCCATAGTGAACATAATTCTGGTTTTCCACAAACTCTTGATTACAAACACTGAAACTAAAGTGACCAACAATTATTTGTTGATCCTCAAAAACCCCCATTTTATCTTTTCATATCATTTTTTTGAATTTAACTTGTAGCTTTAGTTTCAAACTAGTTTAATCACCACTCACATTGTTCCCTATGGATTTGAACCCTACTCCGAAGTTGGGTAAATATATTGATGACAACCGTCTTTCACTAAATTGATGTGTAAGTTGAGCGTTATCAGAACTCTATTTTGATTTTCATGAGTCTAGCCTATGATTCCTAGACCTAAGTAACAACTCGTAGACTCTACCCATGAGTATACCTTCTTGGAGTTTCTACTTTTTCATCTTTCCTTGGATCCGTAATCACTTAATGCTTCCTATCCTTGAAGACAAAATAAAGAGAACCCTAAAACCTTGGGTTGCCACCCAAGCAACACTTGATTTAACATCGTGGAACGACGTGGCTATATTGGGTATGCAAACTTCACCAACAAGCTTATGGGTTGCCTCTCATGAAGCGCCTAATTTAACATCGTAGCACGACTCAACTCCCTTGACTAATCAGACTTTATAAAGGCTCTCATTCTCACCCACTTTTAACTTCTCTCTTAACATGATGCTCGTTCACCTTGAATGGGGTATCACTATCTCACTCTACCTCAATTGCACTATTTGGAAATACTCTTTCCACGGTGAATGGTCCAGACCACCTAGACTTCAACTTGCTAGGAAACAAGTGAAGTCTTGAATTATACAAAAAGACCACATCCCCGAGTTTGAATACCTTCCCCTCAATTCTCTCGTCATGGTATAATTTTATTTTTTCCTTATACAAGGGTAACCTTTCATAAGCATGGAGCGAAACTAGTCCATCCCATTCATCTTGTCCAATCTCAAGTTTACAGCATCACTCTACTCAAAATTTAGCTTCTTAAACACCTATAGTGCCTTGTGGTTAAGTTAAATCAGAAAATGACATGACTTAGGGTACATAATCTGATAAGGAAAAGCGGGGGCTTTGTAAGCTGTCCAGTAGGACAAAAGTCCATTATCTAACTTTCTAGACTAGTCAGTTAGATTGGCATTCAAAGTTTTTGTTAAAATGGACTTTATATCTCAATTAGAGACCTCAACTTTTGTGGATGATAAGTTGTTTCCACCTTTGCTTCACACTATATTTCTCAATTAAGGATTTAAACAAACGATTACAAAAATAGGACCCACCATCACTGATGATAGCTCGTGGAGTACCAAATTGAGAGAAAATAATCTTCTTTAAAAATGTCATAACACTCTGACCTTCATTGTTAAGTAGCGCAGTTGCTTTCACCTACTTAGATATGTAGTTGACTACAACCAAGATATAATTTATCCTATGTGAACACACAAATGGCCCCATAAAATCAATACCCCACACTTCAAACAACTCTATCTAAAGGATGGGTGTCATAGGGAGCTCATGATTCAGTGTGTTTTTGTCCTATCTTTGGCATTGTCACAGGCTAGCATAGTCATGTGTATATTTATAAATTATTGGTCAATAGTTACTACATTGTAGAATTTTGTGAGCAGTGTGAGTACCTCCATGATGACCCCTAACTGGAGACAAATAATAGGCCTCCAAAATTATCATTATCTTAACCATGGGAATACAACTATAAAACACACCATCAGCACACACCCAGAATAAATATGGCTCATCCCAAAAGAACTTTCATATCTTATGCATAAATTGTTTTCTCTGCTGAAATAACATGTCTTCTATAATGATGTCACTTTCCAAATAATTTTAAGGTTAGAAAACCAAGGTATTAAGCCATTGGATGCTTCCAATATGTTCTAGTCAGTAAAAGTATCATCAATCTCAAACTCATCCCCTAGTTTAAGCATCACCTTTTCTTTTAGGCGGGATAGTTGGTCTGCAGCCTGGTTTTCAATGCCCTTCCAGTCCTTAACCTCAAAATCAAATTCTTGTAGCAAGAGTACCCATCGGATCAACCTTGGCTTAGAATCCTTCTTTTTTATAAGGTGCCTAAGAGAAACATATCAATATGCACAATGACTTTGGTACCTATCATGTAGGACCAAAATTTTTCAAAAGCAAACTCCACTACAAGCAATTCATGTTTAGTAATCCTGTAATTTTTCTACGCGGGGGTTGAGTGCTTTACTGGCATAGTAAATAGGATGAAGTATCTTCTAACATCTTAGGACCAAGACTGCTTCTACAACCATACCATTAGCATCTTACATCACTTCAAATGGTAAGGTCCAATCAGGGGATACAATGATAGGAGTTGAGATCAACTGCTCTTTTAGGCACTCAAAAGCCTTAAGACAAGTATTATAAAAAAAATCTTCACCTCCTTCTCGAACAATCTACACAATTTTCAATTTTAGAGTCCTTGATGAATCGCCTATAAGAACCTGTGTGACCCAAGAAACTCCAAATACCCTTCACAGAAATTGTGGAGGCAATTTTTCAATCACCTCAATTTTAGCCTTGTCGGCTTCTATCCCTTTCTTCAAAATTTGGTTCTTGAGAACTATCCTTTCTTTAACCATAAAATGACCTTTCTCCCAATTTAGCACCACGTTGCAATGTTTACATCTTTTCAGTGCATTGGCCAGATCCAAATAATTATTAAATAAATCACCCACAATAAAGAAATCATCCATGAAGACCTCTGTAGTATCCTCCACCATGTCAGAAAAAATGTACATTATGTAACACTGAAAGGTGGTGGGAGCATTACTAAAACCAAAAGTCATCCTCTTAATTGCAAATGAATCTTATTGAAAAGTGAAAGTTGTTTTCACTTGGTCCTTGGGAGCACTAAAAATACTATTATACCCTAAATAACTATCAGTAAATAATACCATTCTATACCCGCAAGAAAGTCTAACATTTGATCCATTAATTACATAGAAAAGCAATCCTTATAAGTCCATGTATTCACCTTCCAATAATCCATACACACTCGTAATCCCATGACTCGTCTTATGGTAACTAACTCATTTTTCTCATTGGGGGCCACAGTGAACCCATCCTTCTTTGGCACACACTGAACTGGGATCACCCATTTGATATCAATAATAAGGTAAACCACACCTGCATTTAACCATTTAATAATCTCTTTATTTACCACCTCTTACATAGGCAAATTTAGACGACATTGATGCTCAATGCTAGGCACATATTCTGGTTCAACCTAAATCTTATGAGTGCAAATTCTTGGTGAAATTCTGATGATGTTAGTAATAGTCCAACCCATTGCCCTATTAAACCTTTACAACATTGATATCAAGGCCTCAACCTATGACTCTAAGAAATCTATTGCAATAATAATCGGTGAGGTACTATTGGCCCCCAAGAATGTAAAACACAAATAAGAGGGGAGGACCTTCAATTCCTATACTGGTGGCTCCTCAATAAATGGCCTGGCCAGAGGAGTTGCTCTATTATTCAGATTAAGGTACAACTTTTTCAGTGAATATGTATATGAACTTAAGACAACAAGTGCACTCACCGTCTCATCATACTTAATAATACTATCACTCTCAAAATTCATGATCATGGCTATTAGTGCCTCGATACCAAGACTCTCCTTGATGGGTACAACCAATGCATCTTCATCCATGGTGTCTCTCACAAAACTACCCACATATCTTATGGCTACCTCATTAACTGATACACATTGATTGTGACCTACTCGTCATTAATTTTGAATTCCATCTATCCCATTCCATGTCAACCAATGCCCTCTCAGTGGATAAGAAAGGCCTTTCCAAGATAATACAGACATCAAAATCAACCTCACAATCGAGAATGACAAAATCAACTAGGAATATGAAAGAAGACACTTTTACCAACACATTAACCAATATTCCAACCGACATCTACACAGTGTGATAAGCCATCAATAGTCTAGTAGAGGTCGTCTTAGGTGACCCCAACCCCAACTATTTGTATACAACTAGAGGTATCAAATTAATGCTAGCTTCTAGGTCACATAAATCCTATCCAAAGTTAAAAGACCCAATAGTACAAGGAATAGAGACAGCTCCAAAATCCTTCTTGTTTTAAACTAAAGATTGAGAGGCAATGGTACTACAGTGAAGCATATTATCATTGGGTACAAAACTCACCTTCCACTTCTTAGTCACTAAATCCGTCATGAATTTCACATAACAAGTCATCTACTCCAAAGATACCACAAAAAGGATATTCAGAGACTTTTTTCAGCATCGATATAAATTTATGATATCTCCCTTATTCAGATTTCTTCTTCAACCTTTAGGGAAAAGGTATAGGAGGTTGTTAAATGGGCTACAATACCGATGCGACCTCTTTACCCTTTCCTTTATCATTATTAGCTTGTTTCTCTGCAACTGTCATTTTTTTAGATGCCTCACCATCAATCACTAACTTCTCAGTTTCAATTTCGTCCATATCATGAACATCCACAGTACCATTCCTCTCATCATCAACCATAGTCATAGGTGGATCAATAGTAGCCTTACTACTCCAAGTAGTGATAGCTAGGTAGTGGATGTCATTCTTCGAATTCTGAATAGTATTGCTAGGAAGAGTGCTCGGTTCATATTGATACAATATGGAAGACAACTACCCAAACTATTTCTCAAGTTGTTTAATTGTGGTTGCATGCGACTCTACTTTCTCACTCATACCTAAAGTATCTTTCTTAATTTCCTTAAGGAAACTCTGTTGGTTCTCTGAACCCTTCACAAGCTTTGTAAGCAACATTTTTATTCTTAAGCCTCTAGACACAGCATCACGGTTCTCGATGAAACATAGAGTTCATTCTTATCCATATAATCATCTTTCCTCCTCCATACACCATCACGCTCTCTACTCTTATCCCTATACCTGTCTTTATAATAGTTCTGACCTTGATTCTCATGCCTCAAGTTTTAAATATATTGATTAAACCCTTTGCCTTTAGATCAAAAGATAGCCATCTCTCTATCTAAATACTTCTCTTCTCCTCAAAATCAAAATTTTTATGTCTATAAGCCTTACCTCATGAACCCACTATATTTTCCTTCTCTACTCTAATAGCTGGAAATTTCTTAGTAATCAAACCAATCTCAGTCCTTAGTTGTGCTACATCTTGAAACATTGTCTCATCGAAAGCCCTCTGCTCACTAAAAGGACCAAGTGCATAAGTACCATATGCTCTATCTTCCTCCTGAGTATGCCATCCTCGATTGGTTGTAGTGATACAGTCTAATATTTATGTGGTGTTCTCCCTAGGAAGACTTATAAATACTCCTCCTATAATCATATCATTCATAGACTTGGTATTGGATTTCAAGTCCCTGTAGAATATCTCAAGAAAGTTCCTCCTTGTGATTTTGTGATTTAGAAAATTCATCAACTTGTTATTAAACCCCCAAACATGTCTCATATAGTGCCTTTGAATGCAATTGACTAAAATTATAGATCTCATCTTTCAAATTACAGATCTCATCTTTCAACTACAACATTAGAGGGCAGGAAAGATGGGTCTAAGAACTATGTCCTCAACTCGTTCCAAGTGGTACTAGACCCTGAGGTAGCTCTCCTAACCACAAAGTCACTGCTTTTTTTAGAGAGAATGGGAAAAAACTCAATCGTAACCTTCCTGACTCACCCTTGCCAGATTATACGAAGTACAAATCACCACAAAGTTCATAAGGTGCATGTTTGCATCATCAGTAGGCAAACCGGCAAATGTTGTCTTCAAGTTCAGCAACTGTATCATTGCACTTGTAATATTGGATTTTGTCCCTTGAGGTAGTTCTGGAGGAGTGACTCCACTTATGTCAATTGGTTCAACATTTCCTAAATCTTCTTCAGGGTCATTATAAACTAGAAAGTATTGATGAACAGGGGGTTTACCTCTGTTTCTTATAATTCTATCTCTGTTGAGTGATACTCAATAATCTTCCTCCTCCCATCTATACCTATTCTCTAAAGCTACACGTCGGGCAATTGCTATCCTAGCATGTTCTTCGGCCACTAATTGAGTAGTAACTTGCTCTACAATTTCTTGAAAAATATGTTGAGGTGGTCGATTCAATTCTATTGGTCATCATGAACCCCTTTTTGCAGGGCTCCTTAATCATAAGTTTCTTCTCTCACTATCTTATGATTCTTTCATAAGGTCTGTTCAATCTCAAGATCAAATGGAATCTAGGGACTGCCTTAACTCCGAGTACTAGGCATACTGACTATGCCCTAGAAATAGTAGAAAATAAGAAATCAACAAACAAAAAAAACAACTTTAACAAACTCAATTGATCAATCCGTAACCTATTCCTTAGCAACGGTGCCAAAATTTGATGTCGCCCAAATTACACCTCCAAGAAAGTATAAGAGGTCATTGAATTAAATATAGAATCCAACCAGATTAGGGTCGAACCCATGAGGAATAGGCTAAAAATATTTCATGATCTAGCTGACGTAATTGGAAACTGCGTATTGTAAAGGAAGGGGTTTGTAATAATAAGAATAACAGTAACAATGTTGGGAAACTAGGGTTGTGATAATTATAAAATGAGCACTAGGATTATGTTCCCCTTGACTTCATAACTCCACACACTGGTCATGCTTGTCAAACTATCTCGATGTTTCGCATGCAGAATTTATCAAGTGATGTATCACCTAACTGTATCTTGACCTTAGTTTAGGGGAATTTCTCTCATCTCCTCTCAGTCTCAAAGTGTCGTATTACAACCCTTGTTTTATGATCTCGGATTAACTATCTCCTTTTGGTTTCAAGTTAATTAGATGAGCGTTGATAGCTTCAAATTACTATTATGATCTCTTTTTCCTAGCTCTACCTCGCTCTCAAGCAACTATCAAATATGGGCGAGTTCCAACATTTGCAACCATTAAGAAAGAAATCAAAATAAAGGAAATCCCAGTACATGCAAGAACACCATACTAGAATGACTTTACACTTAACCTATTTTGTTAATTGATTAGGGTTTACTCTACCCTAGTTATGTGGTTTATCTACTCATGGTTGTAACAACAAAGATAGATTTCATAGACAACACCATGATGATGAACTTATGAAGAATAATACTAAAAATTTGAAATCTCAAATCAATTATAAACCTTAAAAACAAAGAACAATAATTCCAAGATCAATAATGTATCTCAGAAATAATGTCAAAATTGTATAAAGTGCGTAAAGAGATAGTAAAACATCCAAGGGGTATTTATTGATACAAAATAAAACCTATCCTAAATAGTGTAGGAAATCAATGTCGGCAGGAACTCACGATTCATGGGTTGAGCAATAGGTACAACCCACCAGTCATGCCTTGGAGTCATGGAAATCAGAGCACATCTTAAACCTTTCAGAACTCCAACTCACGATTGCAACCTACGAGTCATAGGTTATACCTATAAGTCGTAGGTAGAGTAGAGGAAATTAGATTCAACATCCATCTTCAATACTCAACATACTAATGCTACTCACAAATTGTAGGTACTACCAATGAGTAGTAGATTGACTCATAGGTAGATCTTTCAACGACACTTAAGTCTTTTTTTCTCATTCTTTACTCCAAACCCTATTTTCCTACAAAATCAACACAAATGAACATTATATTTAACAAGAATACCTAAGTTCCTTCTCAAATTTCTTGTTTTAAGAATCCAAAGTGCCATGAAAACATGGCACATCAACACCCTTAACTTAGAATGTGTGTATATCTTCAGGAAACTAACACTCAATAAACAAATATGATGCTTAACTAAAATAAACCTAACACACCTTCGATAGTCAATGTATTCATCTTAGCTCAACTTTTCACCCCCTCCTATGGACAACTTTCAAAACCACTATGTGTATCCAAATAACACAATATCATGACACTAAAGGAATCAAGCTATGGCATCAGATTAGCAACAAACAACCACGTATGTTTGCATTTTACACTACCCAAATAAATAGATAACAATACAACATATGTACCATTACAATAAGAAAGTCCTAACTCTCACAGTATTATAATGCATATCAATGTTGTGACCATATCATGACACGCTCGGAAAGAATTTCAAATAGTGTGCATAAAATACCATGGGCTTGCCCTTATTTTCTACGTCTTAGTTATTTAGACAGATAGACTTGAATAACTACAAAACTTTTCTCGGCCTGTAATGTAAGCTTGGCAATAAGTATGGTGCATATGGGAAGTAGTGACTCATCCACATTGACACTACACTTATATTTTTGGCTCCACTACTTAACCATGTTTCTTTTATTTTCCCTTTTTCTCCTTTACTACTTTTTGAATTGAGTGTGGATTTCTTCATTCTTTGCACTGATTATTTGTTTTTCTTTCATTTCTCTCTCTTTATTTTTTCTTGTACATTTTTTTCTACCATACCCAACCCGGCCTTTTTTTCTTTTCTTCAACATCTTCTTTATACCCATCTTTAACCACGCACCCCTATGATTGTCACCCTAAACTTAAGTGATTTTCCTGAGTTGAGGTACACAGTGTCCAAGGAGGGATTAGGGCCAAAATAGGTTCATTATAATTAAAAGGGGAGGGTGAAAAGGTTAAACAAGAAAATAGGTCACTTAAGGCTTAAATTAGGGATCAAGAGATACTTATTCTCATTTGGTCGGTCTTTTAGGGTAAGAGTGAACTTATTCAAACTTGGTATATGATATTGTCCCAATAAACTATCCTACAACCTAGGTAAGACCAATCGGGCAAGTTCTGGATTTAACACACAAAGTGAACTAGGTAAACACCTCACACACATATTGCACAGGGTTATATTATCAAACTACTACCTATCTAGTTCATGCAATGCTAAATTCTAATTATTTTTCCCAAATACTAATGTCATAACAAGATTCAATAATGGCCACAAAATATCTTCACAACACAGTTCACAAAAATTTTAGAATGGGTATCATTTTTTAAAACACAAAAGTTTTAAAAATAGACTGCATAAAGGTTCCATAGTTTTCTCCTAGTAAAACAACACAAAACATAACATATATCATGAACACAACACAAAAACATAAAAATCTCGACTCTAATATGATAGCACACCCTCGAGAAAAGAGATATAATAATAAAAACCCAGGTTGTTGGTACATCCTCATCCCTAAATAAAAGTTTATATGCTATCCCCAGTGTAGACTAAGAAGATAATAAAATATACCTGAGATGCTCTAGTTATCAGATACAGCCATGCCCCCAATTGGGGAATCAAGAGACACATCCAGCATATCACAAGGAGGTTGTGGTGGTTCTTGACTAGAGGAGAAAGACAAATCATGTTGGGGACGCTCACTCACATCAATATGTAGATGGAAAATAGACTCAAAGATGTCCCTATTTTGTTCTAATAAAACTCGTCTGAGCTATCACTCTGCTCGGCATGTTCTCATCCTCTCTTAGCTCCAATAGTCTGGGCCTCATCCTCATCAGCAAACAAATTAGATATCACTGGTGGTGGTGTGAGTAGTGGCTATATCATGGAAGGTTAAATGAAGAGATGATATAAGCATGGCTCTCAGCTAAAGTATGGACCTACGATCTTAATATGGCCACCTCCTTGCGCAGGCTCGATAAGTCAAGCACCTAAGCCTTGCAAAGTTGCTCTTCTATTCGAGTCTCAAAACTGCAAATTTGTCCATGCATATGTCTAATAAATTGTGCTATAGCATTCATTAACCTTGACTTCACTTGCACTTCTGATGCCTCCAAAGTAGTCTGCACCCAAGGCTGGATCTAACCAAATAACATGGCCAACTAGGTGTCGGTATATGTCTGGAGCTCAACTAACTCCTACTACCTGTCCACCAACTTTTGTAAAAACTCACACGATGCTGTCATTATTCCTAAAACCTATGGGAGAGGGGGCACAGTAGAAGTAGAAGCGGAGTTAAAGTATATGTAGCCCCCTCATTGCCTATTGTAGATAAAGGTGCTATCAGCTGACTGCCTATCCCAACATTTCCACTGACTACCGGACTATAAACTTTCTCAACCAACTCAAAAGGACCCTCAAAAAAGGTCGCTCTAAAAGATATAGAAGGTTCTTCCTTCTTTAGTACAACTGGATTGGCATTATCACGAATTAACCTTATATCATCCATACGAGTAGCCCCAACATGATAATCAATCTCTAGAAATATCGATACTCCTTCCATATCACATAGTATCCATATCAAGTCAAGGAAAGAAATACTGGTGATCTCATGAAAAACTCTTTTGTGAATCTCATCTTGGATCCATCGAGAAAAATCTATATCGTAGCCAGCCATGATGCTAGTAATAAATACTGCCTAATCCTATGGGAGTGGATTATCTGTAAATGTGGGACTCAACCTGGACCTTACTATGAACAACCAAAACTTTGCTTGCAAGTACAAAGAAGACCTATTTATATCTAACTTTTCCTCGACCTAAAAGGTGTCAACACTAAGCTCAGAAATCTGTTAAGCTACTTGTATTGCTAACTCTCTCCTCTGCTCCCATTAATCAGAATCCCTCATATTCCTCCTACTATTCACTAAACTCATCAAATATTTAAACTTAGTTTTAGTTTCCAGCCCCTCAAACTCTGACCCAAATAAGAATCTACAAATTATCTTCTCAGATAAGTCAAATCTAACACCATTGACTAGTGCATGAGCCAATAGAGTATAATCTTATTCTCTCATCCCTCATGGTGTGATCAAATCAATATATACGATGTAGGATTCATAGAACTCGTGTACTATCTCGGGGATGTAATATCCTGAATCCATCCAAGCCTATATCTATCAAATGTGGCCTCCATGTATGGATTCCCTACCAATGTTGCAAGACCAATGTGAGGCTACTCAACTATACTCCATCGAGGCCTACCATACTCGATAAACTTAATATCTCTATCATAAATATTTTGCACGTCCTCCACACACCACCTCTAAATTACCTAAGCTTTTAGTATGGTGGAGGTGTATGTGGACTCTTGTTCCTCTATGATTAGAGATAATCCAGAGGCATTCATCTGTACTATCTAAAGTATTAACCCTCATCAAATTGAGGTGCATCTGTGTCTCAATATTCACTCTTTGTGTTAAAATCCGCCCTCTCCTCAGACTGGGGTATGGCTAACACCTACGCACCGATACTAAAAGTAGACTCTTTCTCTCCTCATCATACTGGAGAGAGATAGAAAAGTGTGGTGGTCAAATCTGTGCAGCCTTTATCCGAGGTCTAGATTAAGCATAGGATTTGGTGGGGCTTGTGTCCTGGAATGAGATATCGATGGTAGAGTAGGCTAAGAACATAGTTGAATGGAAGCCTTAGTTGTTACATCTCTTTGAGTATGGTGTTGGGTCTGGCATTGGATTAAAGGTGTACTATGAATGGAGTACTCTTCTATAGATCCACTCTACTCGGGAGACTTATCTCTTAGTGATTTTGGTGCCATAGTCCTGCATGAAGAATCATCAATAACTGAATCACATTAATCAGAGAAGAAAAATATAACTTACGATGAGAAGGTACAACCCTTGAGTCTAGGTCCCGACTAATGAGTTGAACTCACGACTCATAGGCTGGACTCGTGAGTTGAGAAGTTAACCCACTGGTACAACCTAGGCTTTATGAGTTTAAGTCACTAATCGTGACTTGTATTTGTATTAATCACATTAATCCTCTAAGGTTTAGGGCTTCAACTCTTATTCATACAAATCCAACCCACGACTAGTGAGTTGTAGGTTGAGTTTGTTAGGTTTGTAGGTTTGAACCTGAGCCTACTTAGATGCGTATTCTCAGATTTTGATTTCAAAAAGCACACAATATCACCTATCCAATAACACTTTATCAGTTCAATTCTGATTAATTTGGTTCAAAGCAACAGACATTAGTTCAATCTCACACCTTTTATGTTCAACAATTTAAGAATTTTGGAGTGTAAATCAACTTTTATTAGTTTCCTCAAACAAGGTCAATTAACCACCGAATTTAAGACATCAAAGATTTTGCCTTAATATAAAGATTCGAGCAAAAGAAGAACAACATGGTTTTCATGATCATGGGGCCTTGGTACACAGCAGATACAGTTTAATAGGAGAGTTGGATAGTGATGAAGTGGAAGTGTTTGAATTTGAGGATTTATAAAGTATGTGAAGTGAATCGGGTTTTAGGGTTTTAAACCAAGGGAACTGCTGCTTTGGGTCGGGTCGCGTGGCCTTGATCTTTTTTTAATTAAAATTTTAGCACTAGGCCCAGTGGTAACTTATGACTCAACTTACTATTAGTGGGTTAAACTCACTAACTGTGGGTTGAAGTTGTGTGTAAGAATCCGGGACCAAATTTATTTTCTAATTTCTATGACATAACCCACAAATTGTGGGTTTGACTCCGACTTGTGGATTTTAGTCATAAGTCAAGGTTATGTAATCATTAATTTGTCTCTGATTCTTACGACACCACCCACGAGTCTTGGGTTGTACCCATGACTCATGGGTTGGAGTCGTGAGTGGAGTTTAGAGACATGCTTATGAATGTCTGATTCCCATGACTTAACTCACGAGTCATGGGTTGGACTCACGTCCATAGGGAGGACTAGTGAGTATACTTACCAAGACTTGACTCATTTTTTTCCATTTTATCTTAAGCCAAAAATCACCTAATGCTTTCTATCCTATAAGACAAAATAAAGTGATCCTAAAACCTTGGATTGCCTCCCAATTAGTGCTTGATTTAATGTCATGGCATGACATGGCTATGTTGTCTACTCATACTTCACCAACAAGCCCATGGGTTGCCTTCTATGAAGTGGATAATTTACCATCGTAGCACGGCTCGTCTCTTGTGACTACTCAAATTTCATCAAGGCTCTCATTCTCACATACTTTTAACCCCTTAATACTTCCTATATAATGCTAAACACGATGTCCATTCACCTTAAATAAGGCATCACCATCGCATTTTACCTCAATCAGACCATATAGAAATAATCTTACCATGGTCAAATAGTCCAGACCACCTAGACTTCAACTTGTCAGGAAACAAGTAAAGTCTCGAATTATACAACAGGACCACATCCTCGGGTTGGAATACCTTCCACACAATGCTTTTGTCATTGTATAATTTTATCTTCACCTTATACAATGTTGAACTTTTATAACCACAGAGGTAAAACTCATCTATTTCATTTATCTTCCCCAATCTCAAGTGTGCATCACTGTACTCAAAATTTAGCTTATTTAGTGTGAATAGTATTTTGTGCTAAAGTTCAACCAGAAAATGGCATGCATTTCCATACACAATCTGATAAGTAGAGGCACCTCTGGGGGTTATATAAGTTTCCCGGTAGGACAATAGTGCATCATCTAACTGTCTTGACCAGTTATTCTGATTGTCATTCATAGTCTTCACCAAAATGGACTTTATCTCCCAGTTGGATACCTCAACTTTCTCACTTATCTAAGGATGGTAAGGTTTTTCAACCTTATGCTTCACACCATATTTCTCAAGTAAGGTTGTAAACAGACTTGCAAAAATGGGACCCACCATCACTGATGATAGCTTGTGGAGTATCAAATTGAGAGAAAATATTCTTCTTCAAAAATGTCATGACACTCTGACCTTCATTGTTAGGCAGTGCAATTCCTTCCATCCATTTATACACATAATCGACTAACAAAAAGATATACTTTATCCCATACAAACTCATAAATAGGCCTATAAAATTAATACTCCACTCATCAAATAACTCAATCTCAAGGATGAGTGTCATAGGGAGCTCATGTTTCCATGAGATATTGTCCTATATTTAGAATTGGTCACAAACGAAATAGTCATATGCATCTTTTTAAATCACCATTCAATAGTAACCACACTGCAGAATTTTGTGAGCAGTGTGTGTTCCTCCATGATGGCCCCCAATAGGAGACAAATGACAAGCTTCCAAAAAGTGATCAGCTCAACCTTGAGAATACACCTCCAAATCACACCATCAGTACACACACAAAATTAGTACGGGTTATTCTAAAAGATCTTTTGTACCTCATGCATAAATTGTTAGCTCTTCTGAAATGGAATATCTTCTAAGATGAGGTCACTTGCCAAATAATTGGTAAATTCGACAAACCAAGGGATTAAGTTTTCTGATAATACCAATACATGCTCAACTTGAAAAGTATCATCAATATCAAGCTAATACTTTAGTGTAAGGATCACCTCTTATTCTATGTGGGATAGATAGTCTGCAACCTAGTTTTCAATGACCTTCTAGTCCTTAACCTTAAAATCAAATTCATGTAGCAAGAGTATCGATCGTATAAACCTTTCTTAGCATCCTTCATCGCCATAAGGTACCTAACAGAAACATGGTCAGTGTCAACAATGACTTTGGTACCTATCAAGTATGACCGAAAGTGTTCAAAAGAAAACACCTCCATATGTAATTCCTGTTTAGTAACCGTGTAGTTCTTCTATACGGGGTTAAGTGATTTGATAGCATAGTACATGGTATGAAGTATATTCTCACATCTTTTTCCCAATACTGCTCCTAGGTCCACACCACTAGAGTCATACATCTTTTTAAATGATAAGGTCCAATCAGGGGACACAATGATAGGAGATAAGATTAACCTCTCTTTTAGGCACTCAAAAGCCTTGAGACAAGCATCGTTAGAAAAATACTTCAACTAATTCTCTAATAATTTACATAATGTATTTTTAATCGTCAAGAAGTCCTTGATAAATTACCTATAGAATCCTATGTGACCCAAGAAACTCCATATACCCTTCACAAAAATTGGTGGGGGGGGCAATTTTTCAATTACCTCAATTTTAGCCTTGTCGACCTCTATTCCTTTCTTCAAAATTTTATTCTTATGAACTATCCCCTCTTTGACCATGAACTGACACTTCTTCTAATTTAGTACCAAGTTGCACTCTTCACAAAATTACAGTGCATTAGCCAAATGATCTAAACATCAGGTTGCATTCTTCACATCTTTGAAGTGTATTGGCCAAATGATATAAACAATCATCAAATAAATCACCAACAATAGAGAAATCATCTATGAAGACCTTGATAGTACCCTCCACTATGTCAAAAAATATGGACATCAAGCAATGTTGAAAGGTGGTGGGAGAATTACAAAGACCGAAAGGCATCCTCTAAAATACAATTGTACCATATGGACAAGTGAAAGTGGTTTTCTCTTAGTCCTTGGGATAAATAGAAATATAATTATGCCCCAAACAACCATTAAGAAAATAATACCACCCTCTACGCCGAAGACAGTCTAACGTCTGATCCATGAAAGGCATAGAAAATTGATCCTTTTTAGTTAAAGTATTCATCTTCTGATAATCCATACAAACTCTCCAATCGGTTACTGGTCTTAAGGGAGCTAACTTATTTTTATCATTGGGGACCATAGTGATCGTACCCTTTGTTGGTACACACTAAATTGGGCTCACCCATTTGATTTTGGTAATAGGGTAAATCGCACCAACATCTAACCACTCAATAATCTTCTTCTTTATCACATCTTATATAGGTGAATTTAGATGATATTGTGATTAATTCTAGGCATATATTTTGGTTCAAGCGGAATCTTGTGAGTGTAAATTTTGAGTGGAATAAAGATGATGTCAGGAATAGTAAAACTAGTAGCCTCTTTACACTTCTACAATACTGATATCAAGGCTTCAGCATATGACTCTAACAAATCTACTACAATAATAACCAGTAAGGTATTGTTGGCCCCAAATAATGCATAACACAAATGAGAAGGGAGAGACTTTAATTCCAAGACTAGTGGCTCCTAAATGATGGTCTTTACAGAAGGGTTGCTCTATTTTTTCAAATCAAGGTCCAACTTTTTTGGTGTATAAGTATATGAACCCCTACTGACAAGTGCACTCACCATCTCATCATACTCATCAATATCATCACTATTATAATTCATAATCATGGCTACCAGTTCCTCGACACTAAGTTTTTTCTCAATTGGTACAACTAATGCATCTTTGTTTATAGTGTCTATCACAGAACCTATTTGCATATATTTTGGTTGTCTCATCGTCGGGCACATATTGAATGTCACCTATTTATCATTAAGTCTGAATTTTATCAATCCTATCTCCATATCAACCAATGCCCTCCCGATGGCTTGGAAGGGCCTTTCCAAGATGATAGGGATGTCAAAATAAACCTCACAATCGAGAATCACAAAAATAGCTTGGAATATGAAAGAAGCCACCTTCACCAACCTATCACAAAAAATATTCTAGCTGGTTTTATCAGTGTGATCGATCATCAATATTATCATAGAGGTCATCTTAGGCAAACCTAACTACAACTGCTTATGTACAACTAAAGGCATCAAATTAATTCTAGCTCCAGGTCACATAAAGCTCCTGCAAAGTTGAAAGACCTAATAGTACAAAGAATAGTGAAAACTTTGGGATCCTCCTTCTTTTCAACTAAGATCGTGAGAAAATAGAAATATAGTGGTGCCTATTATTAGGTTGATCAAAACTTACCATTCACTTCTTTGTCACTAAACTCTTCATGAATTTTTCTTAACAAAGAATCTACTCTAAATCTTCTATAAGAGATATGTTCACCGATAATTCTTTCAACATGGCATAAGTTTCTAATATTTCCCTTCTTCAATTTTGTTCTTCAACCTTTAGGAAAAGGGTAGAGGAGGTTATAGAATGGGCTTCAATACTGGTGTGATCTCCTTACTCTTTCATTTATAGTTATCAGCTCATTTATCTATAACTGTCAATTTTTAAGACACCTCCCATCAGTCACTAGCTTTTTAGTTTCTATTTTGTCTTCATAGTCATTATTCGTAGTATCATTCCCCACATCATCAACCACAAACATAGGTGAATCAATAGTAGTATTACCACTTTAACTAGTGAAAGCTAAAAATTGAATGTCATTCATCGAATTTCAAATAATATTGTTAGGAAGATTGCCTGATTGATGTTAATTCAATGTGGTAGACATCTGCCCAAACTATTACTCAAGATTTTTAATCATGATTGCATATAACTCTACTTTTTTTCTCAACCTTGAAATATCTATCTTAATTTACTTAAGGCAACTCTCTTGGCTCTCTGAACCCTTCACAACATTTGCAAGCAATGCTTCTATTCTCTAACTTCCTAACTCATCATCATAGTTTTCGAGTGGAAAATAAAGGCCACTCTTATCCTTGTAATCATCTTTCCTCCTCCAATCACCATCAGGCTCTCTACTCCTATCTATATACCTGTCTTTATAGAAGTTCCAACCTCTATTTCCTTGACTCAAGTTTGAAATGTCTTGATTAGACCCATGATCATTGGCTTAAAAACCTACCATCTCTCTATCCAAATACTGTGGTTCTTTCTTAGAATCAGACTCTTCATGTTTAGAAGTCTTACCTCATTTACCCACTATATTTACCTTCTCTTCTCCAATAGCAATAAATTATTTAGTAATCAAACCAATCTAAGTCCTTAGTTATGCTACTTCTTGAGCCACTGTCTTATCTAAATCCCTATGTTTACCACAAGCACCCATTGCATAAGTATTGGCTACTCTATCTACCTCCAAAGTATACCACCTTCAGTTGGTTTTAGTGATTTGATCTATGATTTCCATGGCGTGTTCCCACCCAAGACTCATAATTACACATTTTGTAATCATATTACCATACCTTGGTATTGGCATTTAAGGATCTATAGAATATCTCAAGAAAGTTCCTCCACATGATTCTGTCATTTGGAACATTCACCAGCTTTTTTTTGAACCTCAACTATATCTCATATAGTTTCTCTGAATATAATTGTCTAAAATTATAGATCTCATCTTTCAACTACAACATTTGAGAGGGAAGGAAAAATTAATCCAAGAAATATGTTCTAAACTTGTTCCAAGTGGTAATATACCCATGAGGCAACTCTCATAACCACAAAGTCACCTCTCCTATCAGAAAGAATGAAAAAATTATTTGTCGTATCTTCCTGACTCACCCCAGGCAGATTATACGAAGTGTAAATCCCTTCAAAGTTAATAATATGCATGTTTGCATCATCAATAGGCAAAGAAGAAAAATTCCCTTTGAGTTTAGCAACTTGATCATTGCGCTCGTAATATCAAATTTTGTCCCTTGGGGCAATTCTTAAGGAATGATTGCACATATCTCAATTGGTTCAACATACCCCAAATATTCTTTTAGATTATTATAAACTGGAAAGTACTGATGATTGAGATGTTGACCTCTGTTTTTGTAATTCTATCTTTGTTGAGTGTTACTCAATGATCTTTCTCCTCCTATCTAGCCTTTTTCTATAAAATTGCAGTTCAAGTAACTGCTAGCCTAGAATTTTATTTGTCCACCAATCAAGTTGTGACTTTCTCCATATTTTTTTGAAAACATATTGAAGTGTATGGCTCAATGCTATTGGGTCATCATGAACCCCTTCGTACATGGCTTCTTGATCATAAGACAATTCTCTCTCCATCTTATAATTTTGTCGTAAGATCTGTTCAAGCTCAGGATCAAATGGAATCAGGGTATTATCTTGACTTTGAGTACTAGGCGTACACGGCGTGTGCCTTAGAAATAGTAGAAAACCAGAAATCAACAAATGAAATCAACAACTTTAACAAACTCAATCAATCAATTTGTAATTGTATTCCTCTGTAATGTGAAAAATTTGAAGTCACCCAAACTACATATCAAAGAAAGTATAAAGTGATTCCTAAATCAAATAAAGAACCTCATGTAATACCCTAAATTCTTGAGCTCTAGACCCATCAAAATGCATGCCATTGAATTAGCTTTCCAATGGAACTAGTCTTACCTTAATCCAATATCCTTGTAAGAAGTTTTGGAAAGTTTACATGAGGGACTGTCAACAACCAGTGACAACAACTCTGGCAATGACCCATTGTCAGACACAATAATTTATTATATAGAGTCGTTGCCACAGCAGTAAGTGATCCCATATTTTAGCTCAGTGGTAATGAGTTTGGCATATGACTCGTTATCAGTCCTATCGAGTCGTTAGGTGTACCTATCATTATAACATAAAGAAATCCAAAATTTAAGTCCCTGATAATGACTCCTTCTAACAATCCATTATCACACCGAATGGGTCATCAAGAGGGAAGTCATTGTCATAATAGTAAGGGCCCAAGGTGTAGAACCTCTTACAACAATTCCAAGCCATGACTCATTACCTGATATAACAAGTCATTACCTTAGTCGTTACGACTGGTATTAGCTTTTTCTTGCACATTTTAAAAAGGGTTGTTTAGTTTTTTCTCATTCTTTTATCTCCTAACCCATGTTGTTTAGAATTCCCCAAGGATGTTATATACGCCTAAACTTCCTAAAATTTCCCATTAAGTCACAAAATCAATTTAAACCAAGAGAAAAGGAAATTATTCTTCTCCGTAGCTAAGTTAGGGTTTGTCAACTCCATGTTCAAATTCCAAGGATTTCTTCAAGGCTTCCACCTCCAGGTATGTGGGATTTCATAAATGGATTCCTTTCATCCATTGAGTCCCAATAACTTCTCGGATTCCCAAGTTTAATTTACCTCCCTGAATTGAGTTCCAAGTCAAATATGAGTTTACTTAATTCCTTTAGTTTATTTTTTGTAAATAAACCATGAGTACAAGTTTTCCCCTAAAAGTAGCATCTTTCCATGACCAAAAATCATGAATTCCCTTATTATGATAAATTATGGGGATTTGACTTGAATTATGAAATTTTCTATTTTGATCAACTTTTAATGTTATCATGTTCAGTTGTACTAGACAAAGTCGGTAGGTTATGAACACCCGATACCTGTGGACTAATGCATATACTTATTTTCATGTCCTGAGCACTTCAGATTGTCTATGATTGATATTTTCAGAATGTAATTACAGTAAGAAACTCAGTTTTCATTATCTTTTAGTTAGGAGTGGTAGGTAGCATTAAATAAATTCATAGATGAAGGCTCACCCATCATTAGAGAATTGAGACCTTTAGTACAAGTCCCTAAGTTCCAAAACTATGATTACACCATAGGCTATGAGGGTTCACCTGTCTGTTGAGGACTGACACCCTAGTCCTTTAGGACATCAATTTAATGGATCCACGCCAACCAGTGTTGGTACCCTTGGCAAGGTACTAGAACTCTTCCAACTGGGGTTATAGGATGGACCTCGATTTGCTCAAATTGGGGTATATTGATAATTATTAGCTCCCACAATCCTCTGTTCATTTATAAGTTTATGTTTGGTTAAGGTTTTCTTAACCAAGTATTCAGTTATTTAGTTTTACCCAGTGCATATTTATACTTAGTCTCGCATTTAGTTTATATGTTTATGCATTTATGTTTAGTTTATGCTAGTTACTATTCCTATCTCACATACTCGGTACATTCAAAGTACTGATCGCATACTTTTTTTCGCTATATTTTCTCATTGTAAATGTTTGGACGCTCAATACTGGGATCACATTTAGCATGCCTCTGTATCATCAGCTACAGTATATGGTGAGTCCTCATCATTCGAGGAACGATTATCAATTATTTATTTTTCTCCTACTTTTTGTTTCAGTCAGTTGGAGTTAGTTTTCCCAATAACTCATTGTATTTTTTAGGCTTTCAGACAAATGTTTTGATTTTCAGCATGATTAATTATCAAACAGTTCTATTTCCAGTCTTGCTTGATATTTAATTTTCATTATTATGATTTCTACCAGTTATTTTAGTTAGCTTTTGTCTAGTATTTTGTTAACTTCTTCAGTATCCTAATGCATTCCAGGCCATTGGTTAGATTGGGGTCACTTTATATCTTAGGCACCGTGTTATGACTAGGGGTAGTCTCGGGTCATAACAAACTTGGTATTAGAGTGCAGCAGGTTTAAAGTATCCAAAGGTGTCTGAATGTTATGTTAAGTAGAGTCTTGTTCATGGGTGTAAAGGTCGCCACACTTATGAGCAAAAAGCTATAAAATATTTTAGGAAAGTATCACTTCTTTCTGATCCATGTCGTGTGATAGATTATGAACCTTATGAAAAATCTTCTTCTAACTCATCCTCTATTTGTTTACAGAAAATGCCTCCTAAGAGAATTAATGATAAGAGAGATTAAAATCAACAAACACAACCACCAGTTCTCAAAGACCCACTAAATGAGAAGATCTCTCATGCTGAATTTAGAGATGCTTTCATAGTATTATCCCACTCCTTGAACGATCAGAATAACCAGCAGGTTATTGTCCTAGCCAACCCAGCAGAGAATGGGGCGGCAACTAGATTTCAGGAATTCACTCAGATAAATCTATTGGTATTCTTTGGGTCTAAGTTTGAAGAGGATCCACAGGAATTCTTAGATTATGTTCAAAAAGTGACTGAGATCATGGGTGTAACTTCAAGTGAAAGTGCTTAATTAGTTGCCTATCAATTTCAAAGAGTGGCTCATACCTAGTTTTAGCAGTGGAAGGAAGATGAGGTGAAAATGCAGGGTAAGTAGAGTGGGATGAGTTTATTACTGCATTTCTAGATAGGTTTTTTCCACTTGAGTTGAGGAGGCCAAGGTTCAGGAGATCATAAACCTGAATCAAGGTTACATGAGTGTGAAGGAGTATTCCCTCAAGTTTACCCAAGATGGAAAGGTATGCTCTAGCTGCAGTGGCTGATTCTAAAGCCCGAATGAGTAAGTTTGTGTCTGGTGTTTTTTGTGACCTGGTTAAGGAGTGTAGGTTGGCCATGTTGGTTAAGGAGATGGACATCTCGATTTTGATGGTTGATGCTCAAAATATTAAGAAGGAGAGGATAAAAGATAAGGAAAAGAAGAATAAGAGGGCCAAAACTGGTAGTTTCAATTTCTCTCAGTAGAGGTCCGCTGATGGAAATCTTTTCTCAATTACACCAAAAATCTTCAGCTTCAGCCTTATCTTCTTCTAGTGCTACAGTGCCCAAGTTCTGACAGTATGCCCATGATAGAGCACTAGGCTCCAAGTCCTAAGGTAGTGAGAATAGTGCTCGCACTAACCCAGTTTGCAGGACATATGGAAAGAACCACAAGGGTAAGTGTGTGGCCAGTAGTGATGCTTGTTTTGGGTGTGGAAAGTTAGGTCACAAAGTTAGGGATAGCCCTGTAGTTGCGCAAAAGGGTAAGGATGTTCCCCAACAGAATAATTCTAACTCTTCAGCAGTTCTAGTGGGTCACTTGACTCACTAGAGGGATACGTCTAGTGCGACAGTGGACAGCGTAAAAATAGTCTTTATGCCCTTCAGAATTGATGTGAGAATAGGTTTTATGCCCTTCAGACTCAATGGGATCATAAGGGTTCTCCTGACGTGGTCACTGGTATGTTGTAAGTTTTTTATATTCATATTTATGCATTGTTAGATAAGGAACCACACTTTCCTTTATGACTCCCTATATAGAAGTAGATTTTGGTGTCCGTCCTGAAATCCTTGCAGAACCCCTCTCAATATCTACTCCATTCAGTAGTTCAATCGTAGCTAAATAGGTAATAGAAATTGCCCAATCATAGTATTCCAAAGGGTCACTTCAATTGACCTTGTAGAGTTAGCATGACCAATTTTGATGTTATTATTGTCATGGATTGGATCCATTCATGTTATGCCTCAATTGATTATAGAATAAAGGGTAGTACCTCATTGTCAGTCCTAGAATAGAAGGGTAGTACCTCAGTGCCTATAGGTCAATTTGTTTAGTTCCTTAAAGCAAGAACAAAAATCTCCAAAGGGTGCATCTATCATCTTGTTTGAGTTAAGGACTCATGGTCTGAAATCCTGAGTATTGATTTAGTTCCTGTAGTAAATAAATTTCCAGAAGTGTTTCCTGAAGATCTTCTCGGAGTTCCTCCTGACAGGGAAATTGACTTCAGAATAGATCTCTTTCCAGATACCCAACCCATATCAATTCCACCTTATAGAATGACTCTAGTCAATCTTAAGAAATTGAAAGAATAGTTGAAATACCTCCTAGACAAGGGTTTCATCACACCTAGTATCTCTCTATGGGGCGCTCTGGTCCTTTTCATGTTCAAGAATGTCAGTTCTCTTAGAATTTGCATTGACTACCGTCAGTTGAACAAAATCATAGTCAACAATAAGTATCCCATCTCTGATATTAATGACTTGTTCAACCAACTTCACGGTGCAAATTATTTCTCTAAAATAGACCTCAGATCCGGTTATCATCACCATAATGTTAAAGATCGTGACATTCTAAAGACCAACTTAAAAACTTAGTATGGTCACTTTGAATTTGTTGTTATGTCTTTTGAAATAATAAATGATCCTACAGTTCTTATGGACTTAATGAACAGAGTGTTCAAGTAGTACTTGGATATGTTTGTTATAGTCTTCATAGATGACATCCTCATTTATTCTCAAAATGAGAGTGAACATGCCGACCATTTGAGGATTATCTTACAGACTCTTATACATCACCAGTCATTCGCTAAGTTCAGCAAGTGTGAATTCTAGTTGAAATTAGTAGCATCCTTGGTCATATTATCTCCGGTGAAGGCATTCGAGTTGATCCTCAAAAGACCAAAGCAGTAAGGAACTAGCCTAGACCTATCTCCTTATTAGATATTAGGAGTTTCTTAGGTTTTGCCGGTTACTACTGACGATTTATCAAAGGACTTTCCACCATTGCTTCTCCCAAGTCCAGAATAACTCAGAAAAAATTCAAATTCTAATGGTCCTATTCTTGTGAGAAGAGTTTTCAGCAGTTAAGGACTCGACTAACCTCCACTCCAGTTTTGAATGTACTAGAGGGTTCAAATAGTTTTGTGGTATATTGTGATGCTTATAGATTTGGGCTTGGTTGTTTATTGATGCAGTGGGGCAAGGTTATAGCATATTTCTCAATGCAACTCAAGCCTCATGATAAGAACTACCCGACTCATGATATTGAGTTGTCAATAGTTGTGTTTTCCTTAAGGATTATGAGGCATTATCTTTATTGGATTCATGTTGATGTGTTCACTGATCACAAGCATCTTCAGTATGTGTTCAGCCAAAAGTATCTAAATTTTTGTCAGAGAAGGTGTCTAGAGTTGTTGAACAATTATGATATGAGTGTCTTGTACCATCTGGGTAAGGCCAATGTTGTTGATGACGCCCTTAGCAGATTGTCTATAGAGAGTGTTTCTCACGTGGAGGATGATAAGAAAGACTTAGTTCATGAGGTTTATCAGCTTGCTAAGTTGAGATTTTTATTTGTTGATTCAACTGAAGGTAGCATTTGGGTTCTAAATGGGTCAAAATCTTCTTTGATAGAAGAAGTGAAGAAAAAGCAAGATAGAGATCCTATTTTGCAAAAGTTGAAAGAGGCTATTTGGAATAAGAGGGTCAAGGTTTTCTCCTAAGAGGGAGATAGTGTTTTTAATTGTCAGGGTAGGTTATGTGTTTCGGATATGGAGGAATTGAGGTAGAGAATGTTAGCACAAACTCACGATTTCTGATATTATATTCACCTAGGAGCCACTAAGATGTATCGTGACTTGCGGGAAGTCTATTGGTGGAATGCCATAAAGAAGGATATTGCAGAATTTATGGCTAAGTGTCCAAATTACCTGCAGGTTAAGGTTGAATACTAGAGGCCTAGTGGTACACTTTAAGAATTCAATATTCCTACTTGAAAGTAGGAGGTGGTGAATATGGACATCATTATAGGGTTGCCTCTTACTCGTCGACAGCATGATTCTATTTGGGTTATCATAGACCGAATGACTAAGTCGACCTACTTCTTGGTAGTTAGTACCTCAAATTCAGCCGATGATTATGCTAAGCTCTATTTTAAGGAATTGGTGAAATCGCATGGGTTCTCTTTGACCATTATTTCAAATAGGGGTACCCAGTTTACCTCTAGATTTTGGAAGACTTTTCAGAAAGGCCTTGGTACCCAAGTTCATCTTAATACAACTTTTCACCCTTAGACAGATGGCTAGGTTGAGATGACCATTCAAACCATAGAGTATATATTGAGGGTGTGTGTGATTTATTTTAAAGGTAGCTGGGATGATCATTTATCATTAATTGAGTTTGCCTATAATAATAGCTATCACTCCAGTATTCAGATGTCCTCGTTTGAAGTACTATATGGTAGGTAGTGTAGATATCCTATTGGTTAGCTTGAGATTGGTGAGGCTACCTTGATAGGGACAGATTCAGTACATGAGGAGATGGAAAAAGTTCATCTTATTAGAGAAAGGCTGAAGACTACTCAAAGTCATCAAAAAACCTATGTGGATGTGAGGAGAAGGGAGCTTGAGTTTAATGTTGGTGATTTTGTCTTCTTGAAAAATTCACCCATGAAGGGGGTGAAGAGGTTTGGTAAGAAAGGGAAGCTCATTCCCCGTTATGTCGGTCCTTACACGATTTTGAGCTGATACAATAAGGTAGCCTGTGAGTTAGAGTTGCCTGCAGATTTAGCATCAGCGCAACCAGTTTTCTATGTTTCCTTGTTTAAGAAATGCATTGGTGATCTAGCCTCAGTAGTCCCTTTAGAAAAGGTTGTCGTAGAAAATAATCTCTCTTGTGAAGAGGTCCCAATTGAGGTCCTTGATCGTCAGATCTGTAGGTTAAGGAATAAAAATTTTACTTTGGTGAAGGTTTTATGGAGGAATAAGTCAGTTGATGGAGCTACTTGGGAAGAAAACCCAGATATGTTGGCCAAGTACCCCCATTTTTTCTCTTCAAACTCAGTCCCAACTAAAGGTAATAGTTCCCTTAATTAATTAATTAATTCTTTCATTTCTATCTTATGCTGTTCAGCTATTTTCATGTCATAGAATGCATTCATGAGTTCAATTCAGTTCGTGCATCAGTCATAGAATCAGATATCAGTTCATGGTTCGACTCGTAAGTATTCAGTGCAAAATTTCATCTTTCCCTAGCCTTTCATCTTAGTTAGTTTCATTTGAGGATGAATGATCCCAAAGGGGAGATATTATAATACCCCAATTTTTTGGGCTCTGTACCTATCAAAAGATAGGCCATTGAATTCACTTTCCAATGCCACAAGCCTTACCTTAATCTGTTATCGTAATAAGAAGTTCTAAAAAAATTTCCTTAAGGACTGTCATCTACCAGTGACAATGACTCTTGCAATGACCCATTGTCAGACACAATGAGTCATTGTGTGGATTTGTTCCCACAGCAGTGAGGAATCTCAGATTTTAGCTCAGTGGTGATGAGTTCAGCATACGGCTTGTTATCCGTCCTAACGAGTCAATAGGTGGACCCATCATCACAACAGAGAGAAATCCAGAAATCAAATCCCTGACAACGACTCCTCTTAATGATGCATTATCATACCCAACAGGTCATCAGGAGGGAAGCTATTGTCATAATAGTAAGGTCCTAAGGTTTATAACCTTTGACAATAATTCCAGGACACGACTCGTTACCTGACCTAACGAGTCATTACCTCAGTCATTACGACTAGTATTGGCTTTTTCCTACACGCTTTAAAAAGGGTTGTTTAGTCTTTTCCCATTCTTTTAACTCCTAACCCACGTCATTTAGGCTTCCCAAGGGATGGTATATAAGCCTAAAGTTCCCTAAATTCCTCATTAAGTCACAAAATCAAGTGAAACACAGAAAGGGGCGACTCCAAAGCCAAGTTAGGGTTTCTCAACTCCAAGTTTAAATTTTGAGGATTTCTCTAAGGCTTCCACCTCTAGGTATATGGTATTTTATCAATGGATTACTTTTATCCATTGAGTCCTAATAAAATTTCAAATTATTAAGTATAATATGCCTCAAAGAATTGAGTTTTGGGTCAAATATGAGTTTACTTAATTCCTTCTGTTTATTGTTGTAAATAATCCTAAGTACATATTTTCCCCTAAGAGTAGCATCTTTCTACATTCAAAAATGATAAATTCCCTTATTATGATAAATTATAGAGCTTTGGATTGAATTATGAAATATCCTATTATGATCAACTTTTAATGTTATCATGTTAAGTTGCATTAGCCAAAAATTGGTGGGTGATGAATACCCGATACCTAGGGATTGATGTATATACATGTTTTCATGTCCTGAGTACTTCAGAATGTAATTACAATGAACAACTCAGTTTTAAGTGTCTTTTAAATGGGAATGGTACGTAGAACTAAGTGAACGCATGGACGAAGTCTAACCCATCAATAGAGTACTGAGACCTTTAGTAGAAGTCCTTAAGTTCTAGCACTACAGTGCCACTGTAGGTTATAAAGGGTCACCTTCCAGTTGAGGACTGACATGTTTGTTCTTTGAGACATTAGTTTAGTGGATCCACGCCGCCAGCCAGTGTTGGTTCTTAGCAATGTACTAGTATCCTTTCAACTACGGTTACTGATTGGACCCCAATTTTCTTAGATTGGGATATGTTGGTTATTGTTATCTCCCACAGTCCTCAGTTCATTTTTCAATTTATGTTCAGTTCAGGTTTGCTTGACCGAGTATTCAATTATTTAGTTATTCAGTTTTATCCAGTTCATGTTTATACTTGGTCTCGCATTAAATTTACATGTTCATGCACTTATGTTCAGTTTATGTTAGTTAGTCTTCCCATCTTACATACTCAGTAAATTCAAAATACTAACCACATACTTTTCTATTCTATATTGTCTCATAATATAGGTTCTGATGCTCAGTACCCGAATTGCACTTAGTATGCCTCTGTATCATCAGCTGCAGCATTTGGTGAGTCCTCATCATTCGTATACTGATTATCAATTATTTATTTTTAGCCTACTTTTCATTTTAGTCAGTTGGAGTTAGTTGGGGGTTTGTCCCAATAACTCATTATGTTTTATAGGATTTTAGACAAATGTTTAGAGTTTTAGCATGATTGATTGTCATATATGTAATACCCCAAAAAAATTTTAAGTTGAGTTTCATCCTTAAGGGGAGTAAGGGCTGACTTTCCATCGATACCAAATTCGTCCAAATCCGACACTCGGGTGAAGAGTTAGATCTATTTTAGTAAGACAGTGAACCACCTGGTACTTTAGAACGTCGCGGAGCAAGCAAAAATGGCAATTGTCAAAATCCAGTAAGCCTCCGCATTCCTCCACATATCGGTGACTTTCCAGTTCGCAACCAAGGTGGCGACGCGATTTCCACCGCGTCGCGCCAAGGTTCAGTTTCCCAATTGTCCAATTTCCAGTAAGCTGGCGCGATTATGGCGCGTTGCGCCAGCATGTAAAATCAGGATTTTTCCAGTTCCGAATTTTAATTCCAAGGTCAATACGGTTATTTTTCTACTCCTATATATACTCTTTAACACGAGATTTCTCATTATTTTATCCAAATATACTAGTTTTCTCTCAATTTTCTTCAAGAACAACCATTAGGGTTCATAGTTCAAGACCCAAGTCATCAAGATTCCTCCGTAAATCTTCCGAGAATCATATGACAAGGTATGCAGATGTTGATTCTTGGGTTTCTTCCACCCAAGAAGTTCAAGAATACTTTTCTAAATTCAAAGATCTTATATTTATGAGTTTTCATGATTCATGTGAATTGAAATTGAAGTTCATGTTATTATTGAGTTTTAATTCATGATTTAGACTACCAATTTCAAGAGTTGATTCTAGTATGTGATGAATTATATGATGTTCATGATAAACCCTCTTCAAGTTGCATGATATTGATTTATTCATGATAATTAAGTATAGAATCTGTGTTATAACCAAAGTATACTTCCCATATGTTTGATAGAATGCTTAAGTAAAGAGAGTAGTGCCCTCTTTAGAATGTTAAGCATGAAATCCCCAATTATGTGATAACTAGTGCATGCCAAGCGTTTTTTGAAATGCCTTGGTAAATGTATTATGATAAGTTGCATGAATTCTTATCCATGTGTATTCCTTATTGAATAACTATGAGGTATTAGTATGCATTCCCTACACATTTACATGTTTATGACATTCAAGTGATTAATGAGATATCGTATTGATTGTGTTGTGAATGAAAGTTCATTTTCATGATACTCAAGTGTGGTCCTGTCTTATTTATTTATGCTATCGAGTCCTGGGGGTATTTATACCCAAAAATTTAGTTGCGTGTCTAGAGCCAAGTCAGTCTCAAGATAATTTCATTCATGCTATGATCAGTAGAATTTAGCCAGTACAGAAGTTAAGAAAATTCAGTAATCTCAGTACTATTTCAATTCAGTATCAGTATCAGTCTAATCCAACTCAGTATTCAGTTTTGATTCAATAGTATTCGGTAGTATCCAGTATTCAGTTCAGACTTCAGTGAAACTCAGTAAGATAACAAGAATTCAGTAGAATTCCATCAGATAACGGAACCAAGTAAATTCAATCAGCTCAATCAAGCAAGATGACCAGTAACAGATTCAGCTCAGTCTAGAACAGTCTAAAAATCAATTCAGTGTCTATTCAGTTGGGAGTAGGATTCAGCACCGATCGAGGACAGGGATGATGGCTTTCCTGTTATTTTAGGAAGAGTCATTAATAACAATCCCTAAACTCCAAAACTACGTAGCCAGCACAGGATAAGGAGTCACCCGTCATATTAGGCTTTACTACCTCCCCGGAGTCACCCGTTATATTAGACTTGGCTCCAACCAGGTGTCACCAGTTATATTAGGCATAGCATCCTGGGTTCAGAGAGAAGTGTCTTTACCCATGGCACGGTACTGACACCCTTCCAACTGGGGTTACAGGTTGGACCCCAAAGAAGCTAGAAGGGGCATGTCGGTTAGATGACTACCTCCCACAGTCTCAGTTTCAAATTCAGTCTCAGTAATAGAATTCAGCTGAGAAGTCACCCGTTATACTTGGCTTGACTACCTCTCATAGATCGCCCGTTATATAGGCTTGATCTCAGATTCAGACAATCATATTCATTATCAGTAGACTCAGAGGTCACCCATTACATAGGCTTGATCACAGATTCAGTTTATCAAGTATCAGGCATCATTACCAGTAAACTCAGAGGTCACCCATTATATACGCTTGATCTCAGATATAATAAATCAGTATCAGTATTAGCAAGATTAGACATCAATCTCAATAGACTCAGTTATTCTGTCTCTCAGTATTAGTAAACTCAGACATCAGTACTAGTAGACTAAATCATCAGTAAGTCAGTATTCAAAAACCAGTATTTAGAGTTTGTATTCAGTGTTACTGCGATTCCAGTTTTGGTTTGTGCATTCATGCATATGTCCTCATACAGTACTCTCATGTTATTCAGTTATGTTCATGCATAAGCCTTTGCATTTAGCCTTACCTCATCTAGCATACTAGTACATTCAAAGTACTAACGCATAATTTTCTCTTACTCTATGGTGTCTTATACCATAGGTTTCGAAGCGCGAGATCCAGAGTACCCTTAGCAGTCCAGACTCAGTCAGCAGCAGTAGACGTAGCAGTCAGTTCTCTTTATTCGAGGATGATCCAAATTTTATTATGCCATTAGACTCAGTTTATTTTTAGTAGACGGAGTTAGTTGGGGACATGTCCCATCAACTCCACAGTTCAGACAAGTTTAGAGGCTTTTCAAACAGATGTATTTGTATTCAGTTTTCAGTATTGAATATTTTTAGATATTTGAACCTTATGGCAAGTTTTCGCCTGTTATCCGTATTTATTTTAGTATATTATGCAGTGCTTAGGTACAGATATTAGAAAAGGGTTATCTTGTGAGCCTTTGGGATCATGAGCACCGTGTGGCATTCCGGTTCCAGAAAATCAAGGCATTACAATATAGTTCTATTTTTAGTTTTGCTCGATATACAGTTTTTTCATTATTGTGATTTTCACCAGCTATTTCAGTTAGCTTTCACCTAGTATTTTGTTAATTTCTTTAGTATCCTATTGCATATCAGGCCATGGATTAGCTTGGGGTCACTTGTGACCTTAGGCACCGTGTTACGACTAGAGGGTAGTCTCGAATCATGACACCTAACCAAGTTGGGTCAAACCCACGAGGAATAGGTCAAAAATCTATCAAGAGCTTGATGATGTAATTGGGAATTTCTTAAAGTAAAAGGGAGTTTTTGTAAGAATAAGAGTAATAGTAAAGATGTTGGGAAACTAGGGTTATTATCAATATGAAACTAGTACTAGGATTATGTTCCTCCTAACTTCATAACTCCACACACTGTTCATGCTTGTCAAACTATCCCAATGTATTGCATGCAAAATATAACAAGTTATGTATCACCTAATCATATCTTGACCTTGGTTTTGGTAAATTGCAACCATCTCCTCTTAGTCTCGGAGTTCACATTAATAACCCTTGTTTTATGATTTTAGGTTAACTATGTCCTCTAGATCTCAAGTTAATTAAATGAAGGTTGATAGATTTAAATTACTATTGTGATCTCATTTTCCTAATCTCTACCTCTCTCTCGATCATGTATCGAATACGTGGGAATTCCTAACATTTACAACCATTAAGAAAGCAATCAAAATGAAGAAAAACCCAATACATTCAAGAACATTGTTCAAGAATGACTTCACACTTAACCTTTTTCGTTAATTCATTATGGTTACCACTATCCTAGTTATGGGTTTTAGCTACTCATTATTGTAACAACAAACATAGATTTCATAGACAAAAGCATGATTATGGGCTTACGAAGAATAGTACTGAAAACTCAAAATCTCAAATTATATTAAACCCTAAAAACTAAGAATAATAATTCCAATATCAATAATGTATCTCAAAACACAAAATAATGTCTAAAGTGTGTAAAGTGATAATAAATCATCCAAGGGATATTTATAGATATAAAATAAAACCAATCCTAAACAGTATAAGAAACTAGAGTAAGCATCAACTCACGGTTCGTGGGTTGAGTAGTAGGTACAACCCACGAATCGTGCCTTGGAGTCATGTAAATTAGAGCACATCTTCAATATATCAGAACTCAAACTCGCAAATGCAACCTACGTATTGTAGGTTGTACCTATGAGTCATAGGTAGACTAGTGAAAATCAGATATAACATTAATCTTTAAAACTCAACCTACTAATGCTACTCATGAATTGCAGGTACTACCCACGAGTCATATGTTGACTCATTGATAGCTCTTTCAGTAATTCTTGGTTCTTTTTTCTCAGTCTTTGCTTCGAAACCAATTTTCCTACAAAATCAATACAAATACACATCATTTATAACAAGAACACCTAAGTTCCTACACAATTTTCTTATTTTAAGCATCGAAAGTTCCATGAAACTATGGAACATTAAGTACACCTTTTAATCTATTCTTAATCAAAAGTAAGGTAGAAACTAAGTTTTTTTGCAACTCCAAAACATGAAGCACATTATTTAGAGTCACCACCTTGCTCCATTTCATCTTCAAGAAAATCTTACATGTCTTTTAAACCTTTGTCATAGAAGAGTTCACCATGAATACGTTCTCACCAACTTGATCTAAAGAATATGATGCAAATAATTTTTTGTTGGCACTCACATGGAGGTTGAAACTTGAATCAATCCACAACTCTCTAGGATTTCTAATTTGATTGCATTTTGAAAGGATAGCACAAAGATCTTCTACGTCTTCTTTTAATTCAGCCATGTTTGCTTGATCCTTTTTCTTTTCTTCTTTGGAACTCGAAAATCTGAAGACTTATGACTAACTTTTTCATAAATAAAGTAATTTCCTTTGAATTTCTTATTTGGAGGATTGCCTTATTGTACTGATGGTTTTCTTCTCTTCTTTGATTTAGTGGGATCATCTTCCGTAATATTTGCTCCATTTATTACAGTTCCCATAAGACTTCTTTTCTACTTCCTTATTGTCCTCTTTAATCCTCAACCTCACAATGAGATCTTCAATAGACATATCCTTGCGCTTATGCTTTAGGTAGCTTTTGAAGTCCTTCCACAAAGGTGATAACTTCTAGATTATTGCAACCAATTGAAAATCATCGCTCATGACCAAAGCCTCGGCAAGGAGATTATGGATTAGGACTTGCAAATCTTGGGCTTGGATAACTAAAACTTTACTTTCTACCATCTTGAAGTCCAGAAATGTTACGATAATAAATTTCTTCATTTCGGCATTCTCTGTTTTCTACTTTTTTTTCAAAGCATTCCAGAATTACTTTGAGGTTTTCATGTCGTTATACACATTGTACAAATTATCTTGTAGGTCACTCAAAATATAATTCTTACATAAAAAATTGGAGTTCTTTCAAGCTTCTTTCACAATAAAACATTCTTTTTCGTAGTTTCTTCTAGAAACTTTGGTACATTTTTCGAGATGAACATTGCAGACTTAAGGTAGTCAAGTAAAAAAACATCTTCTGGTGCCAATATTTGAAATCAACACTAGAAATTTTTTTCTGATTTTTTTGTCAAGGCCATAGCATGAGCCGCGTTCATACGACTTAAAGTAGCAATGTTAGTTACTGCAATATTCATCGTTTCTTCATTAACTTAATTTTTTATATTTATTTTGCTTTCACAAAGAGACAGCGAAATTAGTATCACAAATACTAACAACAAAGTTTTAAGTTTTAAGCAACTTGAATTCTGTTTAACGATGAAGTTTTTATATTCTTCATATTGGCAGCGAATGAATTTTTGACTCGTGATGAAGTTCTTGTATCTTCAAATCACTTCAAGTTAAAATAGAGTAGAAAATTAAAAGATTTTAATCTCCAAAAATTAAAAATACAGATTAATAAATTTCTTAAGATTGTTATTTTTTGGATACAAAAACTGTATTTACAATAATGAACTTTAAACCAAGTTCAAGAACAACAAAGAAGTTCAAACTATTTTCTGAAAATTAGTAAAACCAATATTTATAAAGAGATGAAGAAAGAAAGAATCAAGTCTACCAAACTCACGGTGTGTTCTTAAGAAATTTATTCCTCTAAAGTGCATGAGATCAATGAAATATATCCTCCCAAGATAAAATATTCACTTGAGCAAATAGTGGCATCTCAAATTTGTTGAACCATGAACTCAGTTAATGATTATAAATCAAACATCAGTTTTTCAAGAAGAAAAAGAATTGCTCTATTTCAAACTGTCAGGTTCATCTTCACCCGCAGGTTGCCTTTTGGCACAAACTAGAAACTTTTGGCTCACCTGAGAACCTAATCGACCTGCGTCTGGAGGTTGCCTAGTCAATTTCAAATAGTGCCTCAAAGGGTCATGTCCCTTCGAGGTGTGTTGTGACGCACGTCTACACATGTTTGGGTGTGTCCAGTTGATCATTTTTTCAAGTCCGAAGCTGAAGTCTAGCAAGTGATGGCAATGATGGTGCGAGGCTTGTCTTCTTCTTGTCTCACTATCCAACGAAGGAATGCCTCTTAATTTAAGCATAAAGAAATATCTTTCTCCCACCAATGTGGGAGAACACTTCTTTTTTAAAGTGAACTCACATTTTCACTTTTCACTCGATTTTTCTTCCTTCCATTTTCCATTCACTTTCATCACAAACCCAACAAGAAGTACTATAAATTAAAAGGATTAGTTTTTCTAATTTCACCACAAACTAAGAGAATATAGAGTATATATACCACTCAATGACACGCACATAAAATCCTTCTCCCAACAACTTTCCTGGATCAATTATGTTGACTTTTATACCTAAACAATTAGCCTGGAAACCCAAAAATATCAGCCTAAAAAAATATATATAATGTATAAATACCGTCATGTCTAAGTGCAAATACATATATATACCATCATGTGTTAGTGCAAATACATCAATAAAGGTTGTAGAAATTAAATTTGACAGAAAGTTGAGTAGCACTTAAAATTTGAGTTTACATATTTTGACAAGCGATCCAAAAAGAGTACTACGGTCTAAAGTACATTGAACTTTGTTAATAGAATAAAATCCAAACTAACATGAAAATTGTAGTCATACAATGTCAAACGACAACAGTTAATATTGGCATCAAAATTTCAAATCGAATAAAGATAAAATCTGTTAGTTCAATGTTATAAACATAATTACAATCTCATTCATGAGACCTCTTGGGCTTAGCCCGCCCAAAGATACTCTTATATGGTAGAACATCGTCGGTTTTGGATCAAGCCCGAACGATTTTTTTCAAAAGACCTCACACCATTAAGATATCCTACACCATATATGTAGTATTCTAGTCTTTTCAACTATCAATATTGGACTTCCATTCCAACACCCAACAATCTTCCTCTCGAGCTAAGTTTCATGTGGCTCATCACCATAATCCTCGGGTCACCAAGATACTCAACAATCTTCTCCTCAATATGTTTCACTTGGCTTATTACCACGATCCACGGGTTACTGAGATTTCATTTTGTGCCACTACATGCACCCCATCAATCCATCATATTTCATACTCATCCTTTCAAACCTGGGATCTGATACCAGTTATTGGGCTCAGTTAGCCCAAAGATACTTTTGGCCAAACCCGCCCAATTTTTCAAAAAGCTTCGTACCATTAAAAGATCTTGCACCTCATATGTAGCTTCCCATTCTTTTTGGCTACCAATTTGGGACTTCTATTTGCATACCCAACAATCTCCCTCCTCAAGCTAAGTTCCATGTGGCTCATCCCATAATCCACGGATCATCGAGATACGCAACAAGACCCAAACAAAATTATAAATTGTAATCTTGGGATTAGACAGGTAAACATAATTAGAAATTAACGCATTTCTATATAAATCAACTTTGTAATTTTTGAAATAAATAAAAGACAAAGAAATAAATGAAAAATATATGAACGTTTACCTGTTTCAAAGAAAAAGATAAATATGTGACGATGAAACTCTATGCAATAGGTGGTTTGAATAGCTTATGAATGTCTACTTGTTTCAACGACAATGACAAATATCTGGCAATGGAACTCTATATAATAGGTGATTCGAAGAGTTCTTCTTTATGTCAAATTTATATAATGTCATAGAAGTTAATCAATTCCTCTTCTAATTCAAACACTTATCGCATGAAAGACGAATTAGAATTTTGACTTACCCAAACTTTCCTTTTATATAGTAACGTTAAAAACTTTTCTACTTTAAATCTTTTTTTTTTACGTTTAGAAGTCTTTATGCTATTTGTTAATTTTAAAAGTTTAAATTTAAGAAAAATAGTAAAATGACAGTTGTGTCTAAGTCAAAGATTTTTAATGAATGACAAAAAGTTCAAACAATATTTCTATGGCCCTTTACGTTGTTAATGTAACTAGTTTAGGGTACCTATTTTGCATGTGTCTCAACTAATATATATATATATATATATATATATATATATATATATATATATATATATATATATATATATATATATAAAAAAAAAAAAATTAAATCAATTTCCTGCATATATTATTCTCCATAATCATTGATCTTCCGTCAATAGTTTAGAGATATGCACTAACAAAGATTAGGATTTTAAAGAGAGTATAAATATTAGAATGACCACAAAATCCATAAACCTTGACTTCTAATTCTTGAATCAAAACTCAACTTCTTCAAGAAATGATCTATCCTTTAGTAAGATACCAAAAGAAAATAGCTTCAAGTAAAATGGTAATAATTGTAATATGAAAGATAAACAAAAGAAAGAGACAAAGTTGAAAACTAGGAGAGCATAAATACCAACATACTTTGTAACAATATACTATTATCTTTTGATTTTGTCCAACATCACTGCTCAGCCTTGCTACAACTGGATCACCCATAAACAAACTTTTTACTCTCTTCAACCACTCAAAATCAATATTTTGTCTATCTTAAAAAAAACGTACCTAATTATAATAGAATATTAATGACATTCTTACGAAATACTATTGATTCTTTCTTTAATAACAATAAACCTACTCTTTTGAAGAAAAGAAAAAAAATATATAAATTTGCACAATTTTCACCAAATTCAATTCATGTTTCCTTCACTTATTTATCAATACCAGTGAAACCTTAAATCAAAGTTCAAGAAACTACAAGCATAATATAGCGCTAATAATACTGAAAAGGTGATAGGTGCAAGAATAACCACCGATCCTATCTCACAGGGAAGCAAGGAAACGCTCAAATATCAACTAACCTTCTACCGTAATATGCGATCTCTAAATTCTATTAGCTAAAGTCATGTCCTCAATAAGATCAAGATAAACCAGGTCCTGCTTAATCACTTCCCCACAATAGTTCTTCAGGCTACATCTTCCTATTTTAATGCCCATTACTACCAACTGCTCACACCTCCTTACTGGGGTATCTATACTCCTCATCACATATACAAACCATCCCAATTTCCTTTTTCAAATCTTGTCCACCATGAGAGCCACTCCTACCTTGTCGCGTATCTCATCATCCTAATCGTGTCTCTCCTAGTATAATCACACATCCACCTCAACATTCTGATCATCTCTACAATTTTCATCTTTTGAATATGAGAGTTCTTAATATACCAACATTCTCTTCCATACAACATACTGGATCTAACAACCATTATGTAGAATAATTATTGCAGATCTCCATTACCGTGCATGTGCACTGAAATGGCTTCTCCTTGGCTGAACATATAAGAGAATACAAAAGAAAAAAACATTAGGTCAAATAAGTTTAACATAAAGTTAAAAGTGAAAAACAAAAGTTTGCTCAGCAAAATGATTGAACATAGAAGCTATCCGTGTATGATTTTAGAGAGACGATAGATGGGAAAACCTCCAAAGTAGCTTTGTTTGTGTAAACTTGTCTCGTCCCATACCGTGATTCCCTAGATCTTCAACCTGAATTGCACAATTACTTGTTATCTGACAGTAAAAGTAAAAAAGACTTCAAGTAAAATTACTAACTTCAAAATCCATAATATAATTTTTTATAAATAATTTATCCTACAAAAATATAATTATGAAATAATCTAGTAGTATTTGTTCATCACACAAACACACGTCTAACTACGTACCATTTTCCACATAAAGTTTAATATATATAAAATTTAATGTTTGGTTTTAATTTGGACTTCACAATGTTTTAGTATAAATTAAAATACAAATATACATGGACAGAGAATTTTAGATGGCATACATACGTGTTTAGTTTTTGATAAGTATAAGTTATCCTTAATTTTGATGACTACAAAAATTAGGACTTTCTACATATATAGTTTTATTAAACTAAGGAAAGGCTTTACTAATAAATGTTTAATTAATTTTTAAATCTTATATATTCAAATAGTAAAAAAATGATTTTGTCTATTGTGTAATTTTCTAAAGAAGGGCAAAAAAACACAAACAACATTTATATGGACCTTCACATTTTTAATATAGTGTGTATATATATATATATATATATATATATGTATATATATATATATATACATATATATATATATATATATATATGAATATCAATCTATATGCACTATCTAAACTCTTTATACACTTGACTATATGGTGATATAGATGTTTTATCCTTATTATATATACATTGTTATGTTATTTCAAATATGTTAGAATTAATTTTTTTTAATGTATATTCTGTCATATATTCTCTACACTAACAAATATATATATATACATACATATATATATATATACACACATATATATATGTATACATACATATATATATATATACATACATATGTATATATATACATACATATATATATATACATACATACATATATATATATATATATATATACATATATACTTTCTCTTACGCTACTTTATACATATACTTTTCTACTTGATTTATTTCAATGGAAAAATCTATGGAGGAACAAAGCTCAGAAATAGTTTCTATTTTTTTTAATGATTTATTCTTTTCGTAAGATGTATTCATTAATTTGTGTAGTTCGATCAAAATATAATACCTAGTACATCAGAAATAAGGAAACACGGGATTCGGTATTGTTCCCCCAATGATCGTAGTTCCAAGTACTTCCTGGCGAGCTCTAATATGATCCGATTTATAAGTAAGCATCTCTTGTAAAATATGAGCAACCCCAAACCCTTCTAGTGCCCATACCTCCATTTCTCCTACCCGCTGTCCCCCACTGTTTGGCTCTTCCTCTAAGGGGTTGTTGTGTAACAAGCGCATAATGTCCACTGGAACGCCCATGGATTTTATCATCAACTTGATGAATTAATTTCAAGATATAAGGCTTTCCTAGATTCTCTGCTAATTTTGGTATATATTCTCTTACTTGGTTTACGGCAGCGGATTGCGAAATCTTGGTGATCTTCTCTATCTAATGAATGGGGAGTCCGCTTTAAAATCGTCCGCCCTGCACCCACCCCCCGAGTATATGCTTCAACAGGAATCACACAAGGGTAGATTAGAAACCTCTGGTAAAATGCCCTCCCCATATCTTACATCTGCCAGCTGTCGCATTTATCTTCTTCTATTCCAGTTGAACTTCTGGGACAATATTATCTTCTCCATTACATTGATTTCTTCTATTGTTAATATTTTATCTCATACTTGTGTTTTTACATTCTTAGCTTTATAAGTAATTAAGCTTCCTTCGTTATTAAATCCTTTAACTATTATTGGTGTTTTTAATTTATCCCATTTACTTTCTGGTAAACAATTATATCTACATAAATTAGCTTCTGCTCCTTTGTCTATCATAGGCGTATAATATCTACTGTAATATCCTTCTACTACTATCTTCATTAATACATATATTTTCATTTTATGTTAAAGCTCTTCTTAAGAATAATTTCTCTCTGTTATATGTTATGGTTAATTGTGTATGTTCTATATTATATGGTTTTACTTGTTCTAACCATTTTATTCCTAATATTATGTCTGTTTTTTGCATTTCTTCTTTTACTTCAAATTCTATTTTTATTTTTCTTATTCCTATTATTATTTCTTTTTATGCTATATTTTTAGTATTTATTAAACTTCTTGGTAGATCTGGGCATATATTATTGTCAGTTTTTATTTCCTCATTTTTTACTAGATATTTTGCTATATAATTTTCTTCTTGTCTTGTATTTAAGAGTATTAAATATTCTTTTTCATTTACCTTTTGAATTATCCATTGAACTTGTTTCATAACTTGTTCTTTTTGATGAGCTTGATGATTCCGGTTTATCATAGGCTATTCTTTTTATTGTACTTATTCTATCATTTATTATTTCTAGATCTTCTTCTATGTCTATATTTCTGTAACTATAATCATTATAATCAATTGTTTTTACAAATTGTTCAAAAGGGCTTTCTATTTGTATTTTATTAATTTTATTTTTTCCAGTTATTTTATGTTTTGTTGTTAATACATATAGATTTTTACATCTTGAAGTAAATATTTTACTTTCTGGGGTTAATTCTATTGGTGTAACTATAATCATTATTACCAATAGAATTATATTTAGCAGATGATAGAATTATAAAACTTATAGAAAAAAGTATAATAACTGTCATAAAAGGAAATTTAATATACCAAAAATTTAAATTTATAATAAGTGCGAATTATTCAGTAGCAGTAACGGATAAAAATATAGACAAATCATTAGTATTATATTGGAAAATATCAGGAATAGAATTAACCCCAGGAAGTAAAATATTTACGGCAAGATGTAAAAATCTATATGTATTAACAACAAAACATAAAATAACTGGAAAAAATAAAATTAATAAAATACAAATAGAAAGCCATTTTGAACAATTTGTAAAAACAATTGATAATAATAATTATAGTTACAGAAATATAGACATAGAAGAAGATCTAGAAATAATAAATGATAGAATAAGTACAACAAAAAGAATAGCCTATGATAAACCGGAATCATCAAGCTCATCAAAAAGAACAAGTTATGAAACAAGTTCAATGGATAATTCAAACCAATATTACATAACAGGAAAGGTAAATGAAAAAGAATATTTAATACTCTTAAATACAGGACAAGAAGAAAATTATATAGCAAAATATCTAGTAAAAAATGAGGAAATAAAAACTGACAATAATATATGCCCAGATCTACCAAGAAGTTTAATAAATACTAAAAATATAGCAGAAAAAGAAATAATAATAGGAATAAGAAAAATAAAAATAGAATTTGAAGTAAAAGAAGAAATGCAAAAAACAGACATAATATTAGGAATAAAATGGTTAGAACAAGTAAAACCATATAATATAGAACATACACAATTAACCATAACATATAACAGAGAGAAATTATTCTTAAGAAGAGCTTTAACATAAAATGAAAATATATGTATTAATGAAGATAGTAGTAGAAAGATATTACAATAGATATTATACGCCTATGATAAACACAGGAGCAGAAGCTAATTTATGTAGATATAATTGTTTACCAGAAAGTAAATGGGACAAATTAAAAACACCAATAATAGTTAAAGGATTTAATAACGAAGGAAGCTTAATTACTTATAAAGCTAAGAATGTAAAAACACAAGTATGGGATAAAATATTAACAATAGAAAAAATCTATAATTATGAGCTAACATCAAAAGATATACTTTTAGGAATGCCGTTTTTAGATAAATTATAACCACATATAATAACTAGAACAGATTAGTGGTTTACAACACCATGTAAACAGAAAGTAAGAGCAAAAAGAGTTATTAATAAAATAAGAAAGAAAACTGATTGGATAAAAGGAAGTGAAAAAATTACACAAAAATTGGAAAATATAAAAAATACTGAAGATACAATAGAACTGGTCGTATTTTCAATAAATAAGAAGGAGATAACTATATTTTCAATAAATAAGATAGAAATAATTAAGAAAAAATTAGAACAATTATATAGTGAAGATCCATTAAAAGGATGGAAAAAAACATAAAACCACTATAAAAATTGAATTAATAGATAAAAATAGCATAATAACCCAGAAACCATTAACATATAATTTTGATGATTTAAAAGAATTTAAAATACATATAGAAGAATTATTAGAAAAAAAATATACACAAAAAATTAATAGTAAACATAATAGCCCAACATTTATAGTAAATAAACATAGTGAACAAAAATGAGAAAAAAGTAGAATGGTTATTGATTATAGAAATTTAAATGCAAAAACAATGACTTATAATTACCCAATACCAAATAAGATATTAAAAATAAGACAAATACAAGGATATAATTATTTTAGTAAATTTGATTGTAAATCAGAATTTTACCATTTAAAGTTAGAAGAAGAATCTAAGGAATTAACCGCATTTACGGTACCACAAGGATTTTATGAATGGAATGTACTACCATTTGGATATAAAAATGCACCAGGTAGATATCAACATTTTATGGATAGTTATTTTAAACAACTACCTAATTGTATAGTATACATAGACGATATACTATTATATACAAAGACCAAGGAAGAACATTTAAAATTATTGGAATAATTTACAGATATAATAGAAAAATCGAGAATAAGTTTAAGTGAAAAGAAAGCTGAAATTATGAAAAATCAGATAGAATTTTTAGGAATACAAATAGATAAAAGTGGAGTAAAAATGCAACAACATATAGTACAAAAAATAATAAATTCAAAAGAAGAATTAGATACAAAAAAGAAATTACAATAATTTTTAGGATTAGTAAACCAAGTAAGAGAATATATACCAAAATTAGCAGAGAATCTAAAGCCCTTACAGAAAAAATTTAAAAAGGATGTAGAATATAATTATAACGAAGAAGATAAAAAACAAGTTCAGAAAATAAAAATACTTTGTAAAGAATTACCAAAATTACAATTTCCAGATGAAAATAGAAAATTTATATATATAGTAGAAGCAGATGCTAGTGAATATAGTTATGGAGGAGTACTTAAATATAGATATGAAAATGAAAAAATAGAACATCATTGTAGATATTATTCAGGAACATTTAATGAAACAGAAATAAAAAGGGAAATAAATAGAAAAGAATTATGTTCATTATATAAATGTTTATTAGCATTTGAGCCATATATTGTATATAACAAGTTTATTGTACGAACAGATAATACACAGGTACGTTGGTGGCTAACAAAGAAAATACAAAATTCAGTTACAACAAAAGAAATTTGGAGACTAGTACTGAATATATTAAATTTTACATTTACAATTGAAGTAATTAGTACTAACAAAAATGTTATTGCAGATTACATATCAAGACAAAGCTACACAGACTGATATAATAGAAGAGGATACTCTAAAAAAGATATTCAACACCTTAACTACGCTTTCAATGAAAGTGGACAGTATGGGTAATGAAATAGAAAAGCTAAAGACTAATGAAGTTATACTGAAGTCTAAAGCTACAAATCAGCTAACTCAGCAGTGTGCAGAGCTATGTCGATCGGAAGACATTAAAATTTCAGAGCTAGAAGGAGACGATGGGATACTCCATAAAACCCATAACGTTTATCAATCTACTTCTGCAGGTACAAGCAAAGGAGTTAGAAAAAATACAAATATGAACCTAATTAAGCTATTTGATAAACCATTTATTCCAAATACACCAAAAGATCCTATGTTTATACCCCCACAAATTACCACATACCGAGAAAGTCTAAACCAAGACAAAAAGACCTACAACTATACAGCCCGAACATACATAGAAAATATTTACAAAATACAAACCTTCTTAAATACCAACCCCAGAGCTATAAACATCCAAGAACCACATACAAATTACATAACCCAGAAGCTAACCGGATATAATAAGCTAATTGCTTTGCCCAAAACCAAACCAGGTCTAGTTAAAACCTGTTACGAATATGGATTACTTAGTACCATATATACCCAAGATAGAAATGAAATATCCAATATACCAGAGATATATGATTCATTTAACATTTTTAAAAGAATAACCAAAGGTAACCTATTTTTTATAAAATTTTATACGGCACCAGCAGAGATATTGTATGATGAAGTTAAATCACCTATACAAGTTGTAAAAATAGGAATGACCCGAGATATGATTATACCAGAAGATATTACTCAACAACCAGAAATACCTAGAATTGAGATACCAAATTTTTATGCAAATAAGAGAATTATTGGACTATCTACGATTCTTCAAGAGTTAGCAAATACTTATCGCAATAGAAATCCTATATGGAGTTATTATTCAAGAGGTAATGTAATAGTATACTCAAATTCAAAGGAACTACGAGAAGAAGATATGGAAGACATTAGGCAATGGATCTTAACTTTACTCAATCCAGAGAAAAAAACTATCGCCAGAGCCATTAGAGAAAAATTTATTTCAGAAGAATTATTAACCAGATATTGCAAGTTAATTGGACATAAATATCCAGACTATCAATGTTCAAAATGTAATGGAGAATATAATATTGTCCCAGAAGTTCAACTGGAATAGAAGAAGATAAAGGCGACAGCTGGAAGATGTAAGATATAAACCAATAATGGAGATACAGAGCAATAAAAAGAAGATAACTACGGATAAAGAAAGAAAGTAATTCAAGAAAGAGATATGGAAGAATAGCTAGATTTACGTAAGAATCATGTAATTTTTTTTGTTTTTGTTGACTTTTCTTAGTCCTTTTTGGCAAGTAGTGCCATTATTAGATTTTTGACAAGTAGTGTCATTATTAGATTTTTGGCAAGTAGTGCCATTATTAGATTAGACATTTACTTTAAAGACTTTTGTAGAAACGTTTTTTTATTTCTGTAAAATAGTTGACAGATGTAAAGAAAAACAATGTACATTTTCATATTATAAATGAACGAGCACTTGCTCAGATGAAGGAAAGCCTTCATGTGTTGAAGCAAAAAACTCTCTCCTGCCCACTACAAATATTTTGCTTAGTTATTAAAAAATAGATTTATTTCAATGGAAAAATCTATGGAGGAACAAAGCTCAGAAATATCAAACCTACCCGAACAGGTATATTTATTTATGATTATGAATAGCTAAATTCATAATTTCCAACAATCATGGTATGATAAAATAAATTCATGTTAGTTACTTTATAGTAGAATTATTCGAAGAATAATATGTTAAGAAGTTTATTAGCAAAGTGGAAACGGAGAAAAATCCCTAAGAACTATGCCATCCTAAAGGTGAAACCAATGAGGCAAGAAGTCGTGGTGGGGAGTAACCAGAGTAGAGGCGCTGTTTAAGGGAAAATATCCAGATTACCATGCTAATAGTGACCGAAGAACATGTTATTTAAGAATAATCTAGTATATAGTAATCTAAGATGACCATATTTTGTTATGTACATGATTGAAGGGAATATTTTGAAAATAGCAATTTTATGAAAATGAATAATTACTTATCTGATATAATGGTAGATAAATTTAAAATACTTATTTTGTATGCACTTAAGGATATAAAAGTAGTAGATATAAGAAAAATCATATTAGAAAAAGCATTTGGTAAATATTATATGACTAGAATAAATTACATACCATACCTACCTAACTACTCTTACAAATACTTACCATGATAAATTACATATATCTAGAATTTTTGGAAAAAGATATGAGAAACATACAGTTAATAGAAAAACAAATTGAAACAAATTTAGACAAATACATGGAAACTAAAGATATAAAATATATAGACTTTCTTAATGAAAATATGCAAGAATTACTTAGACTAAAGCAAACAACTAGAAAATATTATGAAAAAGCATGATAGATGATATTAAAATATTTGTTTTATATATACTTAGAGATATAGAAATTATAGACATAAAGAAAATAATATGGGAAAAATTAGAAGATTATGAAGAGGAAGAATTATTAACCAGTAGAGAAAACTTACGCATATATTATGAACATCAATATTACTTAGATTCAGATGAATATTATTCAGAATAAATAAATGTTAGAATATATAAAAAAAAATTAGAGAAAGGCAAAATTGGATATATGAAGAAGTTAATTACAGAAATCAACTTGAAATAGAAAAAAGACAACTAGAAGAAAAATTACTTAAAATAAAATTAACCTTAGGAAAAGAAGATACAAGTAATAATTTATTTAATACATACGAAAAATTATTTAATACAGATGGAAAATTACCTATACATGAACAACAAATACTAGTTAGTCAAATAAAGAACATAAACCTACGAATTGAATATAGCAAAGTTAGAATAAAATACTACACAGAAATTGCTAAAATTTCAATAGGATAAAAATAATAAACTACACAAATTAATGAATACATCTTACGAAAAGAATAAATCATTAAAAGAAATAGAAACTCAACTATATAGTTTATACCTAGAATACAAAAGGTTACATGATACTAACGAGGATCCTAAAACACTAGATAATTTAATTACGATAATATCTAATCTAGAATATGAATTAATAAAACATCTTAAGTCAAGAAGATAAAAATGAAAATTATTCCAATCAATAATATTCATAAAATACATTATATAAAAATAAATACTATGTATTTATTATCTATGTATTTATTATCTACAATAACTATCGCACCTAATCCGCACCATCCCCCTACAAATGGTATCAGAGCCCAGTTATTTAAAAAATACAGAAGTAGCATACATGTATGAATCTATGCTGAATCACCATTTGGCAGGGCTACTAGGACTTGGGTCTCTCTCTTGGACGGGGTATCAAGTACACGTATCTTTACCGATTAACCAATTTCTAAACGCTGGAGTAGATCCTAAAGAGATACCACTTCCTCATGAATTTATCTTGAATCGAGATCTTTTGGCTCAACTTTATCCCAGTTTTGCCGAGGGAGCAACCCCATTTTTCACCTTGAATTGGTCAAAATATGCGGACTTTCTTACTTTTCGTGGAGGATTAGATCCAGTAACTGGGGGTCTATGGCTGACTGATATTGCCCATCACCATTTAGCTATTGCAATTCTTTTCTTGATAGCGGGTCACATGTATAAGACCAACTGGGGTATTGGTCATGGACTAAAAGATATTTTAGAAGCCCATAAAGGTCCATTTACAGGTCAGGGCCATAAAGGCCTATATGAGATCCTAACAACGTCATGGCATGCTCAATTATCTCTTAACTTAGCTATGTTAGGATCTTTAACCATTGTTGTAGCTCATCATATGTATTCCATGCCCCCTTATCCATATCTAGCTACTGACTATGGTACACAACTGTCATTGTTCACACATCACATGTGGATTGGTGGATTTACGCCTATGATAGACACAGGAGCAGAAGCTAATTTATGTAGATATAATTGTTTACCAGAAAGTAAATGGGATAAATTAAAAACACCAATAATAGTTAAAGAATTTAATAACGAAGGAAGCTTAATTACTTATAAAGCTAAGAATGTAAAAACACAAGTATGGGATAAAATATTAACAATAGAAGAAATCTATAATTTTCCGTTTTTCATTGGAACTCTACTAAAGCTAACAAAGAAACCAAGTTTTCTTTTATCACTTAACATGATTGAATCCATTATGGATTCAATAAATCTAAGTAAATTATAGTTTTGTTTTCCACTTATTCTTTATTTATTCTCTCATCTATACTTTTTTCTATCGATTTTATTTGGTTTGGATTATATTTGTAGTGCCAATCCGGACTTGTATATACAATTATATACAAAATAAATATATAAATACAGAACCCGTCGAAAAAATAAATTAGTATTCTTCGGAAATTCTCGGTAAGAAAGAAGGGGATGTATTTTTTTTCTGTTTTAAGAAAAGGTATGTGTCTCATTCTTCTAGATTTTAAATGGATTATTAATTTTGCTTCAATACTAGATATTAAGGTAATTAGGTAGACTAGTATTTGTGGGTTTTCTTTTGTTTTACTTAGACTTATATATTCTGAATAATTACTAATTAAAGATTCTTTATTTTTTCTAAAAGCTTCTCTGTTTTTAAATGGTCTTCTCATAATTAATCACTATTAATTATTGTCAAGTAAATCCAATCTAAATTCATACATGTATGCTACTTCTGTATTTTTTAAATAACTGGGCTCTGTATTTATTATCTACAATAATTATCGCACCAGACCATATTTTGTTATGTACATGATTGAAGGGAATAAAGCTACAAATCAGCTAACTCAGCAGTGTACAGAGCTATGTCGATCGAAAGACATTAAAATTCCAGAGCTAGAAGGAGACGTTAGGATACTCCATAAAACCCATAACGTTTATCAATCTACTTCTGCAGGTACAAGCAAAGGAGTTAGGAAAAATACAAATATGGCTCTGATACCATTTGTAGGGGGGTGGTGCGGATGACAGAAAGAAAAAGAAGAAAAAGATAAAGAACAAAAATTATCATAGGCTATTCTTTTTGTTGTACGTATTCTATCATTTATTATTTCTAGATCTTCTTCTATGTCTATATTTCTGTAACTATAATCATTATTATCAATTGTTTTTACAAATTGTTCAAAAGGGCTTTCTATTTGTATTTTATTAATTTTATTTTTTCCAGTTATTTTATGTTTTGTTGTTAATACATATAGATTTTTACATCTTGCCGTAAATCTAAGTCATACATAGAAATAACAGATAGGCTTCCTTATTTTCCTTATATATTAGGTGGCAACTCTGTATAATATCAATTCCTTTAGAGTTAATAAGTAGTGCTTTGTTTAATCTCGATAAAAATAAGGTGTAACTACTAACCTCGATAAAAATAAGGTGTAACAACTATGCATATTAAAGGACACTACTGCACTAAAACTCCCACTACCACTACCTGTGGGATTTGATTCATATGCATATTAAATTGGTAAATTATATTGTTTTATTCGATGACCCATGGGTATGATCCAAATGAATTAAAATACGATTATGAGATATAATTGTTTTCTATGATGTACACTCTAATGTCCTACGGACAGGATTCCGATTGAGCGAAGATATAACAAATATCGATGGCTTACAGAGGAACTGAAGGTAGTACATAGACCTCAAAAGACCCATGGATCATGACCAACCGATAGAGGTAGTGTATGTTATTGGTGCATTGGGCAGCTTGTTATCATATGCATTATATTACATAATGTTACTTGGAATTATGGGTGGTAATGGGGCGGTGTGGTGCGGGTGTGGTGCGAGTTTTTTTCTAAACCCTCAAATTTAAAAACTGCATCGCATCACCTTTAAACCCGCATAAACCCACCCCACATTCACACCCGCACATACTTGCACCGCCCCACCCCACATTTTTATTTTTTTATTTTTTAAAAAAATTATAACTCCGTTGGAACCATAATATTTTCATGTCCTTGCTATAGATAAATTAAATAAGTTATGCACGACAAAGTGATTTAGTAAGAAAAAACCTTTAAACTTTTGTTTGATATTTTGAGTTATAAAATTATTTTACTGATTTGAAAAGAAAAAGTTGTGAAATTATTTATGAAAAAATTGCATATATACACAAGGCAACTTTACCTTATTACATAAAATCCCATATTGAAAAGAAATTACAAAAATCCCAAAGTAATTACTTAAATCCCTTAAATTCGCTCTTTCTCTCTCATCCCCCTCATACATATCAAAATATCATATTTTGCTCCTATTTTAGTGCACCGATTTTTGCTCCATATGTGTGCTCCTTTATTTATGCCTACAATCAAGATAATGTAATGTTACAATAACACCTGAATATTTAAAACATGATTGATGTACACTTTCAATTCACGTAATAAAGGAAATTGAATCATTCTTTTTCCTTATTATCGTGTATCCAATGTAATGTTACAATAACACTAATTTTTCCTTAAAATTATTATAATCTTGTAGATAATTAATATATAGGTGAATATTTTATATGTATAGTGTGATATTATACATTTTGAAAGATTATATTTTAATGTATAAGTTATAATATATCAGGCATTATACATTAGTTATTTTGGAAGACTAATGTATAATATAATTCGTCTGTTATATATTTCATTATGTTATACATTAAGAATTTCTTATTACATTTAGGAGGCATTTTATATATTATTTGGTATTATACAATTAGAACGTATTACTATTGTATAAGGTTACATTATACCTTCTAGTAAGGATACAGAAGTATACATGTTTAATGTTAATACTTAAATGTATAGTATGACATTATGCATTACTGCAGATTATTTTTTAAATGTATAATGTGCCCACATACATGTGCAACTGTTGTATAATGTTATCTTTATTATGTATCAGTTTGCTGTTATCTTTTTCTCTCTTAATTTGAGTTTGCTTTTATTTTTTAGGGCATGAAATACCGTATTGACAAATCCCAAAAATTGTTTCTTCAACTCCATGTAAACCCTCACTCCATTGTCATTTCTTATGATAATTGGAGAAGAATTACCTTCAACAATGTATTTTACTTCAATTTTTGTATGAACTTCATCAATATTCAATTCCATCACGATCATAGCAATCAATTTCAATAAAGTTATACTTTCTGAAACAATAATTGTGTTACTCTTGTAGGATTGATAAATAATTTTTGACTCCCAAATACTCGAATGAGGCAACAATATAAGGATGTTCATATTGATATTTTTGAGAATTCAAGAAAGCAGTTAATGACCCTTTTTTTTCAGAACATAATTCAACAAAGAAGAAAATTTACTGTGATGTTTTAGAATTTTTTTGAATTTGAATTTCAGTTACTATATTTAATCATACACCACATAATGATAGGTATTAATGACGTCAATTAAGGAAGAGAAAGATAGTATCAGATTTCTCTTTCCATAAATATAGGCTAATCATTTTTCTCATACATTCCAACAATGTATGAGGGACGACCTAATGTATAAGTAAGTATATTTCTCAATTTCAGGAGAGAGAAAGGCAGTCGGAATTTTAAGTAATTACTTTCAATAGGAAAGGGATTTATGTGGTTTACACATTATTTATTTATAGTGTTATATATGTCATTTTAAGTATGATAAGATTTTAAGTAAAGAATACATACAATTTTAGGCAGATTCGCGAGAATAATACTAAATTTTAGCTTTTTTTTAATTTAAACTTGCATATACTCGCAACCCGCTCCGCCCCGCACCATTAAAAAAACTTACTTCAACCCTCCCCGTACTCTCCCCGCACCCACATAGCCTAAAACCCGCACCACCCCACATAACTTAAAACCTGCACCGCACCGCACCCGCACCGCCCCATTACCATCCTTACTTGGAATGTTTTATGTGGCTTTCAAGTTGTTGAACTAATCTTTCTTTGAGGTAATGACCAGTAACAAACTCTAATTCAGCTGATTATCTCCCCTGCTTAATACTCTATTGACTTATTTACATTATTTGGGATTCTAATTTCGCATTTGTGTAAGTTTGGAGGTTGGCAAGGTAACACCAATTCTTGTCATGGCCTTTTATATGGTCATTCGATGATGTTATAAAGTATATGTATTTTTCCTTACTCACCCTTACTTTCTGCACCTCTATTTTGCAGGTTCTGACCTATGCGTGAAACAAAAAATATATTACCCAGAAAAAAATCAAGAATGGAGTTACATCTTACCTCCGCAACTAAATCTTGAGATCCCCTCCAAAAATGTCTTTTAATATTAAGGTTTATATGTAATGATCAGTTCCTTCATTACTGAACGTATCTTTGGTAAAGGCTTGTGCTTCTTATTCATCATAAGTGTTGGGAGTAATTCTTTTGTATGAAAGTGTAATTGATATATGCTAAGGTCATATACAATATTTCTAGCACAAGGTTAAGTTGAAAGTATCCTTACCGATTTAGTTTCGGACTAAATTTAAACTAGGGTAAACTTCAAATGAGAACTCCTCCTAGAATATATGGAGTTACGGGTCCTAAGACCACCAAATTAAAGTTCTATGAGTCTTCTTTCCAATATAACCGACCGTTTGTCAACCCACTCCCTGAGTAAAAATTTATGACTATTTTACTAAAGATTGTCCGTGCTAAAAATCTAAGGGTGTTATAGCAGGTCAGGTCATTTTAGCGATGTCGCTATACCGAAGGCATGTCTCTATAGCAATGCACTAGCAACTTATAACCTATTTTTAATGGGTTTCGGCCTCCAATCTCCATAATGTCATTTCTAAGCTTTAGAGAGGTGATTTTCTCTTGGCTTTGGTGGAATCCTTCAATGAAGTAAGATTTTATTTCTTTTTAATAATTTTTAATCTATTCAGCTTTTATAATCATTAGAATGAGGAATTTATGATGAAATTCTTGTGGTTTAGAATCTTGGATTCATGAAATTGTGGGAAAACCCCACCCCCTGGGAACATCTATTTTCACCTAAAATTCATTTTAGATTGTGAATTAATTCTTCGTAGTATGAAATTGAGATTCACAAAAATGAAAGTTGACAATTAGGGGTCTTGATTTCAGTAAAGATGGAACCTTTAGCCAAAAACTCCATCAATAGAGTTAGGTTGAGCTTGATAAAACTATTTTGATTGTTAACTGACCCTTGGGTAATTTTGTAGATCGTAAATAAGAGTAAAATTAGTGGGTTTGGATTTTCAAGGTAATTTTTAAGGAGTAGTTGACTAATTACTCCTATAATTATTGTTTATTAGATGATTAAGCCTTCAAAAATATGAAGAAGAAGTAAGATCATCTATGGTATAGCTATTTGTTGCAGCGGCTTGGAGCCCAAGTCATCCATGGTATAGCTATTTGTTGCAGCGGCTTGGAGCCCAAGGAGGTTATGATTTATGAGTAGTAGACTGTGGTTTGATAGGAGAAATCATGATTAGGCTTGTGAGCATTGAGTTTTGATGAATAAAATATAAATTTAATGTAATAAGAGCCTAAATATGTGTTATTATGTTAATGTATGAATTCTTGATCGATTTTTTGTGTTTTCATGACTCCATGGTAGATTGTAATGTGAATAAATTGATGATTATTAGGAGATTATGGTAGCTTATAATCTAGTGACTCCTCTTTAATACCTTAAAAAAGGTGAACTTGTTATTATGTGTTTTTGGAACATGGAATATGCTTGTCGAAGTATAGTTAAGAGAATGGATTATGATAAGAGTTGGTGGCTTAACTTAAGAGCCTAAAGTCAAGTTAGGATGGGGATTCAAAAGTAAAAAGTATAAAGGTATATGACTAAAACTAGATGGTAAGTAATAAAGTTAAATAATTAGTTAATAGAGTAGGGTCTTGAAATTAGTAATAACTTGAATGTAAGGTTTGCTAGATAATAGAGAAATACCTGATTTCGATATGAATAAAGGAGGATTGCATTAATGAATGAATTACTAGATTTTGGACTTCATTTGATTGAATATGCGCTCCTAAAATGACTGGTTGAATTTAATGAATATGGATTGATAATGCTTACATGAATAAGACGAGGATTATTCTTCATAGATGCTATAATTGATGAAACCAATGATTTATATATACTTGTGACCTAGTGTGCTAATGTCTGATTATTGTTTACATAAATTAATTAACTCGAGTTGACTAATTATTTAGGTATTTTTATATTGTTGTAATGAAACTTAAGGAATGTAATTGTTAAAATATATCCTACGTACTAATCACATATAATGAGGTTATATTAAAGTCATGTTGACTGTACAAATATGATTGCTTATTCTCGTTATAGTTGTGATATTGGTTATTATTATAGGATGTACTGATATTTGAAAATCATCGCGGAATTGGTTGATATGATAAATTGGTTATCTCGGGTACCACGCTGATATAGTATATGGATAAGATCCCATCCTCTGTAGGTCATGAGTAGTGAGAAACCGCAAGATCCTTAGCATGTATGAACAAAGTATGTAAGAGTGTGACGGTTACTTGAGTGGGAAAGGTATATGATTATTTTTATTATTGATGTTTATATTCGTAAGTGGACTAAGTTATATTGTGGTTGTTGTTATGGGTTCCTTGAGTGAACAAAATTATGATGTTTCTTGGTATATTTGTGATTCTTGTATGGTCTAGTTACTTGCCATATACTTTGGAATTCTTATTGTTAGAGTCATAGTTTGTTGACTTAGATATGGTCTGAGTCATGATTTGTTGACTTGGATATTATTAGAGTCAGAGTTGTTGACTTGGTAATGGTTGGACTTGACTTCTTGTCTCTTAACTTGTACTTAACTGAAGTTGTAGAGTAACTTGAAAAGGCTAAGTGTCATAATCCTAAAGTATTTATCATAATGTGTGTTCATAGTTATATTTGTTACACGGTGATAATTATTGGTTTTCATTTATCTTTGAGGTTAACTGAGGTATAAGTGAAATAGATTGACTGAAAAACTATAGGTGTTAAACAAAAGAGAGTTAGGAGGGATGACAATGGATGTGAAGGTGATGAACGATCAACGGTAATAATAATGGAAATACTCTCAGTTAAAAATAGATAGAATAAGCGGATGAAGCTATTACGAGTTAAATTATTGTAAAAGTTATCATGTTTTACTTTCATGTTTTCTATATTATTATTATGTGATCTAACACTAGTCGGCCAATAATACCTATCAGTGTGTATTGTTTGTACTGATATTACTCTTGCTATCCCTTTTTGGGTATAGTTTGGTTGCAGGATTAGTTCATGTTTCATAGATGACATGGATAGTGATCTCTATAAGCTTTTACTCTTTTCATTCATGGTGAAAGTTATGTCCAGTTTTTTCGTTCTTAATTTAGAAGATCTTTACCTGTTTATACTAGGTCCTTGGGTAGTTTTTATTTTCTGTATTTATATAGTTGTAAAATCTTTTGTAAAAAGGATTTGGTATTATGTTACTTAATTTAAGACTTTCTCATTTATTGTTGAAAGGGTGGTAAGGGGTTCTCCTATCAAGGTAAATTATGGTAGGATCTTTTCACGACCCAAGACTACCCCTGGTCGTAACACGGTGATTAGAACCACAAGTGATCCCAAGCAACCCATGTACTGTCATACTACTTGAACAACTGATTTGTACTGTGTATACAAGCTAAACTCGTTGAGTGGTACATAATCATGAGAAAATATGAATAATTATAATACTGATAAAGCTTACAACATGATAAAACTAAAGAGAGATCTGGAATTACATATCATGACTCTGACAGACTATCTATGAAGCCTCTACTATACTGACTATAGGTAGATGGTACATGCCTCCAACTACCACTAATTAATACATTTGAATAATCAAAATATAACACATGAACTGTAATGGACTGGAGTCCCCAAAATAAGAGAATTCATCACCTACAAGGTAAATGCTGAGAACTGTCTGACCTTAATATGCGGACTACTTTTGGTACCTACATTATGAAGGATGTAGACACAAAAGCATATGTGTGGTCAGTACGTTGGAATGTACTGAGTATATGAAGACATGCACTAAATCATGAAAATACTTAAACATGTTTTAAAACTGAGGACATAAGTTATTCGCTAAAACATGCATTTAAAACCTGGCGATACGTGAAAACTGTAAGTCAGCTGAAAATAATTAGGTAAGTTGGGAAAATATTAGAGACATGAATTTTGTATGAAATTCTCATGTAAAGCTGAATATGTTGTGGAACTATACTGAGGATCATGTATGATTACTTGGTCTGAAACAATGTGATGGAAACTGACATAAAATTATGCATATAGGAACTAAAATGTAAGCCAATATAACTCGAGGATCTGAATATACAAATATACTGAGAATGAATGCATAAACATACAAAACCAAACATAAAAAGTACTGAGCTGGTCTGAATAACTGAATGACTGATGCCAGTGTGATTGAACGACTAAAATCTAAAAAAATGGATAACTAATGTCTGTATACTAAGTAGCTGATATCTGAATACTGACTAACTGATATCTGAGTACTGCATAATTAATAACTGAATACTAAATAACTTATATCTGACTACTGAGTAACTGATAGTTGAATACTGATTAACTGGTATCTGAGTACTGAGTAACTAATAACTGAATACTGATTTACTAGTATCTGTATACTGATTATATGTCATTTTTATACTGATTAACTGATATCTGTATACTGATCAAGTAAAACGGAATTATACTTAGTCTGAATAACTGGACTGAAATTATGGGATATATCATGTAACCAACATGCCCCAATGTGAGATAATTGGGGTCCAACCTGTCAATCTAGTTAGAAGGGTGTCAGTACCTTGCCACGGGTACTATCAATAGCTTCCAAAGTAGATCCACAAGGCCGAGCTGATGTCTCGAAGGACTAGGGAGTCACCCTCTACTGGAAGGTGATTTTATGAGATATGTGTCAACCCTCAACTGGCAGGAAAACATCTCAAACCTATGTTGGATACATAGTTTTGGAACTCAGGGATTGCTACAAAGGGTCACACCCTCTACTGGCAGGTGATCTTGCATCCCTGGGTTTTCTCAGTGCTAAATCCTACTCCCAACTGAACTGATACTGGTACTGACTTAAGTTCAATTGAACATAAGAATTGATAGTGTTCAACATAATCATAACAACTGAGTATACTGATAAGACTTATGGTTTAACCAACTTATTACTTGGAAATCTAAAATATGAGTAAACACATTGGTATCAGGTGTTCATAACTCGCCAGTACTGAATGATACTTTAAAAATGGTAACATCATTAAAACATTGGTTGTAAATCATAATTTGGGGGACCCAAAATATAATGCGCTTGAATAACTGCTAACCTCATGAATTTCAACATGGAGATAAGTTAATCTTGAGAGAATATCATGTTCACATGACTAAATACATGAATTTGACAACTCTAATTAGTATTGACCAAACATGATATGTAAGTTTGGAGTTTAAATCATATAGAATCATAATTCACATAAATAACTAGTAGCATGACTTGAATGTAAAATTAATGAGAAAACATGGATAATTTCTTGAATTTCACTTAATTAAATCATAGTAAAGAGTAAAAATTCATACTCAAACCAAAAAAAGGATTTTTTGGGGACTCAATGGGTGGAAGGAATCCATTGATGAATACCCCACATATCTTAATGGTTAAATTCTTGTGGAAGGCTTGAACTTGAAAACTTGAACTCTTGAATTCTAAGGAGGAGGAGCTTGAATTCTTTGTCTTAGTAAAGGGGAGTGTTTCTACGTGAGTAGTTTTCAGGATAATGGGAAAATACCCTTATTAGAGTTATAAGTCATGTTTTGGATGACTAGGGTTGAGGGAAAAAGACCAAATTACCCCTTGGACTCTTTAATCATGAAGCTGGAAATACAACGCCTCCGCATAATTGACCTTATAGCAGGGGAATAGCCTACGTGGTCTGGACCCTAGCATGAGGGAATAGCCTCCGTGGAACGGACCCTATTTTAGGGGAATATCCTATGTGACGTGTCCCTATTGCGGAGGCTCACTGCCTTAGTGGTCCAAACATGCCCCGAATCCCGTTCAAAATTTTCAAAACTCTTTCGAGACATACCTTTAACATCCCTAAACATGTTTCAACTCAAAAGCCAACATCTCGAGTTCGGGAAGGCCAAAATAAAATCCAAAAAATCTTGGGGTCCTGAAAATGACTAAGTCCTCAATACTTAGTGAAAATTTCAAGTCTTGAACCCCTTAAACATGCAACCAAAAGCTGAGTTGAGCTTAGAATCTATGGGGTATTACAAATCCCTATAATATGCTAATTTGGGTCATGACACTATACCTCCAAAATTGAGTTAGAATATAATTAAATCATTTTGGAAAATACTTAACAAAACTATCAATGATCTTCACAGTTATGAATAATTTATCCCAATTGCAAGAAACCTGAATTTAGCTCATATCAACAATTATAAACATCACAAATATAAATTCACCTCACAAATGCTATATATCCCAACACAAATAGACCATTGCAATGTAAGCCTTCCTTGACACTTACGACACACTAATCACAATTGTGATGACACCAAACATCAGGTAGACAACAATCAAACCCAATCCTAAATCACAGAATTAATCCTTGAAACTCATTTAAAATCTTTATAATACAAATTAAATATGTAAATAGGTCCTAATATAGCTTTTGGGATTGCTGAAATTATAAAATCACCAATTTGATTTCATCTTGACAAATATTGATTATTAGCAACTCAATTGCAACATATATCAATGTAATGACCCTCCAGATTATTTTCTACATTTACACATATCTCTGTCATTTAGATCTTTCCTATAGCTATCCCAAATTATTTACGATTTCTTGGAGCTGACAGTTTAGTTACCAGGTAGTTTATTTGTTTTTTAGAACCAATTTTCTATTTTGGAAGTCTATACTAGTAAGAATTGACTATCGAGTGAAAAAATAAGGTTAAAAACATCATAGCTAATTCTAATAGTTTCACCAGCTCCATAACATCGATTTTAGGTTAGGAGACCTTTGGTTCGGGTCTCAAGACTTCTGGACTTATTTTGGGCTATTAGTAAAAAAATTGATAAAAATGGCCCTTGGATATGGGCCCCAACTTTCATCGAAATAACCTTGGATTAAAATTTTGAATACGTCACAGAGTCTAGAATATTAAATTTATAGAGTAGTATAGTTTGCTTGCATTTATGGGATTCTGAATGAATTTTGAGGGGTCAATGGAAACTTGGAATTTTTCCAAGTTTTAGCTAGTGCATTTGCTAAAGTGTCTCTTTGGTTGCTTTTGCGACCATGGATTGCACAGTTGATCCACTATAGTGGTGTCCATCCTCTAAAACATATGTTGCTTTAGCAGAAACCTATTGCTTTAGCGAAAGTCTAGGCCAGCGGGTACCGCTTTAGCAGTACTTGGCCACTTTAGCAATGACCACTTAAGAGGTCAAGTGGCCACTTAAGAGGTCAAGTGGCCACTTAAGAGGTCAAGTGGCCACTTAAGAATCTCCTTAAAGGCCTTTAAATGCCTCTTTTGACTAATTTTTTCCCCATTTTTACAATTCTTAAGAGCTTGAAGCCCTAGAAAGTGTGGGAAATTGGGAAAGTGTTTATTGGGAGATTTAAGGGTGTTTGTAAGTTTGGATTACTCTTTTTCTCGTTGAAACATGGAAAGCTTCTGTTTAATTCATGGTTAAATTTTTCAATTTAAACCCAAATCCATAAACCCTTTTTGGGTTGATTTTATCATTGTTTGAGCTTAGAAGTTACCCAATGTTGAGGGTAATTGTTCCTTGAACATTGAGGGACATGTTGAAGGTTTTGAAAGTGTGATTCGTCAAGCAAGTCCCACATGGGATTTTTACTTTATTTTAGATCCAAAGCATAAAAATGTAATATGGGTATCATTGCTCTCATATTAATAAGTAGATTACCATTTTAATAGTATGGCATCGTGTGAAAGCTTCTTGAAAGGGTAAATTAATAATTTATTAGACTTTATTTGGTGTTCAGGTAGGCTAGGTTTACTCTTCTCCTATATTGAGCTTAATTATAGTATAAATATGATAATATTCTAGCTTTGAGTTTGAAATTAGGCCTTGGAGTTATATTTAGTGTGAATTGGATCATTTAGGTGGTTTAGAGTCTGTGATTAGGCATAATTGACTTAGTTACTCAATTGTTTATGTAGAATTACTATATTAGGACTCAATGAAACTTATTTAGCTTTTTGTAGTGCAATTTGACACCATATCCTAGTTTGGGTAGGTTTTACCTTGGAATAGATTATCGAGGTTAGAAGTGGGTCCCTCCAGCCAACCTTAGGCCAAGACTACTATTAGCTCCTTGTAGACTGAATAGTCATGTTACATTATCTTATTTACTTTTTTTAGCCCAAGGAGATTTTAGGCATATGTTGGTTTATTCTAGATTGATTCTTGAGAGATGATAGTACTGGTTCAAGTCTGGTGATTCATGACATGGAGACCGGTTCAATTTTGGCATTGGGCATTCACGATATTAGTTCCAGTTCAAGTCTAGCATTGAGAGGTTATTTATGAAGATTTTTTTATGGTATGAAAGTATCCACGGTTATGATTTTGAGACGTGGTTAATTTACATAATTACGATTATTACTTTTCCTCGATTTCACCTTCAGGCTTAATGGGGCCCGTATTAGGTTATTTACTTTATTGAATCTTTTGCCTTATGAGGACCAATTATGTAAAGATAGTTATGCATTACTTTAATATTGTTATTATTTTGGTTATTTTTTACAATATGGAGCGTAAATCCATGTTTTCCCTTTCTCCCTAGACATAGATTATTTATATCGCATTTTATTATATTCATATTATAATTTATCTCTGTCGGTCAATGATGCCTATTGAGTACCCATGACTTTGTTTACTCATACTATACGTATTTACCTTTTTGGTGCAGATCTAAATACTAGCTTCTGTCATTGACGCTATTATGGTGTTGGTCAGAGTTCGGAGATAGGGTGAGCTCTCGGAGCCAGAGTTGACCTTTTCTCTATCTTTTATTTTTGGTATAGTTGCTTTATTTTTGAGAATTTTGTATATTTTACCTTGATGTACTCGTATTCATTTATATTAGAGGCTCTTGTACCAACTTTACTAGGTCGTAGGATGACAACCTTTATCTTATTCCTCTTTATTTATGCTATTGTCTTTATAATTTATGTATTGTAATTTAGTTATTTGCATAATTCCGATATTTATACCTTTTTTCCACCAATTATCCCATTGTTTTGGGCTCCGGGGCTATGGTTGGCCTTACCTACTGGTGGGGTAAAGTAGGTGGCCATTAGAGTTCTAGGCTCACTAGTATTATTGGTATAAGAGGAGGTGTCTAGTAGAGTCTCACGGATTAGAATGATGACATCTGTTTATTATCTTCAGGAGGCTCTAGGACAATCTTAGGAGATCTTCACTTCCTTCCCTTATTTTGAGCTAAGAGTCTGAGTTGGTTTATAAAATTCACTTGGTTTTACTCTTTTGTGGATATCTAGTATGTGTTCTACTACTAAACGAGATGAGCACCCCAAGTCTGCGACTAGGGATCCTATCGGAGTAGGTGGGTGACCTAAATATCGAGGACAACTGAAATATGCAGACCCACGTAGAGATTGATGCTCCATGGAAACACATAACATTCAATGCTTAAAACAAAGAATTTGTGCTTGGACTTAGGCCATTTTGAGGGATATGATGTATTTTTGTGTATTGTTGCAGGTGAAGGAGGTTAACATTGGTCTTAGAATGAAAAATTGAAGAACAAGTTCTGAAAATGGAGAAGACTGACCATCTTACAAGTCTAGCTTATGAGTCATCAAGTCATCATATGACTCATAGCTATCTCATAACCAAAACAGTAGCAAGAGTCAAGGTGGGCTAAGTAAAGAAGGACTAAGACTAGTGACTATGAACTGTAAGATATGGCTACGAGTCATGAGGAGCAGTCATAAAGAGAGAAAAAGATAAGGACAAAATTCAGAGTTGAAGTTATAGAAGACTATGAGTCATATGATCTGATTATAGCTCATAAGGATAAGCCGTGAAAAGGCCAGTGTTCAAAGCCCTGAAAATCTAAGGCTCAAGTGATGATGAATGAAGGACATGAGTCATAAGGACTGAATACGACTCGTGGTAATGAATTGTAAGGTCAACATATGATTGAAGCCCTGAAGATCAGTTACTGGAGTGCTTACGACTAGTACTGTATGACTCGTAAGAAGTCCTTACAAGTGGACTACAGGAGTCGTAACGAGTGCCATCATACTTTTTCTATTATGCTTTTATTAGGATTTCTTTATTATTTTGAGACATTATAAATACCTTAGGGTTATTTCTTTATTAGACTAGGCACTTTTACATTACTTTTGATACTTTTAGCATAATTTGATCATAGAGATTTTATTCTTGAGATTTTGGGTTTTTATTCAATTGAATACTTTGGATTTTCTCTTTTTCATTATTGTGAAATTAATTACATATGTTCTTTATTGATTATCATGGGTTGTTGCATGAACATGAGTAGCTAATCTCCTTGACTAGGGTTGTCAAAACCATGGCAGATTAGCTATGTAAGGGAAGTAGGATATTCATTTACTGTTGTTGTATGTATTGCCATCCTTTTCATGTTTATTGAACTCAAGCTGCTGTAGAGGCATGTGTATTACCTATATTCGAGATTATCCTCACAAGGGAGTTTGAGATTTGGAAAAAGAGACTACAATAGTGATCCGAGGTACCAACCCTCGTCTAATCAACTCGAGACTCAAAAGGTGAGAGTTGTACTGAGGTTAAAGACAAGGTACAATAAGGAAACACCCTAATACTCACAAGGTAAAGGGTGAAATCTATCAATACGTTCGCAAGATGATTGATAGTACATAGCTTGTCAATTTTGCATGTAGAGTAGGAGGTTAGGTGAATTGAGTACGAGAATTTTACGTAGTTGTGAAGCTAGGGGGAACACATTCCTAATGTTCCTCTTATAATTTTTACAAACTCAAGCATTCAAGTTCTGCTACTATTTACTTTTGACTACAAATTCTCCTCTTTTACTTTTCTGCATTGCTCGTGGATTTTGTCAAGTTTGACATACTGTTCAACGTTTTTCCTATGGGTTAGACCATAACCTAGTTTAGGTTACTATATTTGACATTGACCGCAACATACTTATTTGGAGGTTAGTTTTGGGCAACATCAAATTTTGGCATCGTTGCTGGGAAGACGGTGTGAATTATTGACTAAAGTTTGTTAAGTTTGTGAGTTTTATTTTTTGTTCTTGATTTGGTATACACCGGTGTATTCCAAACACTAGGAGTCAAGGAAATACCTTACTCCTACTAGATCCATAGCCTAAAATAATCTCCAAACACCAAGAAAGATGAAAGAGAGAGTAAGAGTTGTTCCACCTGAAGAGGGTAGTGATGATCCAAATACAGTACCTCCTCATGTTCCAGGTGACCCACAGAATGTTGCTGGTAGACAAAAGGAGAACTTATTAGTGGAAGCAGCCTAGGAGGCATGGATAGCTAAAGAGCCTAGGTTAGCTTAACATGCAGATTTAGCCAGGCTATGACAGGTGGTCGAGCGTCAAGATAGAGTTCAAAGAGGAAGAGATTCAAGGATCCCTGCATATCAGCATTTTCAACTAAATGATGAGTACGAGGACATATGATATATTGACCCTACTGAGACAGAAGCCATCATTTCTCCTGCTTTTTCCCCCAATGTTAAATTTGACATTACTAGTGCAATGAGCCATTTGCTAAACTTGAATGGTATGTTTCCGAGATCAGCGATAGATGATGCGAACATGTATCTATCTAATTTTACTGGGATCTATACATTGTATACTATTCTGGGGGTGAAATAGGAAGCTTTGAGGTTAAGGTTATTCCCATTTTTTGCTAATTAGAGAAGCATCACTATGGTTAGGGGAACTTCTGAGAGGTTTAATCACTACTTGGTATGAGTTGTGAAGATAATTTTTTAACAGGTTCTTCCCTCCGACAAGGATGCTACAGTTGAAAGATGAAATTTACTATTTTAGACAACTACCTGCAGAATCCATATATGAGGCATGGTTTAGGTTAAAAAAGAAGCTGATCATGGTACCTAATCACAGAATTACAGGGTCTAATTTGTTAGAAATCTCTAATATATCCCTGAATGTCAGTTCAAGAGAAATGGTAGATACAATTTCAGGAGGTACATTTATGCATCTTCACTAGGATACTGCGAAGATATGCTAGACAATATTTCTATGACTAATTAAGGTTGGCACACTAGAGATACTGAGAGATGTGCAGGTACATATGCTATTGGAGTAGCTAATGATTATGGAGTTTGTCATGATTTGGTAGTGCAAGAGGTTTCCCAACTTCAGACAGACATTGGGCTTCTTAAAAATAATTTACAACAATGAGTTTTGAGAAAGTAAATGTAGTAGGGGAACAAGGTTCTACTTCTAGAACTTACAAGATCGAGTTTGAAGAGGAAGTAAAGTATCTTAATCATCAGTTGGCCGATTTCTAAGCCTAAGAGCAAGGGAATCAAGGTCGAAAGTATTGCAATAATAGATACCGGGATAGTATTGGAAACCGAGATGGTGAATGAAGATACAAGGATGACTACAAAGAGAAGAGTGGAAGATATTTCCCCCTAGGTAGTCGGGATACCGAGTCTAGAATGGATAAAATATTATCGTAATTAGTCAAAGGCCAAGAAAGTTAAGAGAGTTGTCTTAAAAAGATTAAGGTAGACCTATCAGGGCTAAATTAGTTAGAAGGTTGAGTCATATACTATAACAATCAAATAACTAGAGCAGCAGTATGGCCATGTCGGACATATTGAATCAAAGGTAGCCTGGAACTCTTCCTAGTATTATAGTGCAGAACCCAAAGAATGATAGTCATTTCCATGCCATTACCACTCGGAGTGGAATAACCACCATGGATCCGCCCGTGCCTACTTTGACAGTCAAAGAATGAGAATGATCCCGTTGATGTTGAGGTCAGTATCAAGAAAAATAAAGGAAAGGATAAGGTTGAAGAGCCTGTTTTGAAGACTATCCTAAGACCTCTCCCTTCTTTTCCTTAGATATTGAAAAAGAGGCAAGAAGAGGGTAAATATCAGAAGTTTTTATCTTTGTCAAAGGATCTGTCCGTCAACTTTCCACTTATAGAGGCATTGGAACAAATTTCTGGCTATGCAATGTTCATGAAGGATTTAGTCATAAAGAATCGGACAGTTAGTTATGAGCCAACTGACAATATGCATCACTATAGTACTGTTGCTACTATATTGTTGGTAGATAAAAAGGAGGATCCTAGTGCTTTCACCATCCCTTGCACTATTGGATCTTTTAACTTTGTTGGGGCACTATGTGATCTAGGTTCTAGTATTAATCTTTTGCCACTAGTGGTGTTTAAGAAGTTGGGGTTGGGAGAACCCAAACCCACATCTATGAGACTAGTGATGGCAGACCAGATGGTGAAAAAACCAGTTGGTGTTCTATGTGATGTATTGGTAAAGGTGGCTTCTTTCATCCTTTCTTCTAATTTTGTGGTACTAGATTGTGAAGTGAACTTTTAAGTTCCAATTATTTTAGGCAGGACATTCCTAGATACAGGAAAGACTTTGATTGATGTAGATTTAGGACATTTGATGTTCAGACTCAATAATAAGAAGGTGATATTCAATGTATGTCAGTCCATGGGACATTCGGATGAATTAAAGGTAGTATCTGTGATTGATGTTTTTGACAAGGAGATGGTCTCATTCCATGATCTTGATGCTGTAACTAATTAGGATGATACTTTTGTGGTTGTTCCTATTAAAGAATGGCTTTGTGTTGAAGCATTAGCAATAGTAATTAAGAACTTCAACAACGATGGTATTGATGACTATGATGAGATGGTATGTGAACTTAAGGTGAATGGTTCGTATAATTTTTCACTAAGAATCTTGATCTGGATATGAAAAGTAGAACCACTCTACCTGCTCAACCATCTATTTAGGAAGTATCAGTCTTAGAGTTGAAGGCCCTCCCTTCTCATTTGTGATATACATTTTTTGGGGCCAAAAACACTTTGCCAGTAATCATTGCAGCTGATTTAATACAGACAAAAGTGGAAACTTTATTTTCAGTGCTGCAGAGATTCAAAAGGGCCATTGGTTGGTACATTGAAGATATTATGGGTATCCCGCTTGGTCTTTGTACTCACAAGATCCAACTTAAATCGGATTGTGTTCCAAATATAAAACATCAGCACCAGTTTAATCGTCCTATGCATGAGATGGTGAAGAAATAAATAATCAAGTGGTTAGATGCTAGTGTAGTGTATCCCATTTCTGATAGCTAGTGGGTCAGTCTAGTAAAATGTGTTTCGACGAAGGGCGATATTTCTATTGTGCCTAGTGAGAATAATAAGCTAGTGCTAATGAGGCCAGTCATAGGATGGAGAGTGTGCATGGATCATTGGAAAATGAATACATGGACCCATAAGTACCAATTCCCCATGTCTTTCATAGAAGGTTATTCGGGTTATTACCAAATTACTATTGCACCTGAAGACCAAGAGAAGACAACCTTCACTTGTCCTTATGGGACCTTTGTATTCAAACGTATGCCATTTAGGTTTTGTAATGCTCCAACAATATTTTAGAGATATATGATGTCAATATTCTCTGACATGGTCGAAGACACCATTGAAGTATTTATGGATAATTTTTCGATAGCTGGTGATTCTTTTGATGACTGCCTAGTTTACTTTGCAAACGCTCTTCGTAGATGTTGATGTGTGAGCAGATGCTAACACATTTGAGACTTTTAACTAAGAATAATTGTAAAGTCTTAAGAAACTTTTATCGTTTTTGATTTTTTTTTTGTTTGATATTATAGTAAAAGTCAAGATACAAGAGAACCAACAATAATGGAAGTAAAAAAGTTGATTTCTGAGAAAGTAGAGAGGGAAGTATAGCTAATGACATGTCTGATAAGTCGTCAGCCTTGTGATAAGCTATCAGAGTTGCCGTTAGCTGTAGACAGAGAATGGGATTTAGCTGGAATTCGTGACGACATCTGTGATAGGCCGTCAGAAGTGTGATAAGCCAGCCGTCAGGCTCGTCGTTAGGCTTAGACAAAGAATAGGCTTCAGCTGGAATTTGTGACGACATCTGTGATAGTCCATCAAAAGTGGAATAAGATGCCACGTCTCATCGTCAACCTAAGGCAGAGATTGTCAAAAGTGAAGAGGAGCTGACGACATTCCTGATAAGTCGTCAGACTACTGATAAGACGTCACACACGTCGTCTCCTGTCCGAGAAAATACTGCGATCTATGATTTTGTTTCCATAATTAGGCTAAAGTATTTAAAGTATATGATAGGATTTTCTAAGAAAAGAGGTGGGGAAACGGACGTTTTGAGAATCTTTTCACTCTAGTTTTCTGACTTGAACTTTACAATTATTTTTGGAGAGATTATTACAATTGTTTTAGGATTTTCTACTGTGAATCAAATCTGAGAAACACTTGTTTCTATTCATCTTGCTGTAAGTTCATTTATCAAACTATGAATTCAAATTTTTGTCTTGATTATTTTATTATGAGAAGCTAAATTCCCTTAACCCGAGTTGTGGGATCTATGGGTTTGGGTTTGTAACGTAACTAAGTGTTCAAGATTCTAACAGTGGTAGAAACTTCTTGTTAATTCCATTATTTTATACTCTGACTATTGGTTGCAAAAAATAGGCCTTGCTTACTTGTGATTTGCTTAAGATAAGAAATCAACCCTAGTAAGAAGAGAATTATCCACAGGGACTTGGGAGCATCAAACTTCCATTTAATAATTAATGTTGTAACAAGATTAATTAACTTAAGATAACATTCTGTTATGAAATATAAATTCCCTAAGTTTGAGAGAATTAGGTGGTTAAATGTCTAAATAGGTTGAGAAACATTTAGACATAACTTCGACAAAGATAGTATGTTGTTCCTACCTACCACAAGAATCTTGAACCGTTATTAGAGTTTGTCGAATCCCAACAACCATAGTGAACATAACTCTGGTTTTCCTTATCATATTGATTTAAAACACTGAATTAAGAAGTAATTATTTATTACCTTTCCAAAAAACCCTATTCACAGGAAACTGATAACTATCAGTTGATTAACCCACAGATAACTTAAATTCACACCTTATTCCCTGTGGGATTCAACCCCAACCTAGTTGGGTTATATATTGACAACGATCTGTTACATTCTCGTAAGAGAGGTGTAGTTTGAGTGTTATCAAAAAATAGCGTCGTTGCCGTGGAGTACGGTTGTAAATTAAAGTTGTGTGCGCTAATTGACTGTTAGTCAAGTTTCCTAGTTTTAAATTTATTTGTTGTTTTTGTTTACTGCTGGAATTTTGTGGTGCATGCCAAGAAACAGAAGTTTTGGAGAACCATTATTACTATTTAATCCGAAACCATAACTTATCGGCAGAATGGCAGACCAGCAACAGGCTGACAGGTTAGTAGCCGTAGCTAGAGCTCAGGTGAATGTACAGAATGACGGTCAAAAAGTACGGCATCCAAATCCTGAGGATGACGACTTGGGAGACAAGGAGTTTCTTAAACCTGGTAACCCAAGGTGTGCAGAGCAAATAACTGCACCAGTACAAGGTAATGTTAACAAGAACTGTCCGTTCTGAGGAAGGCAAGATCACCAGCCAGTCCAGTATGACTTCAATGATGATGATGGAATGGATGGAGCAGGTGCAATGGGTGAAATTATTCCTCTACGGAAAGCACCTGGGGAAAAATTCAACATTACGAGTACTATGATTCAACTCCATAATCTGAAGGGGTTGTTTGGTGGCCTTCCTGGGAATGATCAGAACTTGCATCTGGTGAACTTTGTCACTATTTGTAAATCTTTTGATAACCCAGGAGTGGGTCAGAATGCTATCCGTTTGAGATTGTTTTCGTTGTCTCTGTCTGGGGAGGCAACATAGTGTCTTAATGAGATGACACCCGATTCTATAACCAACTGGAGGCAGTTGAAAGGAGCTTTCCAAGAAAGGTTCTTTCCACCTTCCAGGAGGGCATAGTTGAGGGATGAGATCAATAACTTTAGACAGCTCCCAACTGAAGCCTTGCATGAAACTTAGGAGACATTAAAAAGAAGTTGATGCAGTGTCCGAACCACAACATGATGGACATATACTTAATGGAGACTTTGTACAGGGCTCATAACTCTGTGACAAAATCGATTGTAGATAATGCTGCTGGAGGTTCATTTATTGATGTTACATTCCTAGAGGCTTTAGAAATGCTTGAGAGAATGATCAAACAGAATCGAGCATGGCATACCAGGGACTCTGTGGTAGCAAGCCTCACTGTTTCTATTGGTATGACTGTGGAATAATGCAGAAGAGACGAGGAGCGTGATCAAGACATGGCTCACCTAAAAATGCAGATGGACTTGATAACCAAGCATTTACTATCAGGTAAAACTAAGAAAGTGAAGGCTATAGGATCGCAGAGCAAAGTAGAGTCTGATTCAGAAGAAGAGGTAAACTATGTAAATAATCGGGGGGGTTTTCGAGGCAATAGCCAATGAAATAAAGGTCGGACTTATTATGACAAGGCTGGATATAAGAACCAGGAGCAAGGTAATATGAGGAGAAATAATGATAGGAGCGGGTTATATGTCCCTCCTGGAAATCATAAAACTGCTACAATAATTTCTAAAAAGATGTCCCTGTAGGACATGATGGCTAAATTATTAAAGGAAGTGGAGACTACCAACTCAGGGGTGACTACCATGAAGACCGATTTGTCCTCTATAAGTCAGTTGGTAAATTTGCACTCCACTTCGATCAAATAGCTGGAACATCAAATGAGCCAACTCTCCACAGCACTAAACCAGAGAAAGAGTGGAATGTTACCAAGTGATACGGTTCAGAATCCTTAAAGTGATGGCTCATGTATGGTAATTACCACTAGGAGTGGTAAAATATTACCTGGCCCTTCTGTGGGCAAAAGTTTGATTGAAGATGTGACTGAAGCAGATGATGAACCCAAAGAAGAATGTCCAGTGGAGTCTGGGAAGCTAGATGGTTCTGATGATGCTTCAAAACAAGGAAAAGAGAAGGAAAAGAAATTAGTAGTGAAAAATCTCCCAATACCACCACCTCCCTTTCCTCAAATATTGAAGAAGAAGGTTGACGACACAAAATTTAGTAAATTCATGGCAATGTTGAAGCAGTTAACAATAAATGTGCCTTTGGTGGAGGCACTCGAGCAAATGCCAGGGTATGCTAAATTAATGAAGGACCTTGTGAGTAAGAATAGAGCAGTGAGCTATGAACCAGAGGATAATATCCATCATTGTAGCGCTATTTCTATGAGGTCCTTGGTGAAAAAGAACGCAGACCCAGGAGCATTCACTATTCCTTGTACGATTGGGTCTCTAGAATTCGCTAAGGCCTTATGTGATCTGGGAGCGAGCATTAATCTGATGGCGATGGTTGTATATAAAAAGCTAGGTTTAGGAAATCCAACACCCACCAACATGTGACTCGTGATGGCGGATAGGTTAGTAAAATGACCTGTTGGTATTTTGTATGATTTATTGGTAAAGGTAGCTAGCTTCATATTTCCTACAGATTTCATTATTATGGATTGTGAGGTGGACTTCGAGGTGCCCATAATCATGGGTCGACCTTTTCTCATAACCAGAAGTGTGTTGATTGATTTGCGAGCTAATGAGCTCTTATTTAGGATGAATGATGAGGTGGTGCAATTTGATGTCTTCCAATCAATGAAGCAGCATAAAGTAATGAGTGTGTTCTCAATTATTGATGTATATTATAAGGATGAGTAGGAGGTGTCAATAGAGGAGAAACTTGTTGTCGAGCCTTTAGCAGCAGTTCTGATGAATTTTGATCGTGAACGTATTGAGGAGTATGAAGAGATTGTTTGTGCGTTGTCAGGAATGGGTTCTTACTCTTATGCTCCTAAGAAGCTAGATATTGATCTTTCTAATTGACCAACACCACCGACTAAGCCATCCATTGAAGAGCCACTGGTGTTGGAATTGAAGAAACTGCTAGGGCATTTAAGGTACATATTTTTAGGCAACAGAAACACGCTACCCGTTATTATTGCAGCTAATTTAGTCGAGAAACATGTAGAAGCACTTATTTTAGTACTTCAGAGGTACAAAAGAGCAATAGGATGGACTATTCCAGATATTATTGGTATTCCCCCTGGCATCTGCACGCATAAAATACAACTTAAGAAAGATTATACTCTAACCATCGAGCACCAGCGTCGTCTTAAATCACCAATACAAGAGGTGGTTAAGAAGGAAATTATTAAGTGGTTGGATGCATGAGTGGTTTACCCTATTTCTGATAGTAAATGGGTGAGCCCAGTTCAATGCGTGCCCAAAAATGAGGGTATAAATGTTGTTGCAAATGAAAGGAATGAGTTGATTCTACTCAGGCCTGTGGATGGGTGGAGAGTTTGCATGGACTATCTCAAACCAAACTTATGAACTTTGAAAGACTACTTCTCGATGCCCTTTATGGACCAAATGCTTGATCGATTGGACAGAAGAGGGTGGTATTGCTTTTTGGATGGTTATTTAGGATATAACCAGATCCATATTGCTCCTGAAGATCAGGAGAAGTTGACATTCACTTGCCTATATAGAACCTTTGCATTTAAGAGGATGCCGTTTGGGCTATGCAATGCACCCACTACTTTTCAATAGTGCATGATGCCTATTTTCTCAGATATAGTAGAGGATACCTTAGAAGTATTTATGGATGATTTCTCTGTGGTGGGAGATTTGTTTGAGCTGTGTTTGGCAAACCTGAGTATGGCCTTGCAATGATGTGTTGAATTCAATTTGGTACTTAATTGGGAGAAATGCCACTTTATGGTAAAGAAGGACATCGTTCTCGGGCATAAAATTTTAGAAAAAAGGATAGAGTTTGATTGAGCCAAGGTTGAAGTTATCGAGAAACTACCACCTCCTATTTCAGTGAAGGGAGTGCGTAGTTTTCTTGGACATGCTGGCTTTTATCAAAGGTTTATAAGAGACTTCTCGAAGGTTACAAATCCACTTTGCACACTTTTGGAGAAAAAAGTGAAGTTCTCCTTCGATGATAATTACTTGAAGGAATTTGAACGCCTTAAAAAGAAGTTGGTCGAGGCCCCTATCATTGTTGCACCGAACTGGTAAAAACCATTTGAGATCATGTGTAATGCAAGCGGTGTTGCCCTTGGAAATGTATTGGGATAAAAGAAGGACAAACTGTTTCATTCAATATATTATACCAGCAAAGAATTAAATGCAGTGCAAAAAAACTACACCGTCACTGAACAGGAACTCCTAGATGTAGTGTATGCTTTTGAGAAATTTAGGGCTTACCTGTTTGGGACCAAGGTGGTGGTCCATACTGACCATGCAGACTTGAGGTATTTGATGGCTAAGAAGGATACAAAACCAAGGATGGTTAGATGGGTGTTTCTTCTACAAGAATTTTACTTTGAAGTCAATGATAGGAAGGGTTGCAAAAACCAAGTTACAGATCATCTGTCTAGAATGAAATGTGAGCAGACAGCTAGTGATGAAATGGAGATTAATGATGCATTTCCTGATGAGGAGATCTTGGCTTCTCTATGGAGAAAATGCCTTGGTACACTGATTTTGCAAATTATGTTGTGAGTGAGGTCATTCCAAAAAACCTTTCTTTCCATGAAAGAAATAAATTCCTTCATGATGTGACACATTACTTCTAGGATGAGCCGTATCTTTTTTGGAGATGTACTAACAATATTATAAGGAGATGTGTGCCATAAGTGGATGCATTGTGTATATTGGAAGCATGTCATGCTTCCCCAGTTGAAGGTCACCAATCAGGTGACCGAACGGCTAGAAAGGTGTTGCAGAGTGGATACTATTGGCCAACGTTGTTCAAGGATGATCATGAGTTTGTTCTGACATGTGACCAATGTCAGAGGCAGAGGTCGATCTCCAAAATACATGAGATTCCTTTGACTAAGATGCTTGAAGTGGAATTATTTAACGTATGGGGCATCGATTTCAAGGGTCCTTTTGTAAACTCGTATGGGATGAAGTATATTCTAGTTGTTGTTGATTATGTCTCAAAATGGGTCGAAGCTGTTGCCTTATCTGATAATGAAAGAAAGAGGGTTGTTTCTTTTCTCAAGAAGAACATCTTCTCTCGCTTTGGAGTACCATGTACTATTATAAGTGATGGAGGATCTCATTTTTGAAACTAAGTGTTTCGAGCTGCCTTAGCAAAATATATTTTGAAACAGCATAGAGTATCCACTTCATATCACCCACAAACTAGTGGGCAAGTGGAGGTGTCAAATCGAGAGATTAAAGCTATCCTAGCCAAAACGGTGAATGTTAGTCGGCAAGACTGGTCTTAAAAGCTCGATGATGCCTTGTGGGCATATCAGACCGCTTTCAAGACACCCATTGGCATGTCACTATTCCAGTTAGTCTATGTCAAAGCATTCCACTTACTAATAGAGCTGGAGCACAAGGCTTTATGGGCACTCAAAAGGTTAAATTTGAATTGGAAGAAGGCAGCAGAGCTAAGACTAGGACAATTGAATGAGATGGATGAATTCCGTCTTAGGGATTATGAAAGAGCAGACCTATACAAAGAATAGATGAAGAAGTATCATGATTTGATGATCGAGAAACGATATTTCCAAAAAGGTGACTTGGTGCTTCTGTTCAATTCCAGACTCAAACTGTTCCCAGGTAAGCTTAAATCCAAGTGGTCAGGCCCGTTCAGAGTTAGTCAAGTCTACTCATCTGGAGTAGTAGAACTTGAAAATGAAGACGACAGCATCTTTAAGGTTAATGGGCAATGACTCAAACTTTATATCAGTCCAAAAGACTCAATGAAAAGTATTGCTACTATCTATCTCGATAAAATCTGAAGTAATCGAGATACCTAAGTTGTGCCGCAATGTTAAATCAGGCGCTACATGGGAGGCAACCCATGATCCTTGTGCTTGATCTACTCCAGGTATACCCTAACCCTTAGTTCAGTTTTTCTTTGATTTTAAGTTGAGGGTGTTGGTTGAGTTGTTGTTGTAACATTTTTTAGTTGACTAGGAGAAATACAAATACCTAAGGCAGTTAACGTGGTTTTGTTATTTTGTGAACACCTCTCAAATGGTCATATTATTTAACTGTGTGATTTGCATCTAATGTAACCACTATGCATCTTGTTATGGTATCAGTTCTTGTGACTTGATAATCATTGCTAAACAATTGCATAAACTGGATAACTAGTAACTTGTGATATACAAGTGTGCCATGTGCGTGTGAGATCTTACTTAGTTCCCTTTGTATGTTGAATCCAAAACTTGCCCGGTTAGTCTTACCTAGATTGAAGGATAGGGTTAGGAAATGATCATAGGCCATTTTGATATTAGCCACTTTTAGCCTAAATGACCTTCCCTGTATGCATAATATCCCTTGATCCCTATTTTGATCATGAATGGTTTATTTCTTTTTTATGATACCTATCACCGTCTCATTTATATCATAATGAACCTGTTTTGGCATTGGACCTCCTTGGACACTATGCACCTTGACTTAGGCAAATGGCCTAAGTTGAGGGTGGATATCCTAGGGGTGCGTGATGTAAAATGAGTATGAAGAAAGGTAGAATAAAATAAAACAATAAAAGTTGGGTGCGGTGGAAAAGAACAAGAAAAGAAAAGTTGTGAAAAAAAGAAGTGATTGTAGGAAAAACCGCACCCATCCTGAATATGTGTGATCAAGAAAAGATAAGAATAGAAATAGGTTAATAAGTGAGACCCCAGAAGCTAGTGTAGTGTTAAGGAAGCTTAGTCACTTTAAATATCATCGAGTATTATACCATCCCCTAGCCTACATTACAAGCCAAAGAGAAGACCTATAGTGATCCTAGCTGACCTGTCTAAAAATCTTGGTAATGAAAATAAGGGCAAGCCTATGGTATTTAGCATACATTGATTGGAACTTCATTTTGAGAGTGAGTGTCTTTTGATTGTCCCCATGGTTACATATGAGATGTCTGATATAAGTGGAGTGGGACTTCTTTGTAGTGAGGTCGCACTGGTTACGTTACTAGTTAATAACTTGTTTGGATAGTGTAATATTGGTACATGCATGGTTGTTGTTGTTGAATTTATGCTATATCTGGATTCATGTGTGTCGGATTGTTGTTCTTCAATAATATGCACAGTTGTTGTTTTAAATTAATTGACCTTGGACATGGTGAAGATGTGTTTGAGATAATATGGATGGTTGATTGTCGAATGTACTCTGTATCCTCTTGGTTGTGTTTTAGTTGCTTGAGGACAAGAAATTGTTTTAAGTTGAGGGTGTTGATGTATGAGCAGACGCTAACAAATTTGTGGCTTTTAACTAAGAATAATTTCAAAGTCTTAAGCAACTTTTGTCGTTTTTGATTGTTTTCTGTTTGATACTACAGTAAAAGTCAAAATGCAAGAGAACCAGTAATAACGGAAGTAAAAGAGTTAATTTCTGAGCAAGTAGAGAGGGAAGTATAGCTAACGACTTGTCTGATAAGTCGTCAGCCTTGTGATAAGCTATTAGAATTGCCGCCAGCCTTAGACAGGGAATGGTCTTCAGCTGGAATCCATGATAACATCTGTGATAGGCCATCAGAAGTATGATAAGTCGTCAGGCTCATCATTAGGCTTAGATAGAGAATGGGCTTCAGCTGGAATTTGTGATGACACCTATGATAGGCCGTCAGAAGTATGATAAGCCATCACGTCTCATCGTCAACCTAAGGTAGAGATTTTCAAAAGTGAAGAGGAGCTGACGACATTCCTGATAAGTCATCAGACTCCTGATAAGCCTTCACACACGTCATCGCCTGTCCGAGAAAATACTATGATCTATGATTTTGTTTCCATAATCATGCTGAAGTATTTAAAGCATATGTTAGGGTTTTCTAAGAAAAGAGGTGGGGGAATGGACATTTTGAGAATCTATTCTCTCTAGTTTTCTGACTTGAACTTTGCAATTATTTTTGGAGAGATTATTACAATTGTTTTGGGATTTTCTACTGTGAATCTAATCTGAGAAACAGTTGTTTCTATTCATCTTACTGTAAGTTCATATATCAAACTATGAATTCAACTTGTTGTCTTGATTATTTTATTATGTGTAGCTAAATTCCCTTAACTTGAGTTATGGGATCTATGGGTTTGGTTTTGTAACGTAACTAAGTGTTCAAGATTTTAACGGTGGTAGAAACTTCTTGTTAATTCCATTATTTTATACTCTGACTATTGGTTGCAAGCAATAGGCCTTACTTAATGGTGATTTGCTTGAGATAAGAAATCAACCCTAGTAAGAAGTGAATTTTTAACAGAGACTTGGAAGTATCTAACTTCCATTTAATAATTAATGCTGTAACAAGATTAATTAAGATAACATCCTGCTATGAAATATAAATTCCCTAAGTTCGAGAGAATTTGGTGGTTAAATGTATAAATAGGTTGAGAAATATTTAGACATAACTTCGACAAGGATAGTCTGTTGTTCCTACCTACCACAAGAATCTTGAACCGCTACAAGCATCTGTCAAATCCCAACACCCATTGTGAACATAACTCTGGTTTTCCTTATCATATTGATTTCAAACACTGAATTAAGAAGTAATTATTTGTTACCTTTCCAAAAAACCCCATTCATAGGAAATTGATTACTATCTATTGATTAAACTGTAGATAACTCAAATTTACACCATATTCCCTGTGGGATTCGACCCCAACCTAGCTGGGTTATATATTGACAACGATCGCTTACATTCTTGTAAGAGAGGTGTAGTTTGAGCGTTTTCAGATATGCAAAATGAAACTTGGTACTTAAATGGGAGAATTGTCATTTCATGGTTAAATAAGGCATTGTACTTGGGCATAAGATTTCAAAAGAGGGTATATAGGTAGACAAATCTAAAATTAAAATAATTGAGAAATTACCTCCACCAATTTCTGTAAAGGGTGTTTGGAGCTTTTTAGGCCATGCAGGTTTTCACAGGCGATTCATCAAGGATTTCTCAAAGATTGCCAATCCTCTTTGAAATATTCTTGAGAAAGAGGTGAAGTTTGACTTTGATGAAGCATGCATGAAGGCTTTTGAATTTCTAAAAGAGAAGTTAATGACGGTTCCTATCATTGTTTCCCCTAATTGGTCCTTTCCATTTGAAATCATGTGTGATGCAATAAAAGTGGCCTTTGGTGTTGTCCTAGGCAAAAGAAGATAAAAAATCCTTCATCCAATATACTATGCCAGTAAGGCGTTAAGCCAGCTTAAAATAACTACACAGTGACTGAACAAGAGTTGGTAGTAGTGGATTTTGCCTTTGAGAAATTTTGTCTTATCTAATTGGGATGAAGGTAATATTACACACTGATCATGCAGCATTGAGGTACGTAATGTCCAAAAAAAATGCAAATCCTTGATTTATTAGGTGGTTTCTCTTGCTTCAAGAGTTTGATTTTGAGGTTAAGGACAGAAAAGGCACTGGCAATCAAGTTGCAGATCACTTATCTAGACTTGATAAGGAAGCCATGCTGAAGTTAGAAAAAAAGCTCGAGATTATTGTTAGTTTTCTAGACCAACAGATATTGGCTGCTTCTCAAGATCTAATTCCATGGTTTGCTGAAAATGCAAATTATCTAGCAAGTGATCTAGTCCCAGAAGACCTTTACTTCCAGCAGAGAAAGAAATTTATGCATGAGGTAAGGAAATTTTTTTGGGATGAACCTTATTTATTTTGAATCTGTACGGATGGGGTTATTCATAGATGCATCCCCGAAATGGAGATGATGAGCATCCTTGAGGCTTGTCATTCTTCACCTGTTGGGGGTCACCGTGTTGGAAATCGCATAGCCTGCAAGATCTTACAATGTGGGTACTATTGGCCTACAATATACTAGGACACTCATGAGTTTGCTTCAGCCTATGACCAATTCCAGCATCAAGGTAATATCTCAAGACCCCATGAACTCCCTATGAAACCCATCATGGAGTTAGAATTATTTGATGTATTGGGGATTAATTTCATGGGTCCCTTTATAAACTCCTTTGGTATGAAGTACATTCTTGTGGCGGTGGATTATATATTGAAATGGGTTGAAGCGGTTGTGCTCCCCAATAATAAGGAAAGAAGTTTCATGACTTTTTTGAAGAAGTATATCTTTTATCAATTTTGCACACCACGTCCAGTCATTAGTGACGGTGGGTCGTATTTTTGTAATCCCCTTTTTAAAAGTCTGGTTGAAAAGTATAGAGTAAAGCATAAAGTGACAATGCTTTACCATCCGTAGACTAGTGGATAGGTTGAGATTTCTAATAGATAGATAAAATCTATTTTGGTAAACAATATGAATGTCAATAGGAAAAATTGGTCGAGAAAGTTAGTTGATGCATTATGGTCCTACCAAACAACTTTCAAGACTCTTATATGTTCTTCTCCTTATCAATTGGTATATGGCAAAACCTATCACTTTCCTGCTGAACATGAGCACAAAGCACCGTGGGCATTGAAGAAGTTGAATTTTGAGTGGCAGGATATAATGAAGGCAAGAATGAATAAGATGAATGAGTTGGATGAGTTCCAACTCCAGGCTTATGAGAGTTTTGCACTTTACAAAGAGAAAATGAAGCTACATCATGACCGCAAAATCGAGAAAAGAATATTTGAGCAAGGTGACCAGGTATTGCTATATAACTCAAGACTTCACTTGTTTTTAGGTAAGTTGAAGTCTAGGTGGTATGGACCATTCACTGTGGTGAGAGTGTTTCCATATGGTGCTTTTGAGTTGAAGCATGATGATGAAGCCCCGTTCAAAATAAATGGGCAAAGGGTAAAGAACTATATGGGTAATGCTGAAGAAGTTAAGGTAATTTTTTAGATGGACCTTGGTGAAGACTGAGTAACAAAGGCAACTGTGTCGTGCTGTGATGTTAAATCAAGCGCTACATGGGAGGCAACTCATGAGGCTAGTTTGTTAAGTCTGAGTATCCAACTTATCCACGTCGTGCTGCGACGTTAAATCATGTGTTGCGTGGGAGGAAACCCATGTTTTGTACTTAATAATTTATAGGTTAATATGTGTGTTTAGTGTGCAGGACTGAAGATTGCAGGAGTTAACTAGAAATTGCACAAATCAGGTCATACAGACGCTTCACAAGTTGTAACCAAACATTAGGACTTGTCAGCAGGAGTTATAACGACCTGGGACTTAGATCATATTCTGGTAAATGGTTACTAGAGTCCTTACGACTCTCAGAACGATTCGTAAACTCTGGTTACGATCCATCACCTTGAATCATAATGACTCCAGAGCCAGTTAAGGTTTTAAGTATTTAAAGAGGGAGTATGAAACTCATAAGATTTGGATCTGAGTCATATGCATGACTTATGACCAAGCTTCACAACTCAGGGGCTGCGGGTCAACCTGACCCAGATTTTTATTTAAGCAAATAAGGGGCACTAAAATCAGGCACCCGACAATTCAAAATGAATACTTTCTTCATTCTTATCAATTTTCAAGCTCTAAACACTACACATTCACTCCAAAACATCAATCAACCAAGAGAGTCCTAAAATTCAAAAATTCATCAAGAAATAGGGCCTAAAAAGTGTTCGAACTCAAGAAACCCAAAACCTCAATAACAAAAATAAGTTATATGGTTCAAAGCTTTATGTATTAAGTTAAATTGGAAAATGGTTTGAGATTTTAGGATTTCTTAAGTCTAATGTGCATATACATGAGTAATCAAACCCTATTTCTTGAAATTTTGACTTCGTAATATGATATTAGGAGTGAACTCAACCTTTGTGCTTTAAAAAGTATGTTTTTGGATGAATATAAGGGGTGATGTGTATTGTGTTGTGGGATTAAGTATTGGAACCAAGTGATCTAAAACTTTATGTTGCAATGAATACGGGACTCCTAACGACTCATAAACTCACTTAACGAGTCATTATGAGACTCGTATCCATTGATAACATGGAGGATTAGAAGAAGTGGGGGTTATAGAAATGTTACGACTCACCTTAATAAGTCATTACCAACCCCTGCAAATTGTAAATAAGAGTTGTAATGACTGGAGATAGGTTGGACATATAGGGGATTTGTTTCTGATCTGCTTATGAGTGTTAGTAATGAGTCATAAACTGTCCTTATGACTAGTTAGGAGAACTCATAAGCTGACTAGTGAACATTGATGAATACTATGTATACCTTACAAATCGTGTAAATGAATTGTACCTAATGATTACGACTCAGACCCCCCATTCGTAAGGAGTCTAGTAAATACACATTGACACCAAACTTTCTTGTGTTTCTTTTCTATTCCTTAGATATAACTAATTGGTCTTGTGCAACTAAAAGGTGATTTATCATCAAAGCAAGTGTCAAACAAGGGTAACAATAAGAAACCTACCCCTCAGTCTAATTACAAGTTGGTAAACAAGGGTAACAATAAGAAACCTACCCCTCAGTCTAATTACAAGTTGGTAAACAAAAACACAGATAAATCAAGTGGAGATGTCGTAGAATACCTAGTAAAGGAGCAGGTTGAACCAAGATAGCAGCTCCAGGAAAGAAAAGGGCTACTGATATGCCCAAATTACAACTTTCTTACAAAAGTGTAAGCGATCATCATCAAATATAGAACCCAATGAAGGTTGGGGTTGAATCTCACAGGGAATACTCATACAACTAAGTAAGTTGATTTTTAATTGACTGTTGATCTAAGGTTTCGGGATAAAGGATGTTTTAATTTGTTAGTTCTATTCTTTTACTCTTGTATCACACCGAGGTCCAGATATTAAGAGTTAATGACAATATAACTTCAATGAGAATAAGATAACTAGGGTTATGCTCACCAAGACATTTAAGCAGTTAGGGTTGTGAATTGTGGTCAATTTCTAACTTATGATTTCAATTGCAAGAAGTATTGAATTCTAAGGATTTATCCACTTGTTTCTCAACCTAATGGGCATTTTACCCTTTACTTCTTTTGAAATTAAAGGATTCATGCTTTATTCAATAGAATTCCCATGAGGGTTGATCCCGTTAGGGCATTAACCCATAACCCAAAGGGCAAATCTATGGATTTCATTTGAATCATCTTTTTTCCCAACATCCACTTTCCTATTCAGACAAGTGGTGTTAATGGGCTCACTTCTCAAGTTTGCAACCAAGAGACAATCAACTCTCTACGCCAAGGCTCCCATAACCCTAGTTATGGAAGCTTAGCCACTCATTTCCATATAAGATATCAAAAACATATTGATATTCATAAATAACTTCAAAGGAGTACTTACAAAAGTTACAATATTGTTCTCTCAATCTTCAATGGAAAAGTATAGAAATAATAGTCAGATCTCAAGTTTTCGCTTCCAATCTCCAAGAATAATGTTACAAAGCTCTCAATAGAGGAGAAAAGTATGATACTACTGTCAAAAGTCCTGAAATAAAACCTAATAATTAGTATTTATATGATTCTAGGACTAGGGTTTTAAAATTCAAATTCAGCCAAGATCAAGCAGGACTTGCTAAGGGTTGTAATGAGGTTTTCAACTCGATGAAGGCTTATCATTTATACAAGTGACTTAATGAATCTTCACTCTCTTTACTCTTGTTAGTGGCTACTCACCAAGATTACAGATCTTTTCGCTTATTCATAACCTTTATTATACATTTGTGCCCTTGCCATAACCCTTTATTTTATTTTTTTCAAAGAACAGCAGCATCAGCCACTCTCAACTCAACTGATGCAGTCATTTGAGGTACAAAATATCTATTTAGACTTCTAACTAGACCAGGGTTGGATGCTACTTCTTAAACCAACTTCTGCTCATCCTCCTAGACTGCTAACAATCCAACAGTAGCCACCCTCAACTTAGGAGATTTGATTGAGTTAAAGTGCATAATGTCCAAAATTGGACCAGGGATAAAGCTCTAGGGATAAAGCTAAGTGTTAACATCTTCTAGAGAGTGATTCAAACTTATTTGGACATAACACTAATAAGGCTCAACTGGGTTTACAAAGGAACAAAAATGTTTTTGGTAGGTCATTATTTTGGCTAAGTGGACTAACAAAACAAGGTGGCCTACTATCCTATGTTATTGGGTTGCACACTCGATAACATCCAATGAACCGGGCAAGTTCTAAGTATAACACTTATGCAAGAACTGTCCAAATACTCACACACAGAGGCACTGAGTTAATTCCTATCCTACTAACTCTTGGGAATAATATCTCATAGTTATGCTTTGCCTCACTCTACATTCTAATGCCAATTTTAGAGTCACAAGTGGTTGCACAACACTTTACCACATGGTAAGAAGAGATAATTATACAAAAAATCAAAATACTTTGCCAATACTTTGCCACTATCACTTATCATCCATATATACAAAATGATGCCAACAGGATACCAACAGAACAAAAAATTATTTTACAAATAATCACTTCACGATATTTACAGCACATCACATGAAAATAAAAATACAAACTAAACATGCCAGTTCTCCTAGATAAACATAAGGGAAAAGAACATCGGCAAAAAAAAATCCAATGGTATAAGTATCACCCCTTCTCAAAATAATACAATGTCCTCAATCTATGCAAAGTAAGAACAAGGGAGGAAAATACTTGTACAACCTCTCAGTCAGATGAGGTGTCAGTCAAATGGTCCGAGGATGCTCTGGCCTCATCTTCAGCAACATTGACCCCTATGGTGGTAGGGTTCCTCACATCAACATCCTCTGGAATTAGAGAGATCTCACGGTTAATAGGGTTAGAAATTGGCCTCCGAGCTGGGGCCAAATTGGTGAAAACACCAGCAGCTTCATCCTGCAGTCTCTTCCTCCACTTTTCCTCTGATCTCTTCGATCTCATAAGTGCTTTATGTATATCATATTCCTCTCTCTCCTCCGTAGCCATGGATACAAGTTTTATATTCTTTTTTTGCTATCTTTGCGGCTTTCTCTATTGTTTCATCTGTCTCTGCTGCTTTCTTACCCTTGTCTTTTATCAGTCTCCCCATTAGGTCAACAAGACCTTTATCCTCATCACCTGTAAGCTAGGCTAGATCAAACATGGACTACTGCGGCTACCATTTTAGTTCTACTATATCTGCCTGAGCCTATCTAAACTCCACCATGAACTTAGCAAAATACGGAATGGACATGGCATCCAGCTTCTTATTGATCCGCTCCTCTATATCATCCATTCGTAGAAGAATATTCCTGAATGGACGTACTGTTGCCTCTACAATTCTTTCAACAAAGGGTTTGAAATCCACCCCCTTTATAGATAACTACTTTTCAAACCTTTTTGGGGCTTGGATCTCCTTCGCAAAGTTCTCCTGGTTCAGCCTGTATTCAGAATATTGGGGCAGGATTGATGCAGAGTCAACAGACCCACCCGTAGGCATTGAAACTGAACCTGCAGATGTGGTAGGAGGCACATACATAGTCAGAGGTAAAGGCATACCTGAAGGACCCTCAGATGTTTCAGCAACTAGTGCCTGCTGAGTCTGATAAGATGGAGGTCTGTTGACTCTCATATCTAACCTGCAACATCCCTTGTCATCTCAATATCTCATTTTTGCATTGCCCGAACCTCATTATCAATTTCACTAATTAAAGGGACATTTGCCTACCTGCATAACTCAGTGGTCAGGCATGGAAATGGCAGTGCAGTGATAGTTCTGTGAGAATGGGTAAACAATTCATCAGTAATAATATGGTCAAAATCCACAGTCAATCCTTCAATCAATTCAGCAACAATTACAGCTCTGTTGATTTCTAAACGGTCATCACCGCCTGTCAGCATTAGCCTCAGCCTCACAATTGCCTACTAGAACTTGGCCCTGAAGCTTAGGGAAGACTTAGATATCCTTTCACATGTGTTGTGTAACCACATAGGTTCACCTGCTTCTGTCAATATTCTAGCCAGCCAAGGCCTTTGGTTGCTCATCGTGAACAACTGATGCTCCAAATTTGGTATTGCACACGGTATCTGATATTCAGTCCCGAACAAGAACCTATTCAGTTTACGCTCCAATATATCTATGTTGACTCCCCGCACAGGAATTGTGTCTAGATTATTCATGTCGCTGACTGATAAACCTGATGGACAGTCTTTCTCCAGCAATGCCAAGTAGTTGGGCAAAAAATTCATGAACCAGATTCAGTTGATACGATCCGAGTGGTCGACTCATCCATGCCAACTCATATTCGTTGAATCAGCACTCAAGTTTATTATACTAGTGCAGAGTTGTAGTCACAATCTAATATTCTTCGAAAATAGGTCTCTTGACTTCCAACCTTTTAGTTTTCTAAAGCCCTTTGTAGAGTGTTTCTGAGTGTCTTCCACCTGCCACCTGATAGCTTTCTACAGTTATGGGTCCTTACGCCGAACCAAGTTTGGGTCCTCCTATTCTGGAACATCTATTTTGATTGGTTTAGATTTTTCAACCCTCTCCTCATCTGGGCTTGAGGTCGAGCTACTGCTACTACTGCTATCACCCTCTTCTTCAGATTGGGAGGATGAAGAATCCACCTGGCATCTTTGTCGTATGTTGTGAGCCAGTGCATCAGAATCCAGTGATGGTTCTAGCCTGACCCTTTGGCCTCTACCCCTACCTCTAGTTAGTGGTAGTTTGTTTGCCATATCACCTGCAAGTGAGACATTTATTAGTTTACAAACTTAAACTAGAAGACAAAATATTTTCAACCAGCGACGTGTAAGGCAACGATCCGTCGGGTCTGCGATGGTTCGTCGACCCCAACCGTTGGTTCAATTCCAGTAACTTCAAATATGGTCACTCTGCAACGGCAATAAGGCGATGAGTCATCGGGTGTCCGATGGTCCGTCAACTATAATTTTCAAATTCAAACCTCATTTTGGTATTTTGTCGAACACCTTATGCACACTTTATTTAAACACGATTTTCATGGCATTTTGATCAATAATACATCACTACTTTTGCTATTTTTGGTCCATGGGCTACTCAGACTTTACCCAGGATAGTGTTTGTCAGGTTTCGACTTAGTTCAGACCCATAGAGAATCAATCAAGATTAAAGAGAATTGTTTCAACATTAAGCCTTCACATGCTTTCTTCGTTCTTAGTGTTGAATAAAATAGAAAGTGATAAAGAGATCATACCTTAGTATTGCAGTACTTGATCACAATTCTGACTTACACACTAAACACAGGACACAAGATAGAACTTTATTTTTGTGAAGAACTTCTCTTTGTTTGTGATGGAAAGAAACAAAGAAGAGGTGAAGTTTAAATAGATGAGAAAGGGAAGAGGAGAAGTGTAAGAAGAGAATGAGAAGTCTCAGATACATTGAATTCATGGGAACTAAATAGTCTCAGTCACTTGAACAGTAAGGGCATTACTTAACCACTTTGAATTATCCCTTTAAAATATTTGGGTCGGATAAGATGGAATATTCAACAAATTAATTTAATTCGACCCGACCCGTTAAACTAGGGTTAAGTGTGACGATTTAAGTGATGGTTTTTCACACGTGCGATGGTCCATCGGGTGAACCATTGCCTCTTTTCCAATGACTTACCTTATGACTCATTGGCAACGGTTGGCCCGATGATCCATCGTACTCGCGATGGTCCATTGGCCGACCCATCGCTACTTTTCCAGCAACCTAGTTTCTGGCCTTTCTTACGATGATTCCCACGACGGTCCGTTGAAGCAGCGACGCTCCGTTGGGTAATCCATCGGTCACCTCAACCTCTTTCAGCTTCTTTTTTCTTGCACTATCAGACCTGCACACTTACACAAACCCTTCTGTATGCACAAAATAAGAAAATAACTTAAACTAATGCTTTACACAACACACTATGGGTTGCCTCCCACTAGAGCCTGATTTATTTCCACGGCATGACTTAGTTATCTCGATTACTCAAACTTCATTGAGATAGACTATAGAAATGCTCTTTATCTAGTCCATTGGACTGATATACAATTTCAAACGATGCCCATTAACCTTGAAGACACTTCTGTCTTTATTTTTGAGTTCCACTACTCCAGATAAGTAGACTTAGTTTATTCTAAATGGGCCAGACCATTTGGATTTGAGATTACCTGGAAAAAGCTTGAGTTGGGAGTTGAAGAGGATCACCTAGTCACCTTTCTGAAAATCTCTCTTTTCAATTCTGCAGTTATGGTACTTCTTCATTCTTTTCTTATATAAGTCAGCTCTTTCATAAGCTCCGAGATAGAACTCATCCATCTTATTCAGCTACCCCAGTCTCATATCCGCTGCATCATTCCAGTTCAAATTAAGCCACTTCAGTGCCCACAATTCTTTATGCTCCAGTTCAATCGGCAATTGACACACCTTGCCATAAACTAGTTGGTATGGTGACATGCCAATCGGTGTCTTGAAAGCTATTATATATGCCCATAAGGCATCGTCCGACTTCCTAGACCAATCTTTCCTATTAGCATTTATAGTCTTGGCAAGGATAGCTTTGATTTCCCGATTAGAGATTTCCACCTGCCCACTGGTCTGTAGGTGGTATGGGGTAGCCACCTTATGTTGCTTGACTCCATATTTTGCCAAGGCGGCTCTGAACATCTTGTTGCAAAAGTGTGATCCTCCATCGCTTATGATGGAACGTGGTACCCCAAAGCGAGAGAAAATATTTCTCTTTAAGAATGCAACAACCTGCTTTCCTTCATTATCCACTAGAGCCACTGCGTAGACCCATTTTGACACGTAGTCAATAGCAACTAATATGTACTTCATCCCAAATAAGCTCACGAAGGGTCCCATGAAATCAATGCCCCAGACATCGAATAATTCTACCTCTAGCATTTTAGACATTGGCATCTCATGGTGCTTTGAGATGGACCTTTGCCTTTGACATTGGTCGCATCTCTTTACGAAGTCGTAGGCATCTTTGAACAAGGAGGGCCAATAGTAGCCGCTTTGAAATACTTTTAGTGTAGTCCTATCAACTGTATAGTAACCTCTAACTAGGGAAGCATGACTCGCTTCTAGTGTACTCAAAATATCTACTTCTTGGATGCATCACCTAATAATGCCATCCGCACACCGCCGAAACAGATACGGCTCATCCCAAAAATAATGTGTCACATCATGGAGAAATTTTTTCTTTTGATGAAAGGAAATATTCTCTAGCATCACTTCACTTACCACATAGTTCGCGAAGTCAGCATACCAAGGTATTTTTTCAAGAACTGCAGCCAACATTTTTTATCCGGAAAGAAATCATCAATATCTAGCTCATCCTTGATTGCTTGCTCGCCTTCAATTCTGGATAAGTGGTCTGCTACCTGATTCTCACATCCTTTTTGATCCTTGACTTTGAAGTCAAATTCTTAAAGTAGCAATACTCACCGGATCAACCTTGGCTTAGCGTCCTTCTTTGCTATTAAGTACCTCAAGGCAGAGTGGTCAGTGTGCACCACTACCTTGGTACCCAACAAATATTCTTGAAACTTCTCAAAAGCATACAAAACTACTAGAAGTTCCTGCTCAGTCATGGTATAATTCTTTTAGGCTCCATTCAAGGCCTTGCTTGCATAATATATCGGATGGAACAACTTCTCTTTCTTTTGGCCAAGAACTGCTCCAAGTGCCACTCCACTACATCACACATAACCTCAAATGGCTTCGTCCAGTCAGGAGCAACAATAATTGGAACCTCCACTAGTTTCAGCTTAAGGCATTCAAAAGCCTTTATGTAGTCATTATCAATAGTGAACTTAGCCTCCTTCTCCAGAAGTTTGCAAAGTGGGTTTCCAATCTTTGAGAATTCTATTATGAATCTGCGGTAGAATCCCACATGACCAAGAAAGCTACGTACTCCTTTGACTGAGATAGGGGGTAGTTTCTCAATCACTTCAACCTTTGCCTTATCTACCTCAATACCTTTCGCTAAAACTTTATGACCGAGAACAATGCCTTCCTTCACGATGAAGTGGCACTTTTCCCAGTTAAGGACAAGGTTGAACTCTTCACACCGCTGCAACGCCCAACTAAGATTCAACAAGAAAAGATCAAAAGAATCACTAACCATCGAGAAATAATCCATAAAAACCTCCAAGGTGTCTTCAACCAATCATAAAATATTGATATCATGCACCGGTAAAAAGTGGTGGGTGCATTACACAAACCGAAAGGCATCTGCTTAAAAGAAAATATACCATATGGGTACGTGAATGTCTTCTTTTCCTGATCTTTAGAAGGAATAAAAATCTGGTTGTAACCAGAATACCCATCTAAGAAATAGTACCAACCCCTTCCCGATAGTCGATCAAGCATCTGATCCATGAAAGGCATTGGGAAGTGGTCCTTCAATGTCCACGAGTTGGGTTTTCTATAATCCATACACACCCTCTACCCATTAGTAGGTTTGGGTGGATCAACTCGTTCTTCTCATTAGCTCAACTATCATGCCCCCTTTCTTGGGCACGCACTGAATAGGACTCACCCATTTACTGTTTGAAAAGGGATTTACTACTCCTGCGTCTAGCCACTTGATGATTTCTTTATTTACCACCTCTTACATAGGTGAGTTTAGACGACATTGTTGCTCAGTAGTTGTAACACAATCCTCCTTTAACTGAATCTTATGTGTACATATACAAGGAGGGATACCAATGATGTCTGCAATCGTCCAACCAGTAGCCCTCTTATATCTCTTAAGAACAGAGATGAGAGCTTCCACCTATTGCTCACCCAGATTAGCAAAAATAATCACAAGTAATGTATTCCCACTTCCTAGGAACACGTACCTTAAATGATCGGGCAACTCCTTTAGCTCCAAGGTAGGTGGCTCTTCCATAGAAGGCTTAGCAGGTGGACTTGGACAATTTTTCAAGTCCAAATCCAACTTCTTGGGTGCATATGAATAAGCCCCCATGTTTTTTAAGGCACACACCGCCTCCTTATAATCTTCAATACCGTCATGATCAAAATTCATCAACACAGCAGCTAAAGTCTTCACAGCAAATTTTTCTTTTATAGGCACTTCCTGCTCCTCCTCATAATAAACATCCACAAATAGAAAATACGCACATATCTTTATATTATTTCATGGACTTGCATACATCAAATCAGATTACTTTATCATTCAACCTGAATAGTAGCACATTTGCCCTCAAATCAATAAGTACACTCCCGGTTATGAGTAAAGGTCAACCCAAGATTATAGGCACCTCAAGAACCACCTCACTATCAAGAATGACAAAATCAGCTGGAAATATGAAACTGGCCACCTTAACTAATATGTTATATAGAATCCCCATGGGCCACTTCATAGACTTATCCACCATAACTAATCTCATGTTTGTGGGAGTAGGATCCCCCAAACCTAATTTCATATATATAGAAATCGGCATCAAGTTTATACTAGATCCCAAATCACATAGAGATTTTGCGAAATTAAGAGGCCCAATAGTAAACGGGATGGGAAATGCTCCCGGGTCTTCCTTCTTTTGCACCAACGACCTTGTGAAAATCATACCACAATGATAGAGATTGTCCATGACTCAAAACTAACTATTCGCTTCTTCATAACAAGGTCTTTCATTAACTTTACATACCTGAGCATTTGCTCCAATGCCTCCACAAATGGAAAATTGATTGTCAACTGCTTAAGCATGGACATAAACTTGCCAAACTTTGTGTCATCAGCCTTCTTCTTCAACTGATGGGGAAATGGAGGAGGTTGTTTTAGGAGCGTAATAACCACCACTTCATCCTTCTTTCCCTTTATTTTCTCCAACTCATCAACCTTCTGATGGTTAGATGATGTATCATCAATAACCTCATCAAGTTTTGCATATGCCACTGGATGATCAATCTCCACTTCATAAACATCGTCTACTATATTATCAACCACAGAATTACCCATTGAAAGGCTTCCCAATACCTTACCACTCCTAGTGGTAACTACCATACACGAACCATCCTTTCTCGGGTTTTGAACTGTGTTGCTTGGCAAGGTGCAATTCTTTCTCTGATTTAATGTGGCGGACAATTGGTTCATCTGTTGCTCCAGCTATTTTATCGAAGTAGATTTTGAATCAACCAGCTAATTCATCAAGGACATCACTTTTTATCTCAGCCACCACAGTATTTTTTGCTTCCACTCCCTTCAATAACTTAGCCATCATGCCCTCCATGGACATCTTTCTCGTACTATTCGCAGCACCCTTGCGGTTTCTAGGAGGAACATACAACCCACTCCTGTCATTTTTATTTTTCCAATTCCCTTGATCGCGGTCCTTATAGCCAGATTTTTCATAATAGTTCCGACCTTGGTTTCCTTGGCCACCACCCCAAAAATCCCCTTTATTGTTCAAATAATTGTCTTTCTCCTTAGAATCGGATTCAGCCCTTCCCTGTGATGCCACAGCTTTAACTTTCTCAGTCTTTACTGATAATAAGTTCTTAGTGAGAAGACCCATCTGCGTCTTCATGTATGCCATGTCTTGGTAAAATTCTTATTCCCTTCGTCTCTGCTCTGCAGTCATTCTAATAGATACAGTAGAGCTTGCTACCTTAGAATCCCTGGTATGCCAAGCTCTACTCTGCTTTGTCATATGATTAAACATCTTAGCTGCTTCAGGAAAAGTGAGGTCCATGAATGACCCACCCACGCATTATCCACTACTGGCTTTGTCACAGAGTTCAAGGCCCGATATAAGATCTTCATCAAATGGACATTGGTCATCTGATAATTTGGACATTGTATAAGCTTCTTCTTGAATCTCTCCCAAGTCTTATGGAGAGCTTCAGTTGGAAGCAGTCTAAAGTTACTGATTTCATGTCTCAACTATTCCCTCTTGGATAGCGGAAAGAACCTTTCTATAAAAGCATCTTTCAGTTCCCTCGAATTGGTAATAGAGTCGGTAGTTAGCCCATTCAACCATAAATTTTCCTCCCCAAATAGAGACAATAGGAACAGCCACAACCGAATAGAATTTTTCCCAACTCCTAGGTTGTTATATGATTTGTATATCGATATAAATTTGACCAAATGCATATTCGGGTCATCACTCGCATGTCCACCGAATAGCCCTTTGAGGTGAAACAACTGGATCATAGTACTTGTAATATTAAACTTATCTTCGAGTGTTAAGGGTAGAGGAATAATAGCCCCTATTGCACCTGATCCATCCAAGTTATCATCATCCACAAGATAAATTTGATGGCCTGGCACTCTAGTCTCACAATAGAAGGGCTATTTCTGTTGACATTCCTATTCACCCATGCAGGCACATTGTCTGCACGCCTCTTATTGACTGGATTTAATAAATCATGATCACCCAGATCATCATCATCTAGTTTTAGTGCCTAGCCTGGATTATCTGTATTCTACTGATTTAGTTGTACACCTGCTAAGGAAGCTAGTCTAGCTTCTTCCTACTGAGCAGCTACCCTCTCTAGGTCCTATTGACCATCCATTCTACCGATAAGCTAAGGTTCCAGATTAATAGGTAATAAAGGTTCACCTGATATCCGTGTACTTGGCATACAAGACAATCAACCTGCAAAAATAAAAAACAACAGCCAAAAAGTAAAATTTGGGAAACTTTGACCGAAGGTCAATTAACAATCACAGACTTAATTGACAACCATATTCTCCGACAACGGCGCCAAAATTTGATACACCTAAATTACAACTTTCTTACGAAAGTGTAAGTGGTCGTTGCCAAATATAGAACCCAACGAAGGTTGGGGTCGAATCCCATAGGGAATACTCGTGCAACTAAGTTGATTTTTAATGGACTATTGATCTAAGGTTCCGGGATAAATGGGGTTTTAATATGTTAGTACTATTCTTTCACTCTTGTATCACACTGAGGTCCATCTACTGAGAGTTAATGCAAATATAACTTCAATAAGAGTAAGATAACTAGGGTTATGCCCACTAAGATGTTCAAGAAGTTAGGGTTGTGAATCTGTGGTCAATTTCTAACTTATGATTTCAATTGCAAGAAGTGTTGAATTCTAAGGATTTACCCACTTGTTTCTCAACCTAATGGGTATTTTACCCTTTATTTCTTTCAAACCTAAAAAATTCATGCATTATTCAATAGAATTCTCATGAGGGTTGATCCCGTTAAGGCATTAACCCTTAACCCAAAGGGTAAATCTATGGATTTTATGTGAATCATCTCTTTTCCCAACATCCACTTTCCTATTTAGACAAGTGGTGTTAATGGGCTCACTTCTCAAGTTTTCAACCAAGAGATTTCATTATAATGAAGAGAGGTTCATACAATTTAGACAAGTGTTAGAAATCAGATGAATTCACAACCCCAATCAACTCTCTACATCAAGGCACCCATAACCCTAGTTATGAAACCTTAGCCACTCATTTCTATATAAGATATCAAAAACATATTGATATTCATAAATAACTTCAAAGGAGTACGTACAAAAGTTACTATATTGTTCTCTCAATATTCAATGGAAAAATATACAAATAATAGTCAGATCTCAAGTTTTCGTTTCCAATCTCTAAGAATTATGTTACAAGGCTCTCAATAATGGAACAATGTATGATACTATTGTCAAAAGTCCCAAAATAAAACTTAATACTTAGTATTTATATGATTCCAGGACTGTGGTTTTAAAAATAAATTTTGAATTGCCGTTTTGTGCTCGACAGATCGGGTGACGGTTCACCGCTGAGGCGACGGTCCGTCACCTGGACTCTCGTGAGATTTCTAGTGGAACAATATTCTATTTCTTGGTGATGTTCTAGGATGACATTCCATTGCAGTGGTGATGTTCTGTCACATGGACCATCGTGGGACTTCCAGTGGCACAATATTCTGTTTCTTGGCAACGGTTCATCGCAGTGGAGACAGTCCATAAAATAGGCCATCGCTTGACTTCCAGTGGCACAATATTCTATTTCTTGGTGATGGTTTAGGCCTACAGTTTGTTTTAGGATCGACGATCCGTCGGCTAGACCGTTGCTTGTCATTTTTCTGTTGCTTTGCCCAGTTTTTCCAACTTATTCTTTGCATTCAGTCCTTATCCTGAAAACACTAAAACCCAATGTTAAGTATGACAATAGTTTCTTGAAAACACATAATTATCCTAAGATAAAGGCTTAAAATTTTCCGTCAATAGCCAGAACATCAGCTACAGACGAAGATACACCTCTAAAGTGGCTAAGAATAAAAAATCCCTGCACCCCCATATTCACTGTCCCAGTTTAAAAAGGGAGTGATAATAATAATGATAAGAATGAATCTAGTTCGAAAGGGGATGGTGAGGATGAGTAATAAGGTGGTGATGATGAAGACGTTGACTTGAGTTCTTCAGATAGAAGTTTTGAGAGTGAGACTGAGGAGGAAGTAACCCTCATTAACATGCAGGACCCACCTCAAATCCCATTATCCATCGAACCTACTTCTGTTCCCATCATTATAGGTATCCTTCTCCAGTGCCCATCATTGAATAGTAGGGGTACCCCAGGCATACAGGATACCTACAATGATGGGATAAGCATAAACCCTTCTACAGGAAAAATAAAGAGGGAAATCTATCTTAAAAGAAGGTTAACAAAAATAGGCATATCTAAGATGCCTAAGTTTGAAGCTAGATTTTAGCAGTACAGATTTCAGTGGATGACCTCAGAGCCAAGAAAGTTTAGTCCTACATTGGTGCGGAAATTTTACGCAGCCTACAAAGGAGAGTTGAAGAGATAATATCCATAGAAAATTTTATGGGAAAATGGGGATCCAATAACATCATTGATTGTTGGTGGAGTACGGGTGAAAATTTCCCCACAGACTATTTCAAGGTTTTTAACGGACCAGATTTCCAGCCACCAGTGAATACAACTGAGATTGAGTACCGCATGGAGGAAATGTAGAAATTTATAAAGAAGAAAATAAGGTTAGTAGTAAAATGATGCACTTCTGGTGGATAGTAAGTTTGATTGCTATAAATGGGGCAGATGTTAGTTGGGTGGTAGGTGGTCTAAGAGTAACCTCACAGTAGATGCAAAGCAAACTCTGAGTTTTGAGGCCAAGGCTTGGTGGACGTTATCTCAACATAGATTGGGTCCCACTACTGGGGACAATGTGCTTAATCCAGTCCGCACAGCATTGGTAATAGGATCCATAATGGGTTTTGAGTTTGACGTAGGTAAGTTCATATCTCGAGAGATATGGGACCGAGTAGTGGGTGGAGAAAAATTTGTTTTGGTATTCCCATGTTTGATAAATCAGATATGCTTAGAAGCAGAGGTGTCAGAACTTCCCAAGATCGATCAGTTTATTGATCCAAAGAATACCACAGACTTATGGTTGATTCAGGATGTAGTTGACCCTATGACCAGGCATGCAAAGCAAAGCGCAACATTTATAGCTTAGGAGATGCGGAGTAGAGGATAAAGTATAAAAATTGTTGAATTTGTTGGAGTAGATGACGTCCCAATTGAGGGTAGCCAGCCTAATCCATAATAGTTAGACACAGCAGGACCTTTCAGCACTCCAGTTTCACCACCTACAGTAGCACCACATCCATCATCATCTAGATCTGTACCAGTACGGTATGTGATTCTTTCCCAGGCTAGTTTAAATGAAATTATGAAAAGGTTGGGAATTGTCTAAGCAAAGGTGATATTGATGAAGAAAGGTGTGCAATACTGGGTTAAAAAAGGATTGAAAGAATAAGATAGGATAATATAGTAAAGATTAGAGAGTTTTGAGAAGAGAATAACACATCAGCTGGGCAGTGGACAAACCCTTCACATTGTAGAGGTGAAAGTTGAGGTAGCTGAGATAAGGAAGTTGGTTAATGAATTGTATGAAAGGCCAGTTTTCCCAACACTATTGATGTGCTATAGAAATATAGCATTTTTGACGCTTGAAATAAGGAAAATATCCAAGTTTCTGAGGTTATTTTGTTAGATATGATGCGTTTTGGGTTTGTTTTGCAGGAAATCATGTTATGTAATCCAAGTTCATGAAAAAGGTGAAAAAAGTGTTTTTGGATACTTTTAGAGCAATTATGGATGTTTGGGACACTTTTTTACTTGTGCGTGATTAAAGCAGGTTTAAGAATTGAAGAAGAGCTGAAAAGATGACTCCGAGCACTTACTAAGTCAACCTACGGCTTGTATATAGGACGTACAGACCGCAAATAGGCAAAGAAAATGCCAGAAGTTCAAAGTCTTGAGAGCTAATTTGTAGGATTTTTGTCATCTGGTACTCGCGCCCTGTACCAGCGCTCACCATGCTGACCGCAGATACTACCTGCGCCTAGGGTCAAGGCGCAGGTACAGACCACATGTAGACACTGACCCTATTTTCTCCTATTTTATTCGAGCTTTGGTTTTATGATTTCTGCATGTACTATAAATACCCTTTATGAGTTTTTTAGTAAGAGTTATGCACTTTTGATACCCACAAGCATATTTTTTATTCCAAGATTTGATTTTGGTCTTGGGATTCTCTTGTATTGACTTCAGTTGATTAATTCAGTTATGATTATGGATTTGTATATTTCTTATCATTGTGAATTTATCTATGCTTTCAATTATTAATGTTATTAATTTCTTCACAGGCATGAGAGGCTAAAAATTCATAGTTAGGTTTTGGAAACCCTGGCAGATTAACGAAGTAGGGGAAGTCTTGTTGTTGATCTGAACCAATACCCATGCATGCATGGTATTATCTTCATTATAATAGTTATCTTCATGGTTGCAAACATTAGGATCTCGCCTAGATTATTTCTACTTACTCCAAAATAGGAGTAGTTACTAGGAAAAGATAATGACAACAGTAATTTTAGGTTTAACTGTGGATCCACGCTACCAGCTTATATCTAAGTAAGATGGTTAGCTTTTATCTAATAACTACAGACTCAAAAGGTAATAGTTAACTAGGATCAAGATAAGGGTTAGTAAGGAAACATCTTGAGACTAAAAAGGTAAAGGGTGAAATCCTTTTGTTCGTCCAAAAGATTGTAGAAGGTATATAACTTATTGATTCTATATGCAAAGTATCGGGTTGGTTCAACAAAACACGATAATCCTACGGAGTTAAGAAGATGGGGGAGCAAAATCCTAGTGTTTACCTATGACTGATTACAATCGGAGTTAATATAGTTTCTTGCTCAATATTATTACACAAAACCTCCCATTTACTTTTCTAGTTCTGCCTGTTTACTACAACTATTGAGATCTATGATTCCATATGTTCCCTTGGGATTCGACCTAAAATTTTGTTGGGTTATTATTTTTTGACTGCAACCGTATCATCTTCTGAGAGGAGGTATAGTTTGGACGTCATCAAAATTTTGGTACCGTTGCTAGGGAACACGGTGTTGATTTGTGAATTAAAGTCATTACAGTTGTCAGGTTTTTCTTTTTGTTCTTAGTTGGGCATAAGACGGTGTATGCCTAGCACATGGAGAAGAGGCCATCCCTTACTCCCAAAAAATCCAAATCTAAAGAGGATTTTATAGACACCTAATAGGATGTTAGGGATGAAAAGAGATGATTTGCCTCCCCCTCCTCCCTAAAGAGTACAGGATAATCTTGATTGATAGACTGGTGAGATTTTAGCTCAATTTGAAAATGAGAGGAGGGCAGTAGGAGAAACTCAATGCAGAGCTCAAAAGTTAGAGTTAGCTAAGCAGAGACAAGAAGCAGACCGTCGAACAGTACTTAGTGGAAACCAAAATAGAGTCAAAGGAACCCAACCTCAAGTGATTCCAGCATATCAGTATGTTCAGCCATATGAAAATGATGAAGAGGATCTGGGATATGTTAAGAAGACAGAGACTGAAGTGATCATTCCTCTTATTTTGTCCCCTGATGTTAAGTTCAACATTTCTAGTGCTATGATTCATCACTTATACTTGAAGGGTGTGTTTGCAGGGTTACCTACAGACGACGCAAACATATATCTGGAAAATTTTATTAGGATCTGTATTTTATATAACATACCTGGGGTAGATAAGGAGGCATTGAGACTGAGGTAGTTTCCCTTCTCGCATACTATATAAGTATCTTTATGGCTAGGGGAACATTTAAGATGGTCTATCAGTATATAGAGCGGTTACTCAGACAATTCTTGAACAGATTCTTTCCTCTATCTAGGGTATTGTCGTTCAAGGGCTAGATTTATAACTTCAGGTAGTTGTGGTCAGAATCTATGTTTGAGGCATGGTTTAGGTTCAAGAAGAAGCTTAGCATGGTGCTCAACCACCGAATTTTAGGGACAAGATTATTGGAGATCTTCTATAGAGCCCTTCCTATCAGTTCTAGAGCAATGGAAGACACTATCTCTGGAGGAGACTTTATAAGATTATGATGGGAGATGGATTAGAGTATTATGGATCAGATTTCATTAACTAACCGAGGGTGGCAAACTTGGGAGGTTAAGAGAGGATCTGACATTTATTCCATTAGATATTCTAGTGAACAGTGAGTAGATGAGGATGTTGTAGCTTAGGAGATTTCACTATTAAAGAAAGACATTGGTGAGTTGGCCAAACAATTTGTAAGAATAAATTCTGGAAAGGTTAATGTAGAAGGGGCACAGGGTACAACTTTTAGGGTGCATGAGTCTGAGTCAGAGAAGGAAGCAAAGTATGTGGATCATCAGTTGGCGGTTTTTTAAGACCAAGGTAAAGGGAATCAAGATCGAAACTATGATGATAGAGACAAATAAATCCCACTTAGCAGATAAGATGAAATACAAGAATTGAAGAAATATTGGTAAAACTGATGAAGGGTCAAAATATTCAGGAAACTTGCCTTAAAGAACTCAAGGGCAATATTTCAAGATTGACTTAGAAGGTTGAACCATATTCGACTACTATCAAGCAGTTGGAGCAGCAGTATGGGAAAATCTCTTCCACGTTGGCCCACCATCATATAGGTGCACTTTTTTGTGACAATGTGTTAAATCCTCCAACACTGGTTCATTGTCTGGCTATTAACACAGAGAATGATTCCCCAGCTTATGAGAACTTTTTTCCTACTACTAATGAGCCATAGAAGGATAATATTATTGTGAATGACTTTGGGAGTGATGAAAATGATGACTAGGTAGAAGAAGAGATCCAAGATATAGTATAATAGTTTAGTGTAGATTTTCATGCAACATCATTAGAAAAGAAAGAAGACCCAGGGGCAGTCACCATTATATGTTCTATTAGGCCTTATGATACTAATCAAGCTCTATGTGATTCAAGATAAGGAATAAATATAATGCCATTGGTGATATATAAGATATTGGGGTTCAGTGAACTCAAGCCTACATTTGCAAGGTTGTTGATGACTGATTCATCTGTAAAGAAGCCAATGGGTATTGTGCGCAATGTTGAAGTGAGGGTGGCATTATTCACTTATCCAACAGATTTCATGATTTTAGACTATGAAGTGGATGCCCACTCTCCAATTATCTTGGGCAGACCTTTCTTGTCTACTGGCTAAGTGTTGATTGATATGGACCAAGAGGAGATCACTTTAAAATAGAGTGATAAGCAAATAGTGTTGAATATATTCATGATAGTTTAGTAGCCTGATGATATGAGGGTGGTAGATGTGATTGATGCAGTGGAAGATGATATAGTTAAAGTAGATATACCTTTTGAGGAGAGATTAAGGGTAGAAAAATTAGCAACAATGATCATGAACTTTGAGAGTGATGGGATAGATAAATATGATGAGTTGGTTCATGCACTACATAGCATAGGTTCTTAGAAACATGCCCCTAAGAAGATGGATCTTGACTTGAAGAACAGAACCACACCTCCTGCAAGACCATCGATTGATGAACCAAAAGTATTGTTATTGAAGGCCCTCCCACCTCATTTACAGTATGCATTCTTGGGGCCAAAAATACTTTACCTATAATTATTGTAGCAGATTTGGCAGGAGCACAGGTGGAAGCTTTGATATAAATATTATGAAATCTTAAGAGAGTTATTGGGTGGATCATTGCAGACATTGTAGGGATCCAACCAGGTATATGCACATATAAGGTACAGCTTGAGTTGGATAACATTCCCATTATTAAGCATCAGAGACGACTAAAACCTTCCATACAGGAGGTAGTAAAAAGAGAGATAATCATGTGTTTAGATGTTGGGTTGGTTTTTCCCATTGCTGATAGCCAGTAGGTGAGCCCGGTTCAATACATGCCAAAGAAAGGATGAATCACAGTGGTTCCAAATAAAAAGAATGAATTAGTACCCATAAGGCCAGTGACCGGTTGAAGAGTATGCATGTATTACAGGAAGTTGACTAAGTGGACAAAAAAATACCACTTCCCTATGCCATTCATGGAACAGATTCTGGATAGATTAGCAGACAAAGGTTCGTATTGTTTTCTTGACGGGTATTTGGGTTACAATCAACATGATTGCTCTTGAAGACCAAGAAAAAACTATTTTCACTTTCCCCTATGGGACCTTTGCATTCAAGAGGATGTCGTTTGGGTATGTAATACGTTTTCCACTTTTTAGAGATGTATGATGTCCATATTCTCTAACATAGTGGAAGAAACTATTGAAGCATTCATGGATGACTTTTGAGTGGTTAGGGACTCATTCGATGAGTGCTTAGCCCATTTAGCCAATGCATTGCAGAGATGTGAAGAGTGAAACTTGGTACTAAACTGGGAAAATGCCACTTCATGGTGAAAGAAGGTAGCGTGATAGGGCACAAGATCTTGAAACATGGTATTGAGGTGGACAAAGAAAAGATTGATGTAATTGAGAAGTTGTCGTCACCAGTGTAAGTTAGAGGCATACAGAGTTTCTTGGGTCATGCAGCCTTTTATAGGAGGTTCATCGAGGACTTCTCTAAAATTTCAAGTCCTCGGTGCAAGCTTTTAGAGAAGGAGGTGAAATTTCTATTCAATGATGCTTGTCTCCAGGCTTTCAAATGCCTAAAGGGACGGTTGATTTCAGCGCCTATCATTATGTCTCCTGACTGGTCTGCACCTTTTTAGGTAATGTGTAATGCGAACGGAGTGGCCTTGGGAGCTGTTCTAGTACAAAGAAGAGAAAATATACTACATCTCATCTACTATGCCAGCAAATCTTTAAACCCCACATAGAAAAAATTTACAGTTATAAAGCAGGATCTACTTGCGGTGGTTTTTGCTTTTAAAAAATTCCAGTCTTATTTGAGTGGGACTAAGGTTATAGTGCAAACTGACCATGCAGCCTTAAGGTACTTGATGTCAAAGAAAGATAAAAAAAATCCAAATTGATTCATTGGGTTCTTTGCTGCAAGAGTTTGATTTTGAAGTCAAGGACCGAAAAGGGAAAGAGAATCAAGTTGTAGAATACTTATCCAGACTTGAGAAGGAGACTATACAGAAACTAGGGGATAATCTTGAGATAGATGATGTTTTTCCTAATGAGGAAGTGTTGGCAGCATCTCAAGATTTTATTCCCTGGTTTGCTGATTTTGCCAACTATTTGATAAGAAATCTTGTCCCAAAAGATCTATCCTTCCAAAAATGAAAGTGATTTATACACGTGGTAAAGAATTTATTTTGGGATGAGCCATATATGTTTTGGATCTACACTGATAGCATGATTCGAAGATGCATTTCAGAGGTGGAGATGATGAGCATTCTGGAAGTTTGTCATTATTCACCAGTTGGGGGGTCATCACAGTGGCACACGGATATCCCACAAAATTCTATCGTGTGGGTTTTACTGGCCTTTAATTTACCAGGATGCTCATGATTTTGCAAAAGCCTATAACCAATGTCAGCGTCAATGATGCTCTAACATCAGGCAACAAGCCAACAAACAAAAGAATATATCTACCTTATTGAAGTATGCCAGAATAATAGGTTCTGAAAGCGTTACTGATTCTAACAAATAAAAGAAAGGGATGTTGAAACAAACATATATCTAACCAACAAAAAAAAGCATGTATATCTAACAAGTAACATCAGGAATGATACAACTGATCTCTAAAAAAACAAAAAACAAAAATATCACAGTAAATAAAATCGATGGAGTTAAAACATGCATGGAGGAAAGAGAGTGGATGTTGAAACAAAACTATAGGGATTACTGCTTTAGACTGCATATAAACTGTTGTAACACATAAGAAAATGTTGTTTTCATAACTCATACACACATATGTTGTATATTTACATCTCACACATATTCTAAATAGACAGATATTAGATAGTAATTGACTACCAAGAATGCAGCAATAAATAAACATGATGGTCTGGAAAGCATAGACAGAATACATGTGTAGTTATAGATTACATAGTATCTATACACATATACTTTATATTATACACAACTCACAAGAGAATCCACTAATTATTTCCCAAATTCTTAGTTTGTTGGCACTATAGGAGTATCAATAAACTAAGCTAAATAATGTCCATCGCATGCCCATACATCTAATTTTTGCTCAAGAAAGAGTAACAACACAGAAACATCAACAGTCACACAGAAAGAGTAAACACAAAATCTATAAACACATTTGGCACACATTGTGTAAACGTAAAACAATAATCTCACACAAAAATAGCAGCAGTCACACACATATACACCCAAGAAAAAAATCTAAAAACACAAAATCCCTATTCTAACTGCCCAAAATTTGAATACATACATTGTCATATACTAAAACTAAATAGTAAACACACACATATATAGTTATACACCGAGTCACAGGCTCACAACAGATGTAAATCTGCAAATCTAACACATAGGTAAATCATAAATTAGTAATTCACATTTCACACCTGATCAACAATCTACACGGCTAAAATAGTAATACAGCTGCACAACCTAAAAGGCTAAAGTAGTAGCAATGTAATGGCATAAAATGCAACAATAGTATCATCCTAAAAGGATAAAATAGTAGCAGGCTAGCAGCCAATAAATAAACAAAATAGTAGAAACAACAAGTCTTAAAAGTTAAAAACGACTAGGGAGAATCATCTCAAGTGTTTAAAGATGAATCAACTTCTTCTCATTTTTCATAAGACACTTCTTGAAATGCTTACGCAAAGAAAATGTGCCATATTTTTTCAGACAACCATTAATTATTAAGCCACATCTCAAGCATCTTGCTTTACATACTTTTTTATTGTCTTCTACCACCTCATAAGGTTCCCAAATAGCCAAGTACACTTTAGGTTTAGGAGGCATCACATGACCCTTCAACATGAAATCAAAAGTTAGAATATATCTTACAATTTAAAAGATAAAATGATATAACCAAAAAAATAAAGTATTGAGCTCACAAATCATCACCACTACTAAGTACTAGCAAATAACAATCATACATCAATAATGCAAGAGTATCATCCACTATTTGTCATCTCTAAAAATAATTTAAACAAATAGGTTAAACTACAACACGAATAAGTATTTTAATTTTTTTACAAAATGTAATACCCCATATTAGCCTTAGCTTAGTTCAGCCCATACTACATGTACAAGAGGTTTAGAACCTGAAAATTTATCTAAGTGTAGGAGACTTAGCCTTATTTTTGGCCTCTTAGCTTTGATAATTTTTAAAGTAACCTTCCAGACCCTGAGACCTAAGTTTGAGTTAATTCATGCTCAGGGGTATAATAAGCATATCTCGGGTAAGTTTTGGATTTTTTGAATGAGGGTTGGACCACATTTGGAATTTGAAAACAACAAGTCACTGCAATTGTGGTGCATCACAGTAGAATAGAGGTTGCAGCCTTGACGCATCGTGGTGAGGGCCCAATCAGCATTCCAATTATGAATTTTAATTTCAGAGGGGCAATCTTGTCTTTTCCCATCACCCCAATCCATAAAAATATGGGATTTGAAGCCCCCAAGAGCATATTTGGTCATCTTTGACACAAAATCTCCCTCTCTCAAGAACAAACCCTAGCCTCTTCAAGATTCAAGCTTAAACCTCAAGAAATCACCAAGAACTTTTGCAAATTCTTCATATAAGGTATGTTAGATGTTCATCCATGGGCCCTTTTCACCCATGGAGTCCAAGAACCCATTTTCAAGTTCAAAGTTATGATTTTTACATGATAGTGTGAATTTTATCCATAAACTCCCATGAATTTTGATTTCTATACCATGTTTTCATGTTTTTCCGTTGGAGTTAGTCCTTCACATATTTAAAGGATGATATTTACATGTTAAATCCTTCACCCATGTTTTTAATATCAAAATTATGTGATTATTACATGATTTAACTATTCCCATGCTTAATTCAATGAATTTATCACCATTAAAATTCAAGTTAAGATTATAGTTGGTTTCAAGTGGAATGCACTATAGTATGTTTTAAATATTATGGCTTCGATATCTTGTTCATGAGAATTCAGAATAAATCCTTAGTTTATGATTTTGTCATGTGATCATGCTATATCATCATCTTTAAAAGTATCCCCATGTTAAAGTCTTGATCCCCATGTGTTTGATGAAATGCCTAAGAGATAAATTTTGAGTAATGACTACTTATTATGCTTTTGAAGCTTTGGTATGCTTTTATTGTTAATGTTATCGAGTCCTGGGGGTTATGAATACCCAAAATTTAGCTTTTACTTAGTTTTAGTACTTTCAGAATGGTATTCAGGTATATATGAGTATTATTAGTTTAGTCAATTATACTATTACTCAAGTTTAGATCAGTTTAGTATTCCAAGTCAGTTCAGTTGGGAGTAGGATTTAGCACCGAGTGAACCCAAGGATGGGGGCTCACCTTCCAGTTGAGGGTGTGACCATTAGTAGTAGTCCCTGCGTTCCAAAACTACATAGAAAGCATAGGTTATGAGATGTCACCCTCCAATTTAGGACTGACACTCTCAGGGATCACCCGTCACTTTAGGACTAATCTCAGTGGTCATCCACTAGATTAGGACGGACTCCACAACCATTGTTAGTATTCGTGCCACGGTACTAGCACCCTTCCAACTGGGATCACAGGTTAGACCCCAATCAGCTCAGCTTTGGGGCATGTATGATACCTTCCACAGTTTCAGTTTCAATATTCAGTTTAGAACTCAGTTCAATTTTGCTTGACCATAGAATACAGTTATCATTTATTTAATTATTAGATTTTAGTATTTCAGTTTACAAACTATTTCAGAAAACATGTTATATGTTTGGTCATGCATACTCAGGTTTTATAGTTTTCATGTATCTTTGCATCAATTATCGCATGCTATTCAGCCAGATAGTTATTAGTCTTGTTCAGTTAGATTTCAGTATTTCCATGCATGTCTGTTATTACTATACTTATGCACAGTTTGTCCATGCAATCAGCCTAACCTCATTTAGTATACCATTACATTCAAAGTACTGACCGCATACTCGTTTCGTGTGCTATGATGTTTGATATCATAGGTTCGAACGCACAAGTTTCTAATCATACTTAGACATTCCAATGCATCAATAGCATCAATAGTGGTGAGTCCTCATCTATTGAGGACATGGTAGTTATTTTAGTTTATTTTATTATTTTATTTCAATTATCCAGTTGGAGTTAGTTCGGGCCTGTCCCATAACCTCTCTTTCAAATAATTTTATAGGTTTTCAGACATTTTAGACAGTCAATCAGTTGTTGGTCTTTTCATTCAGATTTTCAATATTGTCGCATATGTTTTAGACTTTTGGGTTATCAGTTGTATTATTTTCATATTTAAAACCTTATGGCATAGTCAGTTGTTTCCTCACATATTCTTTATCATTATATTATTCAGTGCTTATCAGTAGGTACCTATTCATCGGTTAGCTTATAGTCACTTATGACTGAAAGCAGCGTGCGGCGTCCGGGGTGTACTCCCGGGGCGTTACATAAAAACACACAAAAAATACAAAGTCTTACTTACCAAGTTCAATTTTCTCAAGAAACTCTAAATTTTCTTCAACACAAATAGGACTAGTTTCTTGTCTAAGCCAATCTTGAACACAAATAAGGGATTGCACATATTTAGAAGTTAATGAACTTCTAAATGGATCAAGAATATGACTGCTGGTTCTAAACGCATATTTTTATGCCATACTTGGCATTGGAATGGCCAATACATCACGAGAAAACTGTGAAAGGACGAGAAACCAAGGAGAATTAACTTTCCACCAATTTAAGATATCAAAATCTTTAGATTCAAATTCTGATTCAGGCTCGGGAATAGGCCCTTGGTCTTCACCAAGGTATTTATCCAACTCAGATTTAGTACCTCTAGTACTACCTCAATCTTTTGACTTTTTTCTTTATGTGAAGCTTATTTCTAAAAGTATTTGACTTCAAACTTTGAGGATGAATAGAATTAGATAAATCAGATCGAGATGAATCAGATGAAGTGTATCCAGATAAAGATGAATTATTTTTAGAAACTTTTACATACTTCCTTACATAGAAATCAAACAAATCCTTCAAATAATATTCCATTCATCACTTACTTACTTTCGCTTTTCTTTCCCTAATAACTCTGCAAGCGCAAAGCTAACATACTCAAACTTATTATAAGGATCCAACACAGAAGCAATAAAACTCATTTTGTTCATCTTTTCAGGAGCCCCCCAATAAGTCTTGAACTTTTCTTTCATCCCCGTAGTTATTTTGCATAACTCAAGATCATCACTTGTCATACTCACTTTCAAATAACCATCAAGTTCACATATATCCTCAAAATGAACATTACAAGTGACATACCGTGAACCTAAAACCTTTAGGGATAGCTCATAAAATCTTTCAAGAAACTTTATGATATTCCTCATATTTACCTAATCATCACTTTGAACTGAACCTACAACACTACAATCTTCACAAACATCAGTAGAAAGATAAGAATTAAAGTTATCATCATAAAGATCAAACCTCTCAAAAGCCTTCTCAAACTTTTCTATCACCTTCAACATGAAATAGGTGGAATTCCACCTAGTAGGCACATCTAATGTTAACATCTTGTCATATTCTATCATTTGCATTACACAACATTTCATGAAGTTTCTTGTTCTTGCAGGAGAGGATCTAACATACTTAACCATTTGTCTTACCTGTTTGATAGAAGGATCTATTTCCTTCAAACCATCTTGTATAATTAGATTAAGTATGTGAACCATACATCTCATGTGGAGATGCTTACCATACATGACATTGGTTCCCCACATATCTAACTTCTTAGACAAAGTTGAAACCGTAGCATTATTTGAAGAAGCATTGTCAATAATAATAGTGAAGACATTTTCCAAATTCCAATCAAGAAAACAATTACTAATACACTCCGCCAAATGCTCATCTTTATGACTAGTGATAGTACGAAAAATCAAGATTCTTTTATGAATCACCCAATCTTTATCAATAAAGTGAGTAGTCAAACACATATAGTTAATTCTTTGCACTGACGTCCATGTGTCTGTTGTAAGACAAATTCTTGGTTGCATTTATCTAAAAAAACTCTTCAAGTTTAGTCTCAATCAACCATAAACATCATAAAAATTCCTGGTTATTGTTCTACGGGAAGGAATCCAAAACAAAGGTTGGTCTTTACTCATAAACTTCTTAAAGCCTTCATTTTCTACGAAGCTAAATGGTAGTTCACTATAATTATCATCTCAACTAAAGCTCTCCTAACTACTATTAGCCTCCAACTTGTATGTTTTGATTATGACAAACTGACAAGTGGATCTTTGCAGGATATTGAAGACTACTGATTAAACAAAGCCGGCTCCAGAAATAGAAGGACACCAACTTACGATCCGCAACATCATAGAAAATCAATCAGAATGAGAATAAATAGAAGGAGAATCTCAATTCCATAAGTCTCAATAAATTAGACCAATGACGAAGAATCACCGGCCCAAAAGTCTTGACAAATCAGAACAATAATGATTAAAGAAAAGGAAGAAAAGATCTCAAGCACATTTGGAAAGGCCTCAACCAATACAAGACTAAAAGTAAAATAAATCATAGACATATATGATATGGACGTGATCCAAAGCCATATATGGACATATCTGATATGACGTATCACACGGATACATCCCTCAATCAAGGAATCAAATCAAATCCTTGATTGAGATAAAAGCTCTTAGGTTTTCTTATGAAGAGTACTAGCCAAAAACTATAAAAGATGAAGACTGAGGAAAGACATGGGTTACGCAAATTCAAGGAGAAAAATCAAAGTGTCTCAATCATAGTCTCACAAGGCTTTGTAACTTTTAGCTTACAATTGTTATATAAAGAGTAGGAGTTAACTTTGTAACATCAACTCAAGTTGTGTCACAAGATCTGAAGACCAAAATAAATCTTCAAAACTTATTTGTGTCATTGTACTCGAGTCTGACATTGAACGACCTAAGGAAACTTTGAAATCCAAGGGGACTGAAAATAGGCACCATATTGGTATTCAAAACCAGGATAAATCTTTGTGTTATTACTTTATGTTCTATTATTATTTGTTAAATTGTTTCAAATCTAATTTTTTTGTGAAGTGCATTGTTCTGCAGATGAGTCGACTTGAGGAGTTAGTAGTCGACTCATAGAAAAATTTTAGTTCACCCCCTCCCTCTTGAATTTTAATTAGTATCAGAGCAAGGTCTCACCAACAGCATTACTTAACCACAAATGAGAAAAGAAATGGCCAATTATTAAATTCTCGATGCCCTCCTTCAGGATGGTCACTCCTCAACTAGACCACCATAATTTAATGGACAACATTACTCCTACTGGAAGATAGGTTCAGAATCTTTGTACAATAAAATGACTTCCAAGCCTGGATTGTCATCAAGAAAGGTCCAAAACTGATTCCAGGACTTAAAGAAAAGTCAAAGGACAAAGACAAAGACTCTAGCAGTTTTAATAGAGAAGACCTTGAAAGCTTCTAGGTCACTAAAGAACAACAAGAAGTAATTCAAAATAATCCACATGCTATAAGTTTACTTTTGTGTAAAGCTAGTGGGGAAGAATATGAAAAGATAACAACTTGTGAAACCACAAGGGAAATATCGGACAAATTAGAGGTAACCTATGAAGGAACCTCCAAGGTCAAGAAATCAAATATTGTTGCTCTGGTCAATGAATATGAGTTGTTCAAAATGGAAGAGAATGAGAATATTGAAACAATGTTTGCCAGATTCAGTAAAGTCGTGTGCAAACTAAAATCATTGTGTATAATCTATCCACACAGCCTGCAAGTCTAGAAGCTGGTCCAAAGCCTCTCAAAGATCTAGGAAACTAAGGTTGCCATTCTAGAAGACAAAAAACTTCATAACATAACATATAACAAACTATGAGGTAACCTTATTACATATGAGAAAAATTATATATACAGGTACCATAAGAAGGAGAAAAAGTAACCAGTAGCCTTCAATGCTTCCCCAACCAAAGAAGTGGATATTCTTGAAGATGCGAATAGTAAAGAAATGGCTCTCATAAATCATGGAGTAAGTCAAATCATGAAACAAATACAAAAAAGATCCTAAGGAGCCAAGAATGATAATTCCACCAGAAACAATGATCGTTATTATTACTGTAGAAAGCCTGACCACTTCAAATAGAACTGTCTAGAATTAAAAAGAAGAACATCCAGGTAGAACAAAAATTTTGGAGCCTGGAGTAATAAGTATGAAACCAAAGAAGAAACAAAGGTTGCCAATGTATGCTTCATGGAAAGAGGTGAACCTAGCGAGGTAAGACAACACGACTATCATAACTATAATATTCTCAAATCCAACTTGGATATGATAACTGACGAGCTTCAAAAAGTCCGAGATGAATATAATAAACCTGCTCAAGAGAAGAAAAGTTGTGAAGCATGATTTAAATAAAAAATTGAAGAGAAACAGTGAAACTAGAAAAAAGAAATCGAAGCATGTCAAATTGAAATTGACCTACTTCGTAAAGAGGTTGATGATGCTAAAATAAAATTAAATAGTTCTAAGACATCCCCAAGCCACAGTTTTATAAGTTCTAATTCCTTCAGAAACAATTCAAGTTCCTCTTCAGGTTTGTTTAAATTAGATAAGACCTCTTTCTCCTCACAAAAACCCATCTTTCTTATATGTGGATAGAGAGGAAATAAATCCTACAGCTACAGGCATAAGCCTAAAAGTGTGTGGGTTTGGAAGCCCAAAGAAAGCACGTCTAACACGCAAGGACCCAAGACCACTTGGGTACCTAAGCAAAATTAATCTTTTTATTTTGCAGGAACATGTCTACGGAAATTAAAAAGGGCAAAATATGAGCTCCTAATGGAGGATGTTCTAAATACATGACCGAAAAGAAAGAAATCTCCTATGCATTGAAGAATGTAGGTGAAGGATCAATCAAAATTCAGTAACTGAGCCAGAGACAATGTCATCAGGTCTGACTCAGTAAATAATTTACAATTCAGAGATAATACTCACACAATCTCTAAACTATCACAAGACAATTTGACTATACCTCTCTCAGAGTATACTCCTGCATCTAGAATGGTGAAACAGAAATGAAGATAGGTTCCCTCAAAAAGGGTACTGACCTAAATAAAATCTCTGACAAGGTCAGAATCAATATGAATTATCTTTATCAGTTGAAGACCTCAAATGTTTTAAGCTATCTCATACTTTTTTATTCATGAAGAAACTTTCACGAGACAATTTCCAAAATTTGAAAATTTGTTATGACCAAAACTATGTTTTGAAATTAAGTATTTTAAAAAATAGGGGTTAATTTTGATAAAATTCTAAGTTTTTTTAAAATCTTTTTTTTGTTGTTTTAACATTATTCCTGATAATTCTAACCTTTTTGTGAGAATGTTGCTTTTCTGACAAAAGTTTTCATCATATGAGCGATGCCCTAAATTCATGCACAGCAAGGAACAATCTTTAGTTGACTCGCTAATAACTGGAGTAGTATACACAACCCTTGGAAGTTGGTGTGCTTAAATTCTATGAATCATGCACCAACTACTTGATTTTATTTTTTCCTTTGAGTATGTTCTCAGAATGAGTGACAATACTGATGTTGCTACTCTATCTAAATATTTTGTGCATCTAGAGCAAAACATATCTGCATTAAGCATCTTTTCATTTGTAATCATAAAGAAAGTGGGGGGTTTTGTTGACTCCAAAAAACCGTTGGTAGTTTTTTTTGGAAAAATATTTGGTATTAATATTTTATGAGTCATATTTTTTGGACATGCTTCTTTTACTTAGTCCAATTTTATTTTTATCATTTCTAGAAAAAAGATCTTATCTTCTCAGGAAAAGGTTTGGCATTAATGATTTATGAGTCAAATTTTTTGACATAAATCTTTTTACCTAATCTAATTTACCTTTTTTACCAAAAAGTTGTCTTTTAAAGGGAAGTCATCAATAATTTCACCATTTCCCATGCCACCTCTGTTACCCCTTTCTCTTCCCTATATAGTGTCCTTTCACCTCCATCAGTTCCTTTTCACATCACGCCCTTTCACCTCTCCATTCTTATCCATTTTGAACAATCTCCTCTTACCCTCCTACTTCTAAGCTCAATCTCCTTCTCCCTCTCTCATTTCTTATATATCTCCTCTTATCTCACTTACGAAAAAAAAACTGCTCTATGGATAATGTATCAAGAATCTCTTCCGATAGTCCTGTTCTTCTTTCAGAATCCTCTGACGAGTCATCTTATTCCATTCTCCTCAAGAGGTTATGACCCTCTTCTATCCCTATTTTCTCTCTCAAGAAACCCCACCAAATCCTTCTAACTCCCTCCCTCCAAAAGAGATGTACCAATTCTAGACAAACCCTCATAAAGAAAAATTCCTCTCCTTTAAAAATTGATCCATAATTCTGGTTACATCATCAATATTAGTCAATTAAAAGATGCCTCTTGCAATATTAGTCACTTTTTCAAATTTCAAGATTATTCCTTGCTTTTTCACCTCTGTGGACTTCTAGTTTATGAAGACCATGTTCACATATCTTATGCTAATCTCTGACTTTCCCTAGATAGTGGTGAATTTGAGACTCTTGTGCTAGGCACAACAATTGTCTTGAACAAATTTTTGTTTGAAAATATTTTTGATACTAAGTTTTCCGGTGTGGTCCCTTTCATGAATAATTACTATCCCGAGGACTTTGAAGTGGGCTTTGAGAAAGCCAAGAAATTTTTACCTGACTCTGACTCCGTATCAACCAAATTTGGTCCCTTGTTTTTATGCTTCAAATTTTGCATCATGGCCCATATCGTTGCTTTCACCTTGATTCCACGAAAAGGATCCCTAAGCGACATCACTTTTTGTGATGTTTTTGTGCTGTACTATCCAGTTAAAAAGATCAAAATCAATTAGGAAATTTGGATACTAGAGTACATGCTTGAGAGTGCAAGGGAAGCAGATACATCTTCCAGTTTGCCATATGGGTTGCTCATCACTTGGATCCTTTTTTTATGCTCCATCAATCTGTCTACTTAACCCATATAAAAGTTACTACAACTTATGATTCAAGAACTTTCAGCAGCATAGGATATATTCTGGTGGAAGATGAATGGTTCGTGAAGGAGTCTACCCATCCTAACGCTGAACCTCTAAAGGTAAGTAAATCTGCTTGTAAGCAAATACATCTGACAGTTTCCCATACGGGCTGCTCATCACTCAGATCCTTTTGAGATAGAGGGGTTAGAAGCACTTAATCACCGATTTAAACCATTAAGAAAGGCATCATGAAATTCCAGGAGTCTACTAATAAAATCCTGGACCTTGGGAAAAGTACAAGATCTGACATAAGTGCGGTCCTACTAGGACTCAATGGGCTCAAACAAAAGGGAGTCAAGCTATTCTCTTGAGTTCTCTTTCACATGGACTCCCTTAAATTGCAAGTCTCTTCCTATAATGATGATATGGTTGTCTCTTTTCAAACCTCCTACTCTTCCTTTGTCAAGAATGTTGAAAAATCTTATGCCAACTTTTGTCTAAATATGCATAACACCCTAACATACTTCCTGGAAAAATGGTGAATTGTGACTTTTTTTATTCAAAAGGGAGTCCTATCCCTTATGTTGATGGGTTGTAAGATAATCTTTATCATACTATTTGCCATAATTTTTGAATTTCACTGTCTATATGTTGTGCTTTTTGCTACTATTCTTTTTGGTTATTCCTAAAGGGGAAGAAAAGATAGGAACATCAAGAAGGATCAAGTAGCAAGTTGACTTTCAACACACAAAGTTAACTAATACCCAGGAAATCCAGGATAGCAAAGATGCCTACAAGTCAGAGGGAGCAAGCTGACAGATAGGGAAGTCAACTGATGTTTACTCTTGTTTGTCATTATAAAAAAGGGGGAGATTGTTAGACTCCGACTTGTATGTTTTAATAGTGACAAACTAACAAGTGTATCCTTGCATGATATTGAAGACTACTAATAAAGGAAGCCGTCTCCAGAAATGAAAGTACATCAACTAACAATCCACGGCATCCCAGAAAAGCAATCAAAATAAGAACAAATGGAAGGAGAATCTCAATCCCATAAGTCTCGATAAATCAAATCAAAAATAGAGAATATTTCTACCAAAAGTCTTGACAAATCAAAACAATAACGACTAAAGAAAAGAAAGAAATGATCGCAAGCACATTTAGAAAGGCCCCAACAAATACAATACTAAGAGAAAAATAGATCACGAACATATCTTATATGGATGTGATCCAAAGCCATATATGGACATATCTAATATGGATATATCACACAGCTACATCCCTCAATCAAGGAATTAAATCAAATCCTTGATTGAAATGAAATCTCTTGGGTTTCCTTATGAAAAGTAGTAGCTGAAGACTATAAAAGATGAATACTGAGGACATACATGGGTTACACAACTTCAAGGAGAAAAATCAATGTGTCTCAATCTTAGTCTCGCAAGGCTTTGTAACTTTTAGCTTACAATTATTATATGAAGAGTAGGATCGTGTTAACTTTATAACATCAAGTGAAGTTGTGTCACAAGATCTGGAGAGTAAAATAAGTCTTCAGAACTTGTTTCCTATCATTGTACTTGAGCCCAATATTGAACGACCTTAGAAAACTTTAAAACCCAAGGGGACTAGAAGTAGGATGTAAAACCCCGAGACTCTAACCAATAGTGCAACCATGAATCAAGCTCATGAGAAATTAATTATAATGTTTTGGGTTGTTTTATGATCAAGGATGATGTGTATTAATGCCTTAAAGATGACCTATTGATTGGGTGAATCAAAACATCCCTTACCGATTGAATTCTTGAGAAGGATTTGGGCATATTCAACTTTAAATAAGCATATCTCACATTAAACTATGAATTATTGATCCCATGACCTTCCAAAAGATATATAATTGAATTATATTTCCAACGATAGTAATTTCACCAAAATCCGATGCCGGAGCAAAGAATTATGCCTATTTTACTCCAGCATGTCAGTCTGGAAAATGTGTGACGACATTTTGTGACAGCCCGTCATAGGTCTGATGGCTTGTCACAAAAGGTCGTCACAATTAGGCAGAAAATCATAAAATCCACCCTTTTGTGACAACATTTTATGACGGCCTGCCACAGGTTTAACGGCCTATCACAAATGTCATCAGCCATTTTTTCCAGCAAGTAAGGGATGTTTTTAAAAGGGTATTTTGGTCTTTTCCACCCATTTTGACCCTCTATATATATCCAAGTAAAGAAGAAAACTTGATTCTTCTTCCATTTCATCAAGAATACTAGGGTTTTCAGTCCCAAAATTCAATCGAAATCTCCCAAAAACATCAAGAATCCAACCATAGATTTCACAAATTGGTTCAAGATTCAAGGTACCCAAGTCAAAAGCATCAAGAACCCTAACTCAAGAAGTGGAAAAGGAGTCTATAACAAGTTTCTTCATTATAATCTATAATCAAGCTATGTGGGGTTTGAAAAAGAACACTTCTTTCATTCTTGTGCTCAAAGATTTAATTTCTACTATTGAAATTCATGATTTTGCAAAATGGGTTTACACCCAAATTACTTTATTAATGATTTATGATATTTGAGCTATTCAAGGTTGATACACATGACTATTTCATCATTGTATTTCTTAAATTGAGAACTTATGCCATGAGTTAAATATTGTTATTATAAGTTGATGATTTCCGAATGATTTGAGATAAGAGTCATGATTTAAGCTTTTCTATGAGAAGTTTGATTATTGAATATATATATATTGATATTTGAGCTTGAGAGCCAAGAATGAGTTCTATGATGTTTTCTTGAAGATTTTGATACATGATTATTTTAAAATTTCCAAATTATGACTTGATATTTAATATTGTGAATTTTATGTTTCTACCATGAGTTGGTATTTCAAGTTCTTTCAAGAGATGTGTCAAGTTTTAATCTTTCTTATGACAATTGGATTATTGAGTATATTGATTCATAAGATTGATTTGTTACAATGAGTCTTGATATTTCCTCAAAGTTAATGATGTTGCCATGATTTAATGAATCAATACATTTTGATATTGAGAAAGATTGTTTTGATTTGAGTCGAGTTAGGAATCCACAAATTGATTATGATTTGATAAATGAGAAAGAGGTTTGATTTGGTCTTCATGATAGACCCTTGTGATATTTGTGGTGGATTTCCTAATGCGTTCTGAGCTGAGTCTAGGAGGAGTATTTAGCACCGAGCGGGAAATGTGGTATTTCCCCGAAACAACGTGCCACCGTAGGATTGATGTTGATAATTTGTGGGCTAGAGGTCGAGTATGGGATTGGGATAATGAAATTAAAGTTGTACTTCCTGGCAAGAGTACAACGCTCCCGCCAATGTAGGGTTCTCTCCTTAGGAGGGAAAAACGTTGAAATCCATGTGGCTCACATTGTTTAGTTTATGTCGGTTATAAGAGACTCTCAAGTCTATAATAGTCCAAGTTTCATGAGTTACTGAGTCACTCTAAGTCATGAGTCAAAGAGTTTGAGTTGAGTCCAATGGTTTATGAGATTTATGAAGCATGTGTTATTATTGATGATTTATGAAAAATATGTTTCAGGTAACTCAAGCGAACAGAGTCATTATTACCAGCATGCATAATTTTCTTATACATTTATGATATTATTTAAGTGTTACCTGCATGCCCACATACTTAGTGCATTCCCAAGTACTGATTCCTATACTCTTCTATGCTCTATATTTTCTTGTGTTGTAGGTTCAGGTGCTCAGTCTCAGCAGCGATGATGATCTTCGAGTACCTCTATCTACATTCGTACAGTTGGTGAGTCCTCATGGTTTGAGGACCTATGTCCCTGATTTTTGTCTTGATAGTAGATGGTGGTTTATTTCCAGTTTAGTACGAGTCAGTTGGGGATATGTCCCAATGGCTCCTCAGTCTTATGTAGTAGAGGCTTTGTCAGACTAGAGTACCAGTATGTACAGAACTTTTGTATTTTGATTGTACAAGATAGTATTTCTTCGTATTCTAGTACGTTCATGATATGACTATTCTTCCTTATTATAGATTTATCATTATCATAGTGAGTTATAGAAGTGATGATTGGCTCAAAGGGTTAGCTTAAGGTCGTGTGTAGCCTTAAGCACCGTCTGATGTCTTGAGATAGGATCTTGGGGCGTTACAAGCTTGGTATCAGAGCCTAAGGTTTAGAAGAGTCCTAGGGAGTCTGAAAAGCCGAGTTACGTAGAGTCTTGATCATCAGTGTGTAGCGCGCCACATCTATGAACAAGAGGCTACGGGATGTTTTAGGAAAGTCATTTCTTTCTTTCAAAAGTCTATCATGACGATGACAGTTTCTCTCTGTTATTAATTCGTGCTCTCTTATGATAGAAATACCTCCTCATAGAGCTGGCAGAAACAATGAACGACCTCAACCCATTGATCCTTTAAATGAGACGGTGACTCATGCCAAATTCCGAGCAGCTTTTCAGATGCTAGCCTAGGCAGTTACCGCCAATGCTCAGGCCAATGTTCAGGACGCAGTCCAACCTTCATAAAAAGGTAATTTAGAGGCAGATTGGGTTCGAGATTTTATATGGATGAATTCGCCAGAGTTTTATGGGTCAAGGTCAGGTGAGTACCCACAGATGTATCTTGATGAGGTGAAAAAGATAACTTAAATTATGCATGTGATAGAAGAAGAAAGTGTGGAGCTAGCTTCCTATTGCTTGGAAGATGTTGCTTATGATTGAGTGGAGATGTGGAGAAAGAGTAGAGGGAAGGATGCCGCTCCCATGACTTGGCAGTTATTCCAGGACGCGTTCTTAGATTGACTCTTTCCCCCAAAGCTGAGGGAAGCAAAACTAGAAGAATTTATGAACTTGAGACAAGGCTCCATGACAGTTAAGGAGTATTGTCTTAAATTCAACTAGATGTCTTTATGCTTCCGGTATGATGGCTGATTCCAGGACCAGTATGAGTAAGTTTTTGACTGGCGTATCGGGTTATGTTGTGAAAGAGTGTAGATCAACTATGCTCAATAGGGACATGGATCTTTCTAGATTAATGATACATGCTCAACAAATTGAAGTGGACAAGGTGAAAAAGAGAGAGAGTGAGAGGGAATAAGAGAGTTAGATCAGAGCAACAGGGATATAGTTAGACTAGATTTTTTGGAAAGATCCGCCCTTAGTTTCAGAGCCGTTCTGTTATGCCAACACCTTCATCATCTAGTTCTCCCGTATCCAGAGTCAGGTAGGATCAGGGTAATAGACCTACTGTGTCCAGGTCTCAGGATAGTGTGAGTAATAGACCTCATCCTCCCCTATGTATGAAGTGCGGTAGGGACCATCTGGGTAAGTGTTTAGTCGATCGAAGAGGTTGTTTTGGTTGCGGTAAGTTTGTCCACAAATTCAGGGATTTCCCATATACTAAACAGGTGAGCCATGATGTTTGTCCCCCGAGTCAGGCTATTAGTGCTCCAGCCCCTTTGGTTCGTCCTGCTCCTCCTCAGGGTGCCTCGTCTAGTACTGCCAGTGGTCAGTGCCAAAATTATTTTTATGCTATACCACCCCGCCAGGAGCAGGAGGATTCACCATATGTTGTTACTAGTACGCTCCGTGTATTTCATTTTGATGTGTATGTGTTGATGGACCCTGGGTCAAGTCTTTCTTATGTGACTCTGTTAGTGGCTGTGAATTTTGAGATCAATGTTGAAAAGATTCCTGAGCCTTTTCTAGTTTCTACTCCAGTAGGTGAACCTGTTGTTGCTAAGAAAGTATATAAGAAATGTCCTATCACTGTCCTTCACAGAGTCATATTTGGAGAATTTGATTAAGCTAGACATGGTTGATTTTGACATTATTCTGGGTATGGATTGGCTTTACTCATGTTATACATATATAGACCATCATAGCTGTGTAGTCAAGTTTCAGTTTCTAAATGAGCCAGCCTTTGAGTGGTCCAGAAATTCTCTATCTCCCAAGAGTGATTTCATAGCCTATCTTAAAGCTAGGAAATTGATATCCAAGGGTTGCATCTATCATTTGGTTTGAGTTCAAGATACTAAGTTCGAGATTCTGACCATTCAATCGATCAGCATTGTTAATGAGTTTTGTGATGTTTTTCTGGAAGATCTCCCAGGGGTACCTCCCATTAGAGAGATAGAATTTGGGATTGATCTTTTCTTCGATACGTAGCCTATTTCCATTCCTCCATATCGTATGGCCCCTGCAGAACTTAAGGAGTTGAAAGAGAAACTCAAAGATCTTCTAGGAAAGGTTTTCATAAGTCCTAGTATATCTCTTTGGGGTTTACCCGTTCTGTTCGTGCGAAAGAAAAATGGTTCATTGCGGATGTGCATTGACTATCGTCAGCTTAACAAGGTCACAGTCAAGAACAAGTACCCTCTTCCTAGAATTAATGACCTTTTTGACCAGCTGTAAGGTGCCAACTATTTCTCAAAAATAGATTTGAGATTCGGTTATCACCAGCTTAAAGTTAGGGAGTGTGATATTCCAAAGACAGCTTTTCACACCCGATATGGTCATTTTGAGTTACTGGTCATATCCTTCGGGCTAACAAATGCCCCAGCAACTTTTATAGATCTCATGAATTGGGTGTTCATACAGTACCTGGATATGTTTGTTATTGTGTTCACAGATGATATTTTTGTATACTCCCAAAGTGAGAACGACCATGCAGATCATCTTCGAATAGTCTTAGAAACCCTTAGAGATCATCAACTATTTGCCAAATTTAGCAAGTGTGAATTTTGGCTAAGGTCAGTTGCTTTTCTGGGTCATGTTGTTTCTTCTGAAGGTATTCGAGTTGATCCTCAAAAGATAGAAGCTGTGAAAAATTGGCCTAGACCTATTTCCCCGTCTGATATTAGGAGTTTCTTGGGTCTAGCTGCTACTACCGTTGTTTTGTCGAGGGTTTCTCTTCCATTGCATCTTCTTTGACTCGGTTGACCCAAAAGAAAGTTAAATTCCTGTGGTCTGATTCTTATGAGAAAAGTTTTCAGGAGTTGAAGACTCAACTCACTTTGGCCCCTGTGTTGACCCTTCCAAATGGTGTAGATGATTTTGTGGTGTACTGTGATGCTTCTAGAGTTGGGTTGGGTTGCGTGTGATGCATAAAGTTAAGGTTATAGCCTATGTTTCCATACTGTTGAAACCGCATGAGAAGAACTACCCGACCCATGACCTCGAGTTAGCTGTAGTGGTTTTTCTTTGAAAATCTAGAGACACTATTTGTACGGTGTTCATGTTGATGTCTTTATGGATCACAAGAGTTTGCAGTATGTGTTTACTCAGAGAGAGTTGAATCTTCGTCAGAGGCGATGGTCAGAATTATTAAAGGACTATGATATGAATGTGTTGTATCACCCGGGCAAGGCTAATGTAGTGGCAGATGCTCTTAGCAGGTCGTCCATGGGTAGTGTAGTATAGGTCGAGGAAGATAGGAATGAGTTAGCTCATGAAGTGCATCATCTGGCTAGGTTGGGAGTTAGATTGCTTGATTCAGCTGAGGGTAATGCTTGGGTCCAGAGTAGTTTCGAGTCTTCTCTAGTTTTGGAAGTAAAGGAAAAGCAAGATATGGATCCTAGTTTGGTCAGACTGAAGGAGTCAGTTAAAGACCAAAAGGTAGAGGTTTTCTCCCAAGGGGGAGATGGTGTATTGAGATTTCAGAATAGATTATGTGTGCCTGATGTTGAAGATTTGAGGCAGAGAATTATGGATGAAGTGCATGGCATGCGATATTTTATTCATCCCGGTGCTACCACGATGTACGTCGATTTGCGAGAAATCTATTAGTGGAATGGTATGAAAAAGGATATAGAAAAATTCGTAAAGAAGTGTACAACTTGACAATAGGTTAAGATAGAAAACCAAAGACCCAGTGGAATGATGCAAGAATTCAATATTCGTACTTGGAAGTAGGAGGAAGTGAATATGGATTTTGTGACTGGTTTACGTCTTTCTCGATGTCGACATGATTCGATTTGGGTCGTTGTATACAGGTTAGCTAAATCAGCACATTTTCTACCAGTACATATATCTTTCACCGCTGAGGACTATTCTAAGATGTGCATTCGAGAATTAGTCAGGTTACATGGAGTTCCTTTGTTTATTATCTCCGACAGGGGTACTCAATTTACTTCTCATTTTTTAAAGGCTTTTCAGAAGGGTCTCGGTACCCAAGTTCATCTTAGCTCCGCTCTTTATCCGCAGACCGATGGTCAAGCTGAGAAGACCATCCAGACCTTGGAGGATATGTTGAGGGAATGTGTTCTTGATTTCAAAGGAAGTTGGGATGAACATTTGCCATTGATTAAATTTGCTTACAACAACAGTTTTCATGCTAGCATTGGAATAGCACCATTTGAGGCTTTCAACGGAAGGTGATGTAGATCACCCATAGGTTGGTTTGAAGTAGGTGAAGCCGCTGTGAGTGGACCTGATGTTGTGTTTGAGGCTATGGGGAAAGTTAAGCTGATTCAGGAAAGATTGAAGACAACCCAAAGTCGTCAGAAGTCATATACAGATATGAGAAGAAGAGATCTTGAGTTTGAGGTTAATGATCTGGTGTACTTGAAGATTTCACCCATGAAGGGGGTGAAAAGATTTGGTAAGAAAGGGAAGCTTAGTCCCCGATACGTTGGCCCTTATAGAAATTTGAATCATGTTGGGAAAGAAGCTTACGAGATTAAATTGCCTGCCGAGTTGTCAGTTGTCCATCCTGTCTTCCATGTTTCTATGCTCAAGAAGCACGTTGGTGATTCTGTTGTTGTTGATCCGTTAGGAAGATTTGATGTTCAGGATAGCCTTTCGTATTAGGAAGTTCCGGTTTAAATCCTAGAATATCAAGTTTGTAGACTAAGAAATAAGGAAGTTCCCTTGGTCAAAGTTCTATGGCGAAATCAATCAGTCGAGGGTGCTACTTGGGAAGAAGAAGAAGATATGTGAACCAGATACCCTCATCTCTTCCCTGCGAGTTCAAATCAAGTTGAAGGTACTATTCTTCCTTAATCCAATTTCCTTCTAATCCAGTGTATTCGGCTATATGGTTATTCTCTCTATGATTCGTGCATTTTGTAAAGTACTCGAAAGTTTAGAGTGAAGTAAGACCTTTTAGTCAGTCGTTCCAGCTATACGTCCTCATTTTATTTGGTTCTTGGCATATCTAGCAACATTTGAGGATGAATGTTTCCAAGGGGGAGATATTGTAATACCCTGAGACTCTAACCAATAGTGCAACCATGAATCAAGCTCATGAGATATAAATTATAATGTTTTGGGTTGTTTTCTAATCAAGTATGATGTGTATTAAGGCCTTAAAGATGTCCTAATGATTGGGTGAATCAAAACATCCCTTACCGGTTGAATTCTTGAGAAGCATTTGGGCATATTCAACTTCAAATGAGCATATCTCTTGTTATTCTACGAATTAATGATCCCATGACCTTCCAAAATATATATAATTGAATTATCTTTCCAACGATACCAATTTTTCCAAAATCCAATACCAGAGCAAAGAGTTATGTCTATTTTACTCCAGCATGTCATCTGGAAAATGTGTGACGACATTTTGTGATAGCCCGTCACAGGTCAGACGGTTTGTCTCAAAAGGTCGTCACAATTAGGCAGCAAATCATAAAATCTACCCTTTTGTGATGACATTTTGTGATGGCCTGTCACAAATGTCGTCAGCCATTTTTTCCAGCAATTAAGGGACGTTTTTAAAAGGGTATTTTGGTCTTTTCCACCCATTTTGATCCTCTATATATATCCAAGTAAAGAAGAAAACGTGATTTTTCTTCCATTTCATCAAGAATAATAGGGTTTTCTCTCCCAAAATTCAATCGAAATCTCCCAAGAACATCAAGAATTCAATCATAGATTTCACAAATTGGTTCAAGATTCAAGGTACCCAAGTCAAAAGCATCAAGAACCCTAACTCAAGAAGTGGAAAAGGAGTCTATAACAAGTTTCTTCATTTAAATCCATAATCAAGGTATGTGGGGTTTGAACAAGAACACTTCTTTCATTCTTGTGCCCAAAGATTTAATTTCTACAATTGAAATTCATGATTTTGCAAAGTGGGTTTACACCCAAATTACTTTATTAGTGATTTATGATATTTGAGGTATTCAAGATTGATACACATGACTATTTCATCATTTTATTTCTTAAATTGAGAACTTATGCCATGAGTTGAATATTGTTATTATGAGTTGATGATTTTCGAATGATTTGAGATAAGAGTCATGATTTAAGCTTTTCTATGAGAAGTTTGATTATTGAATATATATATATATTGATATTTGAACTTGAGAGTCAAGAATGAGTTCAATGATGTTTTCTTGAAGATTTTGATACATGATTATTTTAAAATTTCCAAATTATGACTTGATATTTAATATTGTGAATTTCATGTTTCTACCATGAGTTGGTATTTCAAGTGCTTTCAAGAGATGTGTCAAGCTTTAAGCTTTCTTATGACAAATTAGATTATTGAGTATATTGATTCATGAGATTGAGTTGTTACAATGAGTCTTGATATTTCCTCAAAGTTAATGATGTTGCCATGATTTAATGAATCAATACATTTTGATATTGAGAAAGATTGTTTTGATTTGAGTCGAGTTAGGAATCCACAAATTGATTATGATTTGACAAATGAGAAAGAGATTTGATTTGGTCTTCATGATAGACCCTTGTGATGTTTGTGGTGGATTTTTTAATGCGTTCTGAGTCTGGGGGGAGTATTTAGCACCGAGCGGGAAATGTGGTATTTCCCCAAAACTACGTGCCACCGTAGGATTGATGTTGATAATTTTTTAGCCAGAGGCCGAGTATGGGATTGGGATAATGAAATTGAGGTTGTACTCCCTGGCAAGAGTACGACGCTCCCACCACTGTGGGGTTCTCTCCTTAGGAGAGAAAAATGTTAGACTCCATGCGGCTCACATGGTTTAGTTTATGTCGGTTATAAGAAACTCCCAAGTCCATAATAGTCCAAGTTTCATGAGTTACTGAGTCACTCTAAGTCATAAGTCAAAGAGTTTGAGTTGAGTCCAATGGTTTATGAGATTTATGAAGCATGTGTTATTATTGATGATTTATGAAAAATATATTTCAGGTAACTCAAGCGAAGAGAGTCATTATTACCAGCATGCATAATTTTCTTATACATTTATGATATTATTTAAGTGTTACTTGCACCCCCGCATACTCAGTACATTCCCAAGTACTGATTCCTATACTCTTCTGTGTTCAATATTTTCTCGTGATGTAGGTTCAGGTTCTCAATCTCAGCAGCGACGATGATCTTTGAGTACCTCCATCTACATTCGTACAGTTGGTGAGTCCTCATGGTTTGAGGACCTATGTCCCTGATTTTTGTCTTGATTGTAGATGGTGGTTTATTTCCAGTTCAGTATGAGTCAGTTGGGGATTTGTCCCAGTGGCTCCTGAGTCTTATGTAGTAGAGGCTTTGTCAGACTAGAGTACTAGTATGTACAGAACTTCGGTATTTTGATTGTACAGGATAGTATTTCTTTGTATTCCAGTATGTTCATGATATGATTATTCTTCCTTATTACAGCTTGATTATTATCATAGTGAGTTATAGAAGTGATTATAGGCTCAGAGGGTTATCTTGAGGCCGTGTGTAGCCTTAAGCACCGTGTGACGTCTTGGGATAGGATCTTGGGGCGTTACATAGGCATTACATTGGTTTTCCGAACCACGATAAGTCTTTGTGATATTACTTTACATTCTGTTATTTATTTCCTTAATTATTTCAAATCTAATCTGCTTTGTGAAGTGCATTGTTCTGCAGGCAAGTGACTGTGAGGAGTTAGTAGTTGACTCACAGAAAAATTTTAAATCACCCCCTCCCTCTTGAATTTCAACAACCACTTGCTCAGATTTCTAATATTTTACCGATGAATCCTTTATTTTAATGTTCAACAATGTTTGACAACTAAACAGGGTGGGCGGGGGATAATAAGTTTTGCATCTAACCAAATATTATCTCAGTACAGTTGTTCCATTTTTTGAATGAGTAGCATAATTTTGATGGCAATACACACACTTTGCTTTAACTAGTTTACCATTTTCAAATATCTTTTCAAAATGCTCCTAAGCAGATGATATACTTTCCATTTCTTTCTTTTTCTTAGGATCAAATGTGTCAATTGAGTTGTCATTACTATTCTTGGGTACACTATCAGTTGAACCAGCCATAGTAACTCGACTTTCATCGGCCATCTATGTAAAATTAAAAGAGAAAAAAAAATTAACCACCGAAACAGTAAAATCACTTTTGTGAGTTGTGAAGTCTAAAGTGAACTCATGTCTCATTTACTAAGAAATACACAATTACTAACCTCATTTTCTTATTTTTAGCTATGTTTTCCAGAATCAAGAACACAATAATTTGTCAAACTAAAATTCATAAGAAAGACATAATTTTTCAAACCAAATTTGCAAAATCAAATTAAAAAAATAGCTATTGTAACAATCAAGAGTCAAGACTCTCCACACCACACATATAAATAAACATCAGAAATAGTCAATCAGAAAAATCACTAAAAAATTACTTTATAGAAAGAGAACCAGTCAATTAAAAATGAAAAGTTAGAAAAGGGATGAAGAAGAAGAAGAAAAATGAAAAAAATAGAAAAGTGAACACCAAAGGTTACCTGGTTCGTTGCTCCCGATTTTTGGTTCATGGGTTCGACCATTCACCATTCCCCTCCATTGCCTTGTTTACTGTTCCCCTTCGCCGCTCACTATTCTGGCATTCCCCTTTGTTGAATGTAAACTTGTAAATTGTAATTTAGGGTTCTTGACTGTCAGCTGAAGCTTGAAGAGTGAAGGATGAATGTATTTTTTGATTGCTATTTTGCCAATTAGACTATTTTGTAAATATGATTTTGATCTCTCCCTTCTTATGGTATATTATATTTATCAATAATTATCTCATGATTATACATTACAGTTAGGGACCCTAATTAGGCTATCACTATTTTTCCAACTTGGTTTGGATGCCTTGAGATGTTAGGTTGGTTACTTTAGGTCGTTACCTTGAGTAATCCTATTTATATAAATATATATATATGGTGTCATCGCATATCACTCTCTTCTTTGTCTATTCATGTCGTATATTTTTTCTTGGACTTATATACTATTATATAACTTTTCTTCACCCTTTCTTATTTATTGACTAGTGATACACTGTATTGCACTTTAGACTCTAATTACTATTTGGATAGGATAAGTTTATCCTAATTGCTCCAGTAACTTTATCTTATTGAGTTTGTGGGATAGTTGTCCATTGATTATGTTCCTGATTTACATGTTATTTACGATTGCATTATCTTTGGAGCTCAGTAGATCAGTGCCTACTGAGTACCACGTGTTTGGTATGCATACTACATTTTTACAGCCGGCAAATTATAGTACAAATTCTTGCCACTGTTATGTGCATCATGCGGAGCAGCTAAGGATCAGAGATTTGGGGTGAGTTTCTTGATTTGGAGTATTACTACTCTCCCTCTTATTGACTAGACTGATCTTTATATTGTATTCAGAGATAGCTTATAGTTATATTTACTCTGTATTTCACTTTATACTCTTATTGTATTAGAAGCTCTTGTACTAACTTTACTAGTTTTTGAGGCTTTTTTGTATATATTAGTGTTTTTACCATATTTATTCCATTGTTTCCTCTTATTCTTTTGATATTCCATTACCAGTTATTCTAGACTGTGGTTGTCTTACCTACTGGTGGGTTATAGTAGGTACCATCATGGCCTGATAAATTGGGTCATGACAAATTTGTATCAGAGCCTAGGTTTACCTATGTATTGGTACCAGAGCTAAGTGTCTAGTAGAGTTCTACAAATTTGTACAGAGACATCTATATCCTATCTTCAGAAGGATACAGGGCATTCTTAGGAAATTCTACTCTTGACTCCTTGTTATTTGTTCATATTTCTATGAACCTCTAGTACGTTTTGTGACTCTATTCTGTTCCAGATTGACAATACAAGGTTATCAATAGATGTGGATAAGACTTTTACACATGCTTCTAGAACTTTTACTCAGTGTTGGACTAGGGAGTCAGATATTAATTTTAAAGATCTTGAGTATCAGCTAGAGGATTTTAGGCCATCCCAAGTTTTAGTAGAATTTGTGATTGCTTCAGCCTATCAAGATTCAACATTAAGGATTTTAAACCTTTTTACAAATACCTCATAGCTAGAGATAATATACAATACATCAAGAAGTTCTCAGACCAGAGTTGGGTTTATCAGTGTTCAACAAAGTTCCTTATCAGTTTTAGAGTGTGAGATTTAGTTTATTTTGTGGGACAGACATACACATATGCTATATCCTTCAAAGCATGAGATGGTTAATGGATTTATTAGATATTAGCTTTGCTACTCTATTTGGTGTTAGAGCATTTAATAGCCGTTGAGTCTTCTTTCTCTCAGATTATTGATCATACGAGGACCATAGAGAGAGAATGTAGAGATAGCAGTAAGAGTCCATGTCATTAGTACAATGTTATTGGTACTCCATCTGGGTGTAGGGATCCTTCGAATGGGGATTAGCTTCACTTGCGGCCTGTCAGTTCCACTTAGTTAGCATCTCAGACTATAGGTGGCTCTCAGATAAGCCATGGTGGCTACAGTGGGTAGAGTTCTTGTCAGAACTTGTGGAGTATTTGGTATAGATCTTTATCCCATGGAAGATATTCTGGATTAGTGGGTGCAGTGCTTCAGGGCATTTCAAGAGCTCATTTTGGTTGTGGTGATATTAGCCATTGTTCTAGGGAGTGCCCTAAATAAGAGTCGGATGTTTAGGTAGGGTCAACATATGTTCCTCATCGGCCTAGAGATCATGAGGTATGTTACGATTATGGGGAGGATGACCATTTCAGTAAGGAGTGCCTCCATATCAATTAGTTAGCCACTTGGGGTCAGTATGTACTTCTCACCAGGTTAGGGTTTCAGAGGTTTGTTATGACAATAGATAGGACAATCATTGGTCTAGAGAGTGTCCCCAACATGGGATTATTAGTCATTTAGCTCGTCTAGATCAGTCTTATTATATGTGGCATCTTTAGTTAGAGGCAATGCACTTAATACCCCAGTTGGTGATTCTGACACTCGGTTCGAATTTGGACCTATTCAAATTCATACTCCTTCAAGAACATTAGTTTTATAACTTCAAGCTTCTACTGTGATAGGTGCGTCTTTTATTTCCTGACTTTACCTTCTATTTGATTTGAATTGGGGTTTTCATATACATCAATGATTATATGCCTTTGTATTTATATATTGGTTGTTGTGTGCTTTGGTGTATATTTCATACATATGTAACTACACCCTTAAATGATTTTTTTAGTAGTGGATGGAGTAGTTCAGTATCTTATTTTCCTAAGGGTTTAGCATTTGGGTTAAAGTCCCTTTACTTTGGCATATTGGCCTTTTTGTAGCCCTAGAGTAGTACTTGTTATGATTTTTATTTTTGGTACTACTACACCTTATACGGGTGTTACTATTGTTATGGTTATTATTGTCATTTTTTTGACATTGATTGATTCTTGCTTGACTGGCGATAGCATTATCTAGTTAGAATTTCCTTCCTTACAATCCTTATTCATTTGCCTAGGGGGCTAGCTTGGTTGGATGGTGTTCCCTCTTTTAGCGAGGTGAGGTTGGTTATTTTTTCTCTTTTTTTGGTGAGGTTAGTTTGGTTGTTGAGTGGGTTATGAAAGAAAAGGTTGGTTGGCCTTCCATGGTTCTTTTATGGTTCTAGAGTTGGAGATTTGGTCATATTACCCATTTTTGAGTTTGATATTCTAGGACTTACCTTCTAGTTGTTGGAATACTAGCATTAGATATATTCTTCTATAGCCAGTTCTTGAGGTAGACTAGTTTGAGATCTATTCTTCCAACTCATCCAGATCATCGCCGATAGTGGTCTTGATGTTGATGTCGAAAGGTTTTATGTTTGCCTTTTTGGTTTATTGGGTTCGTCTCTACTGATAATTTGATTGTAGTACTTATGTGGAGTTGGATACTCCATTATTTCCATGATGTGGTTTGGTCCAATTGAGTTAAAAGTGGTGTAATGGGTGATTCTTTCCTCTAACCGCTTCTCAAGTTGGCCAATTAGAAATTTGTTATCTTGATTTGCCTGGTTTGTTTTTAGTATTGCTCTTGACCTTGGAATAGATGTTGAGATTGGTACTCTATTCTTCTACGTTGTGATTCATGGTTCAAATGGGTTAAGGTTGTTTTACATAGGTAGATTCAAGAAAACCTCATTTCGGCATTTGTTCAGCCTAATAAGACTTTTTGGAGTTCTTCTCCCTGATGATATGTGCCTATAGCTATTCGTTTCTTTAAATGGAGCATTAGATTGATCAGTTCTGTCTAAGTTTCATTTCACCGAGTTGCTAGAGTTTTGATTATCACCGCTATTATTTGCAGCCTTGGTGAGTTCTTGGGTATGCCTTGGTGCATTATGCCTGCAAAAATATAAAGTTGACTGCTTGTGTCTTTAGCTAATGGTTTTTCCAAGTTGTGTTTATGTTCTTCAGCAGTATTTTAGTTTTAGTTCTTATAGGGACCGTTGAGGATATGACTGATTATGATATTAATGTTGATTTGGTATTTGGCCTCAGTTTAAACTTGTTGGCTCAAGTTTTGGATTTTGACTCTTGTGAATGAAAACTTGGAGGTAGTGCTAGAATTTTGAGTATGGATGCTTACTCATCTCTAGGATTGGTTTGGATGTTGGGATCGGGTAGTTCAACCTCGATTGAATTTCAGCTATGGATTGTAGAGCTTGGTCGCAGCCTCCATATCCATATTTGTATCAGATAAGCATTCGTTTATAGGCTGGCTAAGCATATGTTATACCTACCTATTCGAACCTCTTCAATTTAGATAGATTACGGTTGATAGATGTTCGGAAGATAACCCGATGTCACTTGATGATGGCTTATTTATCTTTTGACCTTAATTTTCAGTCTTCGACAGGAATTTCAAATATTTACTCAACAGAAGAAGTGTATTCTAGTTGGACTTAGCATGGTTTCATCCTCGGTTAGTGGCACACCCTATAGAAGATTATTTAGTTTTAAATATTTATGTTTTAGACTCCTGACAATCAGTTTGAGGGTCATCTGGATTAATAAGTGGCTTGGGCATAGATTGCAGACATTAATAGACACCTTTTGTGTGTCTAGGTAGCACCTTATAGGCTTTACCAATATGGACCTTTGGAGGATCGGCTTCAGTTCTTCGAGGTTAGCATGATAGGATTGTGCGGACAGGACTCAGATGATATTTTGGGTGGTGTAGAGTAGATGGAAGGTTTGGAAAGGCAAAAGAAGTATAGATTTGGACATTGAAGATGGTTACACGATTCATACCTTAGATTGCCTTTTTTCTAGTTAAGTTTTTGCTTGATTGTGCTTATTTTAGTTTGATATGGGCGTGTTGTGGTTTGGGTTTGCGTGCTTCAGTCATTCCCACTTTAGTTGGATGTCAGTTGGTGGGTACAATAAGATTTTGAATATTTGGAAAGTGAAGTAAGGAAGTTGGTTGAAAAGGGGATACCTATGGCAAAATCCTTTCGAAGCACTTTCACTCCGTAGAGGTTATCTAGGGAGTCATGCTCGGGGCATGTTGTCCCAGTACCTTATTCTTTTGAGCTCTTTCTATCCATCGACTTTTACAGACCAAAGTCCTTTTATAGTGGATATTGTAATGACCCTCTAGGTCATTTCCTCGATTCTCATGCATTGCCGTCATTTCAAGCCTCCCCACAACGGCTACATGTCATTATGAATTGGCAAAACTGTTGGTTCGATTATCAAGCAGTTTGTTATGGTTTTAGACTCATTTCCCTATTTTGGAGCTATAACTATTAAGGTGTCACGACCCAAAACCAAGGGTCATGATGGCACTTGTCACGGCGAACCTTGACAAGTAAGCTTATCACCAAAAGTGATACAACAAGGCAAATCAATACCAAAACCCAAGGCAAGACTCCTAGAGCGGAGTCAAACCACACACATATATAGTAAAACCAAAAATACATAGTCAAAGATAACAATACATTATTCCAAAATCTAGTGTCACAATGTAAGAACTAACTAATACAACTCAAATGTAAAAATACACAGGATATCCAAAAAGGAGTAACTCTGTCTCTGAATACAAATAAAGACATAGTCTAGATGAGTAAATGAAGAAGTCAACTCCGGATGCATTGATCAACTACTACCTCAGATAGGCTCTAAGTAACGCCTAAATCAACTGTCGTGAGGTGCACTCGTACCTGGATCTGCACCGAGAGGGCGAAGTAGGGGTGAGTACGATCCACTTGTACTAAATAGGTATCATAGGTTGGCTGAGCAAAGTAGAAAATAAAGAATATTAACACAAACTATGGGCACATTACCTGCAATCAGAAATGTCCCAAATGATATCCCACATCATCTCCACTAATAGTTCTAATGTATAGACATATAGCAATTATAGGCAAAGACAGAAACAGAAAATATACGCGTACATCAAATACAAGTATAGGAAGACAAGAAAAAATCCTTAAGAATAGTCAAGTCATAAATCCTTAAACAACTCAAGCCAACTATGTTGCCTCATGTTAAGATATCGTTGCGTGAAGAAGTACTGAAGGCTACGATGATCCGAGAAAACTCGTAATGGACTCCATAAAAGTAGTGCCTCCATGACATTAAAGAAAAAACAACCACGCACAATTCCAAATAATGGGTAGGGTAATTCCTCATATGGGGCTCCAACTGATGGAAAGTATAAACAATCACCTTACCCTCTTGCATCAACACAGCACCTAACACAACACTTGAAGCATTAAAGAAAATGGTATTACTCGCACCCTTCTTAGGCAAAATCAAGATAGGAGCTGAAGTCAACAAGTCCTTGAGCTTTTGAAAGCTTGCCTCACAAGCATCGAACCACTAAAAGGAAATTTTCTTTTGAGTCAACTTGATCAATGGAGCTGCAGTAGATGAAAAAGCCTCAACAAAGCGTCGATACTAACCTACTATGCCACAAAAATTTGAATCTTAATAGGATAAGTAGACTAGCCCAATATAAAGTCGGATCTAACATAATAACATTTTTGGTCACCATGTGACCCAAGAAAGAAACTGATTCCAACCAAAACTCACACTTAGAGAACTTAGCATACAATCTCATCCCTTAATATCTGAATCACCATACGCAAATGCTCCTCATGATTAGCCTCACTCGTGGAATAAAACATATATCATCTATAAATACATTAACAAAGAAGTCGAGACACGATCAAAATACCCAATTCATCAACTCCATGAATGCGACTGGGGCGTTGGTCAACCCAAAGGACATGACCAAGAACCCATAATGACATACCAAGTTTGAAAAGTTGTCTTCAAAATATTTGAAGCTCTAATCCTCAACTGGTGATACCCGAACCTCAAATCAATCTTTAAAAACACTGAAGCACTCTGAAGCTAGTCGAACAAATCATCAGTACGAGGAAGAGGATACTTATTCTTAAATGTCACCTTGTTCAATTATCGATAATCAATACACATACGTATAGACCCATCTTTTTTCTTTACAAACAAGACAGACGCACCCCAACATAAAAAACCAAGTCAGATAAATCCTTTATCCAATAACTCTTGCAACTGATCCTTCAATTCTTTTAACTCTGTTGGGGTCTTCCTATAAGGAGAAATATAAATGGGCTTGGTGCCCGGATCAGCATCAATGGCAAATTCAATATCACGATCTGGAGGCATACTAGGAAAATTCGTAAGGAAAACATCCATGAAATCACTAACAATACGGACAAAATCCAAAGAAGGCAGTGAAGCATCACTAGTATCATAAATATGAGCCAAATAAGACAGATACCCACTCTCAACCAAATGACAAGCCTAAAGAAAAGATATAACTCTCTTGGGACCTGAATGAAGAACACCCTTCCAAGCTATCCTCGGCACCCCTAGAGAAGCTAAGGTCACGACCTTAGCATAATAATCTAGGACGGCATGATAAGAAGCTAACCAATCCATACCTAAAATGACTTCAAAATCCGTCATATCTAATACAATCAAATCAACCCATCTCTCGCGCCCAGTAAAAATCATAACATAAGATCGGTACACCCAATCCACCACTAAAGAGTCTCCTACGAGGGTAGATACACAAACAGGCACATCAAAAGGCTCACAAGAAGAATCAAAACTCAAAGCACAATATGCATAAACATATGAGAAAGTCGATCACAGATCAAATAACACAGATGCAGATCTAAAACAAACAGGGACGATACCTATGATGATGACATTAGAGGCCTTTGCCTCTTGTCAGGTAGGTATAGCATAGCACTGACCATGTCTACCACCTGACTGGTTATTCCCTCGACCACCACCACAAGCACCACTACCTTTGCCTCTCGTACCTCTTGTAGAATCTCCACCCCTCATAGCTGAAATGGGAGAAACTCTGAACCTATGGTGAGGGTAGTCCTTGGAAAAATGGCTAGCCTCATCACACACATAGCAACGTCTATAACCCAAATCAATAGGAGGAGGTACAATTGGATCAAAATGACCACCCAAAGCTGGTGAACCAGAAGACCCACTACCTAAACTCTACAAGGCTTCCTATACTAGTCTATCATAATACCCGCAGAAACCTCTAGAATCTATACCTCAAACAGATGTAACCTATGAACTCACCCTAACGGTGCATCCTCTTAGCTCCCCCCAGAGATGCTCAAAGAATAGACTCAGTCTTCTTAGCATGATCCACAATATTCTGAAATGATTCTCCATACACAACCATCTGAGTCGTAGAAAGCTGAAGAGAAACTTCCAACACCATCACAAACTTCTAAATCCTCTCAGATTCAGTGGCAATACTGCATAAGAATATCTAGACCGGGTGTGGACTCGTGCCTCATACTTCACAATAGTCATAGATTAGTTCTCTAAGTTATCAAACTCATCTCTCATCTGATCTCTAAAACTAAAATGCAAAAACCTATCAATGAAGGCCTCTATAAATTGATTCCAAGTCATCTCTAGCGAATTGAAAGGTCAGTAACCCATAAGTGACCTCCACCAATCTCTGATTGCATTTCTCAACTAGTAAGTAGTATGAGCAACCCCAGTAACTCAAGGAAAATAAAGTTACACAACTTCTCATGATAATCTATAAAGAACTCGTAAGCATCCTCGCCTACAGCTCCACTAAAATAGGAGGATCCAAATGAGTGAACCTCTTCTGATCTTCAATTGACATAGTTGCACTTACAACAATGGGAGGCATTATAAATCTAGTTGGTTGAGAACCCATCTAAGGAGACATCATAGAAGAAGGCTGAACTCTTGACCTCGGAATACCATACTCAAATATCAACACAAAAGGAGGAACACACTCAGGTCTATGAAGTATCATAAGTAGATATCTATACAATAGGAGGATCCATAATCGAAATAGGAGAAACATCATAAGTGAACTCTAACACTGATGGAGGTAGATACTCAGAGATGGAGGAACACCACATGTACTTAAGGGAGAACCCTCCAACCAGGTCAATAAGAGGACCAGTAACCCCTCTAAGACTAGGGTAGACAAACTCAATGGAATTGGAGTAGGACCCATATCTCCAATACATTTATCTAGAGGCTCAAGGGAGAGTGCCCTAGTGCTATCTCTCAATAGTGCAGATCCTGGTGCTTGTCCTCCACGTCGATCCTAACCATAATGCATAACTCGCCCTCTAGACCGGGTTCTATCCTCAAAAAATGGATCTAAATCTCTAGCCTCAGTGATCTAGTTCTCTCCATCTGCACAGAAAAAAGTGAATTATAACTTAGAACACAAGGTATGAAACAACTGCACGATGAGGAACAAAATAGGAAGGGTTCCTAAGGAAACCTCATAGCCTCATAAATATAGATATGAACGTCTACGTACCAATCTGGTAGACTCTATTAGATACATTATTCTTACACTATTGAGATCAATGACCTTGGCTCTGATACTAATTAGTCACAACCCTAAACAAAGGGTCATAATGGCACTTACAAGTAAGCCTATCACCCAAACTATTATAACAAGGGAAATTAATACCAAAATCCAAGGTAAGACTACTAGAGAAAAGTCGGACCACACACGTACATAGTAAAATCGAAAGTACATAGTCAAAGATACCAATATATTATCCCAAAACATGGTCTCACAGGGTATGAACTAACTAATACAACTCGAATGCCAAAATACACAAGATATCCAAAAAGGAGTGACTTTATCTCTGAATACTAATAAAGATATAGTCTAGAAGATTAAAGGTAAAAGTTAACTCTGGATGCATAGTCAAGTACTACCTCGGATAGGCTCCAAGTAGATCCTGAATCAACTATTGTAAGGTACACTAGTACCTAGATCTGCACCAAAAGGGCGTAGTAGGGGTGAGTACGATCAACTTATACTCAATAAGTATCATAGTCTGACTGAGCAAAGTAGAAAATAAAGCATATAAACACAAACTATAGGCACGTCACCTGCAATCAGAAAATGTCCCAAATGATATCCCACACTGTCTTTACTAACACTTTTAATATACATACACATAGCAATTACAAGCAGAGAAAGGAAGATCAAATATACACGTACATCAAATACAAGTATAGAAAGATAGAACAAATAGACAGATATCAAGTCAAAGATGGAAATACAATCATAGCATAATCACAATATATAAAGTGCAATGAAGATCATAATGATGATGATGTGATGCATGATAACGTCACACAACCTCCGAATACACCTACTGAGTGGTGCCCTAAAGTAGGACCCATAGGGAGTTCATCAACCCAAATGTAATCTATATCTAATGCCAATATCTATATCTCCTCTTCAATACATCCATCAGTAGAGAGTTTTTTAAGATATCATACTTTTTTGTCAGAAAAAATCAGTATCTCCACAGTGTTACTAATGTTTCACGAATGGATATGATATGAGGATTTAATTGTTCACAACCAACAAAAATAAGAATATCCAATATCCAACCAATATACCAACAAAGTGAGACAAAAATCCACTTAAATCAACCATCTATCCATGACCCAATATAATCTAGAAACATCAAGTGAAAATGCAAGATAATGTCATGGTACCACATAAATCCCAATATTTAGGCTTTTTCCACCAAAAGAGTAAAACCAAACATACATATATCAATACCAGGCTATAATATCATATAAGACCCCACATGGTCGTACATAGCAAATAATGTCTCAAAACCACCAAATATTATCCATATAGGCACCCACACGGGCACATAAATCACTTAACTTATTTTTCATAATACAACCCCATACCCATAGCATACTTTTACACTATTATTAACTACCCAACCCATTCCAAAGAAAGTTAAGACATAACCTACCTCAAAACCAAAAACTAGACCCAAAAGCCTGTAATACAGAGTTTTCCCCTTACAAATGAACTTAGAATCAACTAAAATATAGAAATATAAATCTACGTGTCAATAGAAAACCAACAATACCCATATTTCTCACATTTAAATTAAGGTCAAAATGGACCCTCTAAACATATTTTTGAAAAAAAGTGTACAAGCGGAATTTTTGTCCAAAAACATATTTTTCAAGATTAAAGGAACTCAGAGGATAAAAAAACAAGTGAAATTGGGGTTCAAATCAAAGAAATACTATTTTTAGGCCTCATGGGTTGAAATCCTAAATTTCACCTTTGAATCCAAGTTTTAATGAAGTTTAAATAATAAGAATTGAAAACTAGTAATTAAAATAGAGATTTGAAGCTTACCTAAGATTAGAAAAGGATGAAAATGCTCAACAACTCGAACCCTAAACTCTAAGTCTCAAAAAAGGTAATCGTGAAAATGGAGTATTTAAATAAATGAGGTGCTACTAAAGCAGACCATAGATTCTTTAGCGATCGATGTTAAAGCGCCAGGTGCCGCTAAAGAAATACTTATGTGAGGGTGACAGTCTGCTAAAGCTGACCTTGGGCCGCTTTAGAGGTAGGTGCTAAAGCTCCAAGGTTACCGCATTAGTAGTAGGCACTAAAGCTTACAGGTTACCTCTTTAGTGGTACCTGCTAGGTTCTCAAGGGTACTTTAGCGCCAAGGGCCACTTTAGAGGTAACACTAGAACTTGTGGACCAGCTAGAGATTTGGAGAATTCAAAGTCTCCTTGGACCCCTCAGGATTAATTTGGAATCCCAACAATGCAAATAAACTATGCCACTCTATCAAATTTGATGTTCCTTACTCAATGATGGTATGAAATTTTCCAAAAAACATCATTTTCATAGAGATGACCCCCGAAACCTAATTTCACACATTTCCAAATCGAGGTTCAAAATGAGATATAAAAGCTGTAAAACACACCAACTAAGCTACTAATCTAAAATGATGTTCCATATCTACTAGTGTAGTTTGTTTTGCCATCCAATGCACAGATCAATAAATGTTGACCAAAATCAACTTTATGATTTTTCAAGCCACCAAAAACCACATACTCGCACAAATCACATCAAAATGCATTGGAAACTATGACAATCATCCCCATACCCCAAAAATACAATAAATAAACCACGGGAAGGGGTAAAATAGAAAAACATAAAAATAAATATGCCACACAAAACACCAAGAGTTAGATCATTACATAAGAAATTGGAATCAGACTAGAACTCCTAGTAAACACCTCGTATGAGAATTTGGAAATTACCATCAGCTTTAGAATATTGATTTTAGGCTAGAGGGACCCTTGAGTCAGGTTCCAAGTCCACTGGACTTGTTATGGGATATTGGATGGATTCTATGAAAAATAAAACTATAGGTGTGGACCCCACAGTTAGTCAAAATAATCTCGAATGAAAGTTTTGATGGTTCCATTGAGTCTGGAATGTCAAATCTAGTATCATAGCATAGTTTGTTTGAGTGCACGAGGTTCTAAGTAAATCTCAAACACGCTATCACAGTCCATTTGGACTTAAAAAATCTGGTGCTATTAGCTAGTACAACTACTTAAGAAGACCTCTAGTAATTTAAGTAGTGGTCACTTAAGTGACCAGGGGATTGCTTTAGTGATCAACCCTGCACCCTGGTTAGTCGCTTAAATAGAGGCCTAATCTCTTAAATGGAGGTCGCTTAAGCGTCACTCAATCGCTTAAGTAAAGGGCATCTTTTAGTGGAGGACTTCTTAAGTAATTATTTGACCTCTTAAGCAATGATCTCTTAAACGATCATCTGGACACTTTTGCGTCATCCGTAGGGGATTAAATCCCCTTTTTTACCTAATTTTCTACTCATTTTCTTAACCCCTTTTTCACTATTTTTGAAATCTTAAAGCATGGAAAGTGTAGGAATCATCCATTTAAGCTAAGGTAAGTTAGCCCAACACTCCTTTGTTATTTTTCATTGTTTTTCCCATCAAATTTTGCCCCATTTCATTGTAAATTCTTAGAAATAGATCTTTAAATGCTTATACTTAAGGGGTTGATTTGTGCCTGATTTGTGTCCTGTTTGTGCTCAATTTTGAGCCTACATTTCTTAACCTTTGAAGAACCTCAAGATGGATTCAATTTTGGGTTTAGTTTACAAGCCCACGGGCTCATTCTTGACCCAAATTCTAACTTGACCTTTTATATAGCAATGTGAATCTCATTTTACTCCTATTGATATGTAGATTATTAATTTTTATAGTATGGAGGAATTTTGGAATCATGGAGCATTTATGGATGATTCAAGGTTTGCAGTTTGGCATTAAGGTAGGCTTTGGTCTAATCTTCTGTAACGACCTAAAAATTGATGAAATAGGTGAAAATTGTGTTTTTGCATGATTTGACTATTTTACCCCTTTCCATAGTTGCATTGTGGTATTTCTAGAGTGTGGGTGATTGGCATGATTTTTGATGCATTTTGGTACCTTTTGTGTGATATTGTGATTTTTGAGGGTTTTGAGAGCCTTATTATAAACCTATGTGGTTATGTTTTGATCCGTGCAACATATGAATGAACGGACTACACTAACAAATCAAAAACATTGATTTTAGGGTGGTTACATGTGTGGTTGGATTTTACAACTTTTAAATCTCATTTCGACCTTCGATATGGAAAATTATAATTTCGGGTTACGGGGGTCAACTCTATAAAAATGATGTTTTTTCAAAAATATGATACTGCTATTGAGTCTGAAGAATCAAATTTAGTGTGGTTACATAGTTCGTTGGCATATATCGGACTCCGAACAAATTTTGGGCACCCCGTCGAAGTCCGTTTTAGACAATAATCTGGTGGAACAGGTTGCTGGTGCAACCTGGAAAACCAAGGGTAAAATGCATTTGAGGAACCCAATTTATGCCTTATTTTCCAGGCAACCTGGTGCAAGCATAAATAGCCTTTTTCTCGATTTTGCTCATTATTTTACCTTGCCTCTTGAGAGTTAAACCCTAAAATAGTGTGAGAGCTTAAAAGTAAAGCTTATGGGTGCTTGGGAAGCTAGATTAATATCTATTTCTTAATTCTTTTATAGATTTAAGGTGAGATTTCATCCTTTTCTTACTTTAATTCTTGATTTAATTATTCAAAACCCCAAAAACCTTATTACTTGATTTATCCCCAAATTCTACTCCTTTTCACTTGAATAATGTTCTTAATCTTATAATTACTAGCTTTAATCAATTTAATCTTCAAAACAACTTTCTTGATTTTAACACGAATTTCAAAGATTTTACCCGGTAAAGCTTTAAAATGATTTTTCTTTGATTTGAACCTCATTTTAACTCGATTTGACTTGGCTTTTCAGCTGTAGATTCCTAAAAATATGAGGAATAAATTTTTGTAATAAAATTCTGATTTTGTCCTTCTTTTTTGAAAACTCATTTCGAGGGTCCATTTTGACCCCAAACCAAAAGTAGGCGATATGGGTATCGTTAGCCCTGTTTTGATGCATAGATTCTATATTTTTTATTTTAGTTGATTTTGGAGCCGTTTATGAGAAGTAGGGATTAATGGTTGAAGTGTTGCAGATAAGTTTTGTCCTTCAAGGTAGGTTATGGCTTAACTCTTTCAGATTGGGCTAGGTAATAAATGTTGGTACAAAATGCATGTTAAGGATGGGAACTAATCATGATAAATGGATATCTATGTGTTGTGTCCATGTGGGGGCCTATATGTGATGAAATCATTGAAATTGAAATATTATGTGATATGTGTGATCGTGCAGGGTCTTATATGATGTTGAAATCCTGGAATACATGTGAATAATTATATTATATTTTTAGAAATACTTATTGTGGTGCCTTTAGTGCATTCTGATAAATATATTCATACTATGTAGGCATATGAATCATTTGGAGAATTCATGGATAGTAGAAATAATGAGTGGATATTGGCTCACGTGATGGTAGAATGGAAACATTATAGATTTGTTGTGGAAATACTCACTTTGAATGGTTGTGAACATTACATCATCATTTTCATATCATCATACGCAACATTTAACTTATTTGTTTTATTGTGTTATATATATATGTTTATTATTATATATGTGTACTTGGTTTATGTCTTATGCTATGTATGTGCTTTGGAAATACTGGAATTACAGGAAACACTAGAAATACTGGAAGTATAGGAAACACTAGAAAATACTGAATCTTGGTATCAATATTGGATATTATGGACCTTCTTTGAAGGATTATGCCAGAGAAGACGCAATGACTGTGTGTCAACCTCAAGGCTAGATTCATGTGTACCAAACCTAAGGTCATGTGCAAAACTTAAGGTTGTGTGGCAAACTCAAGGGTATGTGTTAATCTCAAGTAAGTGTGCCAACCTCAAGTATGTGTGCCACCTCATGCATCATCATCATCATCATCATCATCATCATATACTTTACAACTGCTTTATTTTGTTTTGTTCTGCTTGTATTGCCATACTGATTTGTCATCTATATATTTTTTTTATATCTTGTCTTGTTAATGTCTAATTATTCAATCTCTTTTTAGTTGTACTTGATGAGATTGATTATACATGTTCCTCTTTTGTTCTACTTGTATGTGATAATGTGTATGTTTGTATCCCTATCTGGTTTGTTATTATATTATAAGTGGATATTATAGAACTGCTAGTGCAAGAGGTGTGGACTACCATTGTGGATATTTTCTGATTGCAGGTGATGTGCCTTTAGTATGTATTTTGTATGCTTTATTTTATACTTTGCTCTGTCATCCTATGATACCTACTAGGTCCAAATGGATCGTACTCACGCCTACTGTACCCTTTCCGTGCAAGTCCTAGTTTGAGTGTGTTTCATCTTGGTTGATTCGGATGGGATTTGGCGCTTTCAAGGTAGTGGTTGAACTTCAGGCGTCCGGATGTATTCTACTCCTTTCTTATAGACTATGTCTTTACTTTCACTTCAGAGACAGAGTTTTCTTTTGTATTTGGACATCTTATATATTTTATTTGGATTCGAGTTGTACTAGATACATTCTTATACTATTGACACCAGGTTTTGGGAGTTATGGCTTTATATGTTGATTATATTCCTTTTGCTTTTATCATATCAATATGGTTTGGCTTTGTTCTAGAAGCCTTACCTTTGGGGTATGTCTGTTGTTTTCCCTTTGTGTAGCAGTTTTGGTGAAAGGCTTACTTGTCAAGGTTTACCGCGATAAGTGACATCATGATCCTTGTATTTTTGGATTGTGACAAATTAGTATCAGAACAACAAAGTTTCATTGGTCTAAACAATGTAAGGATGGAATATCTAATAGAGTCTCATGGATCGGTAAGTAGATGTTCCTATCTATCTTTGACAGGCTATAGGATGTCTTTCGGAAACATCCCTCATTTTACTTCTTATCTTGCGAAGTTCTTTAATAACTTGTGTTCTAAGTTATGTTTCGCTCCTATCTACACAAATAGTATCTACTAGGTCTAGTATGATCAGAGATCCAGAGCCTTCACCCAGAGGGAAAACCTCGGGTCGTCGACAGACCCGAGGTAGTGGACGGGCTGCTAAGCTTAGCTATGAATTTCTTGAGCTTTTATTTCTCCTCTTTTATCTTAAGCCTTTAGGGAAATGGAGGGGTGATTTGAATGGTGGGCACTACATCACTTTGTGTCTTATCATTCTCGACAACTTTTTCATCAATTTCCATTGGTTCTTTTTCATCCCCTTCTTCTTGAGATTTTGAAGCTTCTATTTTTGGCTCAACCACAACCTTTTTCTTCAATTCTTATGCTTAATGTTGGGCTTTTTTGTACCCACGCTTTATCCCTCAACTTCCCTCAAATGATCCCTGAGAGTCTTGCCACTCCTAGTGACTATTACTAAAACTTGAGCATCATTTTTTGGATTCACAATAGTGTCACTAGGAAGGCCCCCCTTTGGTCTAGCATTTAGTTAAGAGGAGATTTGACTTATTTGCATTTCCAATTTCCTTATAGAAGTGGAGTGAGATGCAACTATTTGGTTGAATTGAAAAAAGTCGCCTTTCAATTCATGGACCATCTTGTCCGTTCCCTCCACTTTCATCAAAATTCTTGCCAAGACATCTTCTGTTTTGTATTTATCAGGGTCGGCGGGGTTTGCTTCCTTGTTCATTACTCGGTCATGAGGGGCACATAACAATCATACTCTTGTTATTTATCCCTCCAATTATGGTTATGATCACGATCCATCCAACCTTGATTCCTACCTTGCCTTTAATATACGGGGTGGGAACCCCCGAAATAGTTATCCCCAAAAGTCACCATTCAATTGCCGAAAAAGTTAATGATTTCAAAACGCAATTGTAGTATTTTAGATGGTGGGAAATACCATTCAAGGAAGGCCATGGCAATTTCATCCTAAGAAGTAATTGATCCGGCTGAAAAAAAGAGTGAAGCCACGATACCGCCTCACCCGTTAGAGAGAACGAGAAGAGGCACAACAGGATGGACTCTTGGGTTAAATATGCAATATCAAAGGGTGCAGACACTTCAATGAAATTTTTCAAATGCAAGTTTGGGTCCTCATGGTATTTCCCCACAAAAAGTCCCTTTATTTTTAGCAAATACAACATGACACTTGTGACGTGAAAGACTCTGTTCCCATGAGTAGGTGAGATACGGAGGGCACTTGTACGCCCAACGTCACGGAGTTTCTCCTAATCGTCATGAGGACTATCGAAGTACCCGGCAATACTTGCATTGTCACTCATAGTTCCATGAACACTATGTAGATCAACTAAAAGGAGACAAAAACAACAACCAAATAAATACACACCACAATGGATATACCCTATGTAAAAATCAACACTGCACATGTGAAAGCTAAATTTACCTCCCCGGCAACGGCGCCATTTTGATAACTCTCACCAATACTATTTAAATTGGTACAGGAAGATCATTGTCAATAGCTCAACTTATGTTGAGGTCAAATCCACGACGAGTAAAATTAGATTTCTAGTCCTATGGGTGTTAATAGTTACTAAAAAGATAGCCGCAATGCAAATAAAGTAAAATACATGATTTAAAATGGGGGTTGGTTTGGAGCAAGGATTAATCAATGTTAACTCAAGTCAAACAATTAAGGAAACACTTGTGATTTAAAATTCAATATGAGAAGGATCTTGGGATTATGTATACCTAAGGGCAAGTTATGCATGGAAACATGATGATTTGATGAAAATTCTAGTCATTAACGATGTGGTAGGCTAGATCGAAGGTCCTTGAGGCTAGTTTATCAACAAAACCTCAAGAATATCACTCATTGACCCTTTAGAGTACCTAACAAGTGTGTCAACTAAAACCACCTAATACCTCAATTAGGTATCCCTATTTCTAGGAAGATTCCCAAGACATAGCTAACTCTCTACTAACCCTTATTTCTAAGATGTCAAAAGATAGCAAACTACATCCATTATTGTCCACTATTGCTTTGTCACCCATATCTCTTTTTCAAGGATGATATGGGTCCCAAAAGTTCACCACACTCCTCTTTCAAGGATGATGTAAGATTTCAAGAATTTGGAGTTTTCACCCACAAATCCATTTTGGGTATTTAGGGTTTTCACCCACAAACCCCAATCAATTCAAACAAACAATAGTGAAACCCATCATCAACAAATTAGAATCTACACAAATACATCACAGCCCACACATAATTTTATCTTAGTTCAGCATAATCCCAAGACAAGAAAAATTTAGATATTCATGAAGTAAAGAGAAAGAAATATACCATAAGGTTCATTAAAAGCATCCATCCTTCACTTTCACCAAATTTAAAGTATGAAATTCAAATACAAGTGTTGCCCAAAATTAGGGTTTGAAAACTTCAAAGTCAATTTTTCCCAAAAGTCTAGACTCCCAAAATGGGAAAAGGTTTGAGCCTTTTAAGGGATTTGGGGTCGACTGTACAAAATTACAAAATTACTTCTAGGCACATTTCCGCATTGCCGCGATCGCTAAAGCTTGTTCGTGATTGCGGCTACCGCAAATGCATTTAGATCAGAGTGATCACGGAAAATGACATAACTTGACTGGCTGCAATCGAGTCCCTCAAACCGTGATCGCTGTAATTGAGCCTTGTCTATGCAGGGTCTTTCAGCTGTGCACTCTTCTTCTCCTTTTGATTCCTTTTCATCTCAAATCCACATATTTATTTCTCATTACCTGTTTGACTACAAAAAGTGGAATTTAGTGCATTAAAGTAACAAACTTGTCTCATTCATACCTTCAAATTATAGGAGTGTGCACGAATTTTGAATGCAAATGAGTGGTAAATTTACCACTCATCAACACCCCCAACTTAAACCTTTGTTTGTCCTCAAGAAAACTACTTCTCACTCAATGAGACAATGAAAATTTAATCCCATTTATACAGTCCAATGATCACAATGACCTCAAACTTAATTGCTACCACAAGTGGCTCTTCAAACACAAGCAAAGCTATTCTCACGACTCCCCTCATCATGAAATACAATCTCAAAGATTCAAAGGACTTTAAAGAGCAACAATGCAACAATCACTAACACTCCAAAAGTGACTCTCTTTTGACCTCAACTCCACTATACTCCTTTTGCCTCATTATCAGAAAGATGACAATATCACCCACCTCAAGTTGTTCACATGCCTCCTCACAAGAAAGATATCCCACACACACCAAAATTTTCAAATATACAACAAGGGATTTAAGTGAAAAACTCTCTCTCACACAAAGACTCTCGATGCTAACAATTAACATGGCATAGGCTTGCCCTTATTTTCAATCACCACTATAATGAATACACTTCGTTAGAGATCTCGAAGGGCTTTTTGAGCTTGTAACATAGGTTCAGGGAAGGGTAGGATATCATTTAGGAACAAAGTGGTTGCACCCTCCTTGAACATCTATATCACACTATTCTATCCATCCAACTTTTTGACCATGGACCACTTCTCTTGTTTTTGCATTCCACATGCCTATATTAGCTACCTTGATTTCCCCAACTTTTTGAAGGCATCTTTCATTCATTTATTTCTTTTGTAATCTATGCCTTATTCTTTTTTTCATCATTTCTTTTTTTTCACTTTTTTCATAGCCTAGCGTATAGGTATCCACTTACACTACCATGGCCCAAAGTTAACTCTATGAAACTTACCACCCCCCAACTTAGGAATTTAGCCTCAATTTTTATTTTTCATATTCAAGGAGGATAGAGTTCAAGAGAGGGAAAAACTTTGAATGGATCAAGGCTTGTAACGTGGTTGCTAAAGAAAGGATTGAAATCTTGAATTGGGTAACTAAAGGTAGGCTATTTAGGCTAAAGTGGGCTCCTATGTTCACAAAGATGGCTAGGATCATTTCACCAACCAAGCATAATCAAAATTAGACTTGAGAGACTAACGGGGAAAGTTATAGATGGGACAAGTATCCATGAGATTTAGACATAAATGTTCACTACACATGGCATGTAAAATCCTCAAAGAGGCTTAATTTCCCTTCCCACTAGAGACCAAATGGAGTGTCTACCAATTTCTTACAAGCCAAAATTTTGGAGTCACAAAAAGAGGTAAAGTATTGTTACAACGTCGTTCACATTCATGCCCTTGATTTTTGAAAAAAAAATAGATGGGGGGAGGGGGTTTGCTTCACATTCGCACCACACACAATTTATTATTTATGGTATCAAACCAAGCCGACGTCTCACATTTTAACTTTCATACAGGAAAACCATATGGCCACTCAGACTTTTCCATAGGTATAAGTGTGATCCCAAATCCAAAATGCTATGGGTACTCAAACTTCCCCTGCATTTATAGCTCCAATGCTACGGGTACTCAGACTTCCCCTTCATACATGGCTCAAAACCCAATCACGATAATTTTTCCTTTAAAATGTTGTCACTCAATCTATCATAGGGAAAGGCTCGTCCGATATCACCATAAGCAAAATAAAGATAAACTAAAAAGTTTAAAAATGAAATAAAATGACTAATCCATGAAAATATGGGAACCATCAGAGTGCCCAAATATTACAACCCAACAAACAAAAATAAAAATCATCCAAAATATCATCAAAACATCCAAAAATATCTAAATAATATAGGCCAAATAAAATTAATACGGAGACAGGCACCCTCAACTAAGAAACCTGTAGTGTCCTTACCGCATAAATAATAAAGCATATATAGAGATAAGGGTGCTCCTTAAAACTGCATCAAGAGCTGCTGTCGCCCTCAAACTCTGTATCATCTCCTACATTATTAGAATCAAACCACTTGGTTGGGGCCTTATCATTGCTCTCCATTCTGGAAGAAGGTAGCCTATCACAGGGTTTTAGGACCTTTCATAGGCCTTTTACCCCCTACCACATCTTACTAAAGAACTTATCCCTCTTCTTCTCCCTTTTCTTTATCTTCTCATGAGAGTCCTGGATCACTCTATAAGACTCTGTCAATGATGAGTATTCCCTCTAAATCCTTGCAATGGTGTCTCTCTGTGTCTGCTGATCCACCACATACTTCTCATAATCAAAGTGGGATACATATGAATGGCGGGTGGTGGAGGGCTCTCCCAGTCCCTGAGGTAAACCCAACACAATCTCCCTAATGGCCCTCAAATCAACACTAGGCCCATCAAAGGGCCCGACTGTGGACGGCCTACAAGACTCTAACTCCTCACATGTCGAATTATCCAAGTCGATGTTTCTCTTCTTGCTTTTTCCTAGTGTACCCTCACCCTAAATTTTGAGAGAATGGATGGGGATGCCAGGGTGAACCCAAGTGTCTCCAAGGTACTCCAAAACCTTAGATCTCCTGCACAGCTCAGTAATCAAGAAAGGTAAAAAGAGATGTATACCATCATAAATCTTAAAGAATTTCATGCTTAGACCACAAGTTGACCAATATTCAAAGAAATGTTGTCTAGTATGCAAGCAACTATATGAGACCGCAAATCTAAAACTATTGTCATGTGGGTGCAAAGAGAGACTTGGCTATAGATGATGTTCAGCCAAATTCAGGCCTCAGCAATGAAATCATTCATTAATATATTTCTCTTGGTAGCCTCCCAAGAAACCTCTTTACCTAGGCACAACCTCTTTTCCATCCAGCTACTCGTCTCACACCTCTTCACTTCAAAGTCTACCATATCTAAATATGGGAGCCCATATAGGTCATTAATTTTCTCTGACCCAAAATGCATATTTTTTTCTCGAATCCTAGTGACTGGGTTGGTGAGAGATACTATGCTAAGATTAGGTTAGAAATCCCTTACCCATTGCTCATTTGCCTTGCATAGATTTGGGGGAAAATATCTCCACCCGGTGGCTACGAGTCTATCATGAAATGCTGGGAAGCTTTTACGACACTTTCTCCAAGAAAATGCCCCTTTTCAGAAATATATTTATTTTCAAAAGATCACCATAGTATAGAGTGTGGAACTTTAGGGCCATGAAAAAAACTTGATCATAGTCTCCTATGATGTAAACCTGAAAACCATGAGGACAACACATCAATATTCATCATTAATATTTTTCATGGACAAACTATGTTATGTTTTCCACTAAAGCTCACGAGATGGTTACTTGGTGGTGTTTGGACAAGAATTTGAAGTGTAAAATTTTTGGCCTAAGCTAAAATTCAGCCTTAGATGTGGCTTTTGCGAGACACTGAGTCGCGTTTGCGGTGCCACGATCGTCGTATCTGAGGCCAGTTCAAGCCAGAATTTCCAATAGTCCAAGATACTAATTTCAGGGACAAATTGTGTTCCAAAATAGCAAGTAATCATTAAGAACACTGAACATGGTTTCTAAGTACCCGATTGTTCCCCTAAAATTCAAAAACATGTAGTTATGGACTCGTTTGGGCATTTGATTGAGCACTTGGTGTGCACCCTTTATTATACTCAATTTCAATCATAGTTTGGGCACTCAAAACTTCCCCACATATGTGCACACCATTTCTAGCAGCTAACCACCACACAAGTATAATTGAACAAGTATTTCACAATGAAAATCATAATTTTAAGTCATACCTTTAACATGCATTCTATGGCATATTTCCAATAATTACAAAATGAAATCAAAGAACTTACCAGAGTGATGATGCAAGATGGATGCTACAATGCTTTTGGAATGCTCAAAGTATGGCAAGGAATGGGTACAATTTGAGAGAAAAGTTGAAAAGGGATCGTGAGGGAAATGGGGCATTCGGATGGTCATATAGACTGATTTAACCGCGATCGTGGTCCAAGGTCAATGATTACGGACAAGTGGATGACCACGATTGCAGAGGCATAGGGGCATGATCACGGTAAGTGAGGGCATTTCTGCACCTCTATTTTCCCCTATTCACCTTTTTACTTTAATTTGACACACTTTCCCCTGTACAATTCACCATGCAAAAATTTCACACTTTTCCCTTCTCAATCTCAATCAAAAGCACTCTAGAGTTCCACAAATGCATGGACTAATCAATGACAAAATTAAAATCTACGCTACTAAATAAGAAAAAAGGATATGACCCACTTTTGTGGCATTTGTGGGTTGTTTCCCATATAGCACCTTAGTTATCATCATGGCACGACGTCTTTCATATTTTTCAAGTTGGATCCTCAAGGGACCCATCATTCACTTCCTCATCTTCAACATTAATAACTGATACCACTTGAAGCTCCATGGGTTGTTTCTTTGTTTTGCATACCTAGAAGGACACTTCACCATCATGAACTCTAAACCTAATTTCCCCAAGCTCCAAATCAAAACAGCTCTACCGGTGGCCAGGAAAGGTTGACCAAGGATGATAGGCACCTCTTGGTTCATTTCATAATCTAGCACCAAAAATCCATCGGAAGGATGAATATATCTACTTTCACCAACACATCGAACAAAACACCAATCGGTTTCTTGATAGACCGGTCTGCCATCAAAAGCCTCATCGACATTAGAGTAGGGGTACTCAATCCAAGCCTCTGATAAATTCCAAATGGCATGAGATTAATACTCGCACCAAGGTCACATAAAGCTTTTTCAAACTTATGCGTCCCGATGGTGCATGGAATTGTAAAGGCCCCCGGATCTTCTTTTTTTTCTACTATTGCACTACTCATGATAGCACTACACCCATGCTTGACTTTAATGGTGTCACCTTCAATAATCTTCTTCTTTGACATCAATTTTTTCATAAGCTTAGTATACCCCAAAATCTCTAGGATAGCCTCGAGTAACGGGTTATTGACTGAGAGGTTGCTAAGCTTAGCCATAAATTTCTTGAGCTTGTTATTCTTCTCTTTTCTCTTAAACCATTAGGGAAATAGGGGAGTGATTTGAATGGGGGGAAATACATCACTTTGTGGCTTATTATTCTTGACCACCTCTTCATCAATTTCCACTGGTTCTTTTTCATCCTCTTCTTCTTGATATTTTGGAGCTTCTTATTTTGGCTCAACCACATCCTTTTTTGTAACATTCTTATGCTTAATGTTAGGATCTTTTGCACCCACACTTTCTCCCTCAACTTCCCTCAAATGATCCCTGAGGGTCTTGCCACTCCTAGTGACTATTGCTAAAACTTGAGCATCATTTTTCGAGTTCACAATAGTGTCACTAGGAAGGCCCCCCTTTGGTCTAGCATTTAGTTAAGAAGAGATTTAACCTATTTGCCTTTCCAATTTCTTAATAAAAGTAGAGTGAGACATAACTGTTTGGTTGATTTGCGAAAAGTCTCCTTTCAATTCATAGACCATCTTGTCCGTTCCCTCCACTTTCTTCAAAAAAATTTCCAAGACATCTTCAATTTTGTATTTTTCAGGGTCGACGGGGTTTGCTTCCTTGATCTTTACCCAGTCGTGAGGAGGCATATAATGATCATACACTTGGTTTTTTCCCTCCAATCATAATCATGATCATGATCCATCCAATTTTTATTCCCACCTTGCCTTTGATAGGAGGGGCGGGAACCCCCTGAATAGTAAGATAAATACTAAATCTCTTCATCAAGCTTCTTGGCCTCTTCATCATCATAGGCCTTGGATTTCATGACATTCACCACTTTTGTGGGTGCACCCATCACATGCTTAGTTAAAAGCTCCAATTGCATCATCATTTTTGCCATATTTTCCTCCCTTTCTTCATCTCTCTTATTTTATTTTTTATCAACAAAGAAAGTAGAAGGGAAGGCTTTTGGTACCTCGGCATCACGGGTATTGCACCCCCAATTTTGATTGGTCACTTTCTCAAGTAAGGTTGTGTCCACGTGATAAGTTAACTTCACAAGAGAGCCCCCTGCCAAATTGTCTACCAGAGTTTTGTTGAGCGGATCAAGTGCCTGGTAGAAGATTTAGAGAAGAATCTTCTTCGGGGCCTCTTGGTTGGGACATTGCATGAGTTTTTCATTTAATCTTTCCCACACCTCGTACAAGGGTTCACCATTTAATTGAAAAAATTTAATGATTTCATCATGCAATTATAGTATCTTGGATGATGGGAAATACAAATCAAGAAATTCCATGGTAAGTTCATCCCATCAAGTAATTGATCCAGTCTAAAAAGAGCAAAGCCACAATATCGCCTAACTTATTAGAGAGAATGGGAAGAGGTGCAACTAAATGAACTCTTGGGTTACGTGTGCAATATCAAAGGGTACACGCAATTAAATGAAATTCTCAAATGCAAGTTGGGTTCCTCATGTGAAACAATCCGGATTAGCTCCAAGCCATTCACTCGAAGTCAAACCTGGGAGCTTCAAAGGATCCAAAGATTGTTCATGAAGTGGGAGGTACTTGAAGAATCCTACTTAACATAAATAAACTGTCATTTTTTGATGATCACACTCACATTAGTCCAAAGATCATTGAAGGAGGCAAGAGAAGGCAAAACGAGGCTAGAAATCCCCTTGGAAAGGACTTGCGCCCAAGGCATATTGGATCCGCTTTTGATCTGCTCTAGCATTTCAAGAGTGGATCAAAACAGCCCCTAGTGGGAATTTTCTTGCAATTGGGTCACTTTTGGGCCTTAAAATTGTAAAAATTAACCTAAACTATAAATACTTTAGAGGCTTTCTCATTATCTCGGTTTAGCTTGATTATTGATGAATTGATGAATGCTTCTCCATTTAGTGAGGGTATTGAACAACTTTTGTTGAACTTTGGTTTAGAGGGCGTTCATCTCCCTCTTGGTCATCATAGGAATTAGGTGTTCTGTTAGATTGTAATTGAGGGTATCGGAGTTTGACATACTCTTTTGTTCTGGGTTACTTCTTTTCTTCTGTCTAATTATCTATCTTATCGATTATCCTTACTTTTTAGTATTATATTTAGTTTTCTTAGTTCAATTTTGTATCATTTGGTATCAAAGTCGGGCTTGATTTTTTTCCTACGAAGTCAATCTTGGGTCTAGTCATCTCAAAAAAATCAAAATCAAAAAGAAAAGTTACTATTCACGTTTTAGGTCTTAGGTCAAATTTTGAGTTTTTCATTTGTGTGTTATCTTGTGTTTATAATATTATATTCATATTCCTTAACACTATTAGAGTCCATATATCATATTTGAGCTAACTCGGAGTAAAATTGAGCCCTATACTATCATTGAAAGTTTGGGTTTGAAGAACTTTAAAGTGGATTGAAGATTTCAAAATTGGTTGCAATATTTGAAGTTTTTGGTGAAGAATTTGGGAAAAATGACATTTTGAATGCGTTAGAAGGTTGAAAATAACCTTGGTTCAAAATTTTGTCGCATTTCGATCAACGGTTTAAGAGATAGAGATTTTTGAAGTTTTGGCGTTCTTGAATGTTCTTGGAGAAATTCAAATATTCAAGAGAAATTGTTGAAAAAAGGTGGTTGTTTGATCCTCAAAAGTGAAGAACAGGGTGCACAAAAGTGTTTGTACAAGCCTTTTGAATATTCAAGGGAATATTCCAAAGAGAGGACCAAAAAGGGACGACCATTGAAGTACAAGAGTGCATTGAAAGCAGATTTTCGGCCAAGGTGTGCCTGACCTGTATTTGGGGTGCTGCCACAGACCCAACACAGTCCAAACCAGTGTAGTAGGGCTGCTCTTGCATCCAAGGTGAATCCAAGGTGTGCCCAGCCTATGCTACAGGCCAAATGCAGACCAAGGCAGTGAGCAAATAGCCCTTTGCATCCACTTGCTCTCCATCTGCGCCCAAGGTGCCTTGCACCTGCGTTCCATCTGCTGGAGCAGGCTTCCCCAATGGAGATCACTCTTTTTTGACATGGATCAACTCCAACAACACCAATTCAAGTTCCCAAATGAATATCAAACTTTTCCAACATAAATTTAGGCCTCGAAACTCATCTCAACACTTTAAAAACTCCATTGCTCAAGGTTTGATTCTTAGTTTCAATTTCTTGATTCTTAAATCCCTTCTTTGAATCTTTAACTACTCATCAACTAGTAATTCATCTATTAAGTTGACTGATTAGTTCTTGAGTTCCATTTCATATATCATCCCATTTCTTTCAACCTTTTCTCTTTTTAATATCGTTGTTAATTCTGGATCCAAGTCCTTACATCATTATTTGAGTTCATCAAACAAAAATCCAATCCGATCAAGAGTAGAACTTGACACCTCAATTAACACATGAAGTATAAACCATCTTTCAACATTTGTGATCCAAGTTTGAGGTAAACAAAGGTGTGAAGAGTTTGTGAGGTTAATTTCTTTAATACTAACGTGTTTTTTGTTTTTGTGAGTGTCTTTTTTCATAGGTACAATGGCTATGGAATGAAAAACTTCACAAACTATGGATAACCACTTAACAAATGATATCCTAGCATCCATTGAAACTCTCAATGGTAAAATTGATTCTATGGATGCTAAGATAAATTCATTTAACCTTAAGGTGGATTCTCTTGAAGGGAGTGTATCCCTTATTGGTGGTTGAGTGGCTATCGTGGAAGGTCGACAAAACACATCCTTATCCACACCTTAACACTTCAATGCTTCGACTATTGGGTATGCTCCAAATCCTTCGATTCATATTTCCTCGAAAAACCATCACCAAGTGATCAATCCACCAATACAAGTACATGATTTTATTCCTCAAGCCACTAAATATCCATAAAATAGAAATCTCGTTCGACCACTCCAACCTCAATTCAACCAAACATACCATGATGAATCTCAAACCCGAATACCCCAACTTCCACTCAACCAAATTCCCTCATTCCAAGAACCCCTTAACCAAAACCAACCCATCCAAATAGACGAGAAAGAAAGGAAAAAACAACAAGCAGAGTTTGGAGCATTCGATGAAGCCGGTATGTTGGTAGATAAAATGAGAGATAGAATAATAGATCAATAAGGTTACCGAGGTCGAGGAAGAAGATTTGGTCTAGCGCCTAATGGAAGCGAGAACATGGGAAACCTCCCTCAAGGTTACGAACAATGGAACCAACAAGGTAATAAGGATCGAGATGTGGGCATTAATTCAATTACGGTTAGTCTCCAAACTTTCAAAGGCAAAAGTGATCCTAAAGCTTATATCTCATGGGAGTCCTCTTGTGAAAGTATCTTCCAAGTTAACGATATCATCGAAGAGAAAAAAAGTTATTATGTCATAGCCCATTTTAAAAGGTATGCCAATACGCGGTGGGATTATGTCAAAAGATTTGGAAATGTGTTGAATAAAGGACAACCACCTCCATGGGATGGCTTGAAGGTATTCGTGAGACAAAGGTATATTCCAGAGAGGTATAGGTATGAGCTACTTGCCAAGTTATACAACTTGAGGCAAGGTAGCAAGAGTGTTGTGGCCTATTATGATGAATTCCAATAATTGATCTTGAAGCTCGACCAACAAGAGAACATGAACCAGGACATCATACGCTACAAGGTTGGATTGAATAAATATATCTCCTCACACATGACTATCCACAAGTTCGAGACTGTAGAAGAAATCTTCCAAGCGGCCTTGGAGATTGAGAGGGAAATCAAAGAAAGGGAAACTTACAAACCAAAAGGGTACTCATCTACCAATATTTGGAGTAAGAATAAAGACGTAGCCTAATCTCCATCGGGATGGAATGAGAACAAGGACTACAATTCCAATGAAAAGAAGCTCATAGAGAAGACCACTCCAAAGTACCCGCCACCTACTCTCAATCCTAAAGATTTTTAATGTTTAAAATGTCAAGGGTGGGGACATAAGGCAAGTGAATGTCCCAATCGGAGAAATATGATCCTTATAGAAGGGAAATTGTACTACATTTGAGAAGAGATGGGATTGGAAGATAAGAATGATGAAAAAGACCAAGATGGAGAGAGGTCCGAAGAAGATGAGCAAGTAGAGGAGGATAATGAAGATGCTTGGACTCAAGATAGAAAGTATGAGGTTCCAAACTTTGTTGTAAGGCGTCCAATGATTAGTAAAGCAAAAGATGATCCTAGTCAAAGGGAGAATATATTCCATACTAAATGTCTTATAAAGAAAAATATGTGCTCTTTGATCATTGATAGTGGAAGTTGTGCTAGTATGGCTAGTACTACTTTGGTTGAATTCTTGAAGTTTCCCACCACCAAACATGCCACTCCGTACAAGCTTCAATGGTTAAATGATCGTGGTAAGTTGAAGGTGACTAGGCAAGTGATGGTCCTATTCAAAGTCGAGAATTATCATGATGAGGTACATTGTGATGTGATACCCATGCAAGCTTGTCATCTCTTGCTTGGGATGCCATGACAAAATGATCGTTCAACCAAGTATGATGGGAGGACCAATTGGTATTCTTATTAGTTAAATGGTCAGAAACTCACTCTCCATCCACTTTCACCATCTCAAGTGAACGAAGGTCACTAGAGGTTAAGAGAATTGAGAAAGAAGGGTAAGAAAAAAGTTAAGAAGGAGGACCAAACTAAAAAGTGGGATAAAGAAGAGGAGAAAAGGGGGTTGAAAGGGAAGAGTCCCTTGGTGATGTTGGTTAGGAACAAAGATCTTTTCAAAGAAAATGATGACAAAACACCCATGCTCCTCCTAGCCCATGATTTTCATGCTAACCACTCTAATTTTCCTATCCCTTATTCTAATTCCTTTGTTTTGTAGGACAATGAAGATGTGTTCCCAAAGTAGCTTCCCCAGGGATTACCCCGACTTTGGGAAATTGAGCATCAAATAGGTCTTGTGTCTGGTTCTTAATTACCCAAAAAGTCGGCCTACCAGAGTAATCCAATGGACACAAAAGAGATCCAAAGGCAAGTTGAGAAACTCTTCAACAAAGGCTATATCAAAGAGAGCATGAGTTCATGTGCAGTCTCGGTGTTACTAGTGCCAAAAAAATATGGGTCATGGCACATGTATGTTGATTGTCGATCCATCAATAAGATAATGGTAAAGTATCACCACCTAATTCCCCATTTGGATGATATGTTTGATGATTTAAATGGTTTTTGTGTTTTCTAAGATAGATCTTAGGAACGGGTACTACCAAATTTGAATGGAACCAAGTGATGAGTAGAAGACCGCATTCAAGACCAAGTTTGGTCTATATGAATGGTTGGTCGTGCCTTTTGGCCTCACAAATGCTCCTAGTACCTTTATGCGGTTTATGAACCATGTGATAAAACCATTCATAGGGAATTTTTTTGTGGTATACTTTGATGATGTTTAAGTTTATAGCCAATCCTTTGAAAAACATGTCTTAATTTATGAAATGTGTTTGAAGTACTTCGGAAAGAGAAGTTGAATGCTAATCTTGAAAAATGTTCTTGGGTGTGAATGAAGTTGTTTTCTTGGGATTTGTTATGAGCTCAAAAGGAGTCGAGGTGGATGAATCTAAGATAGAAGCCATCAAGAATTGGCCGACTCCAAAATACATTGGTGAAGAAAGAAGCTTCCATGGGTTGGCTAGTTCTTATAGGCGAATTGCCAAAGGATTTAGTATCATCGCCTCTCCCTTAACCGAGGTGATCCATAAGGATAAACCTTTTAAATGGGGAAATGAGCAAGACAATGAATTTAAAGCCTTGAAGGCTATGCTTAGCTCCACCCCCTTATTGCAATTACCCAATTTTGATAAGATGTTTGAGATTAAATGTGATGCAAGTAAGGAAGGAATAGGTGCCATCTTAATGCAAAATCTTAAACTTATTGCCTATTTTACTAAAAAGCTCAAGGGTGCAACTCTAAATTATTCCACATATGATCTAGAGTTATTGTAACTCCCCGAAATCGGATCCCGAGACGTCACACGGTGCTTAAGATCACAAGTGACCCCAAGCTAACCCTTCATCTGGCATAACCCAAAGCAACTGAATAAAATACATAAAATAGAAGGAATAATGCGAAAACAACCCATAACTTAGTCTGACCAACATGAAAGTAAATTTACACGGTCACAATTCTGCTCATATATATACAAATTTGAAACTGACTACACTGACTACTAGTGACTGTCGATGAAGCCTCTACTAGCATTGACCAAAGATAGCTGGGTCATGACTCCCAACTACCCCTACTCAATACGACTGAATACACAAAATACAATACACCTCAAATCTGAACAACTCAAGTCCCTGAATCAAAAGGACTAATCACCTGCCGATCGAGAGCTGCGACCCAGCTGAACATGATATGTGCGCTACAGCTTGTACCTATATTTTGGTAAGAATGTAGCCCATGGAAATATGTGGGTCAGCACTTTGAAATGTACTGAGTATATGGGGGTGCATGCAACAATATAAATAGTATAATCAATCTCACGAAAACATGCATACGGACAATGATGACTCACTTGGCTTGAGTTATATCAAATCATACTTTTCATAATTTCATAATAAACAGTTCGTATGATAAAATCTCGTAATCCACATAAATCATTATAAATCATAAATTATGATAAATCATCCTAAATCATCATAAATTATCATATCGTCAAAAATCATCATAGGTAATTATAAATCATCATAAATGACCATAAAACATCATAAACATCTCAACTCTTTGACTCAAATCTCAGAGTGACTCGGTAATTCAAGAAACTTAATCTTATGGACACGAGAGTTTCCGATAACTAACAACCCCACGTGAGCTACATGGAATACCAACGTTTGAAACCTCCATTGGCGGGAGCGTCATACTCTTTGCCAGGGAGTACGACCTTAAAACTGCAATAATCACAATCGGGCTCTCTGGCCAATAATATCATCATCAAACATCCTACGGTGGCACATAGGTTTGGGAAAATACCAAATTTCCCTCTCAGTGCTAAGTACTACTCCCCGACAAGCTCAGAACGCATTAGGAAATCCACCACAACATCACAAGGGTCTATCATAAAGACCAAATCAAATCTCTTTCTCATTTATCAAATCATATCAATTTGTGGATTCCTAACTCAACACATTTTAGCTCAAAATATTTTAATCTTCCTCAACATCAACAAGGTATCAATGCATTGAACCATAACCAACTTGACATTTGGACAAGGATATGAAGACTCAATACGTAATATTTTCAACAATTTAACTCATCAAAATCATCCGAAAAATACCAAGACTCATTGCAACTTTGATATCAATATACCCAATAACTCAAATTGTCATAAGGAAGCTCAAAATTTGACACATGGCTCGAAAACACTTGGAAATACCAATAATTCATTCTTGAACTTAAAACATGGATACATGTTCAAAATATATCAATTCTTGATAGAAACACCAAGAATCCCAATATTAAATCTCAATTCATAGAACGAAAATAGTCAAATACTCATGTGATTCAAAACTTACAATTCAAATCTTTATAAGTTCATAATCGAATTATTTAGACATAATTCAACTTATAGAACCATATGAATCCATTAAATAATCATAATTGGCAAGCTTGAACAATTTACATATATACATAATCAAAATCTCATGGTAGGATATCTTGGAAATAAATTCATTTGCCAAACTCATAATAATCCATAGTAAAAATTAACGATACGGGCACAAAAATGGAAGAATTATTCTTGTTCAAACCCCACATACCTTAAAATTAAAGATTGGAATGAATTCTTGCCTTGGAACACTATTCATGAAATTGATTGATGCATCTCGAAGAGCTCGGAACAGGGACTCCGGATGTGATACCCCGAGTTTTTTCCGTTAAATATTTCTCTCCCAAATGTGCCGAGTCGTTAAAGCCTTTTTATCTTGCCAAGAGAAGCTTAGCACTCAAAAAAAAAAAAATTGCTAACTGTTGAAACTTTCTCATTTAGACCTCTGATCTTCGGGTATTTATTTGACGACCTTTTCGACATCCGTTTTTCAATTTTCAAGTTGGGTTGCGATGGGGAAAGGTCATAATACATCCCGAGTGAATTTTGAAATTTTTGGAGTAGCATAAGGGCACGTTTGGGCGCCCATAACAGTGGCACCATGCGATTAGCATGCTCCAGAAATTTTCAGCATTTCAGGGCCAACTTCAAACGATCATCACTTCCTGAATATAAGGAACTGGGAGATCTGCTATATATTAAACGAAATCTCTTTGAGTCTTCTTTCTAATGTAATTGGTTTCACTCCATTCCGACATCAGAGTAATAAGTTACGATCAATTTATGTCAGCTTGACAAATCAGTAACTGAGGGACGGATTTGATTTGGGTCAACTTCGGTCGATCATAACTCCTTATATATGTCGAACTGGGTGTCCTACCATATATAAAATTAAAGATTGGAATGAATTCTTGCCTCAAAACACTATTCACGAAATTGATTGATGCATCTCGAAGAGCTCGGAATGGGGACTTCATTTATCGGATTAATTTGGAATTTCCATGGTGGAATTGGAAGATTTAGGAAGGGGAATTTAGAGGTTTAGGGTTTCTTTCTTGGAATTTTTTTGAAAATAACAGACTTTGATGCCCAATCAGTTTTTATGCTTATTTCCACGAAATGGGGTAAGGGTGAAATGACTGGATTGCCCCTAAGGAAATTGAAAAATGGCAGAAAAATCCTGCGTACCTTGGTCACGAAAAACTGAATAACTCCTCGTTCGGGTATTGAATTTTTGCGAAATTTATATCGTTGGAAAGCTAACTCAAGATCTTTAATTTAATATATGGTAGGCCACCCAGTTCTTCATATATAAGGAGTTATGATCGACCGAAGTTGACCCAAATCAAATCTGTCCCTCAGTTACTGATTTGACAAGCTGACATAAATTGATCGTAACTTATTACTCTGATGTTGGAATGGGGTGAAACCAATTGCATTGGAAATAAAACTCAAATATATTTCGTTTGATATATAGCATTTCTCCCAGTTCCTTATATTCAGGAGGTGATGATCATTTGAAGTTGGCCCTGAAATGCTGAAAATTTCTGGAGCATGCTACTCGCATGGTGCCACTGTTTTGGGCACCCAAACGTGCCCTTATGCTACTCCAAAAATTCTGAAACTCACTCGGGATGTATTACGACCTTTCTCCATCGCAACGCAACTTGAAAATCGAAAAAAGAATGTCGGAAAGGTCGTCAAATAAATACCCAAAGATCAAAGGTCTAAATGAGAAAGTTTCAACACTTAGCAAATTTTTTTATTTTATTTTATTTTAGTGCTAAGCTTCTCTTGGCAAGATAAAAAGGCTTTAACGACTCGACACATTTGGGAGAGAAATATTTAACGGGAAAAACTTGGGGTATCACATCATCTCCCCCTTGGAAACATTCGTCTCTGAATGTCGCTCGTTAGGTTAGGAAGGCAAGGAAAATTGAGGATACGCAACTAAAATAGCTTGATGAACAAGTTAATATTTTTCTAAGCTTTGGAGTACTTTCCGACGCATAAGCTCATGATAATCACAATGACATAGTTGAGTCTATTACTTAAAGAGTGGGATGAAGGAAAAATTAGTAACTTCAATTTAAATCTGCATTCACAAAGAAAGAGATGAAAGATCAAGGATATGAAAACTCGGGATATCACAATATCTCCCTCATGGGATCGATTCTCCCCGAATAATACTAATTGATACACGGGACACTTTATGATCAACCCATGGATTAATACTTGGGTCGTGAACAAAAGCAAAGGCTAAATAGAATTTGGTAACTAGCTTCGACGTAAATAAATCATTCTTGAAATGGTTATGCTCACGAAACTTCAAGTAGTGAGATTGGACCACATCGGAAGATGGAAGAAATATATGAATTCGTCGGAATAACTATCAAGTTGAATTTCTAGGTGCACGGACCGAATCAAGACACACTCTCATTCAATTAGGACATGATTCAAAATCTTTCCAAGGAACTTTCAACGCTAATAGCAAGCAATTGGGTTTGGGATATGGTCCGAACAATATATATATATATATATATATATATATTGAAATAAAGATTTATAACTCGACCCCAATTTTAAGTATGGAGCGTAGGTCGATCAGTCTTATATCAAAATAAAAGTACTAGACCCCACGCAGTACAACTTACTTTCAAGCTTATCAATACGCTTCGTACACCCTTTCTCCGCAATACTATTTTCCCCAAATACCAAACTTACTTGATTTAATTCATAATTCTCACAAGGCATTTGCAATCTTGGCTATTCAAATCTAACTAAGCCAAACTCTCTCTCCTCATTTTCAAGCTTAATTTGGAGTCACCAATTCCTCCACCTAACACCGTAACATAGCACCATTCCAAATTATAAATTTACATACATCCACATTGTTACAATTCCTCATCTCACAGATAATTCTTATTACCACTCAATCAACTCTAATCCACTTAATACTCACCATTTTCAACCATCATATTCATATCAACAAGTCTTGAAGCTTAGGGAACTATTCATAGGCATATATGCAATTCAACTTATAGCAAGGCCAAGGCTTGCAACTAATATCATCAGACAGGAGATATATTCACAATACATGAGTGCTATGCAAGATCAATTTACAAGAGCTTTTAGATTAGACTTCTAAATCAACATAGACACAAAAACTTATCGATAATATAAACTTTAATCTCCGTCCATATATACACACATGATGTTCAAGCCTATCTTTATAATTACGTATACACTCCTAATCAACACCCATAAAACACCTCTTTCAAATTCTACAATCCTTTATTAAGACAACTTCCGGGCACTATTCTTAAGAAAACACTCACTAACTTTTCCAATTAACTAAGCCATGCACAAGACTTCACTTCAATAATTCCCCACCTACAAACCTAGATAAACCATCACACAACCACTTTCACAAACACAACACGAAATGCTTCAAATAACCATGACATCCATCAAAATCCTAGCCTCAAGCTTACTCCACACTTGCCACCTTAGCTAAAATGAACATACCACTATCTTTATCAACAAAAACCCACTCACTCTCTCCTATCGTCACCACTATTCATCCACACTCCCTCGACAAATGGAAAGTCATAAAAGGGTAGAATATGAAGGGATATTGTGTATGACTTGGTGCATTATTGAGGCCAGAGAACTAGGGCATCAAATGCATGAATTCAACCAGAATCAAGATTAAAGATTAAGGACACCCAGGACATAAATTGAATCTTATTGGTCGCTAAGGGTGTTGCCGGTGGACTGAACTTGAACATACAATAAAAATTAAGCACATGCATTATGACCTGCGCAACTTGAGTTTGGAGTTTATAGCTTATGGATTGTGGATTTCGCCCGCTAGAAAAATTGGGGCTCCATATTTTGATAGTTAGGAGAATACATATTTTCCCATGATATGCATGAACATGTATTATGATTGGGGGAATGAAACATAAGGCATGAGAAAATATCGAAGTCATTGAAAAGGTTGGGGTAAAATAGGATCAACACCACTACTTCTCACCACCAACTTGCAACCCACCAATACACCTACCTGAATCCCGCAATCTTAACTTAGTTAATTTTTATTTATTTTTTTCTACTATCTCCCCCTTAGACTTAAGCCAACACTCCGAGTCAACGAATTACCATACAAACTCTAGTCCACGGCATTCTCTTTACTCCAGGTCCCCAGATATACCCATTCACAAGATCCATAACTTAACCCGCATAACTACACCCACGAGCAAAAAAAACATTCTTAACATAACTCTCAAATACCCACCAAATTAGACAACTTCAAAAGTTATCATACAACAATTCATGCACTCCGCAGCTTAGATTTTAGCACTTACCATGGATACATCAAACCTTCGCTAAACCATACTAACTTCTTTGTGCTTTACTAACATCACATCTCAAACTAACACCCTCGTCAACCTCTAATGCCCAAGTTAACTCACAATTACATCGTATACCACATATCCTCATTCATACTTACCCGATCAAGGATAACTAACCGCTTAACATTTAATATCTTCAAAACAATCCCCATAACACCTTGAGCATACTACTACCTCAACACACAATATCACACTTGATCATAAACAAATAGACTTAAGCTCCCGTACATACGGTTCAAACCTACTAAATCTCCTCTCTATCACTAACGTCATAGCAATTCAATCATTAAATTCATTTTTCTCATCACTCGTTATACAAACTTAACAACTCACTCTGACTACGATTAACAACAATCTCAACAACCATTTCCATCTATCAACCATAATAATTCATTAACACCGCCTTCCACCACGTTTTCAACCACTACAAGAACAACAAAGTAAACAGCCAACTGCTAATGAATCGAAACAGGCCTCACACGGCTTCACTAGACTTTGGTTTTGTATTTTGAAAAAGGAAATAAATATCAAAACAATTATGCTAGTGAATTGAAATAAGCCCCACACGGCTTCACTAGACTTCAAGTTTTCATCAAAAGATGATCAGAAAATATTTTCAAGAAATAAAAGCCTGGTACACTATAATCAAGGATCCGAGAATATGTGTCTAGCTTTACCTCAACTGAACGACTCAAGAGGGATGAGGGTACATCTTGAAAGCTATGGAACCTTTGCTAGTAAGCCCAAAAATATAATCAAGAGAGGAAATTGGAACTAGTTAATCACCCTGTCTCAGCATTAGTACACGGATAAGGAAAATACAAAATCACATCATGAATTCTAGGGAGAAATCCAAAAACACTTCGGGCATAGGCTTAATGTGCAACCTTCAAGAACGTACATATGACACCTCAATTTTTCGGAACTCAAGAGCACTAATGAAATCATTTTTTTTCTAGCTCACTTACAAGCCCGTAATATCAGAGGAGATTATCTAAGAAAGCACCATCTATAAGGATTTACGCTTGACTATTCTGATATTTTAGAACAAGGCAAAATGGCCCAATTTATGCAAGATATGAACCCGTATGAATTTCTTTAGGAACCTTTCCACAGCACGATCTACGACTTAAAAGAAAGGAAACATTTTCCTAAATGCCTCGTAGCCTCTCGAAGAAAAGTACAGACGTCTCCGTACCGATCTGCAAGACTATACTAGACACGGCTACATAGAAACCCTAGGACACTTGAACTCTGTGCTCTGATACCAAGCTTGTAACACCCTGAAATTGGACTCCGAGACGTCACACGGTGCTTAAGGTCACAAGTGACCCCAAGCTAACCCTTCATCTGGCATAACCCAAAGCAACTGAATAAAATAAATAAAATAGAAGGAATAATGCGGAAACAACCCATAACTTAGTCTGACCAACATGAAAGTAAATTTACACGGTCACAATTCTGCTCATATATATATACAAATTTGAAACTGACTACACTGACTACTAGTGACTGTCGATGAAGCCTCTACTAGCATTGACCAAAGATAGCCGGGTCATGACTCCCAACTACCCCTACTCAATACGACTGAATACAGAAAATACAATACACCTCAAATCTGAACAACTCAAGTCCTTGAATCAAAAGGACTAATCACCTGTCGATCGAGAGCTGCGACCCAGCTGAACATGATATGTGCGCTACAGCTTGTACCTATATTTTGGTAAGAATGTAGCCCATGGAAATATGTGGGTCAGCACTTTGAAATGTACTGAGTATGTGGGGGTGCATGCAATAATATAAATAGTATAATCAATTTCATGAAAACATACATACGGACAATGATGACTCACTTGGCTTGAGTTATATCAAATCATACTTTTTGTAATTTCATAATAAACAGTTCATATGATAAAATCTCATAATCCACGTAAATTATTATAAATCATAAATTATGATAAATCATCCTAAATCATCATAAATTATCATATCGTCAAAAATCATCATAGGTAATTATAAAACATCATAAACATCTCAACTCTTTGACTCAAATCTCGGAGTGACTCGGTATTTCAAGAAACTAAATCTTATGGACACGGGAGTTTCCTATAACCGACAACCCCACGTGAGCTATGTGGAATACCAACGTTTGAAACCCCCGTTGGCGGGAGCGTCATACTATTTGCCAGGGAGTACAACCTTAAAACTGCAATAATCACAATCGGGTTCTCTGGCCAATAATATCATCATCAAACAATCCTACGGTGGCACATAGGTTTGGGAAAATACCAAATTTCCCTCTCAGTGCTAAGTACTACTCCCCGACAAGCAAAGAACGCGTTAGAAAATCTACCACAACATCACAAGGGTCTATCATAAAGACCAAATCAAATCTCTTTCTCATTTATCAAATCATATCAATTTGTGGATTCCTAACTCAACACATTTTAGCTCAAAATATTTTAATCTTCCTCAACATCAACAAGGTATCAATGCATTGAACCATAACCGACTCGACATTTGGACAAGGATATGAAGACTCAATACGTAATATTTTCAATAATTTAACTCATCAAAATCATCCAAAAATACCAGGACTCATTGCAACTTCGATATCAATATACCCAATAACTCAAATTGTCATAAGGAAGCTCAAAATTTGACACATGGCTCGAAAATACTTGGAAATACCAATAATTCATTCTTGAACTTAAAACGTGGATACATGTTCAAAATATATCAATTCTTGATAGAAACACCAAGTATCCCAATATTAAATCTCAATTCATAGAATGAAAATAGTCAAATACTCATGTGATTAAAAACTTACAATTCAAATCTGTATAAGTTCATAATTGAATTATTTAGACATAATTCAACTTATAGAACCATATGAATCCATTAAATAATCATAATTGGCAAGCTTGAACAATTTACATATATACATATTCAAAATCTCATGGTAGGATATCTTGGAAATAAATTCATTTGCCAAACTCATAATAATCCATAATAAAAATTAAAGATACGGGCACAAGAACGGAAGAATTATTCTTGTTCAAACCCCACATACCTTAAAATTAAAGATTGGAATGAACTCTTGCCTCAGAACACTATTTATGAAATTGATTGATGCATCTCAAAGAGCTCGGAACGGAGACTTCATTTATCGGATTAATTAGGAATTTCCATGGTGGAATTGGAAGATTTAGGAAGGGGAATTTAGAGGTTTAGGATTTCTTTCTTGGAACTTTTTTGAAAATAACAGACTTTGATGCCCAAAATCAGTTTTTATGCTTATTTCCATGAAATGGGGCAAGGGTGAAATGACTGGATTGCCCCTAAGGAAATTGAAAAATGGCAGAAAAATCCTGCGTACCTTGGCCACGAAAAACTGAATAACTCCTCGTTCGGGTATTGGATTTTTGCAAAATTTATATCGTTGGAAAGATAACTCAAGATCTTTAATTTTATATATGGTAAGCTACCCAGTTCATCATATATAAGGAGTTATGATCGTCCGAAGTTGACCCAAATCAAATTCGTTCCTCAGTTATTGATTTGACAAGCTGACATAAATTGATCGTAACTTATTACTCTGATGTTGGAATGGGGTGAAACCAATTGAATTAGAAAGAAGACTCAAAGATCTTTCATTTGATATATAACAGATCTCCCAGTTCCTTATATTCAGGAAGTGATGATCGTTTGAAGTTGGCCCTGAAATGCTAAAAATTTCTGGAGCATGCTAATCGCATGGTGCCACTATTTTGGGCACCCAAACGTGCCCTTATGCTACTCCAAAAATTTTGAAACTCACTCGGGATGTATTACGACCTTTCCCCATCGCAACGCAACTTGAAAATCGAAAAATGAATGTCGGAAAGGTCATCAAATAAATACCCAAAGATCAGAGGTCTAAATTAGAAAGTTTCAACACTTAGCACATTTTTTTTATTTTATTTTTTTGAGTGCTAAGCTTCTTTGGGCAAGATAAAAAGGCTTTAACGACTCGACACATTTGGGAGAAAAATATTTAACGGGAAAAACTCGGGGTATCACAGTTATACACCTTGATTAGAGCCTTAGGTAATTGGAAACATTATTTATGGCCCAAGGAGTTTATGATTTGGACCGATCATGAATTCTTGAAACATCTTCGGGACCAAGATAAACTCAATAAAATACATGCCAAGTGGATTTCTTTCCTATAGACTTTTTCTTAGGTAATTCAATACAAAACGGGAAAGGAAAATGTGGTAGCCTATACATTATCTAGGAAGCATTTACTTATCTCTACATTATCTTCTAAATTGATGGGATTTGATAGTCTAAAGATAATGTACCTTGAGGTCCCTAAATTAACTCAAATCTATCAAGATTGTGAGACATGGGATAGGAAAGGGTGGGAGAGTGATAGTGCCTCTACACCCTACTCCAAGTTTGATGGTTTTTTGTTCAAAGAAAGAAGGTTGTGTGTGCCCTCTAACTCATGGAGAGAATTGTTTGTAAGATAGGTGCATGATGGGGGTATGATAGGTCACTTTAGAATTGACAAGACCCTTGGAATCCTAGAGGAAGAATTATATTAGCCCAAGATGCATCAAGATATTGCTAAAATTTATGGCCAATGCATGGATTGTAGAAGTGAAAAATCCCGCCTTCTCCCTCAGGGGTTATACACCCAACTAACTCCTCAATACCCATGGCTTGACATATCTATGGATTTTTTCTTAGGATTTCCTAGGACAAAGAGGGGTAAATATTGCATTTTTGTTGTGGTTGATAGGTTCTAAAAAATGGTCCATTTCATTCCATGTCATTAAATTGATGATGCTTCTAATGTGTCTTCTTTGTTTATTGAACATATTTTCAAAAGACATGGAATTCCTTGGACCATTGTTAGTGATAAGGACTCTAAGTTCCTTAGTCACTTTTGGAGGTCATTGTGGGGTAGGCTTGGCACCAAATTGCTTTTCTCAATGTCTTGCCACCCACAAATAGATGGGAAAATGGAGGTTATAAATAGAACCTTGGGTTCTATGTTGCGCACCTTAGTTAAAATAAAAATGGCTTCTTAAGCGGACTACCTACCTCTAGTCAAATTTGCTTATAATTGTGTTATCCATTCAACTATTGGTATGACTCCCTTTAAATGTGTTTATGGTTTTAACCCCCTTACCTCTTTAGATCTCACTTCTTTTCCTAGTGATGTTATGATAATCTTAGATGGAGACAAAAGGGTAGAAACTAAGAAGAAGTTGCATGAGAAGGTGAGAATTCACCTTAAGAAGAGGAATCAAGAGGTGGCCAAAAGATTAAATAAGGGAAGTAAGCGGCTTGTGCTTGAACTGGGTGATTGGGTATGGGTACACCTCCGGAAGGATAGGTTTCCAATCTAAATAAAATACAAATTAAAGCCACAAGGTGATGGACCATTTTAAGTGCTTGAAAGGAAAAATGACTATGCCTATAAGATTGATCTTCTTCTAGAATATCATGTACACAATACCTTTAATGTGTGCGATCTTTCACTCATTGACATGATAGAATATTATAACCCCTTGAATTTGATGTTAATTCTTCTCAAGATGGAGAGGATGATAAAAATTGGATTGCTCCAAGCCATTCACTAGAAGTTAAGCCCGAGAGCTTCAAAAGGTCCAAGGATTGTTCATGAAGTAGGAGTTACTTGAAGAATCCTTATTACCATCAATAGGGTGCCATTTGTCAATGATCGCACTCACATTAGTCTAAGGATCATTGAAGGAGGAAATGGAAGGAAAAACGGGTCTAGAAAACCCCTTAGAGAGAACTTGCACCTAAGGAGCTTTGGATCTACTTTTTATTGGCTTTATCATTTCAAGAGCAGATCAAAATAGCCCCTAGTGGGAATTTTCTTGCAATTGGGTCACTTTTGGGCCTTAAAATTGTAATAATTAGCCTAAACTATAAATACTTTAGAGGCTATCTCATTATCTCAGTTTTGCTTGATTATTGATGAATTGATGAATGCTTCTCCATTGAGTGAGAGTATTGGAACACTTTTGTTGAATTTTGGTTTAGAAACATTAGTTTAGAGGGCATTCATCTCCCTATTGGTCACCGTAGGAATTAAGTGTTCGACTAAATTGTACTTGAGGGTATTGGAGTTTGACATACTATTTTGTTCTTGGTTACTTCTTTTCTTATGTCTAATTATCTATCTTATCAATTATCTTTACTTTTTTGTATTATCGTTAGTTTTCGTAGTTCAAATTCGTATCATCATGGATTTACCACCCAAAAATCCCCTTTATTTATAGCATATGCAATATGACACTCATGACGTGAAAGACTTTGTTCCCATGAGTAGGTGGGATACGGATGGCACTTGTACCCCCAAAGTCGTGGAGGTTCTCCTAGTCATCAAGAGGACCGTCAAAGGACTCGTCAAAACTTGCTTTGTCACTCATAGTTCCGTGAACACTATGTAGATCACCTAAAAGGAAAACAATAAGCAAAATAAATACACACTACTAAGGGTATACTCTAAGTAAAAATCAACACTGCATAAGTGAAAGCTAAATTTCACTCCCCGGCAATGATTCCATTTTTATAACTCTCACCTATACCATTTAAATTAGTAGAGGACGGTCATTGTCAATAGCTTAACTTATGTTGAGATCAAATCCACTAGGAGTGAAATTAGATTTCTAGTCCTATGGGTGTTAATAGTTACTAAAAAGATACCCGCAATGCAAATAAAGTGAAATACATGATTTTAAATGGTGGGGTTGGTTTGGAGCAAGGATTAATCAATGTTAACTCAAGTCAATAAATTAAGGCAACACTTGTGATTTAAAATTCAATATGAGAATGATCTTGGGATTATGTCTACCTAAGGGCAAGTTATGCATGGAAACATGGTGATTTGGTGAAAATTCTAGTCATTAACGATGTGGTAGGCTAGGTCAAAGGTCCTTGAGTCTAGTTTGACTCGTTATCCCTATTTCTATGAATATTCCCAAGATAGAGCTAACTCTCTACTCACCCTTATTTCTAAGATGGCAAAAGATAGCAAACAATATCTAATATTGTCCACTGTTGCTTTGTTACCCATATCCCTCTTTCAAGGATTATATGGGTTCTAAAAGTTCACTCACACCTCTCTTTCAAGGATGATGTGATCATACAAGAATTTGGGGTTTTCACCCACAAATCCATTTTGGTTGGGGTTTTCACCTACAAACCCCAATCAATTCAAATAAGCAACAGTGAAACCCATTATCAAAAAACTAGTATCTACACAAATACATCATAACCCATACATAATCAAACCTTAATTCACCATAATCCCAAGACAAGGAAAGCTTAGCTACTCATGAAGTAAAGAGAAAGAAATATACCATACGGTTCATTCAAAGCACTCATCCTTCAATTCACCAAATTCAAAGTATGAAAACCAAATACAATTGTTGCCCAAAATTAGGGTGGAAAGCTTTAAATTTAATTTTACCCAAAAGTCTAGACTCTCAAAATGGGAAAGGGTTTGAACTTTTTAAGGAATTTGGGGTCGGCTGTATAAAATTACAAAATTACCCCTGGGCATATTTCTGCGTTATCGCGATCGCTGAAGCTTGTCCGCAATCGTATCTACCACAAATGCATTCAGATCAGAGCGATCGCGGATAATGACATAACTTGACTGGCTGCAATCGCGATAATTGAGCCTTGTTTGTGTAGGGTTTTTCAGTTGTGCACTTTGCTTCTCTTTTTGATTCTTTTTCAGCTCAAATCTATATCTTTTTTTCTCATCACCTATTTGCCTGCAAAAAGTGGAATTTAGTGTATTCAAGTAACAAACTTGTCTTATTCATACCTTCAAATTATTGTAGTGTGAATGAATTTTGAATGCAAATGAGTGGTAAATTCACCACTCATCAGATGGCCCCACTCAAGTTTAAGGAATTGAAGGATCAATTGCAAAAGTTGTTGGATAAGGAATTTATGGGACCTAGTGTATCGCCTTAGGGTACTCCTATCTTGTTTGTGAAGAAGGAGGATGGATATATGCGGATGTGTAATGATTATCGGTAGTTGAACAAGGTGACAATTAAGAATAAGTATCTCCTACCTCATAGTAATGATTTATTTGACCAACTTTAAGGTGCTACGGTGTTTTTAAGGATTGATTTGAGATTCGGTTATCACCAGTAATGGATTAGAGCTTCGAATTTTTTGAAGACGGCTTTTAGACTCGATTCCGTCATTATGAGTTCTTGGTCATGTCTTTTGGGTTGACTAATAGCTCAGTCATGGTCATAGAGTTGATGAACCGGGTATTTTGACTGTATATTAACTCCTTTGTTATTGTATAGATGATATCTTGGTGTATTCCAAGATTAAGGCTTAGTATGAAGAGCTTTTGCAAAATGTGTTTCAGAGATTGAGGGACGAGAAGTTGTATGGGAAGTTCTCTAAGTGCGAGTTTTGGTTGGAGTTTGTTTCTTTCTCGGGTCGTGTGTGATTAATAAAGTTATTATGGTTGATTTATCCAAGGTTGCAACGGCTCCTGATTGGGCTAGACCTACTTCGCCCATCGAAATTTGGAGTTTTGTTTGCTTGGCAGATTATTATCGATATTTTTTTTAGGGCTTTTCTTCTATTGTAGCTCCTTTGACTAAGTTGACTCGGAAGAAGATTTCTTTTTAGTGGTCTGATGCTTGTGAGGTGAGCTTTCAAAAGCTTAAGGATTCATTGACTTCAATTCTTATTTTGGCTTTACCCAAGGAAGGCGTGGGCTTTACCATATTTTATGATGCTTCAGGTGTTGGATAGGGTGTTGTGTTGATGCAGTAAGGCGAGGTGATTGTTTATATGTCTCGTCAGTTGAAGCCTCATGAGATAAATTATCCTAACCATAATGTATAGTTGTGTGTGGTTGTGTTTGCTATGAAGTTGTGGAGGCACTACTTGTATGGAATCCGTTGTGATATTTTCTCGGATCATCATAGCCTTCAGTACTTCTTCACCCAGTGAGAGCTTAATATGAGGCAGCACCTTTAGCTTGAGTTTCTTAAGGATTATGACTTGACCATTCTCTATCATCTGAGCAAGGCTAATCTAGTTGCGGATACCTTGATGCGGAAGTCGACTAGCATGATTAGCTTGGCGCATCATTTGACCCAGGAGAGGACCTTGGGCTTAGAGGTTCAGTCTTTAGATAACTAGATAGTTAGGCTTGATATTTCAACGCCTGAGCATGTTTTGGCATTTGTGGAGGCTAGATCTTCTTTGATGGAGAAGATTTAAGCTGATCAGTTTAATGATATTATATTAAGGTTGATTCATGATAAGGTGTTGAGTGCAGAGGCTAAAAAAGCCTCACATGATTTAGATGGAGTTTTTTGGATTAAAGGCCGAGTTTATCTGTCGAGAGTAGGTGACTAGATTAGGTTGATCTTGGAGGAGGCCCATTGTTCCATATATCCCATCTATCCAGGTGTAACTAAAATGTATCATGACTTGAGACAATACTATTGATGGGGTAGTATGAGGCAAGATGTAGCAGATTTTGTGGCTCGTTGCCTATGTTGTCAGCAGGTAAAAGCCGAGCATATGAGACCTAGTGGTTTGCTTCAGAGATTACCCATTCCCGAGTGAAAGTGGGAACGAATCACCATGGACTTTGTGATTGGTTTCCCTCGTACACCGCATGGTTCTGACAGTGTTTGGGTCATCGTGGACGATTGATCAAGTCAGCTTATTTTATTTTGGTTCAGGTCTTATTCAGTACTGAGAGGTTGGCCTGTATCTACATCCATGAGATTATGCGTCTGCATGATGTGCCAGTGTCCGTTATTTCAGATTGAGGTTCTATGTTCATATTTCACTTTTGGGAGACTTTTCAGGATGAGTTGGGTACTCGGGTTGATCTTAGCATAGTGTTTCACCCCCCGACTGACGGTCAGTCAGAGTAGACTATTCAGGTTTTGGAGAATATGTTTTGCGCATGTGTGATGAATTTTGGTGGGCAGTGGGAGCAGCATTTAGCTTTAGCGGAGTTTGCATATAATAATATCTATTATTCCAATATTAATATGGCTCCTTTTGAGTCATTGTATGGTAGGCATTTTCGCTCGCCAGTAGGTTGGTTTGATGTTTTAGAGGTGAGACCTCGAGGTACGGACTTGCTTCATGAGTATTTGGATAGAGTTTGAATCATTCAAGATAGACTTAGAGCAGCTCAGAGTAGGCAGAAGTACTATACTAATCGTAGACTTCATGCCTTGAGATTTGGTGTTGGCGATCGTGTTTTCCTTTAAGTTTCACCTATGAAGGGTGTGATGAGTTTTGGGAAGAAGGGCAAGCTTAGCCCCAGATATATTGGTCCATTCTTTAGATTCGTCGGACTGTTGTGATGTGGCTTATGAGTTGGCTTTACCCCCTGATCTATCGGTTGTTCATCCAATTTTTCATATTTTTATGCTTCGCCGTTACATTCCAAATGAGTTTTATGTCATTAGTTGGGATTTGGTTCAGTTAGATGAGCAGTTATCTTTTGTTGAGGAGTCGGTCTCTATATTGTCTAGGGATATTAGAAGGTTACTTTCTAGAGTCATACCAGTGGTTAAGGCTTAGTGGCGACATAGATCTGTAGATAAGGCTACTTGGGAGGTCTAGTCTGATATATGTAGTTCTTATCCCTAGCTCTTCATTGATTCAGGTATTTCTTTTGCCTTTAGTTCGAGAACGAACTAGATTTTTAATGGTTGATGATGTAACGACCTAAAATTTGATAAAATATGTGAAAATTATAATTTTTGTGTGATGTGACTGTTTTACCCCTTCCTATAGTTGTATCTATATTTTGGGGTGTGTGGGTGATTGGCATGGTTCCTGATGCATTTTGGTGTCTTTTGTGCGATATATTGGTTTTTGGTGGTTTCAAAAGCCTTATTATGGACCTGTGTGGTTATTTTTTTATCTGTGCAATAAATGGCTAAACGAATTGCTCCAGCAGATCTGAAACGTCAATATTAGGTGGTAACATGTTTGGTTGGATTTTATGGCTTTTTAATCTTATTTCGACCCTCAGTTTGGAAATTTGTGATTTTAGATTTTAGCGGTAGCTCTGTGAAAATGATATTTTTTCGAAAATTTGATATCGCCATTGACTCCGGAGCGTCAAATTTTGTATGGTCACATAGTTCATTTGCGTATATCAAACTCTGAACTAATTCGGGGCATCCCGTCAAAGTTCATTTTGGACTTAAAAATCTAGTGCACCAGGTTTCTGGTGCAACCTGGAAAACAAAGGTTAAAACTCATTTGAGGAACCCGATTTATGTCTTATTTTCCTGGCAACCTGGTGCAAGTATAAATAGCTCATTTTTGCCTAATTTTGCTCATTCTTTCACCTAGCCTCTTGAAATTTAAACCCTAGAGTAGTGTGAGAGCTAATAAGTGAAGTTTATGGGTGCTTGGGAAGCTAGATTAACGTCTATTTCTTGATTCTTTTATGATTTAAGGTGAGATTTCATCATTTTCTTACTTTAATTCTTGATTTAATTATTTAAATAGAAAAGGGCCTAAAATGCCCTTCAACTATATAAAATGATGCAAAAAGGTCCTCCGTCTACCTATTGGGCCTAAAATGCTCTTCCCGTCTACCTATTGAGCCTATTTTGCCCTTTAATTTAAGCAAATTACATGAAAAGACCATCCTTAAAACTTAATTACATAAATAATAGTACTTTTTCAATATTACAAAAATAAAAGTTAGTTTTACATATATAGCCATTTAAAAAAATCAGAAAAGATAATTATAATTCCTAATTTAATGCTATAACTAATTATCAGTTCACCTTAATTTAAGAGATATATTTTCAATCTTCAAATTAAAAGTGGACAAGGTAATCTTTGCTTTCAAATCTTTCTCTCTTATATTCAAAATTCAAACATTTTTAAATAAACTAAGTATTTTATTATTTTTCCGTGTATGTTTCGTTTTCTTTTCATGTATGTTAATCATGTAGTATTATTTCATTATCGTGTATTTTTTATTCTAATATAATGGGTTAACCATAATTTTTTATGGATAAATATTTATGGAACAAAAGTCATTATGTTCGAAGTATAAATATACTATGTATTTTTGTTGTATAAATATAATTTATGACAAAGTTAGATTATTATTATATTTTTGATATAATTTATGGAAAAAATATTCATGGTATATATCATTATGTCGGAAATACTTTTCTTGTTAAAAAATTATTTATTAAATATAAATATATATTTCAGTATTACATGGTATAAACTTTTTATTTATAATATATTAAAAGTGTGAAGGGTCTTGAAAATATTGTTTAAACTTTTTGTCCTTCGTTAAAAGTCTTTGTTTTAGACAAAATTATTCTCTTCACTATTTTTTCCTAATATTTAAGAGTTGAAAATTAATTAAATATATTTATGGTAAAATCTTTCCTTATTAGAAGTCATTAGAATTTCACTATTTTTCCTAATTTAAGAGTTAAAACTAATTAAATATATTATGGTAAAAACATTTCTTTATTAGAAGTCATCAAAATTAATGACAATTAATACTTTTTTCATTAGTTTAAGAATTTTAAATCAACTAAATTTAATTTTAAGAAAATTTAAAAAATCTAGAAATAAATATAAAACTATTAGAATAAGAAAAATTTAGGAAGTATCAGATTTTTAAAATCGGAAAATGGCCTAAAATGCTCTTCAACTATGTGAAATGGTGCAAAAATGTCCTTCCTGCCTACCTATTGGGCCTAAAATACTCTTCCTGCCTACCTATTGGGCCTAAAATGCCCTTTCTATCTACCTATTGGGGCTATTTTATCCTTTTATTTAAGAAAAAAATTATATAATACCACAACTTATCTTTATTAAACTCATAAAATGTCTATCATTTTTATTAATATTAACCAAATAAATAGTGCACAATATCATTTTTTTGTCATTCTAAATTGATCTGATAAATAAAAAGACAAACACTATAAATAGTCATGTTTTAAAAATTATTACATATACATAGTCGTATTAGTTGGTTGTCAGATATAACATATAAAATATTTACTTTCATAACAGATTCTAATATATAAAAAAATAATTATATATTAAATTTCCATATTTCTTACTACTTGCCTATTTTTATGGAAGTCTTTGTTCATTCATTTTCTATATACTATATCAAAATTTTATGTTTTTTATTTTTATTGTCTGCTTTCACGATCCCTCCATAAAAATATATGGTATATTTATATCATAAAAAATCATGGTATATTTATATATTATACAAATTATATTTATATCATAAAAATATATGGTATATTTATACCATATAAATTATATTTATACCATAAACATACATGGTATTTTAGATATAAAAAGTTTATACCATGTAATACTAAAAATATATATTTATATTTAATAAATAATTTTTTAACAAGAAAAGTACTTGAGAAATAATGGATATACCATGAATATTTATCCCATAAATTATATAAAAATATAATAATAATAAATGAATTTTTCATTAATTATATTGATACAACAAAAATTACATGATATATCTGTACTTTCAACATAATGATTTCTATTTCATAAGTATTTATTCATAAAAAGTTATGATTCACCAATTACATTAGAATTAAAAATACACGATAATGAAATAATACTATATGATTAATACACATGAAAATAAAATGAAACATACACGAACAAATAATGGAATACTTAATTTATTTAAAAATATTTGAATCTTGAATATAAGACAGAAAAATATTTGAAAGCAGAGATCATCTTTTCCACTTTTAATTTGAAGATTGAAAATATATCTCTTAAATTAAGGTGAATTGATAATTAGTTATTCATTAAATTAGGAATTATAATTATCTTTTCTGATTTTTTAAATGGCTATATATGTAAAAAAAAATATTTATTTTTTGTAATATCAAAAAAGTACTATTGTTTATGTAATGAAATTTTAAGGATAGCCATTCAGGTAATTTGCCTAAATAAAAGGGCAAAATAGGCTCAATAGGTAAATGGGAAGGGCATTTTAGACCCAATAGGTAGGTGAAAAGGATATTCTAGGCCAAATAGGTAGACGGAAAAGGCATTTTAGGCTCAATAAGTAGACGGAGGGCGTTTTTGCATCATTTTACATAGTTGAAGGGCATTTTAGGCCCTTTTCCATTTTAAAAATTGTAAGTACGTAATAAGAATGTAATCAGTGATTTTATAAAAATTTGACTTTAAAAATAAGAAAATATTTTAAATGTATATATAAGAAAAATGATCATAACACAAATATGGCTCAAATTGATGCGTCATTCTTAACCTGTGGCAACAAGGAAAGGTGGAACAATATGGCAAACATGAAAGTGATAATCTGTCAATCATTTAAAACTTTTGGTGGTAAAATATATATGTGCATATGTTTATGTTTACATTATTATATTAAAGTGTGAAAAATTTTTGAAAACTGATTTGAACTTTTACACTTTATTAAAAATCTCCTCAATAGAAAAAATTATTTAATTTTAAATAATCAAACATTACACGTGCGAGGCATGTATGGGTTAAACTAGTATCTAAAATATACCACGTATGTTTATAGTATAAATATAATGTATATGGTATAAATATAATTTGTATGGTATAAACATACCATGTATTTTTATGATATAAATATAATTTGTATAATATATAAATATACCATGAATTTTTATGGTATAAATATACCATATATTTTTATGGAGGCGTCGTGAAAGCAGGTAATAAAAATAAAAAACATAAAATTTTGATATAGTATATAAAAAATAAATGAACAAAGGCTTCCATAAAGTTAGGCAATAAATAAGAAATATGAAAATTTAATGTATAATTAATTTTCTATACATTAGAATTTGTTATAAAAAAAATTTATATGCTAAATCTGACACCAAACTAATTCGGCTATGTATATGTAATAACTTTTTTAAAATGACCATTTACGTTGTTTTTTAATTTATTTATGAGATCAATATATAATGACAAAAAATTGATATTGTGCACTATTTATTTGATTAATATTAATAAAAAAGATAGGGATTTTATGTAGTTTAATAAAGATAAGTCGTCGTATTATATAATTTTTTTCTTAAATAAAAGGGCAAAACAACCTCAATATGTAGACGAAAAGGGCATTTTAGGCCCAATAGATAGACAGAATGGGCATTTTAGGCCCAATAGGTAGATGAAAAGGGCATTTTAGGCCCAATAGTTAAACGGAGAGCAATTTCTCACCATTTCACATAGTTGAAGGGCATTTTAGGCCCTTTTCCGTTGTTTAAAACCCCAAAAACCTTATTACTTGATTTATCCCAAAATTTTACTCCTTTTCACTTGAATAATGTTTCTAATCCTATAATTACTAGTTTTTCATTAATTTAACCTTCAAAACAACTTCGATTCTTGATTTTAACACGGATTTCAAAGATTTTACCCTATAAAGCTTAAAATGGTTTTTGCGATTTGAAAATCATTTTTTACTCGATTTGACTTGGGTTTTCATCTGTAGATTCCTAGAAGTATGAGGAACACATTTTTGTTATAAAGTTTTAATTTTGCCCTTCTTTTTTAAAAACTCATTTTGGGGGTCCGTTTTGACCCCAAACCCAAAGTAGGTAAATATGAGTATCGTTAGCTTTGTTTTAACGCATCGATTCTATATTTCTTGGTTTTAGTTAATTTTGGGACCGTTCGTGAGAAGTAGCGCTTTGTGGGTGAAGTATTGCAGACCAGTTTCGGCCTTCAAAGTAGGTTATGGTTTAACTCTTTCAAACTTATTAAATGTTGGTACAAAATATATGTTAAGGTGGGAATTAATCATGATAAATGGCTATCTATGTGTTGTGCCCGTATGGGGCCTATATCTGATGAAATCATTGAAATATTATGTGATATGTGTGCCCGTGCGGGGTCTTATATGATGTTGATAGCCTGGAATACATGTGAATATTTGTATTGTGTTGTTAGAAATGCCTATTGTGGTACCTTTGGAGCATTCTGATAAATATATTCATATTATGTGGGCATATGAATCATGTGGAGAATTCATGGATAATGAAAATAATAAGTGGATATTGGCTCACGTGGTGGTGGAATGGAAACATTATGGATTGGTTTTGGAAATACTCAATTTGAATGGTTGTTAACATTGCATCATCATTTTCATATCATCATACGCATTATTTAACATGTTTGTTTTATTGCTTTATAAATATTTTTGTTGCAAGGTATGTGTACTTGGTTTGTGTCTTCCGTTATGTATGTGCTTTGAAAATACCAGAAATACTAGAATTACGAGAAACACTAGAAAATACTAAATATTGGTATCGAATATTAGATATTATGGACCTTCTCCAAAAGATTATGCCAGAAAAGACTCGATGATTGTGTATCAAACTCAAGGTTGTGTGTCAAACTTAAGGTTGTGTGCCAAACCTAAGGTTGTGTGCCAAACTCAAGGTTGTGTGTCAATCTCAAGGTTGTGTGCAAACCTCGAGGTTGTATGTCAACCTCATGCGCCACCATCATCATCATCATTATCATGTATATTACACCCACTTTATTGTGTTTATGTTGTACTTTTATTGCCATATTGACTTGTCATCTATCTATTTGTTCTATATCTTGACTTGTTAATGTCTAATTATTCTATCTCTTTTTTATTGTACTTGATGATGTTGATTATATGTGTTCCTCTTTTGTTCTACTTATATGTGATATTGTGTATGTTTATATCCTTATCTGGTGTGTTGTTGTATTATATGTGGATATTATAAAACTGCTAGTGCAAGCGGTGTGGGCTACCATTATGGGACATTTTCTGATTGCAGGTGATGTGCCCTTAATATGTATTTTGTATACTTTATTTTCTACTTTTATCGGTCAGCCTATGATACCTATTGTGTACAAGTGGACCATACTCACGCCTACTGTGCCCTTTAGGTATAGGTCCTAGTTTGAGTGCGCTCCAGCTTGGTTGATTCAGGCGAGATTTAATGCTTTCAAGGTAGTGGTTGACCTTCAGGCGTCTGGATGTATTCTACTACCTTTTCTATAGACTATGTCTTTACTTTTACTTCTGATACAGAGTTTTCTTTTGTAGTTGGACATCTTATGTATTTCATTTGGATTCGAGTTATATTAGATACGGTTTTATACTATTGACACTAGGTTTTGGGAGTTATGGTTGCATATGATGATTTTATTTTTTCCGTTTTTATCATATCTATGTGGTTCGGCTTCATTCTAGAAGCTTTATCTTGAGGGTATTTCTGTTTTTCCCTTTTGTGTATCAACTTGGGTGATAGGCTTACTTGTCAAGGTTAGCCGCAACAAGTGCCATCATGACATTTGTATTTTCTGGTCATGGCATCTTCTCTACGAAATGGTATATAGTATAGGTTGCATACTAGGTATGGATGCTAGGATATGTTTATAACTAGGGTATCCTGACTTAGCCAAATTTGAGAGTTGGGGACAGAAGGGTGAACAGACCCTAAAAATGAAATACGTGTTATAGATATAGAATTCTATCACCCTAGGTTATAAGCATATTAATCGTAGTTCGATGTTAAGGTTTCTTTAGCATGAGGTTTACTATTTGACTTAGTGAATTAGATTATAGTTTCTCGAATTATAGTATTACCTTTATGCTAGTTATATACTATTAGGTTGAGGTCGAGATTAGGATACTTATTGGACTCTAGGAAAGTATTCTACTCTTAGAAAGGGAGTGATTCTAGTTATGGACACTTAGGCGCATATTGTTGTATTGTTAGGATACTGGTGATAGAATGCATACTATTATGTGTGTTCATGCTCACTTAGTGATACGATTCCAACTAAAACTATGATTTCACTATTTTTTTCTAGAAATGGATTTATTTCCCCTTTTCACTTTTAGAACGGATTCTTTTATAACAGGAATCATACCACCTTATTTAATTATTTATGAGTTGTTGAAACTAAAGATGATATTTTAAAAATTAGGCTGATGATTTTTGTGTGTGGTTCATCCACTCTTTTACCACTATCATTTACTTTGGTCAAGAGAGATCCTGACGCTTTCTACACTTTTATGGTGATTAGTCCTAGAGTTGATCTCAGATAATAGATTTATAGACTTACAAACTTTTATTCACAATTTGAGTCTGTGTACTTATTATATATACATCTCTTTGATACTGGATGAATTAGATTGATGATGATGATTATTGAAAATCCTAGATCGGGACCAGATAGTGTATACGGATATTCTCGAATCCCCTAGGGGCCCCTTCATTTGTGAGCCACAGTACCATAGAAGAGAGGTCATCGTAGGTCCTGCCTTTGCAAGTTGTTGATCTTGAGGAGTTGTATACACTTGGTACGTTATGGCATTTGGATCAGATATGGTACTATGGATTTATTTTGCGTTCATTCACTCATAGGCATTGTCTATCACCAGTATATCGTTTAATGCTTATATCTATCGTCCTTATATGGGGTTGTATAGGTATATGTAATGATTGTTGTTTGCTGAATATTGATTGAACCTTCCAGTCTTATGGGGGCCCGGTTAGGTATTAGTTGTCCGGACTAGCCGGTTACTTTATTGTTGCTATTATGGTTAGTTCGTGTCAGGTTAATTATGGACTAGTACTCAAGGTTATCAATATGATTCTGATCCCTCACTTCTTATGGTATATTACATTTATTGATAATTATCTCATGATTAGACATTATGGTTAGGGTACATGATTAGGCTAACACTATATTTCCTACTTACTTAGGATGCCTTGAAATGTTAGGTTGGTTACTTTAGTCATTACCTTGAGTAGTTCCATTTATATAAATATATATATATACGCACTAGACACTAAAGGCCCGTGCTCAACAACGGCCCAATATATATTATTTTTTATCTTAATTTATGTGACACAAATATAATTTAGATAATCAATCATTAAAATAATTTAAATTTTTAATTATTGTGATTTATAATACTTTTTCTTTTATTTCAATTTAAGTTACACTAATATAAGTTCGAGTGTGTCAATTGAATATTTTATATCTTATATACTTTTAAGTTGTTAAATATGTGATTTATAATGCTTTTACCATAATTTTAAATAAAATATTAAAACTCTCTCAGTCCCAGTTTACCTTTCTTCTCATTTTTAAATAATATATGTTAATTTATGTCTTTCTCTGTTCCATCGTAATTTTTGTGGCACTAATATAATTTCGATAGTCAAATAAATATTCTATGTTGACATATCATTTTGTGTGTGTTTTATCATTTTTATGAAATATCATTAATTTTTTTAAGCTTAGATGACGATAAACATTAATTAAGGTGATATAATAAAATTACGATTGAAACAACAAAGCAAACATATCTTAAATAACTTATAACAATTAATTAAAAGTGATAACACAAAAAATACTTGTGAATAAATTTTAAATGAGTCTCATATAAGACATCAAATTAATTTAAAACATCAAGAATTAATTTATCATTTTATGTCTAATTTATTTTTTTATTAAATATTATTACTTTATTAATACTTAAATGACTTATAATAATTAATTAGGGGTGATATAGTAAAATTACAATTGAAGTAGCTAAAGAAGGTAGCACAAAACATCAAGAGTTAATTTATTATTTTATTTTTATTTTATCTTTTTTAATTTATCATTTTATTTCTTTTTTATTAAATATCATTAATTTTTTAATACTTAAATGACTTATACTAATTAATTAGGGATGAATAGTAAAATTATGATTGAAGCAGCTGAAGCAGGCAGCACAAGCAGGCATGTTGAACAACTGTCTGCTTATCACCCTTTGTCATTAATTTTTAATACTTAAATGACTTATAATAATTAATTAGGGATGAATTAGTAAAATTAAGAGTAATATATATATATATGGTATCACCATATATTCCTCTTTCTTCTTTGTCTATTCATGTCGTATATGTATTCTTGTCCTTGTATACTATGATATAACTTTCCTTCACCCTTCCTTGTGTATTGACTAGTGATATATGGTATTGCACTTTAGACTCGGATTACTATTAAGATAATATATATTTATCCTTATTACTCCCTTAACGTTATCATGTTTAGTTTCTTGGATAGTTGCTCATAGATTATATTCCTGCTTTACATGTTATTTATGATTACATTATCTTTGGAGCTCAGTCGGTTGGTGTCTACTGAGTACCACATGTTTGGTACTCATACTACACTTCTACAGCCTGCAGATCATAATACAAATTCTCGTCGTTGTTGTGTGCACCATGCATAGCAGCTATAGATCGGATATCTAGCGTGAACTTGTGGCATTCAGAGTATTACTAGTCCTCTTATTGATTAGACTAATCTCTACATTGTATTCAGAGATGGCTTGTACTTATATCTACTCTATATTTCACTTTGTACTCTTATTATTAGAAGTTGGTGTACTAATTTCACCATGTTTTGAGGTTGTTTTGTATATATTAGTCTTTTTATCATATTTATTCTGTTGTTTCTTTCATTCTTTTGATAGTCTGTTACCAGCTATTCTGGACTATAGGTTGGCTTACCTACTGGTGGGTTATAGTAGGTGTCATCATGACCTGAGAAATTGAGTCGTGAAAATTTGCTTTTTCATTTTTGCTATTTTCCAATTGAACTCCTTCATCCTTTGGCATATGGCTTCATTAATGTGCATGATGATTCAAACTTCCTGAGAAAATAGGAGTAGAGTTTTAGAGGTTTTTCAAAATGGATTAGGACTTTCTAGGAAACTCAAAAAACGTGGAGTGTTTTGGTCAGAATCTTGGGTAGAGGATTTATATTTCTACCTAGGTATTTTAGAGAAAATATTTAGAGATACGAGTGGATGCTCATTCATCGATTTTTGCTCTCTTAGCTTTGTCCACCTTGTGCCATATGCAATATTTGTTGGCGATTAGGTGACTTCCACACAATTGTGCTTTGTTGTCGTAGGTTATCCTGCCTATTTTAGCAATTTGTAGGTTCATGCAATCATCAATCGATCAAACACTGTCAAGAATCTCCAAATTCTTACCTAACCCATTTTAGCTTTTCCTTTAATTGATACATAGTTGAGGCATCTTCCCTATGCTGTCTTTGATGTGATATCTCACTTGTTTCATACTTATCTTGAAGTTAATAAAGTCAAATCTAACACTCAAATTCCTTTATAATTTGGGTTGGCACATTTAGACTGGATACTAATGCTCCGGTGAGATTCTTCTTCAACCATTCATTGTAAGTTTTCTATACGCGGGATTGAACCTATTGTTGACGAAGGCTTCTCTAACCTTCCCCTTTATCATCTTTCGTATCATAAGGTCTTTGAGTGCAACCACCCTCATATCATATTTGGTGATGAACCTGGCCATGAGCTCTATCTACGGTATTTCTTATTTGATTCTGAGTTGTCTAAGAACCCTAGCACGAACGTAAGGACGCGTTCCCTTAAGGCCTGTAAGTACTAACAAAGGACATTTATCACCTTGAATTGTGTATTGTCCTAGACAAAGGTCTTTGATTAACCATTGGACGTTGTTGTCTTTCAATCTACCGAACTGCTTGAACCAAAACTTTTGAGTGTTTTTTCTCTCAAAGTGGTCTATAGTCAGCCACAATCCATAAGATGCAAAATGGTCGTACTTGATTTTATAATCTATCTTCTTGCGTCGAGAGACCTTTAACAAATGCTTCACCATCTACCATTGTAGGATGAGGTTACACCCTTGGTAGAATGGGCCCCCATCTAACAGTTCCCAAAGCTCGATACATAGGGGTGTACATTGATCGGTTTGGTTCAATTTTATGTATAATTGGTTTGGTCTATCGATTTTCGGTTTCTAAATATGTTAAACAAATAATCAAACCAATAAGATATTCTTTATTGATTTTTGATTTATCATTTTTTAGTCCTTAATGATTCGGTTTTAGGTTTAACCGATAAGAAAATACTCATAAAATTAAAAATATAGTAACTAATATGAAAAGAAACCGAATCTTAGTTACAACCAAAATCCTACATGATTTGTTTTAATTTAGAAGAATCCTCGAATTTGAACTAAATGTTAGTTAGAAGAAATTAAGAGAAACATATATATAGGTGTAAAATAGTAATTTAGTATATTCTTATTGGATTATCGGTTTATCCAATAACCCAATAAGAAAAAACCAAACTGAACCAATAGCCAATAAAAAAATTTTATAAAATAACCCAATAACAATAAACCAATAATAGTTTTATCGGTTCAGTTTATTGGTTGGTTTGATTTTCGCACACCCCTATCGATACATCTAAGCAATAATAATATAATCGAAAGACAGTGAAAGTCCCATATTTCATTCCATACAAAATAGTATGTATTTCTATGATAATGCTCGTATGAATGGTGACTTTCAATCCTTGTGGGAATACAATGGTCCCGAGTAGGCACACCACAAAGGTGAATTCCCTCTTTCTCTTCAAATCCGACTCAAAAGAAAATTTATTTCTAAACTTCCAAAAAGCCCTAATTCTCCCAAAAATTTAGTACAGTTTATGAAGCGGTATGTTCGGTCCCTTAAGTTTCCCTAACCATATGTCATCCTTAATCAAAACAGCGTCTTCAATCTTATGGCGATTCTATACAAATGGGATCAAGACGTCATCGTCGGGTGTAGTTTTCCTCTTTTTACACATATCAACACTTTCATAGCCAACCACTACTTCTTTAATAGTTAGGTTCAACTTGACTTCACCGAAGCGGAATACTATGTTGCCATCGTCCTAAAATTTTGTCAACACATGATCCATCTCGGGACAAACCTCCATGTCAGTGAGAGAAGGTAAGTAACCGGTATGTGTCCTAAGGATCTTTCATCTTTCGTGTTCATATATTTCCACCAAACTTTAAAGAAATTGTTCGGCTTGGTTATCATTTTGAATCTTTTGATGGGTTTCTGTTGGTCCATTCCTACATAAAAATAAACAAAATCAGCCTTTCCCCGTATCCAAGTGAAAATGGATCAATTTAATCGGCATATACTCCTTTAATTATAACACAAAAGCGTAATTGTTTGTAATTGACTTGTGGTCAATAGATACACAGTACGCTTTCTAATGTGCCCAATACCCCTAGGTTATAGGGTCATCTTAGATCAATGCCTAAAAAGGATTTGGAGTTTGCTCTATCCTAGATGTCAAATGTGGGCTTTTGAAAATTGATTGGGTCCCAAACGGACTACTTGGATGGGAAATATGATAGCCGTTGGACGTCTAACATCAAATGAACTATCAACATATTAAGAAAATTTTGGTGTTGAACAATAGGGGCCACGACATCATGAATCCCTCATAGTTAAATAACATCAAATGAGGAACTATTTCATGAATGCAATTTACAGAAATAAACACATAACTGCAAAAATTTAAATATTACTAAACTATTAGTACAACTTTTCAAATAGTTAGCCAAATAGTTATTTTTGGTTAGAATGTAAATAGATCTCTAGTAGAGTCGTCATTCAAAATAGTTTAAAATATTTGAAAGAAAATAGTTTTTTACTACTTATACTATTTCAAAATCTTAAAGAAAATTCAAAATAATTAAGAAATTACAGAGGCGTCACTTCATTAATTGAGAAAAATTAAGAATATCTAAGAGAATTTTAAAGACTTAATAACATAAATAAATCCTTAAAATTATAGAGAATGGATAAGGATTAAAGTAATGTCTTGAGAAGGATTTTAAGGCACTCAAGAACGTCCGTTTGAAACTCTAGACCAAAGACAAATTTGACTAATTTAAAACGAGACTAATTTTACAAAGGAGTGATAGTAAAGATCAATATTATTTTTAAAAAATAGTTTTGGGGTAAAGAAACATATTTGACATGAAATAATTTATTACGTGAGAAAATTAATCAATGTTAGAGTTAATACAAACAAAGTAAATAAGTTACAAGTAAATGGGAGAGGGTTGAGAATTGGTAAACTACATAAATAACCATTAGATAATATAGTCTTAATAGTTTGTCCCCCATAAGAAAATTATTACAAAACTATTTTTTCTTCATTTAATGAAAATTCTTCAGACAAAAATGCCCTTATCGAGTCTAGATTTGCAGCTTAACCTTACTTTTATTCTTTTCCTTTATTTTTTCCTTTTTTTATTTTTTTTCATCCTTTTTTGTTTTTTGTTCTTTCTTAGTTTTTTCCGTTCCTTTTCTCTTTCTTTCTTTTTTTCCCTTTCTTTTTACTTTTGTTGTTTTTTCCCATTCCTTTTTCTTTTCTTTTTTAACTTTTTCCTTCTTCTTTTTTTGTTTTTTTTTCATTTATAGAACTAAAAAAACTACCTATTTTATTATTTTGTACTTCTTTTAAATAAAATTTACCCTAAAGGGCCAAGTTCCAAGATCAACATTTATAATACTTACATTTTAAATTATATATGTATATACACACGCACTAGTGCTATTCGGCTCATGCTAAGTCCAGACCTAAAATTAATATTAAAAATTCAACTTACAATTTTTTTCCTTTCTCTTGATGCATTAAGTTATTGATATAGCAATTCAACAACTATAAAGTCTATTTATAATATTTTATGTCTGATCATATTGTATAACATTTGAATACTTTATATTATCGCTATCGTTGGCACAAAATTACATATTATGATTTTAATGTTTTAATATAAATATTGGTCCATAATTTTATATTTTTCAAAAAAAAATGATCTATTATTTAAAATTTTACAAAAATAGACACATGTTTGACATGAAAATATTGTCATCAAAGAATGGTTAGTTACTACTATTATTGATTTATCGAATAAATGAATCTTTATAAAATTATGTATATTTATTTATAAAAAAACATGAAAATATATAATTTATTAATTTGGAGGCTTACAATATTTTGATATTTTGTCTATGAACTATGATTTATAACTCATTTAAGATTTTGTAGGAGTCCAGAAAGCGTTGATATTTCCTTCACCCAAAATAAGAGTTACCTTAGGAATTCAACAAAGATTAGTTTTTTTTCAACTAATCCAATTATAAAGGTCCAAATGAAAATGATCATTAAATAATGAATGAGGACAAAAATTAATGTGTAGAAAACGTATAGACACATGTAGCAATTATATTGCATAAATTTTTTTGTGAGGACTACCAATCTTATCTTATTCTCTCTTATCTATGAGTATATCTAATTTATAACTCATGTAAGATTGTATAAGAGTTCGGAAAGCTTTGATACTTCCTTTATCCTAAAATAAGCATTACCTTAGGAATTCAAAACAAAGATTAGTTGTTGTTTTTTCAACTAATACAATTATAAAGGTCTAAATAAAAATAATCAATAAATAATGAATGAGGACAAAAACAATAATGTGTAGATGATGTACCCCAAACTATACCCTTCAAGAACATACAATGTGATCGTTGTCAAATTATAGTAACTCAACTAGGTTGGGGTTGAACGCACAGAGAATAGGTCAGAAATCTCTCTTGAACTTGTTGAAATAGTCGGCCAATGCAGAAAAGTAAATGGGGGGAATTTATAGTAAACAGTAAACAGTAATAAGTCTTAATTGCTTTTGGTTGTAATCAATCGGAGATGAACACTAGGACTGTGTTCCCCCTGATTTCCTCACTCCGTAGTTTTATCGTGCTTAATTCGACTAACTCAATGTGACGCATGCAGAACCTGAAAAGATAGGTATCACCAACTGTCTTGTGGACGCCTTGGTAAATTTCACTCTTCACCTTGCAAGTCTCAGAGTGTCACCTTTCAAACCCTTATCTTCAATCCCAATCTAACTATAACCTTGTGAGTATCACGTTAATTAAATGAGGGTTGGTAGCCTCGAGTTACTGTTGTAATCTTCCTTTCCCAATCTTGACCTCTCTTATGGAGATGATCATGATACAGGCAAACCCTTAGCTTCTACATTATTTAAGAAGGCGAACAATCCGAAGAAGATCACAATACATACATAAACAATGATCTAGAAGAACCTCACACTTCTCCTACTTTGTTATTCCAACAAGGTTCCCACAACCCTAGCTAAGAGGTTCAGTCATGCATAGTTGTAGGAAACTCCATGAAATTCATAAAAGAAAGCATAGAGATAATATCACAATAATTAAATAATAAAACCCAAAGTCTCAAATTAATAATCAACCAAAAACCAAGAATAAAGAGATTACAAGATCAAAAGTCAATCTTAGAATCAAACATATGTTGTGAATTTAATGAGTGTGTAAACTAACTACATAATTACCAAAAGAGTATTTATCGATTACATAATAATACTAAAAATCTAAACTAAAACAAACAAGGAAACTTGGTTTGGTGGCCACTTATGGACCCACTTATGGGCCGTAAGTGGCACCCACGCCACGTGGGTGGTGTCGTGGGTAGCTAGAAACTTCAAAGTTCTTGTTCATCTTTAGTAGGTGACCTACAATGTCACTTATGGGGTGTGTACATGGTGCAAGTGCCACCTACGCTCCGTAAGTGCCTCCTTAGTAGGTGTCAAAGAAAATTTCAACTTTCAGGTTCTTTGATTCTTTACTTTATAAGACCCACGAAGCTACCCACGCCATGTAGGTAGTACCCACGCCACGTGGGTAGGCTTGCAGGTTGGATTTCCTGCTCAACTTCAATTCTTTTTCTCCGTTTAGGCTCTAGAACCTAGTTTCCTTCAACATGGACACAAAAATACATCATATCTACCAAATCATACCTAAGTACTTGCATATTTTCTAGTTTTAAGCATCGAAAGTGCCATGAAACCATGGCACGTGAAAAACCTCAACTTAGAATATTTGTATGTAATCAAGAAACAAAAACATAACAAAACACAACATGATGCTTAACTAAGAGAAACATAAGGTACCTACGACAGTCAATCTCAATTTTAGTTCAAAACATATCACCCCCTCTTATATTTAACTTTACAAAATCAACTGTATGGATCTATGCAACTCAATAATATGACACAAGGAAATCAAGCTATGGAATTACATTAGTAACACATAATCAAGCATATGTACAAATCACACTACCCGAACAGCTAAGCAACTCACAACACAATCCCTGGACCCTCACAACAAAGAAGTCCCACTCACTCAGTAGAATCATTCATGTTAATGTAGGGACTGTAAAAATACACTCACACTCTCAAAAAAATTTCCATCAATATGCATAGAATACCATAGGCTTGCACTTATTTTCTTTACTTTAGTTGTTTAAACAGTCGGACTAGGATCGCTATAGAACTTTCTTCAGCTTGTAATGTAGGCTTGGGGGCTGGTATGGTACGCTTGGAAATTTAGTGATTAAGCCTCTTTGGCACTGTAATTATGTTAGGGTTCCACTTATTACCAAACTTTTCTTTTATTTCGCCCTTATTTCTCCTTTTTTCCTTTTATTTCTTATCCAGGTTGGGTGTCATTTCATTTATTCTTTTTTTCTTTTTCAAATCTATATTTTTTTCAACCACACCTAACCTTATTTTCTTTTCTCTTATTTATGTCCTTCTTCATAACCACTTCTAATCACGCACCTCTATGATAGCCACCCTCAACTTTGGCAATTTGCCTGCGTTGAGGTGCACAATGTCCAAGGAGGACCAGGGCTAAAATGGGTTCATTGTAATTAAACTAGAAGGTGAAAAGTGTGAATAAGAAAACTAATCTATACAGGCTCAAAGCAGGGACCAGGGGATACTTATTCTTATTTAAAAGGTCGTTTAGGCTGAAAGTGGACTAATTCAAGAATGATCGATGATCCTTTCCTAGCAGACTATCCTACAACCTAGGCAAGACTAACTGGATGAGTTTTGGATTCAAAACACAATGGGAACTAAGTAAGCATCTCTCACACACATGGCACAGGGTTGTATCACAAACTACTACCTATCGGGTTCATGTAAATGTTAGCTATGATCATTATATCCCTAAACCTAATGTCATAACAAGGTTCATAGTGGCCACACAAACAAGCATATCACACATTTTAAAACAAAAAAAAATTGGAAGGGTATCATTTTTCTAATACATTTAACCACAATCAAAACAAAATATATCAACTGCCCTTAGGTACTTATTTTTTTCCTAGTTAAACATAAACAACACAAAACATTAAAAACAAACATAATACGTCCTAAACATGTCATCTCTACTAAGAACAGACTCTGGGGAAAAGAGACATGGAAACAAAAACCCTAAAAGGATATATAGACCCACAAGTAGCCCCACCGCATCAAATAGACATGAATTTTCCCCAACGTATTGAGCCACTATAAAGTAAGAGAGCTAGGAACATACCTGTGGAACCTTAGGTGCACAGATCTGACGTCAATCATACTATCATGAATTAACACAAATGAAAAAAATAACAAAATACCTTGGGTTACCTCTCAAGCAGCACTTGATTTAAGGTCGCGACATAATGCGGGTACCTTGAATACTCAGAATTAATCAAGTTAGCCAAAGGGTTAGCCTCCAAGGTCATCAAAACAACTCATTGCTGAAACCACCCTCCTGTCAGTTGATTGCTTTATGGTTCTACAAACATTAAATGTGAACTCCTCATCACTAAGCCTGAACTTAAGCTCATCTTTCTATATCCACCAATGCTCTACCAGTGGCCAAAAATGGTCTCCCCAAAATTATAGGCATCTCAAAATCAACTTCATAATCCAAGATAATAAAGTCGACTAAAAAGATGAAGTTATCCACCTTTACTAAAACATCAAATGATATATCCACGGACTTTTTCACTGTAAAGTCTGTCATTAACAACTGCATTGCTATTGGTTTGGGAGGTCTCAAGAATAACTATTTGAACACTACCAGTGGTATTAAGTTAATACTGGCACCCAAGTCACACAAAGCTTCGGCAAATCTAGATGTCCCAATGGTACAAGAAATAGTGAAGGATCGAGAAAACTTTTTTTTGCATAAGCGATTGAGATGTGATCTCACTATAATGATGCAGCCCCTCAATGTTCTCATAATTGGTGGCTCTCTTCTTTGTCACCAAATTCTTCAAAAATTTCACATACCCAAGCATTATAACACCCTGGATTTTTTACCCTTAGAAAATTTCTTGGATTTCTGGTTACTCGATAAGAGATGAATAAGGGTTACCAATCATAAGTTAGGGTACGAGTGGTATGGGTTGGTCGTATTCTAACCAGTGATGGATGGTGGGTTGAAATTTCATTCCTAGAATGGGTACGACTTGAGTAGTATGAGTTGTATTGGTGGATACGGGTTGTTAGGTTTGGTTCTTTCCTTTACTTAATCTTAGACTTGGAAACTTAAGTTGGATATAAATACAATTGGCTCATCATGAGCTGTAAGCCAGGATACGAGTCATACCATGGACTCATATGGTGGACAGTGTTCAAACCTCTTGTGATTCTATACTGCCATGGGTACGAGCCAACGGTACTAGTCGTATACTTGGGTACGACTTAGTTTGGGTGATTCGTACCTTGGAAAGTGTTGGGTCCAAAGGGGAGGCCTGGAGTACGAGTGTTGGGTACCATTCGTATTGGAGGGTACGACTGGTATGGTTAGTCATACCCCGTGACAGGAATTTTATGTAATTTAACACACTTGAGAGGTTATTTTCCCTATTATTCTATTCAATAACACTTATAAAACACTATTTAATTCTCTCTAAATTTCTTGGGGAAAGAAAGCTACGGTTTTATCTTAAGAATTAATTTGGGGCTTGTGTTGGTGATTTATCTCTATTATCTTCTCAATTTAAGGCATGTACTCTTCCCTCATTGTTAGTTCCAACTAAAGGCATATTTTGTAAATTGTTTTCATGACATAATTGTTATATGGTTTAGGGTTTTCAAATATATATTGGGGATTTTAGTTATAATGGATTGCTTATGGTTTTTTCATGTTTTAATTATGTATTTACATGTTTTAATGGTGGTTTGGATACTTGGTTGCTTGGAAATGGCTAATTGGTAGTTGATTTTGGTTTTGGAAACACTATGCCCCTAATATGTTTGATAAAATGCATATGAGAATGATTTTACTATATTGTTGGTCTTTTTAATGGAGCTATTGCATGGTATGGTTTGGTAATGGAACCCTAAATAGTTTGAATGATTTGGACTGGTTAAATGGAATAGTTTGGTTGTCATGGTTATGGTTAATTGAACATCCTTGTGGGGTACAATGGAATCCCCCAAGTAAACATGTAAGTAACATCCTTGTGGGGTACAATAGAATCCCCCAAGCAAACATAATGGAACACTTGCGGGGTACATGAGACTTTCCCAAGTTAACATGGTAAATGGGTCCATTGGAATCCCTTTACCTTAAAAGGGTTGGCTAAGGGTAATACTTGCAAGTTATAGTTGGTATGACTATACCACTATTAATAGCCTTGGTTAATAATAAATAGAATAATGGATTGATTGGTTGGAAATAGTTTTAATTGGTCAATAATGGCTGGGTGTGATATCTAATTGTGAAGGCAGGAGTTCAATGAACGAACACTGGAAACTTATGTTTGGCGACATAAGGGGTTGGTCATGGTGACCATATATGATACTATGAGGTACACAAAAATCCTCTAAGTACACTGTACATATGTATCATGAAGAGCAAAGGTATTGGGGAATCCCCTACTCTTATGGTATATCTGGTTCGTACGGCTACACGCATCGGGGCCCGTTCAGGGGGCTACACTGGACCCATATATCCCGTGGGTGGTTTTAGGATGGTTAAGCTACACATACATAGGTTAATGGTTTTAAATGTATGCTAAACCCGGTTCCATTTCCCGGCATGGTTATATATATATGTATGGTTTGTATGCATATGGTTGGTTTACTTATTTTTATTGGATGGAATTATTTTATCCTTATCCTAAGTTTATGCTAGAGTTCACCCGCTAACCCATCTTTGGGCAGCTGTATCCTCATACGATATAGGAACCAACTGTTCTACTCCTCCTGCATAGTGATCAAATTTTGAGATCAGCTTTTAGAATGAAGTGGTGAGCTTCTATCTTTCTAGAAGTTTATTTCATGTTATGGACATTCTCATATACTTTGGTTTATTTATGGATATTATTTTTAGCTATGGTTGGGGGAAAGTCCCTATCGAATATTGGTTTTCTTTTGGTTAGAAGCTTTTATGAAACTACTATGGGTTGCTATGGGCGGGATTGGTAGTGGTTTCAGACTTGGTATTGGGGTTGATACCGGTCAAATGTATCATTGGTTGTCCCATCCTTTTATATTATATTAGGAACTTAGTTTGATTATTGATTTAGTTTTGGCTTATGATTTTGGTTGATTATGGTCATTGGCTGGACTTGGGATAGTTAGGCTCATTTGGGTCGATCTCGGTCATAGACCTATCACATAGTATGGATTAGTTTTACTACATGCTATCTTCTTATATGTTTAAAATTCTGACTCATGGCATATGCTGGATGGTTGGGTTGGGTATCGGGGGTGGTCTTCGATCCTTGTTGGACTTGAGGTGCCTATTAAGACAAGGCCCCTGGTCGGGTCGTATCAAGTTGGTATCAGAGCTTTAGGTTTATGGTCAATTAGGAGTTCACAAAGCTATGTCTAGTAGAGTCTCTTTTAAGGGTGTGTAGCACGCTACACTCATAAGGGAGAGGCAACAAGGCATTTAGGAATTTTTAACTTTCTTGGTATTTTATTCTCAAGCTTAAAGTCTAAGTCTTGGAATCTTCTTTAAACCTGATTTATTTGCTTTTTAGATCATGCCTCGATGATTTGGAACACAATAAAACTCTTTTGTCCCATCGGGGGACAATGTGGAAGGGACACAGGGTATCCATATTTGGTCTACGGGTCCAGTCCCTAATAATTCTGGAGTTTCACCGATTGCTACTAGTCCTCTTCAGGGTGAGGTGCCGAATGCATAATGTTTTCAATCGATTCATAAGTTGGTTGTTGCTAAGATTGAGCGGGATGCATTTGGTATTTAATCTACTGAGGCCACAAGGGTTGGCCAGTTTATGAAAATGAATCCTCCTACTTTTACTGGTGTAAAGATAGAGGAGGATCCACAGTGTTTCTTGGATGAAATGGAAAAGATATTCAGGGTAATGCATGCCACGAATATAGAAGGGGTGAATTTTGCAGCTTACTAGCTTAAGAATATTGCGTACCAATGGTACGAAGAGTGGGATAGGGATAGAGGTAATGTTGAGGAGTTTACCTTATGGGAGAATTTCTCAAATACTTTTCTAGATCACTTCTTTTCTCAGGAGATGAGGGAAGCGAAGGTGGAGGAATTTATCAATCTGAGATAAGGGAAAATGTCAATCAAGGAATATGCCTTGAAATTTCATCAGTTATCAAGGTATGCTCCAGAATTGATGTCTGATATGAGGGTGGGTATTAGAAAGTTCACTTCTAGACTATCTCGGGATTTAATACTTTAAAGCAAGACTGCTTTGCTGATTAAGGATATGGATATTTTAAGATTGGTGGTTCATATGCAACAGGTGGAGGATGAAAATATTAAATAGGTGGAGTTTGGGGAAAGGCAGGGTAAGAAGTTCAGGTCTTCTGAACAAGGTGGTAGGCAACAGCAAGGTAGTCGAGATGGTGGTAAGTAGCCAAAGAAGAAGTGGGGGAGTTCTGGTTCCTTTTCTTCTGCTAGTGCTCCTAACTCGAAGCCTTCAGGTGATAGGCATCAGCAAGGTGGTGATAATTTCCATGAACAGGGTGCCAAATCTTAGGAGAGCGGTGCACATTCGACTTCTTCATGCGCTCCTTATCAGTTCTATGGTCGTCTTCATCGGGGCTTTTATGATGAAGGGGGGATAGGTGTTTTAAATATGGTCATCTTGGCCATATGCTTAAAAACTGTCCAGTTGGTAAGGGTGCTTCGAGAGTGGTCAAAGTTATGGTTGCTTCAGCTTCTGCTTCTGCACCTAGTGGTGCTACTTCGACGTCTGCTCCAGCTTTTGGTGTCGGCGTTGGTCGGAATAGTTTGTATGCTCTTGAATCTCGATAGGAGTTTGAGGCATTGCCTGATATCATGACTGGTATGGTACAACTTTTTTCTCATGACATGTATTGCTTGCTTGATCTGGGGTTCACTCTTTCTTATGTGACCCCATTTGTGGCTGTGTGTTTTGGTTTTGATCCTGAGGTTATTTCAAATCTTTTTTCTATTTCTACCCTGTTAGGTGACTCTGTCATAGATAAAAGGGTCTGTAAGGAGTGTGTGGTATCTGTAGGTAGTAGGTAGACTTTGGTGGATTTGTTTGAACATATGGTGGATTTCGATGATATTCTAGGGATGGATTAGTTACACACTTGTTACGCGTCCTTAGATTGTCAGACCCGTAAGGTTATATTTAGGTTCCCCGATGAATTGGTTATTGAGTGGGAGGGTGATTCCCTATCTCCTAGGGGAAGGTTTATTTCTCATCTTAGAGCTCGGAGATTAATCTCCAAAGGGTGTCTCTATCACTTGGTACGGGTTAAAGATTCTAACTCAAAAGGTCCTTCCTTACATCCTGTTTCGGTGTTAAATGAGTTTCCTGATGTCTTTCTAGATGATCTTCCTGGTGTTTCTTCGGATTGGGAGATTGAGTTTGGTATTAATTTGGTTTCAGACACTCATCCAATATTTATTCCTCCTTATAGAATGGTTTTAGCTGAGTTGAGGGAACTCAGGGAGCAACTTATGGATCTTATGGATAAGGGGTTTAATAATCCTAGTGTATCCCCGGGGGTGCAACAGTATTATTTGTGCGCAAAAAGGATGGTTCCCTTCGGATGTGCATTAACTATCGGCAATTGAATAAGGTAACGGTTAAGAACAAGTATTCCCTTCCAAGGATAGATGATTCATTTGATCAGTTGCAAGGTGCCAAGTTCTTTTATAATATAGATCTTTGGTCTGGGTATCATCAGCTTAAGATTAGGGAGGAGGATATCCTTAAGGTGGTTTTTCGTACTCAGATGGGCACTTTGAATTCTTGGTTATGTCATTTGGTTTGACTAATGCCCCGACGACATTTATGGATTTGGTGAACAAGGTTTTTAGGTAGTTTCTGGATCTTTTTTTCATTGTGTTCATTGATGATATTCGAGTTTATTCTAAAAGTAAGGTGGATCATGCTAATCACTTTTGTGTGGTCTTGCAGACCCCTAAGTAATAGCAGTTGTATGTCAAGTTCTCCAAATATGAGTTTTGGTTGAGTATTGTGACATTCTTGGGCCATATTATTTCTAGTGAGGGGATCATGGTGGATCCGCAAAAGGTGGATGTGGTTAAAAGGTGGCCTAGACCCACAACTCCAACCGACATTCAGAGCTTCTTAGGTTTGGTTGGGTATTATAGGCAATTTGTGGAAATTTTCTCGATGATAGCTGCCCCATTGACTAAGTTGACTCAGAAGAAGGTAAAGTTTTCTTGGTCAAATACATGTGAAGGAAGTAATGTGGTTTGGTAAGAAGGGGAAGCTCAATCCCTAGTTTATTGGTCCTTATGCAATTTTGTAGAGGGTTGGTAATGTGGCTTATAAATTAGAGTTGCCTTCTAATTTGAGCTCCATTCACCTGGTATTTCATGTCTCTATGTTGATGAAGTACGTTGATAATCCTTCTTTGGTTGTTCCTTTGGAGAGATTGGGTATCTTGGATTTTCTGTCTTATGAAGAGGTACCGGTTGAGATCCTGGATAGGCAGGTTCGTTGGTTACAAACCAAGGATGTGGCCTCAGTTAAGGTTATATGGCAGAATCCCATGATGGAAGAGGCTACATGGGAAGCAGAAGAGGACATAAAGTCCATATATCCGCATCTGTTTTCTACTCCTGGGATTCGTGCGAAAGGTATGTTTTCTTCAACATACTTTTATTTTTAAAACTTTGTTAAAGGAAAGATTAATATATTTTCATCTTTATTTTCTAACTTGGATAAAGGTTGGATTGATATTTGATAATGCAAATGAATCATGCTTGTTTTACCCTACCCAGTATGTTATTCAGGGATGAATGTTCCTAGTGGGGGAGACTGTAACACCCCGAATTTTTGACCCTTAGAAAATTTCTTGGATTTTTGGTTTTTGGACAAGATACGACTAAGGGTTACCAGTTGTATGTTGGGGTACAAGTGGTATGGGTTGGTTATATGCTGACCATTGATGGATAGTGGGTTAAAATTTGGTTCCTGGAATGGGTATGACTTGAGTGGTATGAGTCGTGTTGGTGGATACGGGTTGTTGGGTTTGATTCTTTCCTTCACTTAATCTTTGACTTAGAAACTTAAGTTGGGTCTGGGTACGAGTGACTCATCATGAGTCATAAGTCAGGGTACGAGTCGTACCATGGACTCATATGGTGGACAGTGTTCACACCTCTTGTGATTCTATTCTGTCAGGGGTACGGGCCAAGGGTACTAGTCGTATACTTGGGTACGACTTAGTTTGGGTGATTTGTACCTTGTACAGTGTTGGGTCCAAGGGGGAGGCCCAGAGTACGAGTGATGGGTACCACTTATATTGGAGGGTACGACTAGTATGGTTAGTCATACCCTCTGACGAGAATTTTATGCAGTTTAAGTGAGGGCAATCTGGACATTTCCCCACTTAACCTAATAAGGACCCACGACTTTTAACATACTTGGGGGTTATTTTTCCTATTAATCTATTCATTAACACTTAAAAAACACTCCTAAATCCTCTCTAAAGTTCTTGGGCAAAGAAAGCTACAGTTTTATCTTAAGGATTAATTTGGGGCTTATGTTGGTGCTTTCTTTCCATTATCTTCTCAATTTAATGCATGAACTCCTCCCTCATTGTTAGTTCCAACTAAAGGAGTATTTTGTAAATTGTTTTCATGCATAATTGTTATATGGTTTTGGATTTTAAAATATATATTGGGGGTTTTGGTTATAATGGCTTGGTTATGATTTTCCCATATTTTAATTATGTATTTACATGCTTTAATGGTGGTTTGGATACTTGGTTGCATGGGAATGGTTAATTGGTATTTGATTTTGGATTTGGAAACACTATGCCCCCAATATATTTGATAAAATGCCTATAAGAATGCTTTCACTATATTGTTGAAACTTTTAATGCAACTATTGCATGGTATGGTTTGGTAATGGAACCCTAAATGGTTTAAATGGTTTGGATTGGTTAAATGGAATGGTTTTGTGGTCATAGTTATGGTTAATTGAACATCCTTGTGGGGTACAATGGAATCCCTCAAGTAAACATGTTAGTAAACATCTTTGTAGGGTACAATAAAATCCCCAAGCAAGCATAATAGAACACTTGTGGGTTACATTGGACTCCCAAGTTAACTTGGTAAATGGGTACACGAGAATCCCTTTATCTTAAAAGGTTTGTCTAAGGACAATACTTGCAAGTTATAGTCGGTATGATGATACCACTATTAATAGCCTTGGTTAATAATAAATGCAATAATGGATTGATTGGTTGGAAATGTTTTTAATTGGGCAATAATGGCAAGGTGTGATAGCTAACCGTGAAGGTGGGAGTTCAATGAATGAACACTAGAAACTAATTTTTTCCGATAAGAGAGGTTGGTCATGATGACTATATATGATTCTATGAGGTACACGGTAATCCTCTAAGTACACTATACATAAGTATCATGGAGAGCAAAGGTTACTCGGTAATCCGCTACTCTTATGGTATCTTTGATTCATGCGTCTACAAGCATCGGGGCTCGTTCAGGGGGTTACACTGGACTCATATATCCCGCGGGTGGTTTTCAGATGGTTAAGCTACACATACCCAAGTTAATGGTTTTAAATGAATGCTAAACCTGATTCCCTTTCCCGGCATGGATATATATATATGTCTGGTTTGTCTGTATATGGTTGGTTTACTTGGTTTTACTAGATGGCATTATTTTATCCATATCCTCGGTTCATGCTAGTGTTCACCCGCTAACCCATCTTCGGGCAGTTGTAACCCTACACAATGCAGGAATTGATCATTCTACTTTTCCTGCACAGTGATTGGATTTTGGGATCAAATTTTGGATTTAAGTTGTGAGATTCCATCTTTACGGAAGGGCTCCATTTAATGTTAGGGACATTCTTATATACTTTGGTTTATTTATGGATATTGGTTTTGGCTATGGTTAGGGCCATGTCCCAATCGGATATTGGTTTTCTTTTGGTTAGAGGCTTTTGTGGAACTACTATGGGTTAGTATGGGCGGGATCGGTAGTGGTGTCAGCATTGGTATTGGCATTGGTATTAGGGATGATACTTGTTGACTGTATTGTTGGTTGTTCCATCCTTTTATAATATGTTATAGAACTTGGTTTGGTTATTGTTTTGGTTTTGGCTTATGGTTTTGGTTGATTATAATCATTGGTTGGATTTGGGATGGTCGGGATCGTTTGGGTCGGTCTCGATCATAGACCTATCCAAGAATATGGATCAGTGCTATTACACGCTATCTTGTTATATATTCGAAATTCATCTAAATCAGGGCATATATTGGATGGTTGGGCTGGGTATCGGAGGTGCTCTCCTATCCTGGTTGGACTTGAGGTGACCATTACAACAAGGCCCCTGGTTGGGTCATGTCAAGCATCTACTCGAGAGCTTCAAGAAAAAAGATATTCAAACTTAACTCTTTCCGCATAGCAATAAACTTCTTATACTTCCCTTATTCTTTATTTTGCTTCAACTTTTAAGTAAAAGGTGAGAGAGGTCGTGGAATGGTATTCACTTTAGGCTCGACTTTCTTCCCTTTCCTTTATCCTTCTTAACTTATTTATCAGCACCCATCGATTTTTGGAATGAATCACCACTAGTCACCAAAATTTTAGATTTTGCTTCGGGTTCCTTATTAATATCAACCACATCAATCCTTGGCTCATCAACAACAGGCATTGGGGGATCAATGGTGGCCTTACCACTCTGAGTGATGTAGGCTAAACAGTAACTGTCATTCTTGGGATTCTGCACAGTATTACTCAGAAGGGTGCTTGGTTGATGCTGATTTAAGGTTACCAACATCTTACCAAATTGCTGCTCAAGTTGCTTGATTGCAGTAGCATGCGATTCCACTTTCTATGTCAAACCTAAAATGCTTGCCTTAATCTTCTTAAGGCAACTTTCTTAACTTAACAAACCCTTAACCAGCTTTGTGAGCAACAACTCCATCCTTGACTCAGTTTTACGACTCCTCGATAGAACATATGCACCACTCTTCTCCTTATAATCATTCTTATGCCTCCAGTCACCATCTCTCTCTCTGCTCCAATCCCTATATCTATCCCATAGTAGTTTCGACCTTGGTTTCCTTGCCTCGAGTTCCAAGTGTCTTGAGCATACCCTTGCCCCTTCACTCGAAAACCCACCATCTCTCTATCTAGATACTTTGCCTTTTCCTCAAGATCAAAATCATATGACCTAGGAGCTTTACCGTGTGAGCCAAGAACATTCACTTTTTCAGCATTCATCGTGGCGAATTACTTCGTAAGCAACCCAATCTCTATCCTTAGCTATACAACTTCTTGAGCTATTATATCATCTATTATTCTTTGCTTACTGGATGCACAAATAGAATAAGTACCAACGCCTTTTTCTGCCTCCCGAGTATGCCACCCTCAGTTGGTAAGAGAGACTCGATCAAAGATTTCTGACGCTACCTCCCAACTCAAGTTCCTGAACACCCCACCAGTAATAGTGTCCACAACAGCTTTGGAACTAACATTCAAGGCTCGATAGAATATTTCAAGCAAATTTTTGCCCAAAATCCTATGATTAGGCACCATCATCAATTTCTTCTTGAACCTTAACCACACCTCATACATTGGCTCAGACTGTAGTTTCCTAAAATTATATATCTCATTCTTTAATTGTAGCATCCTCAAAGGCCACAAAAAATAGGTCCAAGAACTATTTTTACAACTCATTCTAAGTAGTGATGGACCTACAAGGTAATTCCCTTAGCCATAAATGTAGCTTCACCAGACAAAGAGAATGGGAACAGCCTATGTCTCAGCACTTCTTGAGTCACCCTGGGCAATATAAAGTGCATATCCCCACGAAATTCATTATGTGCATATTGGCGTCATCGGTCGATAGGCTAGCATTTTAAATTCAATAACTGGATCATAGCACTAGTAATATCGAACTTCATCCCTTGGGGAAACTCAAGAGGAATGATGGATTCTGTCTCGATAGGCTCAACATACCCCAAGTCATCCTTTGGAGTATCATAACTTGGCACTTTAGATCTATCTTTTCTACCTCTATCAAGTACTACTTGACGTTGTGCTTCTTGTCTTTGTCTCTCCTCTTGAGTTGCATAATAGGCAGCCTCATTATCCCTCTTCTATTTTATCTCTTCTACTAACCACGCAGTGGTTTATGGAACTATCTCCTAAACACCATGTGGAGGAGGAGGAGACATGACATGTGGATTATCTTGATGCCCCTCATGATGAGCTTCACGATCGTGTTCTGCCATCCTACGATTCTGTTGTAGGATTCTTTCTAGCTTCAAATCAAATAGGATCAAGGGATTACTTTGACTCCTAATACTAGTCATACACCAGCGTACACCCTAAGAAAAATAGAAAAGTAAAACCCAACAACCTTAATAATTTCAGTCAATCAATCTGTAATTGTATTCCCCGGAAATGATATTAAAATTTGATATCCCCAAACTATACCCTTCAAGAACATATAATGCGGTCGTTGTCAAATTATAGTAAACCAACTAGGTTGGGGTCAAACTTACAGGGACTAGGTTAGAAATCTCTCTCAAACTCATTGAAATAGTCGGGCAATACAGGAAAGTAAATGGGGGAATTTATAGTAAACAGTAAATAGTAACAAATCTTGATTGCTTTCGGTTGAATCAGTTTGAGATGAATAGTAGACTATGTTCCCTCAGGTTTTCTAACCCCGTATTTTTATCGTGCTTAATCTGACTATCTCAATGTCATGCATGCATAACCTGACAAGATAGGTATCACCAACCATCTTGTAAACGACTTGGTAAATTTCATTCTTCATATTGTGAGTCTCAGAGTGTCGCCTTTCAAACCCTTGTATTCAATCCCAGTCTAACTCTTATCTTGTGAGTATCAAGTTAATTAGATGAGGGTTGGTAGACTCAAATCAGTGTTGTAATATTCTTTTTCCAATCTTGACCTCTCTTATGGAAATAATCGTGAATACAGGCAAATCCTTAACTTTTGCAGTAGATAAGAAAGCAAACAGTCCAAAGAAAATCACAATGCATGCATAAACAATGATCTAGAAGAACCTCACACTTTCCCTGCTTCGTTATTTCACCAGGGTTCCCTCAACCCTAGATAAAAGGTTTAGCCATGCATAGTTTCAAAAAGCTCGGTGGAATTCATAAAAGAAAGCATAGAAATAGTTTCACAACTAATGAAGAATAAAACCAAAAGTCTCAAATTAATAGTCAACCAAAATCCAATAACAAAGAGATACCAAGATCAAAAGTCAATCTTAAAATCAAATATATGTTTTTGAATATAATGAGTGTGTAAACTTAAAAAAATATCAAAAGAGTGTTTATAGATTATATAAAAACCCTAAAAATCTAAACCAAAATAAACAAGGAAACTTGGGTTGGTGGCCACTTACGGACCGTAAGTGGCACCTACGCCACGTGGGTGGTGTCATGGGTAGCATAGAAACTTTAGAGTTCTTTTTCAGATTCAGTAGGTGACCTACGATGGCACTTACATAGCGCAAGTACCACTCATGCCCCGTAAGTGCTTCCATCGCGGGTGGCAGAGAAAATTTTTGCTTTTAGGTTGTCTGATTCTTCACTTTCTAAGACCCATGAAGCCACCCATGCCATGTCGGTAGTACCCAGGCAACATGGGTAGGCTTGCAGGTTGGGTTTCCTGCTCAAATTCAACACTTTTTCTTCATTTAAGCTCCAAAACCTAGTTTCTTGCAACAAGAGCACAAAAACATATCATATCCACCAAAACACACCTAAGCTCTTACATATTTTCTAGGTTTAAGCATCGAAAGTCCATGAAACCATAGCTATCAAAAGTTCCATTAAAACACATATAGCAATTATATTGCATAAAAAATTTTGTGAGGACTACCAATCTTATCTTATTATCTCTTATAAATAAGTATAATATAATATATATTCGATTTGGTTTGAATTTTTTTTTATATTTTAATTCTTCAGTATGGTTATACATTTATATAGAAATCTTCATTTATAGTATTAAGAAATCTAAAAATCAATTCGATGGGATTCACTTTAATCAATAAGTTAAAACAATGGATAACTTAGCTTAGGGACCTTCAAACAACAAATTATTCTCATAGGAAGGACTTAACACTACGATATTGTATCTTGAATTATGAGATGTTCTGTAACTTTTGTCTTAGAGGCAAGATTTAGTCCAAGGACATAAAAATAACAAAGTAAACCCTATGGACAAAACTTGACACTACCATATTGTGTCTTAAATTATGAGATGCTCTATAACTCTTGTCTTAGGGGCAAGACTTAGTCCAAGGTATTTCAATGAACAAGTTGCTCCCCATCGGTAGACTTAACACTACATTATGTCTTCATTTATGAGTTACTATATAACTCTTGCCTTAGAGGCAAGACTTAATTCAAGGGCTTAAAAAGAACAAGTTACACTTCATGGACATCAAAACAACAAGTTATGATGCATGGGCAAGACTTGACACTATCATATTATGTTTTAATTTATGAGATGCTCTATAAATTTTGCCTAAGAGGCAGGATGTAATACACCGTAAGATTCAAAGCTCAATCCAGCTCATAGTTGCATGTTAAAGGGGTTCAAGACTTGGAATTTTCACTAAGTGTTGAGGACTTACTCATTTTCAATACCCCTAAACTTCGATGATTTTATTTTTAACCTTTCTGACCTCAGAACATCGATTTTTGAGTTGATTCATGATCAGGGTTGTCCATAGTATATCTTGGGTGAGTTTCAAAATTTTTGGACGAGCTTAGGGGCATATTGTAATGCCCCAAAATATCATCCCGAGACGTCACACGGTGCCCAAGGCTACACGTAGCCTCAAGCTAACCCTTTACGCCAAAACACTACCATTGGGTTCCAACACAACAACATACACTATATGCTAAGGATATATATATAAGTGCATATCATATCACATCGCACATGGCACGGAATATCGTTAGACTGTACATATATGGAATGTCTATACACAAACCAACCCAACAATACACTAGTCTGACATAGCCTCTATATAGCAAACTCAACGAGCTATTGGGACAAACCCCCAACTGACTCAACATACCAAAGGGATCACAAAATAATAGCACCAAAACTAGCAACTTGGTCCTCGAACCATGAGGACTCACCACTAAAGAAACGTAGATGCGGCACTCGGATATCACTGTCATGGCTGCGGCTAAGTACCTGAACCTACATCATGGTAAGAATGTAGCCCACAGAGAAATATATTGGTCAGCACAAGATACGTACTGAGTATGTGGGGCGCATGCAAAATATAAATAATATCATAAATTTCTTAAAAACATACATACGGACCATAATGACACACCTAGCTTGAGTGACATTGAATCATGCAACTCATAACATCTTAGATAGGAAATGAAGGAGAAAATCATTATAGATCATCATAGGCAACTTGACTTACCACATCAAAACTCGGAGTGACTCGTTATTTCAATAAACATGACTCTTATGGACAGGGGATTTTCCTATAACCGACAACCCCATGTGAGCTACGTGGAATACCAATGTTTAAAACCCCCGTTGGCGGGAGCGTCATACTCTTTGCCAGGGAGTACGACCTTAAAAATGCAATAATCACAATCGGGCTCTCCGGCCAATAATATCATCATCAAACAACCCTACGGTGGCACATAGGTTTGGGGAAATACCAAATTTACCTCTCGGTGCTAAGTACTACTCCCCGACAAGCTCATAAAGCGTTAGGAAATCCACCATAACATCACAAGGGTCTATCATAAATACCAAATCAAATCTCTTTCTCATTTATCAAATCATATCAATTTGTGGATTCCTAACTCAACACATTTTAGCTCAAAACATTTTAATCTTCCTCAACATCAACAAGGTATCAATGCATTGAACCATGACCGACTCGACATTTGGACAAGGATATGAAGACTCAATACATAATATTTTAAACAATTTAACTCATCAAAACCATCCGGAAAATACCAAGACTCATTGGAACTTCAATATCAACATTTCTCAATTTAGCATCCAACTTTCATTTAAAGGTACTTGAGACATCAACCCATAGTAGGGATATAGAATTTCCAATATCAATTATAAATTCATAATTAGGAAATAGTAGAATGATAGTATAAATCAAGGCTTAACAAATTAAATCATCATACTCTCATAATCAAATACTTTTTGGACATAATTTCATCTCAACATCATACACATATCGGATGACATAATCCCATAGCTCATGAACAATAATATAAGATATAAAACCATATTTCCAATTCATGGTAAAACATGTAAAATCTCATGTCAATGTAATTCAACAAAAATACCGGGCACAAAATCGAAAGGATAATCTTGTTCAAAGCCCGACATACCTAAAAATGGAAGATGAATATGAACTTCCGACTCCGGAACTTTATTCACGAAAATAAAGGGTGCTTCTCAAAGCCCTTAACATGATCAACTCGAATCCCAAATCAATTTGAAATTTCTACGGTTCAATCAAGAGACATAGAAGGATAAAATTTGGAGTAGTAGGGTTGGGGTTTGAGCCTTAGGAAATTTTGGAGAAAAATGAGCTATTGAATGCTCTTAATGGACTTAAATCCATGGTTTACCCGGATGGATTGGAGTGGGAATGACCAAAATACCCTTAAAAATCAAATAATGTCAAATATGTCCTTTGGTGGACTGTTTTGATAGGATGAAGTAGATCGACCATAACTTTTTGCTCCGATGGCCAAATTGGATGAAACCAATTTCATTGGAAAGAGGACTTTCAGAGATTTTTGTTGATATATAGTAGCTCACCCAGATCATTATGTACAAGGAGTTATGATTGTTTGAAGTTGACCCTAAAATTCACCTGGCCTCAGTATTTATTTCCTGCACATTTACTGTTCACCACTATTCACGGTTAGATCGGAATGATCATAACTCATCGCTCGAGTGTCGGTTTTGGATGATCCACATATCGTTGGAAAGCTTATTCGATGTTCTACGCGATGACGGGTTGAATCTCCAGAAATTCCACAGAAAAATTATTAATCACGATAAAGAACAGAATTCAACACATTTTCGTTCGAGATATTAACGGAAAAAAAATTTCTGGGGCATCACATCATCTTCCCCTTGGAAACATTCATCCTCGAATGTTAATAGGTAGGTCAAGAATACTATGAAAATGAGTAGATAGAGAAAAATCATCTTGCCCAAGCATATACTCCATTCTAGATTTTTTTTGGATATCGTAGAAAACACACAAGCCAAGATAAACATAGCAATAAGGATTAAATCAAAAGAGAACGATACCTTTGACATGCTCAGGATTCGTAGGAAAGAGGTGGGGATATTTGGCGTACATATCCGCTTCGGCTTCCTAAGTAGCACTCTCCACGGATTGATTTCGCCAAAGCACTTTAACCAACAGAACTTCCTTGTTTCTTAACCTACGAACTTGAAAGTCAAAAACCTCAACCGGAATCTCTTCATATGAAAGACTATCTTAAATACCCAAGCTTTCGGAAGGATCAATCACAACAGAATCACCAATAGACTTCTTAAGCATAGAAACATGAAAAACCGGATGGACGTTAGATAACTCCGCGGGTAATTCAACCTTATACACTACCTTCCCAATGCGATCCACAATCTTATAGGGACCAATGTAACGGTGACTTAGTTTCCCTTTCTTCCTAAATCTCTTCACCCCTTTCATGGGTAAAACTTTCAAGTACACTAAATCACCAACATCAAATTCAAGGTTTTTCCTCCTTACATCTGCGTATGATTTTTGACGACTTTGGGCAGTTTTCAACCTTTCCCGAATTAACTTAACCTTCTTCATGGCCTCGAACACCGCATCTGTTCCAGTCGCGGAAGCCTCACCAACTTCAAACCAACCAATGGGTGATCTACACCTTCTACCATACAAAGCTTCAAACGGGGCCATTCTAATAATAGCATGAAAACTGTTATTGTAAGCAAACTCAATTAATGCTAAGTGCTCATCCCAACTACCTATAAAATCAAGCACACAAGCCCTCAACATATCTTCTAAAGTCTAAATGGTCCGCTCGTCCTGACCATCTGTTTGCGGATAAAAAAGTAAAACTTAAACGAATTTGGGTACCGAGACCTTTCTGGAAAGATTTCCAAAACTGGGAGGTAAACCGAGTACCTCTGTCAGAAATAATAGCCAAAGGGATTCCATGAAGTCTGACGAGTTCCCGAATATATATTCTAGCATAATCTTCAGCTGTATACGATGAATGCACAGGCAAGAAATGAGCTGATTTCGTCAGTCGATCTATGACAACCCAAATTGAATCATGATGGCGACGAGAAGGAGGCAAACCAATTATGAAGTACATATTCACTTCTTCCCACTTCCAAGTAGGAATGCTAAACTCTTGCATCACGCCACTGGGCCTTTGATGCTCTATTTTAACCTGTTGACACGTGGAACACTTTGCCACAAATTCTGCTATGTTCCTCTTTATACCGTTCCACCAATAGATTTCCCGTAAATCATGGTACATCTTGGTAGCACCAGGATGGATGGAGTATCGCATACCATGCGTTTCCGCCATAATCCTCTGCTTCAAGTTATCAACATCAGGAACACATAATCTTTCTTGGAGTCTCAAAATGCCATCTCCCCCTTGGGAGAAAACCTCCACCTTTTGGTCTTTAACTGACTCTTTTAACCTGACCAAGTAGGATCCCTGTCTTGCTTCTCCTTCACTTCCGAAACTAAACAGGATTCAGAACTGCTTTGCACTCCTATACTACCCTCAGCATCACCAAACAACCTAACCCCTAATCTAGCCAAACGATGTACCTCACGGGACAACTCTTTCTTACCAATCTCCACATGTGCTACGCTACCCATGGACTTCTGACTAAGGGCATCTGCTACTACATTGGCCTTGCCCGGATGATATAGAACGCTCATATCATAATCTTTCAACAGTTCTAACCATCATCTCTGCCTAAGATTCAACTCTTTTTGGGTGAATACATACTGAAAGCTCTTATGGTCCGTGAAGACGTCGACATAGACACCACACAAATAATGTCTCCAGATTTTCAAATTAAAAACCATGGCAGCTAATTCAAGGTCATGGGTAGAATAATTCTTCTCGTGAGGCTTTAGCTACCTGGAAGCATAAGTTATAACCTTGACCTTTTGCATCAATACACAACCCAAACTGACTCTGGAAGCATCACAATACACCACAAAACCATCAACACGGTCAGGCAAAGTCAACACAGGGGCATAAGTGAGTCGAGTCTTCAACTCCTGAAAACTCTTCTTACAAGATTCGGACCACAGGAACTTCACTTTTTTTTGGGTCAAATGGGTCATAGGATATGCGTTAGATGAAACCCCTTCAACAAAACGATGATAATAACCAGCTAGACCCAAGAAACTTTGAATATCAGAAGGAGAAATAGGTTTAGGCCAACTTATTATAGCCTCTATCTTTTGAGGATCAACTCTAATACCTTTGGAAGAAACAACATGATCCAACAAGGCTACAGAGTTCATCTAGAACTCACACTTACTGAACTTAGCATACAACCGATGTGTTTGAAGAGTTTCCAACACGATTCGGAGATGATCCGCTTGATCACCCTCACTTTGGGAGTAAATAAGAATATCATCAAGGAACACTATTACAAATAAATCTAGATATGGCCGGAATACACGGTTCATAAGATCCATGAAAGCCGCTGGAGCATTAGTTAACCCGAAAGAAATCACTAGAAATTCAAAATGACCGTAACGGGTTTGGAAGGCTGTCTTGGGGATATCACATTCCCTAACCTTAAGTTGGTGATAACCGGATCTGAGGTTTATCTTCGAAAAGTAGCTGGCACCTTGCAATTGATCAAATAAATCATTAATTCGAGAAAGCGGATATTTATTCTTGATAGTAACCCTATTAAGCTGTCGGTAATTAATACACATCCGCAAAGAACCATCTTTCTTACGCACAAACAGGACAGGTGCACCCCACGGGGACACACTAGGTCTGATAAAGCTTTTGTCTAAAAGATTTTTTAATTGCTCCTTCAAATCTTTAAGTTCCGTGGGAGCCATGCGATACGGAGGAATGGAAATAGGCTGAGTATCGGGAAGAAGGTCAATCCTGAACTCTATCTCTCTATCAAGAGGTATTCCAGGGAGATCTTCTGGAAAGATATCAAGAAACTCATTAACAATATTAATTGACTGAATGGTCGGAGTTTCAGACTTAGTGTCTTTAACCTGAACCAATTGGTGGATGCAACCCTTAGAAATCAACTTCCTAACTTTAAGATAGGATATGAAATGACCCTTAGGAATCACAGAACTCCCGGACCATTCGAGGATAGGTTCATCAGGAAACTAAAACTTGACCACATGGGCACAACAATCAATAGACGCATAGCATGAGTGAAGCCAATCCATACCCATAATGATATCAAATTCAACCATATCTAGCTCAATCAAATCAGCATACATAACTCGATGAAAAATAGTAATGGGACATTTCTTAAACACCCGCTTAGCAATGACAGACTCTCCTCTCGGAGTAGAAACCAAAATAGGCTCAGAAATTAGTTTAGGATCCATTTCAAAATTTACAGCAACTAGAGGTGTCACATAAGAAAAACTCGAACTGGGGTCCATCAACACATAGACATCAAAATAGAAAACACGAAGCATACCAGTGACAACATCGGGAGAGTCCTCCTGCTCCTGACGAGGTAGTATAGCATAGAAATAATTTCGACGTTGACCGCCAACAGTACTAGATAAAGCACCCTGAGGAGGAACTGGATGGGCTACGGGAGGCGGGGCACTGGTAGCCTGACTCTGGGGACGGGCATCACGACTCCGCTGTCTGGCATACGGGCAGTCTCTAAGTATGTGGCCCAACTTACCACAACCAAAACAGCCCCGCTGCCCCATATAACACTCCCTAAAATAGTCTTTACCATACTTAGCACACGACGGAAGATGAGGCTGGTTGCTTACACTGTCCTGAGACCTGGAAGGTACCGACCTATTCCCGATCTCCAGTCTACCCCGATATACGGGACCACTAGCTGAGAAAGGCACAGGTATAAATGGATATCTCTGAAACTGAGGACGACTCCCTCCGGAGAATCTAGTCTGACCCGACCCCTGTTGCTCCGATCTGACTCTCTTAATCCCTCTTACTCTTTCTCTTTCCTTTATCTTGTCTGACTCAATCTGTTGGGCGTGAATCATTAACCTAGGAAGATAAATCTCCCTGTTGATCATAGCAGATCTACATTCTTTCACCATATAACTCGACACCCCAGTTAGAAACTTGCTCATACTAGTCCTCGAGTCAGCCATCATATTGGGAGCGTACTTCGATAGCTGATTAAACTTAAGACAATACTCCTTAACCAACATGGATCCTTTTCTCAAATTCATAAACTCCTCTATCTTAGCTTCCCGTAACTCAAGAGAATAGAATCTATCCAAGAAAGCATCTTAGAATAATTGCCAAGTCACCAGAGCGGAATCTTCCTCTCTACCCTTATTCCACATCTGCACCCAGTCATAGGCAACATCCTTTAACCGATAAGAAGCCAGCTCCATATTTACTTCCTCGGTCACGTGCATAATCTGTGTAATTTTCTTCATTTCATCAACATACATCTGTGGTTCCTCACCAATTCTCGACCCATGAAACTCTGGTGGATTCATCCGCATAAAATTATGAATTCGTGCTGCTGTCGAATTATTTTCCTACAGAGGTGGAGCGTTGACCTGAGTATTGGCGGTAACTGCCTAGGCTAGCATCTGAAAAGCTGCTCAAAATTTGGCATGGGATACCGTCTCATGTAACGGATCAACGGGTTGAGGTTGGTTGTTGTTTCCACGAGCTCGACGTGGAGACATTTTCTGTCGTAAGAACGCATAAATTAACAGCAGAAGGAAATAGTTGTAAGCATGATAGACTCTTGTAGAAAGAAAGAAATGACTTTTCCTAGAATGCCCCGCAGCCTCTTGATCATAGGTGTGGCGTGCTACACACCGATGCTCAAGACTCTACGTAACGTGGCTTGTCAGACTCCCTAGGAATCTTCACAACCTTAGGCTCTGATACCAAGTTTGTAACGCCCTGAAATATTATCCCGAGACGCCACATGGTGCCCAAGCCTACACGTAGCCTTAAGCTAACCCTTTACGCCAAAACACTACCCTTGGGTTCCAACACACCAACATATACTCTACGCTAAGGATATATATATAAGTACATATCATATCACATCTCACATGGCATGGAATATCGTTAGACTATACATATATGGAATGTATATACACATATGGAATGTCTATACACAAACCAACCCAACAATACACTAGTCTGGCATAGCCTCTATACAGCAAAATCAACGAGCCATTGGGACAAACCCCCAACTGACTCAACAGACCAAAGGGATCACAAAATAACAGCACCAAAACTAGCAACTTGGTCCTCGAACCATGAGGACTCACTACTAAAGGAACGTAGATGCAGCACTCGAATATTACTGTGGCGGTTGCGGCTGAGTACCTAAACCTACATCATGGTAAGAATGTAGCCCATAGAGAAATATATGGGTTAGCACAAGATACGTACTGAGTATGTAGGGGCGCATGCAAAATATAAATAATATCATAAATTTCGTAAAAACGTACATACAGACCATAATGACACACCTGGCTTGAGTGACATTGAATCATGCAACTCATAACATCTTAGATAGGTAGAAGAAAAACCTCATAAATCATTATAGATCATCGTAGGCAACTTGACTTACCACATCAAAACTCGGAGTGACTCGATATTTCAATAAACATGACTCTTATGGACAGGGGAGTTTCCTATAACCGACAACCCCACGTGAGCTATGTGGAATACTAATGTTTGAAACCCCCGTTGGTGGGAGCGTCATACGTTTTGACAGGGAGTACGACCTTAAAACTGTAATAATTACAATCGGGCTCTCTGGCCAATAATATCATCATCAAACAACCTTACGGTGGCACATAGGTTTGGGAAAATACCAAATTTCCCTCTCGGTGCTAAGTACTACTCCCCGGCAAGCTCAGAACGCGTTAGGAAATCCACCACAACATCACAAGGGTCTATCATAAAGACCAAATCAAATCTCTTTCTCATTTATAAAATCATATCAATTTGTGGATTCCTAACTCAACACATTTTAGCTCAAAACATTTTAATCTTCCTCAACATCAACAAGGTATCTATGCATTGAACCATAACCGACTCGACATTTGGACAAGGATATGAAGACTCAATACATAATATTTTCAATAATTTAACTCATCAAAATCATCCGGAAAATACCAAGACACATTGAAACTACAATATCAACATTTCTCAATTTAGCATCCAACTCTCATTTAAAGGTACTTGAGACATCAACCCATAGTAGGGATATAGAATTTCCAATATCAATTATAAATTCATAATAAGGAAATAGTGGAATGATAGTATAAATCAAGGCTTAACAAATTAAATTACCATACTCTCATAATCAAATAATTTTTGGACATAATTCTATCTCAACATCATACACATATCGAATGACATAATCCCATAGCTCATGGACAATAATATAAGATATAAAACCATATTTCCAATTCATGATAAAACATGTAAAATCTCATGTCAATGTAATTCAACAAAAATACCGGGCACAAAATCGAAAGAATAATCTTGTTCAAAGCCCCACATACCTAAAAATGGAAGATGAATATGAACTTCCGACTCTAGAACTTTATTCATAAAAATAAAGGGTGTTTCTCAAAACCCTTAACATGATTAACTCGAATCCCAAATCAATTTAAAATTTCTACGGTTCAATCAAGAGACATAGAAGGATGAAATTTTGAGTAGTAGGGTTGGGGTTTGAGACTTAGGAAATTTTGGAGAAAAATGAGCTATTGAATGCTCTTAATGGACTTAAATCCATGGTTTACCCGGATGGATTGGAGTAGGAATGACCAAAATACCCTAAAAAATCAAATAATGTCAAATCTGTCCTTTGGTGGACTGTTTTGGTAGGATGAAGTAGATCGACCATAACATTTTGCTTCGATGGCCAAATCGGATGAAACCAATTCCATTGGAAATAGGACTTTCAGATCTTTCTGTTGATATATAGTAACTCACCCAGATCATTATTTATAAGGAGTTATGATCGTTTGAAGTTGACCCTAAAATTCATCTGGCCTCAATATTTTTTCCCGCACATTTACTGTTCACTACTATTCACGATTAGATCGGAATGATCATAACTCATCGCTCGAGTGTCCATTTTGGATGATCCACATATAGTTAGAAATCTTATTTGATGCTCTACGCGATGACAGGTCGCATATCCAGAAATTCCACATAAAGAAATTATTAATCATGATATAGAACAGAATTCACCCATGGAGCCCAATAACCTCTTCTTCGATTAAATTACCTATTTTTCTCTTTTATGGAGTTTTATATGCTCAGAATAGATTGAACTCATGTGTTGTCCTTAGTAGTTTGACTTTATTCATGTCCAAGAATGATTCCATGAGAATTTAAGTTATCTTATTCTTTAATATTCAACCTCCCATGCTATATTCAAGTGAATTTCATTTTATATTTGCAAGTTATGATCGCAGTCACGTAATTGATTTGATTTCCCATGTTTTAAGATATTTCCATGATTCAAGATTGTGATTCTCACATGTTTGATGAAATGCCTATGTGTTGGGTTTTGAACAATGACTTCCTACTACAGTTTCTAAGATTTCATATTGTGTTCTATGGATATTCAGTGTTGGCAGGTTATGAATACTCGATACTTACATGCTTACATATATGTCAAACCTTTCTCGTAATGACTTCAGTTACGCCATGAATGTTACCATTTATTCAGTTACTAAGATCATGATGAGAAATGTCAGTTTTATGTTTAGTTAAGTTTAGTTCAGTTCAGTATCAGTGTCAGTTTAGTTGGGAGTAGGATTTAGCACCAAGCAAACCCAGGGATGGGGGCTCACCTGCTAGTAGAGGGTGTGACCCTTAGTAGCAATCCCTATGTTCCAAAACTACATAGCCAATGTAGGATTGATATATCTACCTGCCAGTTGAGGATTGACACATATCTAATGAGAGAATCTGCCAATAGAGGGTGACTCGTTAGTCCTTCGGGACACTAGTCTAGTGGATCCACACAGCCAGTGTTAGTACCCATGGCACGATACTGATACCTTTCTAACTGGGGTTACAGGTTGGACCCTGATTATCTCATATTAGGGCACATCAGTTACATGATACCTCCCACAGTCTTAGTATAGTAATCAGTGGATTCAGTTTAGGTTTGCTTGCCAAGTATACAGATTTTTAGTTATTCAGTTATACAGCTTTAAGTCTTACAGATTATCTCATAAATATGTTTACTTGGTCTTACATTCTCGGATATTACATGTTAATGCATTCATGCTCAGTTACCTTATGCATTTCAGGTAGTCCTCATCTCATATACCAGTACATTCAAAGTACTGACGCATACTTTTTTTTGTGCTATGTTGTCTTATAACGTAGGTTCAGAGGAATAATTTCCCGACTGTTCTTAGACATCTCAGTGTTACTCAGCAACAATAGTGGTGAGTCATCATCCTTTGAGGACATGATTATTTATCTCAGTTATTTCAGCATTTTCTTATGTTTAATCAGTCAGAGTTAGTTGAGGATTTATCCTATCAACTTCTTATGATGTTTAAGGGCTTTTAGATAATTCAGTTAGATAATCAGTAGTCATTTCTGTATAATCAGTTGTCACCAACATTCCAGAATTGTCATTTCCATATATTCAGTATTTAGATTTTTAGTAATTTATCAGTTATCTTCTGTATAAGTTATATCGGTGCCATTTTATTCAGTACTCGAAGCAGGTACCAGCTCATGGGTTAGCTTGTGGTCACTTGTGATCGTAAGCACCATTGTCGCGACTAGGTGGTAGCCTCAGGTCATAACAAAACTTGGTATCAGAGCCTGATATTTTAGAGTGTCCTAGGGAGTCTGAAAGTCGCGTTGAGTAGAGTCTTGTACATGAGTGTAAAGTGTACCACACTTATGGACAAGAGGCTACAAGACATTTTAGAAAAGTTTTCCTTCTTTTAGTATTCATGTCGTGTAAGAGAGCATGAGCTCTATTAAATTCCTTTTTCTAACCCAACCTTCGTTCTATTTCTAGACAATGCCTCCCAAAAGAAATAACAGAAGAAGGAACAGGGATCAGCCTGCACCACCACCTATTCAGGAAGATCCCCTGATTGAGCATGTCTCTCACGCCGAGTTCAGGGATGATTTCACGACTTTAACGCATTCAGTATCTACTCAGAACAACCATCAAGTTATTTCCCTAAATAATCTAGTGGCAAATATAGCTGCAGCTAGGATTCGGGATTTCACTTGGATGAATCACCCTTTGTTTTTAGGATGCAAGTCTAAAGAGGATCCGCAGGAGTTTCTGTACATGGTATAGAAGGTTACTAATATCATGGGTGTTACTTTGATTGAGAGTGCAGAGTTGGATGCATATCAGTTGCAGGATGTAACTCATACCTGGTTTAAGCAGTGGAGGGAGGACCAAGGTGTGGAGGCAGGGCCTATTGAGTGGGACGAGTTTGCCATAACTTTCTTAGATAGATTCTTTCCATTAGAGTTGAGAGAAACTAAGGAGAAGGATTTCATCAATTTGAATCAAGGTAGTATGAATGTGAAGGATTACTTGCTTAAGTTCACTCAGTTGGTGAGGTATGTTGTTATGATGGTGGTAGACAATAGGTCTAGAATGAGTAAGTTTGTATCTGGAATAGCTAATAGTATGGTCAAAGAGTGTAGGGTTGCCATGTTGATTAAGGAGATGGACCTATCTATGCTCATGGTCAATGCTCAACAGATTGAAGAGGAGAAGCATAAGGAGAGGGAGAGATGGAATAAAAGAGCCAAAATAGGTAGTTTCAATTTTTCTCAGCCAAGGTCAAAAGGTGGTAATTGTTGTAAGTTCCATCAAAAATCCTCATCCCCAACTCCATCTATATCCAGTGCCTAAGTTCAGGCAAGACAGTCGGGATAGAGCGCTAGGCTCTAAGTCCTAGGGTAGTGTAAATAGTAGTCTTACTAATTTGCTTCATCAGAAGTGTGGTAGGCATCACCAGGGTAAGTGTAAAGCGGGTAGTGATAGGTTTTTTGGAAGTGGCAAACCGGGCTACATGGTCACAGATTGCCCGAGGGCAGGTCAGCAGAGCCAAGTCCAATAGTCCTTCAGATCAAGCAGGTCGCCCGACTCAGTAGGGTACCACCTACAGCACAACTAATGGGCAGTATCATAACAGGTTATATGCACTCCAGACCCGACATAATCTGGAAAGTTCTCCTGATGTGGTTACGGTTATGTTGCAGGTCTTTCATCTTCATGTGTATGTTTTATTAGACCCTAGAGCTTTACTTTACTTTGTAACCCCTTATATAGCTATCAATTTTAGTGTCAGGCCCAAAATATTCGTAGAGCCTTTATCAGTGTCTACCTCAGTGGGAAAATCTATTATATCCAGACGGGTATACAGAAAAATAAAAGGCTTATAAAACTCCAATCAGTCATTCCACAACTCTCAATTCAGACACATCCAAAAAGGTTGTTGATGAAAAGACATACAGAGGGATGATTGGATCATTCTCTACTTTACCGCAAGTCAATAAGATATTATGTTCAGCATAGGCAAGTGTCATAGTTGATCTTATGGAGTTAGAGATGACTGATTTTGATGTCATTATCAGCATGGATTGGCTCCACTCATGCTATGCCTCGGTTGACTATAGAAATAGAGTCGTTCAGTTTTAGTTTCCTAATGAACTAGTTATTTAATGAAGGGGTAATACCTTTGAGCTTAGGGGTCAAATTGTTTCTTATCTTAAGGTAAGAAGGATGATATCTAAGGAGTGCATGTACCATATTATTCGTGTCAAGGACTCTAGTTCTAAGATTTCGAGTCTTGAGTCAGTTTCTGTGGTAAGTGAATTTCCAGATGTGTTCCCTGAAGATCTTCCTAGACTTTCTCTCGAAAGGAAAATTGACTTTGTAATAGATCTCCTTCCAAATACCTAGCCTATTTCTATTCCACCTTACCGAATAGCCCCAGCTGAGCTTAAGGAGTTGAAAGAACAATTAAAAGATCTCCTAGATAAGGGTTTTATTAGGCTCAGTGTTTATTCATTAGGCACTCCAGTTTTGTTTGAGTAAGAAAGATGATTCTTTCAGAATGTACATCGACTATTGTCAGTTGAATCAAAATCAAGAATAAGTATTAACTCCCCAGAATTGATGACTTGTTCTACCAACTTTAGGGTGCCGATTATTTCTTTAAGATAGACCTCAGATCCGGCTATCATTAGCTCAGAGTCAGAGAATGTGACATTTCAAAGACAGCCTTCAAAACTCGATATTATTACTTCGAATTCTTATTTATGTACTTTGGACTAAATAATGTCCTTGAAGTTTTCATGGACTTGATGAATAGAGTGTTTAAACAGTATTTGGACATGTTCATCATAGTCTTCATTGATGACATCCTTGTATATTCCCATAGTGAGAATGATCATGCAGACTATCTGAGAATTGTGTTGCAGACCCTTAGAGCTCATCAGTTGTTTGCTAAATTCAGTAAGTGCAAATTTTCACTAAGATAAGTAGCTTTCCTTGGCCAAATAGTTTACCATGATGGCATACGAGTTGACCCTCAAAAGACTGAAGCAAGGAGAAACTGGCCTAGACCCATCTCTGTATCATATATCAGGAGTTTTTTAGGTTGGGCTGGCTATTACAGATAGTTTGTTGAAGGGTTTTGTTCTATTGTATCCCCCATGTATCGATTGAGTCAGAAGAAGGTCAAATTTCAGTGGTCAGATTCCTACGATAAGAGTTTTTAGGAGTTGAAGACTCGACTCACTTTCGCTCTAGCCTTGACTTTGCCAGATAGTTTAGATGGATTTCTAGTATACTGTGATGCTTCTAGATTTGGTCTTGGTTGTGTTTTGATGTAGAGAGGTAACATCATAGCCTACGCCTTTAGACAGCTTAAACCCCTTGAAAAGAATTATCCTACCCATGATCTTGAGTTGGCAGCTGTTGTTTTTGCCTTGAAAATTTGGAGGCACTATCTTTATAGGGTTTATGTTGATGTGTTCACTGATCACAAGAGTTTGCAGAACGTTTTTTCACAGAAAGATATGAACCTTCGTCAGAGAAGATGGTTGGAATTATTAAAAGATTATGATATGAGCATGTTGTAGCATCAGGGCAAGGCCAATGTAGTGGCAGATACCCTTAGCAGGTTTTCTATGGGTAGTGTTGCTCATGTTGAGGGGGATAAGAAGAATTTAGTCAGTGAGGTTCATCAGTTTGCTAGATTGGGTGTTCGGTTGGTTGATTCAGCCGAATCTAGTATATGGGTTCAGAATGGTTCAAAATCCTCATTAGTTATTGAAGTAAAAGAGAAGAAATACAGGGATCCTTGTTTAGCTAAGTTGAAAGAGGCGACTAGAGAGCAGAAGGTAAAAGCTTTCTCCCAAGGGGGAGATGGTGTGCTTCATTGCCAGGGCAGGTTATGTATTCAGTATGTGATGATTTAAGACATTGGATACTAGAATAAGCGTATGGTGTGCGGTACTCTATCCGTACATAATCCACTAAGATGTACCATGATTTACAAGAACTCTATCAGTGGAGTGGTATGAAAAAGGACATTGCAGAGTTTATGGCTAAATGTTTGAACTATCAATAGGTTAAGATCAAGCACAAGAGGCCCAGTGGTACGCTTCAAGAGTTTAGCAACCCTACATGAAAGTGGTAAATGGTGAACATGGACTTTGTGAAAGGGTTTCCTCGCAAGAGTCGCGAGCACGATTTGACTAATAAGGGTCATAATGGCTTGAGGCTAAAGTCCTTTGCCTAATGGAATCGCATGTGGTAAAAGTCCCTTGCATAATGATATCTCATGAGGTTGAAGTGCCTTGCCAAATTAAATAGCTTGGGGTTAGGTTCCCCTATCTAATATGGCATAAGGTTAGAGTCCATCGCTTAATGTCTGAGCATGTGGTTAGAGTTCCTTGCTTAAATGAATGTGTGTGAGTGGTTAGAGTCCCTCACTTAAATGGATCTGTATGTGTTTAGGATCCCTTACTTGATGATATGTGAATATGGTTGAAGTCTTATACCTAATGAGAAATGGTTGAAGCAAGGAGTGTGGAAGGTTAGAGTCCTGACAGCGCCCAAGTGCACACGCAAGTGTATGTGATCTCCCAAGTAGTACAGTGGCCTTCAAGAATCCATGTATCGATCCCACGGGGACTTGGTTTCTCCAACTATCCAATTCTAGTTTAACGATTGAGAAAAATTAAACAATAAAGTTTTAGAATTGTAAATTAAAAGTAAACTAAACTATTGCGGAAAAGTAATAACCTAGGACAATCAATGCATAGAGATCCAGGGTTAAGGCTTATGAACAATCATACTACATTATTGAATTTTATTTGTTAAATCATTTATCTTGGTTGTTTACTCGTAGAGTTAATCACATGATCATGGTCTCCCGACCTCTAACCGTTTACCTACGTTGAACATTACAACTACATCGTTGAGCGGGGATGTAATAATCTAATTAAGTGATTTAAAGCTATCATCATACCTGTGATTCAAGTAAGGCTTCTACGTACATCCCTATCCTAGATGCTAATTCGAAAACCTTATTTTGTAGAAGATTATGAACCTTACCTTGCTTATCCCCATGTTATATCTTCCTATTTACCCTCTCGAGATCACAAGGTCGACAATGAATATATCCTAAGGATAGCTAATCCTTAAAAATGTTAAAACAAGGATAAACAAACAACCATAATGATAAGCAATTCAACAAACTTAATTCAAAATGAAAGTAGTCATAATCTTGTCCTTAACCCCGGAAAGAGGGCGTTTAGCCGCTAATCGATATAACCATAAGTAACATAGTTGAATACAAGTTATAATCTATTAAAAAGTTAAAGATAAGAAAATAAAACCCTAAAGAACATGTAGAGCTACCTCCAATTGTATCCGAGGACGTCCAAAAGTGATTAAAACATGTACAATATGTGTATATATAGTTAGCCAATCCTTAGCCGTGTAGGAGTTGGATTTCACATTGAAATTGAGCATAGAAGTAGAGGGGGCACCGCCCTGGGTAGAGCATCACTCTAGGTGAGAATATGTCCTAGGTAGAGCACCGCTCCATCCAAGTCTCTTCCCTAGGTAGAGAACCACTCCAGACAAGGCTCCGCAGTCTTATCTACGTGGTCCCTCTGGAAGTTGCTTCCAAAATTTTGGCTAAGTGTTGAGTGCCTCCTTCCATCTCTTGTCTTGTGGTGTTGTTTCCCTTTAATTTCCAGCTTATTCAACATCAAAATATCATCATATTCAGCTCATTAATCTTTCTGCATAATCACATACCACGAATTAGAGACAATCACAACACAATATCCATGACGATGAATCAAAACAAGAGCTAAGACTAGGTTAATTTGCATTAACCTTTAACTTTATGTTCCCACTCTTCACTTAATCATATTGAACCTTGCACATTACCAACAATTTATTCCATTCATAATTACACGTTAAAACTATTTGGAATTCCTTTAAACATAATAGAATCCAACGGGGTCGACTAGACAAGCACCTAGCTCAAGCTAGTAAAGTTAGTTTCCACGATTGAACTCTAAATGACTCAATTAAGTACAAACTTATTTGGAATTCACTTTGAACATTGTAATCATGTACTTTAACACTTAGATGCACATTTATCTCATTATCAACCCATAGAGCTTACGAATCATTCTCAAAACAAGGCTAAAAAGACTAGAATAGTAACTCTAGAATGCATAAATACATACAACATCAAGTCCTCCATTGCATGCATGATGAATGAGTTCTTCCTAATTATTAATGAGACTTTTCCCCTTGGTTGGCATGTGATATGTCTATATGTAACGATAAGGTTATGAATGTGATTAAAAATGATATATATTGACTTGTTGTTGAATGATAATGCTATTTCATCCTTATCCTTGAGTTACATGCTAGCGTTCCAACTACTAACCATCTTTAAATGCTATATCCCCACGCAACATAGGGGCCAAAGCATCATATTCTCTTCATGTGCAGTGATTAGGCGATCAAAGCGGTTCATGCATTGACTACGGAGTAGTGAGCTTACTTATTTCGAAAGGAATTAATTCTTGGTTCCCAATCTTTAGACTTAGTCTTATTTTAACTTAGTTTGGCTATTATTAGGGGCTTGTCCCGATATATATATTTCTAAACTTCGGTTGTATAGAGGTATTGTAGATGACTGTGGACTTGGGTACATTGGTTAGTTGATGAATCTAATGAAGTGTTTAGACATGTTTAAGTTATGACTTGTAATATATTTTTCGTTATCTTATTATATGGTCCAGATTCACCTGACTTGTGTGATTGATATGATGGGTTATAGGGCGACCTCTGATTCATATGGGCTCGAGCTATCCATACGATATGGCTCGATTTTGGGACATGTCAAGTTGGTATCAGAGCCTAGGTTCATGGTAATTTGGGTATCCATAATACCGTGTCGAGTAGAGTCTCTTTTATGGGTGTGAAGTGCGCCACACTTATAAAAGATGAGCTATGAGACATCTTAGGAAAATATTTCTCTTTTTTTTGTTTCAATCTCAAGATATAGAGTCTAAGGTCTTGGATTCCTGTGATTTCTGTTTGCTATCTTTCAGATCATGCCTCCAAGGAGATCTGAGACTCAGGTAAACCCTTCTGAGGGCCCTATGGATGAAGCTCGTCCAGCTTTTGGAGTTCGAACCCGGGCTAGGGCTGTGGCATTCGACCATTTTCATGGGGTTCCACCTGTCCCCACCAATGCCGACTATGAGAGTGACCTTCCTATTTTGTCACATCAAGGGGATACTTTTAACGTCGAGTTTCGTTGCTCTATCAACCTCTTAACTCAATTGGTAGCTTCTCAAGTGGAGCATGGTGCTCTGGCTACCACTCCTTCAGAGGCTACAAAAATTGGCCAATTTATAAGGTTGAACCCTCCTATTTTCACTGGTATAAAGGTTGGGGAAGATCCTCAAAGCTTCATTGATAAAATGGAGAAGATCGTCTGAATCATGCATACTTTGGAGATTGAGGCTATTGAGTTTGCTTCCTACCAATTAAAATATGTAGCATACCAATGGTACGAAGGGTGGGAATTATCTAGAGGTGTTGATGCTAGTCCCGCCGTATGGGAGGACTTCTCTGGGGCTTTCTTAGACCGTTTCTTTCCTCAAGAGTTGAGGGAGGCAAAGGCAGAAGAGTTTGTGAACTTGAAGTAAAGAAGGATGTCCGTTCAAGAGTATGCCTTGAAATTCCATTAATTATCAAGGTATGCTCCCGAGATGGTTTCTAGTATGAGGGCTAGAATGCGTAAGTTTGTCTCAAAATTGTCTCGTGAGTTAGTTCTTGAGAGAAAAGCGGCCTTGTTGATTGAGAACATAGATATTTCTAGGTTGATTATGTATTTGCAACAAGTGGAAGAAGAAAAAAAAGGCAAGTTGAGAATAGTGAGAGGCAAGAAAAGAAATCTAGGCCTTTCGAGCGTAGTGGTGGTGATGGTGGCAAGTGGCTATGAAAGAAGTAGGGGAGTTCGAGTTCCTTCTACTCGGCTAGTGTTCGCTCTTCTTACCTGAATTTTTTGAGTGATCCTCAGACTCAATTTATTGGTAAGTCCCAGGCACAGGGTGCCCAATTCTAGGCTAGTGGTGCCTAGTCAGCTCCACCTTACCCTCTTTATAGATTCTATGGTCAGAGTCATCGTGATCACTATTAAAAGAAGAGAAATAGATATTTCTATTATGGTCATATTGGGCATATGCGGCGTGAGTGCCCCTCTCTAGCAACTTTTTGGTCCAATAGGGCCCCTATTGCTACTCTATCTACTCCCGTACCAAAGGGTGCTATGTCTGCTTCTGTTTCTATTTCTAGCACTGGCGCCGACCGAAACCGCTTGTATGCACTTGCTACTCACCAGGATTCCGAGGTGTCTCCCGATGTTATCACAGGTATGTTGAGACTTTTCTCCCGTGATGTATATTTTTTGCTTGATCCAAGGTCTACTCTTTCTTTTGTGACCCCGTATGTGGTTGTGCATCTTGATTGTGGTCCCGAGAGTTTGTCAAAAAAAATTCTATTTCTACCCCAGTCGGATACCTTGTGGTTGTTAGAAGGGTCGATAAGGGGTATGTGATATCAGTTGGTGGTAGAGATACTCTTGTAGACTTGATAGAGTTGGACATGGTTGATTTATATGTCATTCTGGGGATGGATTAGTTGCACTCTTGCTATGTTTCCTTAGATTGTCGGAACCATAGGGTCATGTTCCAATTCCCTAATGAGTCAATCATTGTATGGGAAGGTGGTTCCCTAGTGCCTAGAGGAAGGTTCATTTCTTATCTAAAGGCCTAAGTTGATTTCGAAGGGGGTGTTTGTATCATTTGGTCCAAGTTAAAGATTCTAACTCAGAAGATCCTTCTTTAGAATTTGTTCCTTTGTTTAATGAGTTTCCCTAGGTTTTTCCCAATGATCTTCCCAGTGTTTCTCCCGATAGGGAAATTGATTTTGGGATTGATCTTGTTTCGGACACTCATCTTTTTTTTATCCCTCCTTATAGAATAGCTCTGGTGGAGCTAAAAGAGCTTAAGAAGCAATTTAAAGACCTCTTAGATAAAGGTTTAATCCATCCTA